>CM050671.1:862500-1540000 GCA_027574665.1 Rhynochetos jubatus
CCAAATCTGTGCCCAGCCTTCCTGACCCGGTGTCTCACCCCTCCAGTTCTTATCTGAACCGTTTTCATAAAGGTCCTGTTTAAGCTGGGTTGTAAGTGCTTTTGTAAAACGCTTTTCCCTTTCCCCTCAGCCCTCGGTAACGGGCACGCTCCGCTCTGCAGAAGGTGTGAGGGATGAACCAGTGGGGTGTGGGGTATTTAGTGAGGGTGCATGTCAAATGCTGAATTCTTCCCGCAGTGAGTTAAAAACCAGCTCTCGTGCTTGAGGTGTTGAAAGCAGTGCTGTAGGACACTACAGTTGTTGTGTAATTCTAACAGGGCTGCATCGCTTCAGATCCGTCTGTGCGTGGATGGCATCATGACATCCCTCCTGCTGCCATTCCGTTTTTACGTAGGCACCGCCCAAAGAGTGTTTAAAATACCGTTTACATCTTCAAAACGTCATCGTTGGTTACGGTCTCTCCCAGCCCTGAGCATGTTCTGGGAAGTTCAGCTGGGCTGGGTGGTGGCTGCATTGCCTGGGAGTTTCTGGGAGGAAGAAGGAACAAGCTAAAGGTGCACTTTGAGTGTAAGGGTCAGGCCTTTGTTTTTATAGAATCACAGAACAGTTTGGGTTGGAAGAAACCTTAAACATCATCCAGTTCCAACCCCCTGCCATGGGCAGGGACACCCTCCACTAGCCCAGGTTGCTCCAAGCCTCATCCAGCCTGGCCTTGGACACTGCCAGGGATGGGGCACCCACAGCTTCTCTGGGCAACCTGTCCCAGTGCTCCCCACCCTTTCTGGGAAGAATTTCTTCCTGGTATCTAATCTAAATCTTCCTGCTTTCTGTTTAAACCCGTTACCCCTGGTCCTGTCACTACAGGCCCTTGTATAAAGACCCCCCCAGCTTCCTTGTGGGCCCCTTCAGGTACTGGAAGGCTGCAATCGTAATTCTGCTTGAGTATTTTAATTTCAACAAATGCCACAAAATGAAGATGGTTGTGAGGACAAGTGGGAGCTCATTAAATGGTCCTGACCTTGCCCAGGGTCAGGGGAGAGGATGTGAGAGTTGGACAAGTCCTTCCGAAACATCCCAACCCCCGTTCTTTGGGTGAAATGTTATTTGGGAAACAGCTGGTACACTGCCCTGTACAGGACAGTGGTAACGAGTGGCCAGTTTGGTGATGCCTTAAATAAAAAGCATTTTTTAGGCAATCGTCACTTAAAGCGAGCTTAATTAGAATTAAAGAATGTTAAAGCAGTTTTTATAATGCACTTGTTAATCTTTTGGCTGAATCATATTGCATTTTATTCTGTCTAATTGATTTTCAGCAATTTACTAATGTCATTATCTTTCCCTTAATTACAGATCAAACCAAATGAGAAACGTATTCGCAGGTTAAGGTTCTTAACAGCCAAAGAAATCGAGATATGTTTTATTAGCACGTGGGTTTAATGCCTGCTATCTGCCGGAGGATTGGATGTATACGTTTACCCGAAATGTTTATTGTGAGGAAAATGTCTGCGGGACGTAGGGCTTTTTAAATTTATTTCTCAGAGAATAATCTTTTAGACTATGCCTTTACTGTGACCTTTGTACTTGAAAAATAATTTAAAACCATTGTTGTTAATTATGGAGTAAGGGCTCTCTTCTGGGTCTGTTCGGGCACGAGAGTGTCGCTAGCCAAGGGATGCTGGGCTTGTCGTTAAACACTGAATTCAGGTGGAGTGGTGATTGGTTTATTCTTACTTCCATTAAAAACTTAGATTTTATGAAATTATTGTGTATTTATTTAAGGTGTTCTTAGAAATCTCTAGAAATTCTGAGAAATTATTTACTTAAGGCAGTATGATGGTCTGGGTTTTCCATGTAAGATTCCTTTATTTTCCAGTCTGAAACACATAGGAAATCATTCTCATTAGCTTCTCAATGCCGGTAAACCTTCCGTTTAAGGTGAGCAAAATTGATTTACTAACAAACGAGGTTTCCCGGCTCTCTGTGGGGATGCATTAGTTGTCCCTTAGGCTGAGGTGGGGCTCAGTCCTGGGAACAAGGACTTGAAAAGGCTTCATGTCGGAGGCGCTGCGAAGCCCTCTTACCGCATCTTGTGTTTCGGAGCGGTGCTGGGGTTTTTGGGGGGGTTTTGTGGTAGTGTCGCCTGCAGGAGAACAGGTTTTAATCCTGCTTTGGTTGAACTTGCTTGAACTAGCCCATCAGAGCGTTTTCCTGTGCAGTATTTTAAGGGTAAAAGCTTCCTTGGGCTGAACTTTTTAATAGTGTTGGGAAAGGTACCACCTGAGCGACACGTGGCTGCTGCCGTTGCGTGGGAGAGGATCCTCCCGCAAAGGGTCACGTCGTGGCGGGTGAGGAGGTGACGTACCAGCACCAACGCGCTCTGAGGGACAGAGGTGTAATGCCACGGTTAAAAAGTCTTCACAGTATTAGTCCTGGACTTCTTTCCCCAGTACTGTGGTCATCAGGAGTGCTGCTGTGGATTCCCTGCCCCATACAGAACGCACGTATTTCTGGGTTTAAATAATTGGTTTAAAATGGCCCTGGCTCAGAATGACCTCAGGCGAGAACCCAGCCTTTCCCTGGAGCCAGCTCCGGCCGTGGATCGCCCCACGCCAGACCGACCCTTTGTTAAAGGGGCACTTGGATTGAGAAGTGTAGCATCAGTGCGGAATGAGAGTAGTTCTGAGTAGGAAGTAAAGATCTTTACCCTTTTCTCTGGATACAGAAAATTTATGGAGGTAGGGTGTAATTATCAGAGAGATTTTAGCCATAGTGGAATTATTAACCCAGTCTCCTCAAAAGTATTGGGAGAATATTAATTCTGCAGGGAGCGGGGAGTCTGGGGTTTCTCTCAACTCAAAGTCTGAGCCATTTGTATTGTGTCAGAATGTGTATTGCAGGCCGTGTAAAATATATTTATAAAAGTGATTTTGTGAGCACGGCAATAGGGAAAACCGTTTTTAATTAGAAAAACAGTGTAGAATTTCAGTGCCCGTTTATGTGTGATGTGAACGCTACTCTCCAAAAGCAGCGGTACACAATTTTCACAGCCAGGCAATTCTTTTTGCAGTCCTGCTGCTGGTAAAGAGAGGCCAGTCAGCCCCAGAAAATTGGCTGGGCTGCGATCCGTACAGTTAATTCGAACTTCAGATGGTTTGAAAGGGTAAATCCAAGGTCTGAACTTGCGTTGCAGGTTTGAGGAGGTGGGAGGTGGGTTTTTATTATTTGCTGGGGAAGGGTAGAATTAAGTCTCAGGTCTTGCAATTCCTTATTCCAGACGCCGAGGTCGTTTTTCCCAGTGCCTTGG
This sequence comes from Rhynochetos jubatus, assembly GCA_027574665.1. Lineage (NCBI taxonomy): Eukaryota > Metazoa > Chordata > Aves > Eurypygiformes > Rhynochetidae > Rhynochetos > Rhynochetos jubatus. The sequence goes on from CM050671.1 coordinate 865,805, forward strand.
CCTGGGTTACCCTCTTGGTGCAGGGAGGGCAGCACCTCCTCCGTCTGCTCCCGGGAGCAGCCCCGGGGCTGCCTGTGGCCCTGTCGCTGCGGTTCGCTGGACGTGCCTGACCCCAACGGCCGCAGCTCTGGCGTGGGGCAGCTGCGAGGGGAGCTGGGCAGTGGGTTCGGCCGCGTTAAATGCGATTTGGCCATCGGCCCCGTTCCTTAAGCTCTGAAGGGAAACCATCCAACTGCGGGAGCCGGCTGAGGCATCCCTCGCTGCGGATGCTGTAGCGTTTTTCTTGGAATTGGGTTCTGTTCCTTTTGCACGAAGAGCAAATAGTTTCATTTAGCAGAGCACTAAGGCGTTTATTCTTCTGTTAGTAGTTTTGACAGTACGAGACTGACCACGTTGCTGGAAGCACAGTTGCTTAAACTGAGTTTGATTAGACGGACGCACCTCAAAGTCTACATCCTTTGTCGTGGTGTCATCCAGCCCGAGGACTGTTCGTTGGAGATTGTTCTCTCCAGGCTCCGCTGTTTAATCCCGGGACACCTTGCCCATGATAAGGAGTTGAAAACAGTAACGTGTGGGTCAGCACCGGGCGTCGGGAGCAGCTCTGGGCTGTTCATGGTCAGGGTGCTCCAGCCACCGCACCCAGCACGCACCGCGGGCACGGCCGGTGTCCTGGGAACGGGGGGCTTGGCCTTTGCGCCCTGCCCGATAGTGCAGTTCCCTTCCCGCGTGTAAGGGGACGTCGGTGTAAGGGCCAAGTTTAGGGACCGATGCGGAGAACGGATTCACCTGGTAGAGGAAACAACACCCCATCGTCGTGAGCAGCCTGAGTACTGCGTCGTTGCCCGTCTCGGTTTCTAAACGGAGGGGGAAAAGCTGTTGCGATAGTGTCACTAAACACTGCAGAACAGATTTCCATATAAAAACCTTCCCAGATAGGAAATTCCAGTTAATCATAATTTGGAGAAAAACCTGTGGTAACACTTGAGCGTGTTAACGCTGAAGAGTTCAATTTGAGCTCTGGGGGAACCGATCTGTCGCGATAGGCACCGTACAAATGATGATATTTCACACAGGTTGTACAGATTATTTTCTCTTTCTTTTTAAGAATAATTGAGTCATTTTAATGATAAGCCTTGCTTGGCTTCTTTGAATGGACTGCATGTAATTAGTTGTAGCTTCAACTTTGAAATGTTTTGACAGAAAATGTATCATTTGGCTGGTAATTTTTTTTCTAGCATCTGCCTTTAATATTTGTTCATTTTCTGCAACGTACAACTTTGCTACTTCAGGTCAAATTCCAGAGACAGCTCTGTTTTCTTTGTTATCTTGATCGTTTCCTTCAGGATGAGGGAGAATAATTACACAGAACATCTTTTCCGAGCAGCTGGAGTCAAATTCCAGCTGACTGCAGCACCTGCGATGGCGGTACCTGGGCCTCGGGGCTGCGCGGTGCCGTGCCAGCCGGGCTGCGCGGTGCCGGCGCGCGCCGGAGTGCACAGCCTCGTCCCGCTCACGCTACTGCCCTTCTGTGAGCTTCAGATGGCAATAGTGCCAGAGAATGCAAAGTGTCTGGTTTAGACTAATTAGAGGGATGATTTGTGAAACGCTGGCTATTTATTTAATTAATCACCGGCACAAAGCTATAAACCCCATATTTTAAAAATCCCTGTTAGTTTGCCATGTGGTTAATAGATTGTGGCACATTAAAAAGTGACACGGTGATGTATTAAAAATGTTCCACCTAAGGTTGGCTAATGTCCTCGAGGAACCGAAGCTGTCTGCTTTATGCTACAGAAGCATAGGATTAGAGGCTGATCTGTGTAAGGATTGAATGTTCCTGAAAACATTTGTCTTTTGTATAGCATCTGTTCGTTAAGATATATCGCGGCGTATTTCTTAACGTACAAATAATGTTTATGGTGTAGTTTTAATTATAAGTTTTTGCTGCATTTTCTTATTACAAAGAATAACTCTATTCCTCAGTATTAAATTGTAATGTTTATGACTAAGTAAAATATAAATAATTCTTCTAAAGTAGGCCATTCCTCCTCTTCGCTGCGTGGAATCTAAGGGTAGCTTCGTGTCATGAATGCATTTTTGTTGCAGCTTATAGCAATTGTATTTTGATAAATCTGAATAAGGGTGTTCATTCTTCAGCAGAACTGTTGGAACCGAACAGATAAGGGTTTCATAGCCGCCGTTAGCTCAGCGCCAGCGCAGCCCTCTGGAGGAAGGCAGCTCCGGCTCCGTGCAAGGTGGAGCTGCTCCCGTTCCTGGCGAGGAGCCGCTCGAGTGCCGCGGGGCTGGGGCCACTTGGCCTAAAACCGATACCTCTGTGGAAGCGAGCGAGGCCTGGGCCGCGACGGGGACGCACTCGGGGGTTTCTCCCTCCGTTCCAAATAAAATCTGTCAGGAAAAAGTAATAACGAGATCATACTCCCAGCACCTTGAGTGAAACGGTTTGAAGTGAGGTGTGTAAGTGAATGTGTGTTAATGTGATTGAAATCCGCCCTTGCCAGAGCGATGTGTCTTATTCTTTGATCAGGACTTACACGGTTTTATTAATTGTGGGAATGAACGCCAAGAAGGACCAGGCAGTAATTTGGGATACTTGATTACGTGGTTATATATGTAAATGATAGTTTTGAGGTGCATATAAAAATCCGTTCAGGTGGAAGCGTGGAAGGAAGCTGTCCAGCTCCGAGGTGGTGTTTCTCAGCTGTGTGTTGTATAATTAACTGGTACATTAGGAGGGGGGCCAGAATAAAACATGAGTATGTTAATGCAGCCTGGAGCTGACGTTGTAGTGATCATTGCAATGCAGATAACGCATTTCTCATAACTGCCGCTGCCTACTGGAGCCTTTGAAACATCTGGACCTTTAATTGAAAAATAGTGTGCTGCTATACAAAGCAGACATGCTAAGTGAAGTCAACAATTTAGAATAAAAAATAATAGTGTGTTATTTACCTTGTAGTTAAATATTCATACTTTGTTATGCTTTGTATAACAGGAAATTACTGGGTTAAATTTTTATGAACAGTGACAGTGGGAATAAGATAAATTAAGTATTTAACAATGTTAATGGAATTTTACTCCGTGATCTGCTAGCACTGCAGCACGAGCAAGGGTGGTACAAAGGAGACCCCACTCCTCAGAAAGGAACAGCTCTGAAGCTTCACCGGAAAGCTGCGAGGACTGGCCGGAGTGCCCGGCGCAGCCCGGTGACCCGCTGCCAGGGCGGCTGTCCCACACGGTGGTTTTTCCGTAGGGGAGTTAAGACTAACAGCAGTACTCACATGGCTGTGGCGTGGAAAATACCCCTACGGGCTCAGCCACCCGATGAGATAAGTATGTCCTTGTTGGCCGTGGTAGGGTGTAGCACGGGGTGCTGGAGAATAAAAGGGATAAACTACCCTGGATTTTCACGTGAGCACCAAGACTTGGCGTTACGCCTCTCGACGTTAATATATTGTGCACCTGCACGGGCATTTTCTCCAGGTCTCTTACAATACTGTGCCAATAAAACGAGCAGGCTACGTTATAAATACTGAACTGTCACGCTCTGTTGGACGTTGTTCTACTCGCCGCACCACAGTCTACCAGAGGCAGGTACCGGTTTCACCGCTGGGTCGCGTGGCTCTGGGACAGCGGGGCGGACGCGTGTGTCGGCACCCGCTGTGCTGCCTGGGTGTTCGCGCCGGCCCGTGTGCCGGGAGCGCCCTTAGATTGCGCTGCAGTTTGGGGTTTCTGCCACGCGCTTATTGACAGTTTTGGAGATATTTGATCATCTAAACTTCAAAAAACCCCATTATTTGTTTGAGAGAACCCCTCCTTTTCTACTCAGCCCCTCAAAAGTTGTTTTGCTTAGGAGTGGATGTGACTGACTGCTTTATTCCCATTTGGTTTGGAGGAAGAAATAATTGCTCCTTTTTTTTTAATTCAAGAGCTTAGAAAAAGATGCTTTTCAATGGTTGTCTTAGAAAAATAGTCCTTCGTATTGCCATAAACATCTGTGCTCTAATCTGTCAGAACCTTTGTGTCGTAAATGCTGAGTTAATATATTTCAATTTTTCCCCCCTCATGTATTTTCTATATGTTGTTTAAATGCATATGTGAGTAAGTTATGTTGAGGAGGTGATGGCTGGATCACGTAGTATATTAAATACGCTGTCACCTAAACCAGAAAACATTTCACTGAGTGTAAAAGTGAGCAGAAATTGTACGTTTGGAAAAGGATAAGCATTTATTTCCATTTTGTGTAATGTTTAGCATTGTTTGCTGGGAGGTGAGTCAATGACTTGAATTAATTATAATTACTGAAGAGACATATACTGATTGAGCAAATAAAGTAGTAAGCTCATTCGTGCCAAGGCCATCTAATTAAATGCTAACTTTGGATAAGCTGGATGTGCATGAAAGATTAATTTTAAGAGGTTTTTATGACTCCCACTAAATAATGATTCAGTAAAATCTTTGCATTATATCATTAGAACATCTAATCTTAAAGTGATATAACATTTAGTCACAGAACTCTATTGTACAGGAAGAAGCAGTAAATTATTATTGTTGAAAATTAATCACTTTTCTCTAAGAAATGTTTATGGACTTTGTTTTAATTTTCTACTCTGGTGTGCAGTGAGGCAAGTCAGAAGTGAGAAGGATATCGCGGACACCTTTTTCTCACTGACTGTTTCATTAGGTTCCCATTCTGCAGGTACGTGAGCCCTGCGTTTGGGAGCAAGGTGTCCAGGGGTGGACAGAGCTGCACCAAACTTCCATTAGTTGGCCCCACAATAATCTATTCCAGACGTTCAATACGTTTTCTCATGTTTAAAAGTTGGGTTTACATCTTAGAAATGCTTCTTAAGTTAAAAGAATTGATAGAGTTTAAATACGGGGGTTTTTCTGTTTCAGTTTAACATACTGTGTTTATATTTAAAGCATATTCATTTCATTACAGAAAATTATTTAATGATACAGATATTTCTAAAATTATATGTAGCCAATGAAGATCATTCTACATGCCGTTTTCCTGTCACAATTGCGGTAACCAGTATTTATAGAATTAAACACCACAGCTCGCAGATACAATCGTAGGAAACCCATGAAAATGCATCATTTGAGTTGCCTGTCATATCCTTCACTCATACTCCCGCGTCTGGAAGAACCAGCCCCACACATACGTGCTGTTGGGGCTACTGTGTTCTTGTAATTAGCCTGCCTACTGTCGTTATACATCCCCAAGTCTCTCTGTACTCTTCGGCGGCTCTTTCGTAGCCAACACGATAAACACGGATTCTCAGGAGCAGGAATCTTAGACACCAACTTGTTCTTTCAGAATAAGTTTGTTTATTAAAGGGAATAGCTTCCCGAAGCTGAGCTGCTGTTTATTATCCAAGAGCAGCAATAGACATGGATCTGCTCAATTGAAACTGTAGGAAAGAGAAAGTGGATTTGTGAATTCAGGGGGCTGGACTTTCCAGCAATGTCAAGTAACACGTAACTCTGTGCGGCTCTTGAATAGCCACGGGAAACAATAGCTGTGCTGTGCCAAAGAACTACGATGTGCCAACCACCGGGAATTCTGATGACAGAGAGAACACAGAAATGTAAAGAAATCAAGTATTTTGTTTATGTGCGTGCCACATTAGCAATAATTTGGGAAATCCCTGGGGGTTTGCCTCTTCAAGCCTGTGTACCCTGCACAGCACCGTGTCTCCTCCAGTGAATTGCCCGTGATGAAACATCTTTGCTTTGAGGGGTTTGAAAGTGCTATAGAAGACGCAAGTGGAAATGTTCAGACGATGAGGCTGTAGGGGAGCACTAGGCAGCCTTAAGAGAACCTGTTAATAAAAATAAAAATTAACTTTTCCATGATTAATCGTATGTTTTCCATGTATCCAGGTACGCCTCGCATCCTAAATGGATCGGTGGAATATAACATTTCCAACAATAAAAGCTTAATGGAATCAGATTTGTGATTTCCTAGAAAATGAACGAGATATTTTGTCAATTTTATTCCAGACTTCATTTGTCAGAATATACAGTGTCCAGTGACAAGCTAAAAGAATTTTTTGACAAATTAACTATGCCACAGGTGACAGATCAGGAAAATGTTAATTTAACAGCCCCTTTATGCTTCCCAGATTTATTGGAGGCTATTAAGGAAACTCCAAATGGTAAGGCCCCTGGCCCTGAATAGATTTTCCATTGAATTTTATACAGGATCTATTAATAAAGTTTGATGCTGCCTTTTTGAATATAGGTAATTGTACTTTATCTTCTGGGTCTCCTCAGCATTTACAGTTGGAATACAGTTTTCAGTTGGGAGAGGAAAGGAGTTATGCTTCCAGTAGTGTCTGCAATCTGGCTCTGAATGATTCCTCCTGGAGAGGTGACTGCCAGCACCATACAAACCCACACGTTACTCCTACTTCAACCCAGCGTGGCTGGGTCTTTGATTCTTGGCCCCCAAGACTAAAGATTGGATCCTTTTACTCAGTCCCACCACCTACAGATCCTTCCCTCGAAGCTTTGCACAGGGAAGTAATTGAGCTCCGTGGGACTTCCTACACAGTTCATATTTTGCAGGATCAAAGAATATGGATTCATCCCATCCTGCGGACAGATACGTGATGGTTTGGATTTCTAAGGCTGGTTCAGAACAAATATCATCAATCTGCAGTAAACACAGTGGAGATTTCCTCCCGAGCCCTTTGGCTTGGTGAGGGATCAGTCTAAGCCTTGACCCCTCTGTTCATAGGCCAGACCAACGTTTTGTTCTCGTTACGAATAGAAAGCCTAATCGGCTTCCAGCTCTCAGCCTCTCTAATACATTATGGCAATCAGTGTTACAGCACTTCTAATTAATAAAAGCATTTCACTCACTTTTTTAAAAGATCTTGAGTGTGGTAGCGATGCTTTTGAGCCATTGCCCAGTACTGCTGCTGTCGGTATTGCGCCCCATGGTCAGAGGACAGTTGGACTCCTCATACGAGTACGAATTACCCCCTGTTTAAGTCACCTGACGTTGCGAGTAAGAGGACAAGGATATCAGTATTGGAGGGAGTTTGGACCAGCGAGATGGTATAAACAGATTGGAGGGGGTAGAGGAGATTTAGAGATGGGGAAGGGCAAAGAAAAGCTTGAGCAAACAATGAGCACCAAGCAAGAGCGGAGCGCAGGGCCAAGAACGGAGAGCAGCACTGTGAGAGGTAACACGGGGGAAGTTACAGTCTTACTTGTGACAGCTGGGTCCCTGGGATGCGTTTATTTCATAAACACATGTGTTTATTGGGTTATGAGCTTATAAAACACTCTGTACTTGTAGCGGTGACTAATAGAATAATCTGGTCTTTTTGGTCATTAGTTACAGTTCTTGGCACGTGCGTCCGATCCCTGGCTTTGTGCTGTGTATCGGTTGTAACCTTGGCGTCGGCTCTCACATCTGGTTGTCAATTTTTCTTGGATTTTCCATTACTGGGGCTAAGCATTACTTAGGATTCTGCCATCCTTAGATTTAAACAGCATGCCAAGGAGTCACATTAATTTCCTTGATAACTGCTATTTTCTCATTCAGATGCAAATGTGGTTGAAACAACAGGTCTGTGGCTCTGGCTGGTGTCTCCAGCCACGACGTGTCGTGGGCGATGCTCCCCGACCTGTGCGGGTCCACACCTTCCCCTGGTCAGTGTTGGAGTCTGGGCAGGGACAGGGATGGACTCTGGCGATTCATTACCTGATCCAACTTGGTTCCCCTTAGCTGTAAGTCGTTTAAGTAGGAAAGCAAGAGGAGAAAGAGAGAAAACAGACCAACACCTTATTTCTTTGGCAGTTGCGGTTTTGTCGCGTTCATGCTTTCTTGGAGAGGTAAGGTCGTGGGTGTGGGCAGAGAGCCCCGGGCACACCAGCTCACTCGCTCATCCAGAGGCTTATCCAAACAAGCTGATGGAACATCCCGTATTCTCTTACATGAACGTTTCCTTTTAAATGAGTAAAACTGATTTCTTCTTACCTTAAAAACGTGGGAAGAGGAGGTATCTGCACTATAAAAATGCTTTCTTCAAAAACATAGTCATTATATTTGGATGGATTTTAGTAATACTTTTAGCTATGCTGGTATGAATAACCTTAATCTTTAAATTCCTATTATTTCTCTAATTTATAATCACACTGAAGGATCAAATGGTTTTTAACAATATACTGAAATTAGCACGTGGCATTTAACTCCCTGTTTTATACTCTCAGCACCCATTTATAGTATTGAATCCTTTTATTCTGTTACTTAGAATTCCGAGTGATTAATTTGAGTAACACTTTCTTCTCTCAAGACCCATATCCGTACAGAGAGATATAGCTACATGGGGGTGCTTTCGACGAGGGGATCGGGATGTACAACCCTTTGTCTGTTTAGATTACTGGTTTAAAAGCGCAGTCCTGTCGGCACTGGATTGAACACCTTTTTCTTGCAATGCAAACTTTACCTGTTGCCGTGTATTTCATGCTTTATGTGACTGTTTGGCTCCACAGTGCCAAATAGATGAGTTTCTTTTAATACAGTAAGTTCCGATAAACCCCAATATTAGTTAATCCTTCCTGATGTCTCCAAATAGTTCAGAGCCTGTAATGGCTCGGTTGTATGTCTGATTCTGTCCTTCGCTCACCAAGGTCAAGCCTAAGGTTTATTTTCAGGCTTCATCTTAACCTCCACCTCTGATCGACGTTATTTTTGCCGCAGTCCTCGGCTCAGGTTGTGCCACCCGCTGTGATTTCCCGGGAATGGGCGGCCTGAGGTGTCTGTCTGACGGACCGAAGCTCGGAGCTGGGTACCGGTTCCTGAATTGTTGGTGTCTGTAAGATTCAAGTTTAGGTCTCGCTGATGTGTGCGGGCAGGCCACCGCCAGCTGTGGTAGGGAATTCCTTTCCCTCCTTTCTGTGGGAATGTGCTGGCCGAGCCCCAGTCTCCCCTTTTCCCTGTGCTGGGAATCCCTGCGTTTATCCCATTGTGCATCCAGGCGTGAGCTCCTTTGGCTCCCTTTGGTACAGCAGCAGGGAGGAAGGCAGCGGGGAAGGGGAGGGTGAGAGGAGACCCAGACTAAAGCCGGAGGGGAACTGGGACACGGACAGGCAAGTAGCTTTGGCAATCCTGGCGTGTTCCAGGATTAGGGTAACTAGGGTGAGCCAGGCTGCTTTGGCACTGCCGCGGAGGATGCTCGCCCGTGCCCAGGTGCCAGAGCGGGAGGGCTGGCGCTGGGAGTAAGGCACGGCAGGTTGGTAGCTGCGCGGGCGGGCGGTCAGCTTTTCAAACAGTGGGAAAGAACTGCAGGAGAGCGCAGAAATGTAGAAGCAAGGGGAATGCTAGTTTGAAATGCTGGCGGAAGGATGGTTTTCGAGTTTAAGGTAGTTTGTCAGTTCTGACTTCCCCTGTCCTTCCTTTTTTTAAATCCTGCAAGAACATGGGATCTTGCGGTGCAGCTCAGACTGGAAATCTGTGAAATCGTTGCCAAATATTTCCAATCATTTTTACAGATACATTAAACAGCAGCGAAAGAATTGGGATTTAAACGTTCAAGCTTCTTCCAATTTTAGTCGTAGCCGTGTATTTTAATCTTTCGACTGCGAATTCCATCTGTACCAGATTTTGTATTAGCTCTGTCACACTTTTGCTTTTATACATTCTAATGAAATATATTTTCTCGACAGGGTCATGTTGGTACAACGGCAACCAAAAAAATTGATGTCTACCTCCCACTGCACGCAAGCCAAGACAAACTGCAGCCCATGACAGTCGTGACGATAGCAAATGCCAAGGTGCATGACCTGATTGGACTAATATGCTGGCAATATACAAGTGAGGGACGGGAACCCAAGCTGAAGTAATGGTCTTTCTTTACTACCTCTTCATCTCTAATTTTCTCCTCTGCAGCCTTTTTGCATAATGAAATGGATTTCCGTGTCAATGTTTTTATAGATAAATCTTGGAGAAGCCACCTACACATTTATCAGTATTTCCTTTTGAGCAGTACACGTGCATCTCTACCCATTTCTCTTTCAATTAAACCACTGGGTACTGTATAATGATAAGCACATGAAACCAGGGATCTGTAAATGAATCATAATTTCAAAACGCTCTACGTAAAAATAATATCAATCTTACCTCTTTGGGTGTCGCAGAGACATCTTTTATTTTCTGTCCCAGCTATTTTTGGATGGTGTTCCTAATGGCAAAGATCACAAGGATGTCAAGTAAAACCCAGAACTCATCTGTAACTCCCTCTCCTGTTTGTTCCGAGAGAAGGCGCCCGGGTCCTGACGCTGTTCTGTCGGCACGGTACCGGGGTATCGGTTCCTCCTACAGATTCAGAGAGGAATCGCTGCACTGGGTGACTGCTTTGGGAGTGCTCTTAGTGTTCTCCTGAAACCGTAGAATAGGTTTGAGCCGTCGTGAGTATGCCCGAAACCAGGTCAGAATTCTGTCAGAACCTCAGCATTGTTGCTTTCTACGCTTGTTTTGCCGATATAATGGCTTTAATTCATTATGCACGTGTTACAAGTTTTCTGTTTTTCTAAGGATTTTTAGGTGTAGGGGCTAGAGGTGCTTTTCTGTCCAGGTTATTATCCTGGAGATAGCACTAAAGTAAAGATATGCAAATAAGGATCCTGAAAACAAAATAAATACCAGTTTTCTTTGAAATTGTGAATAAAACTGCATTCTTTATTTCGAAAACCTCGGTCATGCAGTATTTTACAATTTCTACAGGACTTTGACCTCAGTCACATTGGCTTTTTGCTGTAAATGGCCATAAACCAGAAGGTTCAGCCTGAACCTGAGGAAACCCTTCTGCCCTGTGAGGGTGACAGAGCCCTGGGTCAGGCTGCCCAGAGAGGGGGGAGTCTCCTTCCCAGGAGACATTCCAAAGCCAGCTGGACTTGTTCCTGTGGGATCTGCTCCGGGGGATCCTGCTCTGGCAGGGGGTTGGGCTAGATGATCTCTAGAGGGCCCTTCCAGCCCCTACCACACTGTGAATCTGTGAACCTGTAAAGAGCAGTATCTGTGCTGTCCTCAGAAATTTGAGCATCGGTTAATCAACACTTCTCAGTCTCTTTGGTCATCGTTGCCTGCGTCTCCATTGTGAAAGAGTTTACCCCCAGGGTAAATAATGGGTTGGACTTGCTGTGCTGGAGAACTGGGGTTCAGGAAGAGCCGTTGCTTTGTCGTGGTGGGTGGCACAAGGTATGTGAAACGGGTGCTTCGGAGCCACTCATCTGAGCGACTCTGGTTTTAGAACAGTTCTGTGAAGTGCCTCTGCTCTTTCTGGGTCACAGAACATAAAATAAGAACTCAGAATAGTCTGTTACGGAGTTATTAGTGACAGATCCGAGCGGGTGACTTTGCTGGTGCAGAGGAGGTTAACAGTTTGGTTTGGTTTTTTCTGTAGGAGCCAATTTTTTGTTGTTGTTTCTGGAATATTTGATGAATGGGGTTTTTTGGTACTGGATTTTACCGTTTGCTCTGTCAGCATTTTCCAGCAGTGTCTGAGGACTCAGTTGTCGTCTCCCTTGTTGTAGCACAGTTGTAAGGGGGAAGGGAGGCGCTGCCCAGCTTCAGGAACAGTTGGTTTGGTTAGTCGAGGTAGGGCAACCCAGAAAAGCAGCCCCTCTCAAAAGCAGTTTCATGGATGCTGTTGCCTTGGATTTCCCTCAGCTCTTCTCCGCAAACATATGAGATGTTTTAGGGGTTAAACGCTTTGGCGTGTCAGGTTTTTACACTGGAGAAGAAATAGAAAATTATTTGCAGATGGTGCCATTTCATTTGCTGTTTTTAATTTCTGCTTGTTATATCGTAAGTTCAAAACAGTGCCCTTTGTGTATGATTAACTTGTTTGTTAACGAGTAGGGTACCGCTAGCGTCAGTCTTTGGACACGTGTGTATTTTTGCGGAGCGCAGCCCCCCTCCAGTGGGACAATGCCCGTGAGCAGAGGTATTCCATGAAACACCACTGCCCACGGCAAGTCAGCAGTGGGAGGAAATGAATTTCACTGCCTGCCATGAAGGATGGGATGCTCCGCTGTGTCGGCGATCGTCACCAAGGAGGCTGTTTAATGCGATCACATCTCCGGACGGAAATAATAACATAAATAATGGCGGCGTGAGTTCCCGAGAGCAGTCAACAGCCGCCGTTGGGAAGCTGGGTCCAAATGTTCAGAGGGGCAGAACCTCAGGACTGCGAGAAGTCTGATTTCCTGTCAATTATTTCTCATGTCTCCATCATCTTTCTTTTTTCGCACTGCTGTCTGCCTGTCCCGTAGCAAGGAGCGGTGCGCCCGCGGGCTAGTTCTCATCGTTCCCAAATAAGGAAAGAGCTGGGGTACGTTGCGTTGTGCCACGTTTGCTATTTGTTCCTCGTTTAGTCAGTTTAGAGTATAAAAATAGAAAAATGGGGATCAGTGTGAGACTGCACTAGTACACGTATAGGGAGGGCTTAAATCTGATAGGCAGTGCGTGCCGAATGACATACACCCACTAGTAACACAGTTTGAGGATAGTGAGGAGGTTGTGGGCTTTGTAGTTAAGAAAAGCAACCCCTCTCTCTTTAGGATAAGAACATGCTACTGCCCGATTCTTCTTCCTGAAATGCAGACGTAAGAGTCTGAAATAAGTGAGTACTAGCTGACAGCTTTGAGAACGCTTTGTATTCAGTTAGGCAGCCTTTTTTATTACAATTGTGTTATATTTGTCTCTATTCAGTATCTTGACACGAGGAACCACTGACAGCGTTAGCAACCCCGTTCCTGGCCCCTTACGCAGGAACTTTGGTCATAACCCACTGCACCGTTCTCTTGCCAACCCCTCACAGATGTGCTGCAACGATTCTGCCTGCAAAAAATAAACAAAATCCCTTTCTAGGAATAAATTGTGAGCTGCAAAATCCAAGTAAACGTCCTTTAGAAGTGAAGAATGCCATTACATCTGCCGGTTGTTGTATTCAACTTCACGTTCTGTCCATAGCAAACGTGGATTTCCAAGGCTTTGCGCCTTCTAATTTGAAGCCTAAAGCTCAGGACTTCGATCTCATCCTGGTGGAGACTCAAAGTGCAGATTTTTTACCAATGGGACTTGTTTTTTCAACAGGTTGTGACTTAATCTGTGTTGATGTTCAGGAGCCCACTCTGTGTTTGAAGACAGGTTTAAGCCCTTCAGTTTATGGGAATTTAACCAATATTGTATATTTTCAGTATTATTGGGGGAACATAAGTTGTTGTCACCACCTTTTTTTGGCACTTGGGTTGCTTTGAGGCCATGCTGAATGTGTCCTGTTGCCGGAATGTCTATATATTCCTCTGGCTTTAATGAAAATGATGCAAATGCATCAAGTACCAAGTGAAAATGTTAGCTTTATTTATACGGAGCTTTAAGTGTGCAGCAGGCTGCACGTAGAAGAATCCTGTCAAACAAGAAGGTCAGAGAATCAGGGGTGTAAGGCACAGACCACCGCGGTGGGAGGACGCTCAGACTGGAAAGTCTCACAGTTTGGGGTGACTTTTGAGTTACGTTGAGCTGGACATAATAAGATGCAGAGCTTGGTGTCTTTTGACAGAAATCTAAATGGAATAAGAGAAGGACCCAAAAATCACGCCAGGCGTTTCTCGTTCCGAAAGCAGGATCGGCTGTATGTGTATAATTCACAGCCCTTTGGGTTAGGTTGTTCCGAACAAGGCTGGCCCCAGCGCAAACCACAACCTCCTGGCTGTGTGGCTTTCCCCGCTGGTCGCAGCCTGGAGCTGTGTGGATGCTCTTCCCAGCGCTACCGGTCACCAGTTTCCCTAAAAGTTACTGAAGTGCTGTTGAAGAAGTTAACTCTGCAGCAATGTTCCAGTTCTTGGGAAGAGTCCAGAGACGCGTGAAGCTTTCTGTAGCAGTGTTACAGAGTTTTCAAAATTCACAGCGACAAACCTTGCTGGATTACCTTTTTGTTAGCAAATTTACAGCTCACCTTACTAGCAATGCATCATTCCTACCTGTTTCAAATTATAAATGTCTCAGTCGTGACAAGGTGCATATAGATCGCCTGGACTGAGCGCTCTCAATAAAGCACAGTTGCAACCAAAGGTTTGTGAATTAATTGAGAAAATTGCAAATCAGGTAGTCAGTGAAATAATTCATTGTCACATCCAATCAATAAACTTTGTAAATCAACTCATTTAATTCAAAAAATGATCTATATAGATCAAGCGACCAATTAAACAATTAGCATACACTTTGCAATTAATTAATTTAAGCATCAATCATGCGATTAAAACTCCAAATTTCAACTGCAGAGTTTAGAAACATGCTACCACGTGAGCTCTGCCCTGGCCCCAGAAAGGGCTGAATGCTGGCACTTTTGCAGTAAGAAAAAACAGTTGTTTTCAGCTCCATCATTTCAGTATTAGCATTGCAATGGCTTTTAATATTAGGAAAATATGGTTAATGCTCGGTTTGGTGTATCTATAGGTAGTATATGTAGTATATATATACTATATAGAGAGATGTATAGCCCTCTGGGCTTTGGTTTGTGAAAGAAAGAGGCTTAGATTTTTCTTTCATATTTTCTTCATATCTGTTTAAAACTTGCTGTTGTGTAGTTCCGCTCGTTAGTCTGCGCTAATTCTTCACTGTTTACTGCTTGGGCTTCTCAGATACTTAGAAAAGGTGGCTTTTCTACTAGTCACTGCTGCTTAGTGGAACAGATTTTTTACTTTTCCTGTACTTTATTACAGTTTGCCTGCCCGAGAGCCTTCTCAGCTTTCCACGGTTGCTCGATCTGTGAAAAAGCAGATAGGCACTGCTTGTTTGTCTTTAATTCTAAGATGGAATCGTCAGATAAACAAGTAACTTCTCACAAATGGAGAAATATTACTTCCAGCTTTATGAAGTCATGAAACTTTGATCGACTTCGGTGCATTTTAATCACTGTCAGCCTTTGGCTTGCCGTTCAGTTAACGACGTAGTAAGACTCGCTGCTCTACTCTGAGGTTTTGGGAGTTTTTCTATTACCACACGGTTATGGGAGCAAGATGTGTCGGGCCTTTGTTGGGCCGGAGTTACTTAGGTGCCGTCGGTGGCTTTGGAGTCTGTTACCCCTGTAACTGGTGGTTTGTTCTGTGCAGCATTTAGCAACGTAGCGTCAGTTGTCTACCTTCCCTCCTGAATGAACTTGCTGTGTCTCTGTTTCAGCGACAACGTCAATGCCTACTGTCTCCATATTGCTGAGGACGATGGGGAGGTTGACACAGATTTCCCACCCTTGGACTCCAACGAGCCCATTCACAAGTTTGGCTTCAGCACGCTGGCGCTGGTTGAAAAGTACTCGTCCCCCGGCCTGGCAGCGAAACAGTCGCTCTTTGTTCGCATGTGAGTATGGGTGCTGCCTTTCCCAGTCACCGGGAAATATCTGGGTGTCCCTGCCGCCTCCGCGTCGTTTCTCTCCTCTGCTCTTCACCTGAGGGTAGTGAAATCCGGGGGGTGCACACGCACTGGCGGGTCCCTGCGGATGGTGCCCTGCTCGGGGGCCTGGCACCAGGCAGGTGGGAAGGCAGATGCCGCTGGCGGCAGCTCGGGTGAGCCCAGCACTGTGAGTGTAAAACTGCAGAGAACCAAAGCCCTTCTGCGCGCGATTAGCGTGGAGAACACTGAACTGTTGCACTGCTGCTGGTAGATATTTGGAATCTGCACAAAGTCTGAGCTCATCATACTAATTTTGCTCCAGCCACACTGCTTATTTATGACAAATGTGTTCCGAATAATGAATGAGGTCATGTACACAATAGCTTCAGAGAGTTAAAATTGTAGGGTCCTTCGTGCTGGGTATCCAGGGCCCTTGCCGACAGCCATGAAGAACTGATCTTGCTAGTGACTCTTGAATCATTTTGGGAAAACGTACTGAACTTTTGCAGGAAAAAAGGTGTACTCATGGTGCTTGGGACTTCAAAATCTTCTTTCAAAGCTTGGTAGGCAAAGTACCAAATTTACGTTTTAAGAATGGTTAGTGGACTGAAAAGCAAGTAATTTTCAATACAAACAGTTGCAGAGTGCCTTAAGAACAGTGCAGTGATTGAGGAGAGAAATGAGCGTGCCGGTTCGAACAGGACTGCGTATACCCCTCTGAAGTCCAGGAGAATTTTGGAGAGGAAGTCCCCATCCGCCACTGAAACGCGAAGCCGTCTGGTGTGTAGCTCAGGAAGAATTTGCTGCGTGGTTATCAGTGAATCGGGGTTTGAGTGGTAGATGCCGTGATTGATCCCTTTTATTTTTCTTTATTTGCGCGTGAAAAATCAGGCGGCCTTAAATGCTGTAACAAAACAGCAGTAGCGTAGCCACTTCTTACTGGGAAAAAATGCGTAATGCTTGGGTCTCCTGAAACGAAAATGCTGGTGGGCTTTTGCTGGCTATCGGACGCTGTTTATAAGGGATCAGTTACATTCCCTGTCCATACAGCTGCTTCTGTTTTGAATAATCAGACATTACAAAAAAATTTCGGAGCTGTTCAGTTACAGTTTTGTACTCTATTGTGGGCTGTGTCTCTTGGAGACGTTCTAAAGCGTCCAACTGAAAGGAATTTTCAGAAATCCCCCGTGTGTTTCCCCAAGGCCCGTTCACGCCATTCCACTGTATTAGCTCACCCGAAACCAAAATACTCTGCCCCGAGCGTTCACAAGTAAGTTTTGGAGGTGAACGCGTTCGGCTGGGCTGGGTGCGCCCGTGTGGAAGCCGATGCGGGGAGGAAAGGAAGCGGCTTTGCCAGTCGTACCGCAGGGTCCGTGTTCGGTTGGCGCAGGTTGCAGCCAGGCAACTGCCTTTTCCGTCTGTGGAATGGCAGAGTGTTTAGTCCCTTCCACCTGCCCGAAGCGTGCCGTGTGTTTGAGCTGAGCGGGAACGCCTCTGTCGCCCCCCCGCATTCCTCTGCAGTCAGTGCCGTTGCCATGAATCGCAGTTTTTTAGTTTTATGATCCTATGATTGTTTTCTCCTCAAGCTAATCCTGCATGATCAGTGCCCCCAGAAAAAACCCGCGGGTGTATAGAGATGCTGTGCTCATCCTTTTTGATTGCGAGGCATTAGGAGTGTTTACTGCAGGTAGAGCAGCTAAGCCCCTACTGTTACAAGAATCCAAATTGTTGGTGATTTCTCATCTGGAAAAGTCCCATTTCTTTCTCAGCTGCCTCCGACCTCGGCCCCTGCTGCCTGTACTCGGCACGTGACTGGGGATTAGTGTTTCAGCGAGCGAACACGTAAGGGCTCGGGTTTTGGACGTTCGCTCGGAGGAGGTGGAACTGGTGTTCGTGTGCGGAGCCCAGAGGGCTCGGCAGGATCCTGGCCTGCCCGGCAGTTCTCCGGCTGCTGCTTGCAGCAGGATTAAGGTCCAGCTGCAGATCCTGTGAAAGAAACGTGAAATCTCTTGCTTTAACATAGGTTGTGCTCGCGTGAGGACGTTCCTTCTGACGTGGGAGGTCCTGCTGGTTAGAAATAGGACAACTGCATCGTCAGAAGTGCTTCGCTGAGGGGCCTTTTTCTGGGTCCACGTGTTAATTTGAAATTGCTTGTGCTTCCCAGGTAAAGAGTAAATCCTAAATAGATTTAAATCAGAATTTTTAATGTGTCCCCTGGAACAGACAGTTACTTTATCGCTTGATTGTTACTGCTGTGAGTTTAAACGTGCGTGCTGTCTTACTTTTGTAGGGATTAGTTGTAAATTCTACATCTTCTTCCTTCCCTGTCATCCTACCAGTGTGTGTAATTGTGGTTTTTTATCTTGCATCTCTTTTTTTCCTCCTCATGCTGAAGTATTTCAGCTGTTGCTGTGTCAGGCTTGTGACTTGTAATGTTTATTAATACTGAATCACCCCTGAAAAACGCTGGTGCTTCTGAGGAGCTCCGTGATGGAGCTATTTCAGACCTCGCCCGTCCCCCGTGTTGGATGCGTGGTCAGCTGTCGTGCGCTGCGGAGCTGGGAGTCACGGAACCTCGCCGGGGACCCCGTTTCGGCAGGACGTGTTTGAGCAGGAACAGTTTGCAGAACTTCACACGCTTAAGCTCCTGCCAAGGCAAACTCTTAGCCACTGGAGTTAGTTATGAATACCCAGTGGCGGTGGTTGGAAGTAGCCCACAGTGCATTTTATATTCCGAGCTGAGTGTGAATGTCTTTGTGGCCATACAGAGTAGTAAATAATTGAGTTTGATTAGGGAGAGGGACCTCATTATCCCCCCACCTGTGCCCAGCTGGTAGGGGAGGGTCGAAATGAAGCCATTAGCTGTCTCTCTTACTGGCATCTCCGAGAGCTCAAATACATCTGTGTCTTATTTTCTTTTCTGGCACAATCAGTCGAGCGAGCTAAGCAGGCATGACCGAATTTGGCAAGTTCCAAGGACTCTGGCAAAGTTACACAAGGAGAAGACGGAGGGCAGTCATTCTGGCTTCGAGCTGCCCATTAGTCTAGCGAGTGACGTTTTTGGAAGATGTCTGTTGTGGAAAGGAGTACTTTGTCCAATGTCAAACGCGGCGTTCGCAGCAGCCCTCTCTGCTGTCGAGTGCGATTTGTCGGGGGAGTCGAACAAGGCGCTGCCCTCGTGTAAATGCAGACTTGTTGAGAAGAGGAAGTCGTACCTGAAAGGCTTTGAACGCAGGTAGCTCGCACTAAGCTGTGCTATCGCTGGGGCTCCTTCCCCTGGAAATTTTATTATTCCACCTTGACGTACTCGATCTAATGGCGTGTCTAGGAGTCGTAGCTCAGCTGCCAGTTGGCACACGGATGGCGTTGGCATGCACCTCCTGCTCTGTAGCGCTTTCTTCTCTTTCGATATTACGTTTAAATTGCTTTGACTGTTACATGTGGATTTTTCAAAGCAACACCTCTGCTATACCTGAGAGCTTAAGGTTTGAAGCATTTTGAAAATATTGGGCTTTCACTGTACATTTACAAGTTCCATTCAAGGCCTTGAAATGTGTTTTTTACCTACGTTACGGAAGCACTCCCCGACAGGCCTCTTACCGGTTCTCACGTGGGCGTAGGCAGTCTCCAAAGTATGTTTTAGGATATTCATAAAACGCAAATTTAAGGACGTTAATGTGGGTGCCAGATTACGGAGGTGGGCTCCCAGGATAGCGACTAGAGAGGGGCAGGACCCCCGGAAGGGGGTGAGAGCGGGAAGCTGACCTAGTAGAGGCCTACCGATAGCTTACAGTGGTGTCACAATACAGCAGATTAAACTCGGGAGCGCAGAGTTACCCAAGGCGAACCTGAGATGCACAAGGGCACGGTCCCTGAGGCTCGGAACAAAACGGCATCGCTATTCTGGTTCACATCACCGTGCACTTTATCTTTAAAATTACCCCGCTTAGCTGACGTACGTTGCGTCAACCGGGAGTTTTAGTCTTAACTTTCCCTTTGTGCTGATCAAGTGGAAACCGTTACTAGTCATTCGCAGATGCTTTCAGCCGTGCCAGCCGGTTTCTGCAGCGAGCTCCAAGCGCTGTAAATTAAAAAAAGTAACCTAAAAAAAAACCCCTGGGTCCAGATTGGAAAGACAGCTTTTGGAAAAGTTTGTTTCCCGTTCAGAACAGGAGCCTTTTGTCCTTTAAGTGCTGGGGGGGTTATTTTGCGACACAGCCGGAGCCCACGGAGCGGCCGCTGCCTGTCTCCACGCCGCCTCTGAGCTCCTGCCCCCCTCCCCGGCAACACCCCGGCGTCAGCCCGCCGAAGCTCTCGCCTCTCCCCTTGTTTTCTTTCTCCTCCTCTGAACCTTGCCACCCTGGCTCCAGCGCCGAGGCTGTAAAAGAAGATGGAAAGCCAAGTTACCGCAGAATGATCACTATCATTAACATTCACGGGTGGTTCACTTATCATTCCTGACTGCACAGACATGGCAGCCGTTATGAAACGTCCACAGGTGTAGCACGATGATACATATTACATTGTGCCACAATGGATTTATGTATTCTGTAACAAAAGAAAAGTGTAATGAAAAAATACAGAAGGTAATCCTTTATTCCTCCGCTGCGCAATTTCTCAGTAATGCCTGTGGATGATAAGTGCCAGGGATTTCCTTTGCTTGATTTAACCTTGTCACCCAGGTATGTTTTTGCAAAACGACAGAAAATACAAGCTAAGGAATTTCTTTGGCTTCCAATTTGTAAGCAGCGGTTTTAATTGATTGAATAGCGTCTGCTGGTCTGCCCTGTTTGCTGGTGCGTTGACGTAAAATAAGGGTATCGCACGCTAGCAGAGTAAGCTAAACCCTCTAATTTATACTCGTAATTAAGGATATGCTGGAATCAGGTTGAGTGAGGACAGTGGATGCACATTATCAACGCGGAGCATAGCTGGGAAGCTGGCGGGGCGAGGTGGGGTGTGTGTTTTTTCCAGAAGAGCCTCGCTGTGCTGTTTTCCGCTGTTTGCGGCAGATTGGCGGTGGTTTAGGCGATCCCGTGCGGAGGGTGACTCCAACACTCCCTGCCTGTTGGGTAGCGCTGCGGCGCGCTGGGGACGGCGCGGGGCTTCTCCTCCTCTGTTGCGCGGGAAACGTGTTCCGACACGCTGGCCTGACCCTGGGATGATGGCACAATCTCTGGTCTGTGCTTAAATCCACCCTCGGCTCAGATTTTTGGGTTTACTGAGTGTTAAAATGTCGTTACTGAGGTCCTGTAGTATGTTGTTAGAGAAACCCGGCGCTGCACGCTTAGTGAGCCGGAGCGAGGGAAGGGGAGAGCCATGCGCCGAGGCTGGGACGGGTGTTTCAGACCCTCTGGATCCGTTCCAGAGCAAATACCCAAAGGTTTACAAATGCGGGGTGCGCTTTACATTTCACTGCTCTTGCCAAAGTCTCGCTTACTGGATAGCACACTAAATATAGTAAAACACAGAGGTTTTTCTTATTTTGCTTTGATCAGTAAAATAAACTTCTAAAGATTGTTCTGGGACGAGATCCAGCTTCTGAGGCAAAGAATGGCCGTGGCTCAGGCTCGGGTTAGTAATAGAGTGTCAGGAAAATCAGCCTGACAGTTCTCAGGCCAGCTGCTCGATAGAAAGAATCGACCAAGTCAGGATGGCCTGGAACGCGAGCGGGATCAGCAGCAGCATGTGCTCTTTAGCAGCTGAAGTGTCAGGAATCGAAAGACGATCTCCCCTTTTCCGGAGGTTCCGGATACGTGTGGGTGTGAGCAGCCCCGAGCAGGGGCAGCCGTGGTCGGTTGCCGTCGGCTGCCTCGTGCCCGGCGGGACGCGGGGCTGAGCCGTGGCGCGGGCTGCAGGCCCTGCTTAGGTTGTGGGAAAACACGTTTGGAAAACGTTTGGTACTAAAGGGAAGAAGAAAACCCCGTGAGTCCAGTCGTCGTGGCCACAGAAGGTTTTGGAAGATCTTCTTCACCCTTGCAGGGTTTTTTCTGCAGTATTTCAATTTGTTTTCCTGGATTTTGGTTGCAGCTCTCCGGAAACCTCCTTTCCGTGTTGCGGAGCATTCCGTGAGTCAGCCGAAGGCACGGGATGTCTTCTGCATGGGTTCTGCTGCTGGTCCAGCGCGCAAGGCTTTTCTTGTAGCGCTTTGCTGACAGACATCACGCCGTTTAAATAAAGTGCCGTTTCCTTTTTGCAGTTACAGTATAATTGTATAGGGTGGGGTGTTTTTTTTTTTTTTAGAGAGAGGTTTTTCACTTTGAAAAATCCACGAAGATCAGCTCAGCGGGTCGGTTCGGACAGAGCTGTGATGACTTCAGAACGAGGTGGAGGGCCAGGAAGCTGCTGAGCAAGGGCAAGATGCTGTGCGGTGCTCGTGCAGGTTGCAGGGCTCCATAGCAGCTTAGGGGAGGATTTGCTCATCAGTAAAGGGTTTAGGAAGGCCTCTGCTCGCTGTGAAGCGGCCAAAACCCCGGGATGCTGGGGCTGCTCTGAGGATGGAGTCTCCGGCTGCAGACATGGATGGCACTCCCTCATGTGGAGCGGCGGGCTCAGTTCTGTTAACACCCGGCAGAGAGAGGGAGAAAGTAGAGGCATGAAAAGGTTGGGAATATTTGGTTTGAAGATGAGTAAGATAGAGTTATAAATAATAAATGGCCTAGAGAACATAAATTTGGGGCTTTTAGGCAGTTTCATTTTGCCAGGAACAAAGGGAATTGAGAATGAAATTCAGATGAGACTAACTCACAACTGCGGAGAAGGAAAGGCGGTTACACGGTGCCTGGTGGGACCGTCTGCCGGGGGGCGAGGAGCCGGGGGGGGGCCCTGAAACCAGCCTCATCGGATTCCTTACTGCAGCGTGGCAGGCAGTTTTATTTTTGGTGACACATAAATGACCCCATTGTGGATTTCTTGACCATCTCCTCAGCCCGTTCCAGCCGCTCCCGGCAGATGATGTTGAGCTGAAAAGCCCGGCTGGGGCTGGGGATGTGGGGACACGCTTGCTGTGCTGGTAGCCGCGAGAAGAGCACGGGCAAGCTGCAGGGCCGCAGGCTGGTGCCCGGCACGTGCCCGGGCAGGGAGTTGGCCGGCCACCGGCTCTGCGCCGCGGCCAGCGGTACGTGTTCATGTATGGTGGGGGCTTGAAGGTGTCACTCGTTCATCTCGGCGGTGTCACAGCGGGGCTGGGGATGCCACGGCGGCAGCGATCGGGACCCAGACTTGTATTCCAGCGTTTGTGCCGTCAAGTGAGATGTGATACAGCCTTGTTTCTACTGATGTCATCGTGCTGCTCGGGTTGCTTTTGACTGCCGCTTGCTTTTAAAAATATTCCAGCTGTGATATTCATACAGAGCTCTGCTCCCTGATTAAAATTCCTGGTTGCCAGATCCAAAGCTCCTCCTCCTGTCTAAACAGCTTTGCAAACCAGTTTTTTCCATGCAGTGCAAATCTCTCCCCGTGGGTGCCAAGCAGCCGCACGCTCCGTGCTAACTGTCTGCAGTGACATCTACTGACACGAGCAGAGATTGACTGCAGGGTCCAAGGGCAAAATTTACTGATACATTAATCCACGATCTCTTCTGTTACACTGTCATCTTCTCTGCTTCCCCCGAGACGCCACTTTCGGTATTTGGCCGGCGATCCCTTCCGTAGCCATCCCCGTGTTGGCTGCGGGGGTTCCCATCCTGCGGGCACTGGCCAGGACGAGTGCCCCCGTGTCCTAAACCTTCCCCTGAGGTTTGGTGCCACGATGTTCACAAAAAGGTGTCCGAAGAGAGCACGTTGCGTTTGAAATAACGGAATTAACGGAGCTGGAAAGCTGCTGTTATTTCTCAGTGTTGTTCCTCCGCTTCTCCTTCATGATTTGCTCCGTCTGCCGTCGGGACGTGTAGGAAAACGACACTGCGGGCTCTTTCTCCTGTATGGGCTGGGAACGCCTGGCAGGTAGTTAATAACGAGGGGCTGAGGAGCTCCGCAGGTGCATTTGCTCATTTTTCCTTCTTAACGATGAACACAAATTGATCAAAAATAAAGATAAATTAGGAAAATCCTTCCACACCTTGAATCTCAATCTGTTTTGCCGGTTCTGTCTCTGCCTTCCTGAGGGACTTTGCTCAGTTTCTGCTTTTAACTTACTTTCGTAGCACAGCCTCGTTCCTTGTTGTGCCTAACGCGTCTTTTGCTTGAAACTAATGAAATTGCGGTGAGCTGCCTGATGATGATTATTTTGTAAAACTGCATGTGCATCTGTCTTGCAGAAATGCTGCTCATGGATTCTCACTTATTCAGGTGGACAGTATGAAGGTCACCATGAAGGATATCTTACAAAAGGCCTTAAAGAGAAGGAAGGGATCACAGAGAGGCTCAGGTGGGTTATTTATCGTATTTTCTAGAGGGCAGGGTGTTTCTCCGTGAGCGTATTTTATCTCTCTTTTGAACTGCCGTGAAAGATGCTCGGGTTTTTTCAGTGCGCGGTGCGATTTTCAGCGGCGCTCGAGGGTTCCGTGCGCAGCTCTGCCTTCTGGATGCTGGCGAAAGGCTGACGGCGGAGGAGCTGCGTGATGTTTGCTGCGCAGCACTGTATCCGTTACTGCAAGTGGTTATTTATGATAACAAAGCCGTTCGCATCCCAGTCCAGCCAGTGGTAATTTGAGGTGCTGGGTGGAAGTACAGTAAGACGAGCCCTTGATAGAATTTGTGTACTTTTAATTTCGGTAGGAAAATTGTGCACAGTATGATTTTTAAATAATTTACAGGGTTCCTCGTGCAGAGAAAAAGAAAAATCTGTGTTGTCACTATAGTACTGTTACGGTGAAGACCTATCAGTGTTTCACAAAAGCAAGCGTACAGTGCTTGCATTTGTATTTTAGAGCGCTGCTTCTCCAGGGTGTAAACGTGCGCTCACGTGTATGTCGGTGTATGTATTTGCACAAGCATAAGGCTGGGAGATCTTTCCAGCCACAAGAAATAATCGCTGTGAGAAATTGCACCGAGGCCTGTCACGCAACAAAGGAACTTTAATATAAACCTACCTATAGCCTAGGTAAAGATAAGGATCGTGTCTTTGTAAATGAATGAAACCTCCTTATACACCCTTAGTTTTAACTACGGGGAACAAAAATCAACCCTGTTCTCCTTAGAAAAAGTAGTTCAGTGCAGTTTTTAAACGCGTGTGTAATCTGTCATGGATTTAATTAGCTATCTTCAGATGAGAGCTGAAGTTTTAATAAAAGTTAGAAGAGATAACACAGTGAAGGACACGGATGAGCTGTCTCAAGGCTATATTCCAAGGGAACGATAAGAGCTGTAAAAAATGGCAGAGGAGAGCAATTGAATGAAGCAATGAAAATCTGATTCTCGTAAAAAAAAAAAAAAAAAAAAAAAAAGAGGGGGGGGCGGCGGGGGTGAGCTGCTGGTGGGGGCGGTTGTAGATGAGACCCGCCAGCGTCTGCAGCAATTTGGCGGCTGGCCAGGAGTCATTGTTCACCCTCGGCTGTGGCGGCTCCGTCCAGATGTGCCAACTGCACGTTTCGGCTCTTGCCAGCTGACTGCGCCGTTTGATAACCAGCTCTCTGGATGCCCATCACTGGCCGCAGAGATAGAATTAAATGATGATGATCTTCCCACAAGTTGGGAGAGGAAACAATGCATATAAATCTTGATTTCATCTCAGCGTGAGAAGTCTTTATCCATCATCACTCATAATGAACAAGTCGTTAGCTGCGATGAATGGTGTTCTGGTTTTTTCAAACACCTCTTTTGTTCACTTTTTGGGTGACTTTTATTTATTTCCTGGGGTCAGATTTGTCTTTCCTGAAGGGAGGTGGCTAAAGGGTTCACTTAGCTCAGTCTTTAAACTACTTTCCTCCTCCGTGGAAGAGATGTTTTACTCTTTGTCCATTTGAAATTTGGGGTTGCTTTTGTTTCGTTACTTTTGCTCAGTAGTTCAGAAAGGGAACGGACCTGTCATTTGTTCCTTTGGCTAATACACTCGTTTCTGCTGTCCTGGCACTCCTGCTCAGCATCCCTTGTAGTAACAGGGTGCATAGGCACGCACGTATCATTTTGGTGATTTTAATTATGTAAGAAAACATTCACGTTTAGTTGTTGTCAGCTCTCCGTGTGACATGGCACCTCTCAGAGACACGACCATCGCCCCTGCTGTGGATGCAGCCACAGTAGAAGTTGTGACTGAAAGCCTTTTGGTTACTTACAGGTATTTTTACTTCTGAACATGTTCTTGGATTCCTTGACGCAGTGGGTGTTGCGTGCAGATTTCGCTTTGAGCTGGTGTGTAGGTACATCCAGAATTAGGACCTGCAGTCTCTTCATTTATCGGAGTCACTGTGAGAAGAGTGATCACTGCAGGGGAAGGTTTCTGCTTGAATTCCCCTATTGCTGAATTTCATGAATGAAATGCTTATTTTTTGGTGTTTTTTCAAAATGTTGGTGACCTCATCACGCGTTATTGAAATTGTCATGTAGTACTGTCAGAAGGGCCTCCTCAGATTAGGTGTTTGTGTGCTATATGGGTCAATAGCAGACTGAACTCCGTTATTAGAATTATCCTCCTTTGCCCAAAGCTGCGATTCCTCAGTCTCCAGACTTCAGGCAGGGCTGGGGGTTTTGGAGGGGCTTCCCCGTCACCTTTGAAAGAGCAGAGCGTGCGGCTGGCTGCCCAGAGGGATCCTCTGGATCTGAAACGAGCCTTCCGCGGTGCCCGGCTGCTGCCCTGAGCAGAGCGGGGTGAAGTGCAGCCTGGGCATTGCCTGCAGGACAGCGAGCACTCGGGTGCCGCCGCGGTGGGCTGGAGCGGGGGTGGGAAAAGATTTTGTCGTCATTTTTAACCCACCACCAGATTCTTCGTATTTGGAGTGGAGGTGCCTCTCTCAGCGGGAGACGGGCGGATGAATGGAATGTAGGGTCGCTGTTGGTCCCGTGCCGTTGCAGTTCAAGTCGTTATTAAGGGGATGAGGGTGTCAAAGTTCTGAATAAAAGATAAGGCATAATTTAGGAAAAGCACTTCT
The DNA here is from genome assembly GCA_027574665.1 of Rhynochetos jubatus. Taxonomy (NCBI): domain Eukaryota; kingdom Metazoa; phylum Chordata; class Aves; order Eurypygiformes; family Rhynochetidae; genus Rhynochetos; species Rhynochetos jubatus. Next base: position 892,262 of record CM050671.1, read on the forward strand.
TCTCGTTCAGCAACACTTCCCGTTACGTTGCTTGTTCTGATTTTACAAGTACTAACCAAAAATAGACTGAACGTGTTTATGTAAAGCTTCAGTAGCAGTTCAGTGAAACCGGAATGCCTCCGAGCTTTTCTGCACGTGTTCAGAGTGCCTCCGGAGCAGTCTGCACGGGACAAGTAGATTTCTGATGTTTACAGCTTGTGCCGTTCCCAAGTACGTGCAGAAGGAATTGCTGTCTGTCCTCTTCTCGCCACCGACTCGCATGACGTTTCCCAGGTTGGTCCCGTGTTTGTAGGAAAACGCAAACTTTGGTTGGCTGTTTTGGGTGAGGAAGAAATGGAAGAACTCCTGTTGTGTAGACAGGAAGGGGATGTTCCAGCGTGACCAGGGCTAAAATACTAGACCAGTTTGCTCTGATTACTCGGCCGGTAATCTGCAGCTCTCAGGTAGGTTTTTCTACAAGCCACTGAGTCGCAGGTTCCTGAAAATCTCTAAGCCTTGGTCACCTCTGCGAGTCGATGACCTTCTGAGCTTCTCAGTGTTTGACCCTGGCTGAGAAGTGCCGCTAGCGGCCTCGCAGCTCCAGCCCCTGCCTATCTCCCGGAGCAAAGGGCTGGTGATGGCACACCTCCGTCCTCGTGACGAAGGGTTGTGCAGAGCCCCGTCTCCACACGTTCCGTTTCATTCGTGTAGCTGTACTGCGAGTAACATCCATGTGTTTGCTTCGAATTCCCTTTTGTTGAAAAGCCTAAGGGTGCGTAAAGACTTTTGACTGCAGTTTAACTTCAATCCAGAGATGATTTGTTGCAGGAAGAGACGTCAGTAGAAGGAGGTAGAAGTTGGGTACAACCTTTGTTTCACAGCGGCACGAAAGGAACGGCAGCAATACTCTGATTGTGCCCAGCTCTGTTTAGATATTGTGTTAAATAAATTACTGCAAACTGTTCAAACCATTCCACATTCTTCACGGCTTCCCTTTCTTAGTGTCACCAGGCGTTTGCCTTAGAGGTGGGAACTCTGCCTGCTTTTCAGTAATAATATTTGAGGCCATCAGCAGGAAATGCAGGTGGTAAAACAACCTGTATGTGTTAGAGCTGAGAGAACCGCGGCCCGGGAGTCGTTTCGTAGAGGACGCGGTTGTACTGAAGCCGTGCTTTGGGAGCCCGCTGACCTGTCCCGCAACAGGCGGCAGCAGGGGGTTAATGGGAATACTGTATCATCTCTTGCCACGTGCCCAAATAACCGACGGGAAGAAGTGCATGGGAATGGCTGAAGTTAGGGAAAAGCCTGTAGCAACCAGTCAGTGCTACATACTGGAGAAGATAAATCTGCAGGGGAAATTGTTGAGGCAGATGTTTAATTAGTTGGAGTCAGGCTGGATAAATCAGGATAGGAACTGTCTATGCAGATACGCTGGTGTGCCTTCCTTTTCTCTGGGCTGGTTGCATTGTCTTTGAAGACTAACTGTTCTTTTTGGTTAGGAAAGAAGCAGCAAAACCAGTCATATAACCTCGCTGTTATTGCAATGGATTCCCTTGTGTACACTCATAAAATAGAAAACGTAATTGATGTTTTCTTATGGTAATGAAAAATAACTAAGTAGAATACTTTATCATCACTTTGTTTAACCTATTGCGTGCTCAGCAGCATGTATTGCCCATGCATATTTTACATGAGAGCTGGAAATAAAACACCCTTGGTTGTGAAATGAGCTCCCAGAGGAGACAGGTCTAATCCAGCAATGGATCACCTTGAGGGGAGCTCGCTGCAATCGCTCGTGCAGGAGAGTCTTCTCAAAATAGCCGGAGTGGGAGAAGGAGAGACTGAGGGTGGGGTGATATCCCAGCCACGAGGGGCTACAGCAGGGAGGAGGGAAGGGCTGACAGCTCATTCAGCGCTGCAGGGACCTGGCTGTGCACATCACGTTGGCCTGGGCAGTGCCGGGGTGCTGGGCTAAGGGCCCCGTAGCGAACCCCAGCACCCAGAGAGAGTTAAGGATTGCTTTGTGTGGGTTTTGCCGTGTCCGGGTCTCTTGGCGAATGTTTCCGCACAGTGTGAGCGCTCCAGCAGCCGGTGGTTTAAATGGAAGATTGGCTGCACTGGGGCAGAGCTGCAGAAGGGGAATCGTGTGCTTGAAATCATGAGCATGAGAACTTCTTGTTCTTCCTGAGTGTATCAGCGACATGTCAGTCACAGAGCTGTCTGGATTTTGCACAGATACTGGAACGGAGGTTTGAAAAACCTTTTTAGGAGGTGAGATTTGGGTGGTTTTGTACTTGGCATAATTCTGCTCCCTAGAAGTCAGCAAGAGCCTTAGCATTAACTTTGAAAAGGGTGGATATTAGGCATGTGTTTAAAATCCCACCCTCGTGTTCTGCAGAGAGTTTTGTAGGTCGTACGTACCGTGTTGCACGACGGTAAAAAGCCATCGTCGCTTGATTTGCTTTACCGCTAAGTGGCTTTCCTGCACAATCCACCCGGTGCCTATTGCCGCTGGGCTCGTTTTACCAGTCCATACGTGGTGCCCAGTCATGGAGGTTATGGTAATGTACCGTTTAAATCCTGCGGTTCAGGAGTGCTCTCGGTTGGACCGAGGAAAGCAGTTTTTCCAGGACGAAGTGCAGTGCCCCTTCGGTCCAGACACGGCGGCACAGCTAGGACTGGGTCCGAGAGCATCCCGCTAAGGGCAGGAGACGGTGGATCTCGTCGGGGTTTGTGTGTCCGCACTGGAATCGCACTCGGTATTTGCTGTCAAATGCGTGTGCGTGGCTTGCGGTGTTGAGAACATAAGACACATGATGACTTCATTCTTGGTACTTTGCGTATCTGGATGCCATGGTGATTCCCAAATTAAATGTGTGCGGGAACTGTGTGTACGCGGGAAGTTCTCCTCCTCGCCTCTGGGCTGTCTGGTTCCTTTTGCTCTTCAACAGATACGATCTCTGGGATGCCAGTTGCCTTTTCCTCCAGAGCTTGACTGAACGGACTATAAACACTAATGCAAGGGGGATAGGAGTGCAGAGAGTGTGTACAGCCGCTTTGTTTTCCAACAGATTAAGCCTTGATGTCGGTATATAAAACCGAATGTTCGTAGAAGGAAACGAGGCAAAACTAAACAATGTAAAATGCTGAAACGTTACAACAACCCTGCCTGTTTCTGGTCCATGTCAGCCTCTCTTCCTTTGAAATTCCTTGGGAACAGAGAAGCCTCCTCTGATTAATCTTGTCTGATTTTACGTAGAAATTCTTTGCAGGGTGAACATGCTAGTGATTATTATTTAATAGCCGCTTCAAGCTGCAAACAGCCCTGAACCAGAAATGCTCAGTCCTTTTAAGAACAAAATGCTATACAAGTTTAATTGTTATAAACAATACCTTCTGCCAACATTTCACAGACATGACCTGTATTTTCCGTAGGTTAGAGGGAGAGTTATTAACTTCGTATTCTGTTCGGCTGGGAGAAAGACTAATACTTTTTCTATAAATGAAAACAGCTGCTTTACAATAACATTCAAGTCCCTAACAGCTGTCAACTAGTGCTTTTTGCATTCTTTAACATGTGTAAAGTGACCGAAAATAGTCTAAAGTAGTCTGGGTAAGTGTATTATCTCACTACCACAGGAAGCTGGATAATAAGGAAAAATTCAAGAAACAGGGCTAGGACAAAAATAAAAGTCTCCGTATCGTATTCGAGTCTCTACAACTGAATCAAAGGAGTTACAGCTGCGAAGGCCAGTTACAATAATCCATTCCATCACCAGGTAACTGGGAGCTGTGGCAAGCAGCAGAGTCTGTGGCAAAACCACGTTCTGTAGTGGATTATTATTCCTGTGTTTCAGATTTGCTCACACAGAGCTGTTAAGTTATGCTTCAGAACTTTGGGAACAGAAGCTCAAAATCCAGAGTGGGCTGCAACCACGAGGCCCGTTCAGGAAGCAGCTGGGGAAGAGAGATCTGAGTTTTGCTCAAAACTTCACTTTCTAGCATCAGTCTCAGCACTCCCTTTGTGTCAGGTTTCAGGTCTTAAGCATGCTTCTGGAGCTGTTTATAAACACATTTTACTCAAAACTTATGGTAGAGATAAGCAAAAACCACTATTTGTGTGGAAAGCCACTTCTTCAAGAGCCCTTCCAGGCCCGAGGGAAACAGCGCGGCTGCCGGAACGCCGAAGGTCTTCCCCTAATCCCGCCGTCTCCCTGTTCCTGCGGTTCCGTGTGTAAATCCTTGCGCTTGGTGCTGTGGTGCCGTCTTCGCTTTGTCTTGTTCCAGGCTCCCGGGGGTGCTAAGGAGAGCTGGGGTTCCGGAAGGAGCAAGGTGGCTCCGTGTCCCCGTGGCGTGTCCCTCGGGTCGGGGCGGCAGCCCGGGGAGCGCAGGGGAGTCCCTGAATAGGTGAAACTCCTTGGCTGATGTCTCGGTGGCCTTGGGGCTCCTCTTGGCATTAGTGAAACGTTTTCCTGTCCTTTTGTCAGAGGGTGATGGCTCTGGTGATGGCTGCAGGGTGTTCCCGAGGGACCTTGCTGTGGGCCTGCGCTCTCAACCGGAGCGGACTCTGCCGGGGAGCCCATCCCCGGCCCCTCTGCAGGGCCCTGCCTGGCTCGGGGCAGGGTGCCCCTGTCCCCCCGGGGCACCCGGCGCTGCAGACGCCCTTTGGGGCAGGGCTGGTGGCTCCCCTTGCCGAGGAGGCAGCCGTGTGTGGCAGGAGAAGACGACATATGGGGAGAAGCACTAATTCGGAGCATCCTTCGGACGGTGCCTGCTCTCCCGGTTGGCAGGGTGTTGGAGAGCGCAGGAGAGGAGGAACTGGGGGGCTGTAGGCGTCAAGGCCAGGAAAGAAGCGTTAAGCCTTCCCAGGGCAGGCTTCCCTCGGTTTCTCTCGCTGCTGGAAGAGCTCTGGGTCTCGCTGGGGTTTTACTTCCTCCCCCCACCCTATGGGCAGGGGAATGGGATGAAAGAAACGGCTGGAAAGGGGGGGGGGGGGGTGTGCTTTTACTGCCTAGATATATATTTGTATATCTAAAAAAGGGGAGTTGGGAAGATAAGCGGTGCAAAACCACAGCCCTGTGATTACAGCGTTTTTAAGGGTTGAACCACAAGTAGAATAAACTGCCGTTCAAGTTCGGTACTGTCGCTCGGTGACGGTAACGGAGGAGTTTAAATTTAAAAGTAAATATGGTAGAGTAGGCGATGCATATGTTTGCTCTGACTCTTAAAGAGATGGAAGCCCCAGCATCTGTGACGGTGAAAAGCCAATTAATTTGTATTTCCTTGTGTTCACATGCGTGCTTTTCTGCTTAATGGTAGTTCTGAGTTTCTTTGGCTTTCAGTGCTTTGTTTTGGGTAATTATAGCATCCCTGCAGAGTCTTCTGCCCCAGTTCTGAATGGCTTTACCTGGGAATACTCCAGAAATCCTGGTTTTCCTTGCACGAAACTGTTTGGATTAGCAAATTGGATTTAAGTTTAAAACATACCAATATTTGTAGATCCTTGGGCAAGACTTTCCCCCGCTTGCTGCCCCCCTTGCACCTAAGAAGCAGTGCACTAGAAAGGGGGCCGGTGTAAATGTGTGCCCCCCAGTTTTCCCGGCTTTCTCCCCACGCAGAGCGGCAAGGAGCTGGCGCTCCGCTCCTCGGAGAGGCTCGCTGCTGCCGGGTCGCGGCTTTCCTCGCCCCTCTTGCTCAGCACCCTCCGCGTCCCCGGAGCTGTGTTTGGGTGTGATGCTCGCTTGCTCTCTGCCCTGATGTCTGCTAGGGAAAGGGGCAGGGTTGATCCCTTGGTTTTGCAGGTTTTCCTCGGCGGGGGTGGTGTGGGGCAGGGCGAGCCCCTCGGCGCTGGAGAGGGTGCGATGGAGGCTGCTGGAAATGATTTCCCTCTGCCTCCAAGCTCCATCTCCGTTGCGCAGCGGTAATAATTTATTTCAGCGAGCCCTTTCTCGCCAGCCGGCTGACGCTGAGCAGACTCTGACGTGACGGGGACGGGGCTGGTGGCGTACGGGGAGCAGCTCGTTGGGAATAAAGTTTGTGGATAGTTTGTCAGAATAGAAATAGCTCGTTAGTCCTGTGCGTTTGGGCTGATGGGATCCTGGACATCAGCCCCGGTGGTTGGGGAAAATGCTTCATGCCTGACCTCTGAAGTGAAAGTGAAATATTGAACTGAGTCTGGTTTAGAGCTGTTGGTATTGAAATCATACATTTATTGGTTCTTCTGGATTGGTAATAAAGCTGTAATTTATGTGACATTTTAAATTCTGCAGTTCAGCGTTTGGGTGATAGAGACTTGGTTTATTTTATCCACTCGGATGACAGAAGATAGGGCTGATAGACAGGTACATCCGTGGGACCGTCTCCTTCCTGCCAGGCTTCTGTGGAGCCCAAACGCGCCCCTCGGGGCGGTCGTGCGGCCCTGCTGCCACGCGGTGAATTACACATCCGTGACCCTTCTTATCGCAGGTCAGTAAGGTAGAGACCTCGCGCTGCTCCGCGCCCCAGATGACCCTCTGGAGGTGGGCTGCTGGCGTGGGTGCCGTCCGGGCGCGGGCTGCTGGCGTGGGTGCCGTCCGGGCGGGAGCAGGCTGCGGAAGGGGGGTACGCCGAGGCGTGTGCTGCCCTGCCCCTGATCCGGATGGGATCGCCCCCGCACACCCTCGGATACAGGCACAAAAACTGCCTGTATATTGTATTTCCGCTGTAGGTACGCTGCGGGAGGGATCAAACCCGGTGATTTCTTTCTCCTTTCGGCTCTGTTTAGAGCTGTGCAGTGCTGACGCTGAAAGAGCCAAGTCTGTGCAGGCAATTAAACGCAGCACCTCTGTTAATATTCTGCACGGACTGCTTTGTGCTAGTTATGCTGCGTGCTTTCTGTTCTACAAAAAGGCAATGCAGAAATGAAGTGTTTGCTTCGTTTTAAGGGGCTTTTGACTAAATTCTTTAATTTCGCTGGCTGTCAAGGTAGTGTTAAGTAAAATGGGTTTGAACTGCTGTAGTTTTTGTGTACCGGACTAGATGTCAGAAACCTTTGCCATCACTGGAAATTCTGTCACTCTGGATTTACTATCTGTTTCCCACAGCTGAATTCTTAAGCAGTGTGATTTAACACCTTGGCTCTCCATCAGCCGGTCCTGGCATTTATTTGAATGCATTACACCACCGGTTTCCATAAACTATTTTACAATTGTTTCATATAAATGACTGTTTATTTCTACAAAAACCATCTGTATTTCTGTGCAGAGCAGCAGATAACTGTGTGTAAAATTCGGTAATGTCACAACAGCGCAAGTTAAGAAAAAACAGATTGGACTAAAGAAAAAAAACCCAAAAACTCTCGTGCTTGTGCGTAATGTTAGAAGCTTGGTTTCGCTATTTAAATATCTGTATTTATTAACCAGTATTTGCATTTGTAACGATAAAGTCTTTATTCCACTTCAGAGGTGTCGAGGGGCTTTGGGGATTTTTAACGGATAAACAGATTTGAGATGTCCTCGTAGCAGTAGGATCTGAGATGTAAACATTCTGGCTTTGCAGCTATTTCCTCTCAAACTGTTTACATATTTTCTGTTGTTTTATTGTCATTGCCAAGCGCACAATGGAATCCTTGCCCCTTCTGTCATGTTCGAAGAGAAACTCTGCAGGAGGAGGCCCGAGCCCGCGCTCTGTTCCCAGTTTCCGCGCTCTCCGCGCTGTATCGATCCCTCTCCTTCCTCAGCCCTCCTTTGTTTATGAGCCTTGCCCAGCGTTCATCTGCTGGCCCAGGGTCAGCGTCCGGCGCTGACGGCAAGGCTGGGCTCCCCCCCTGCCTCCCCAGAGGCCGACGGCGCCGGGGGCCCTCCCGGAGCACGGGGCGATGCCTCGGTTCGCCTGCTCCCAGCCGGCACCCAAGGAGCATCCGCACTGAGCTATTTTAATTCTTCCATATGCTGCCCATGTGCTGGCAGAGGGAAAGCTGGAATCCAGCAGTCTTACACTTAGCGCGACTGATACTTTCTGACAGACTATTTGAAATGATAGAAATACATAAACCTCCTCTTTTTTATGACCTTGTAATAGCTGCAACATATTTCCAGCAAATATTTTCTATAGCAATAATAAAAAAAGTGATAACAAAAAAATAAATATAAATATAGTTTAAACTCGGAAGAAATCACACTTTCAAAACCAGGGGTTGGAGCAGCCGGGCAATAAATCATGGATCCTTGTGAGAGGAGGAACTTGAAGTGGAAAAGTACCACCGACATCGACATTAAGTGTTTATCAACTATTTTCTTTTGGCTGTTTTCCTGTCTGACTTCTCATCCTGGGCAGAGCCCGACACGTAGCGCACATTCGCTGGTGCTTATTTGCTGCCCCCTGGTCCCCCGCCTTGGCTGTGGGGCGTTGACTGCTCACCCGTCTGAAATTTCTGCTCTTCCGTGTGTTAGGTTGGAATTACAGCCGTACCCTCGGGAGCACTCGGGGTCACGCGTGCCCAGCGTTACGGCGGCGGCGTGCGTGCTCCTGCGCTTCCCTCCCAGAAAGCGGGAGATGGTGCGACACGTCCTGCGGCACCGCGCGGCCTCGGGGGTGTCCTCCTGCAGCGCCCGGTAAACGGCTGCCGTTGTTTTGGGTGACTCCTGCGGCCCCACGGGTGTTCAGGCAGGCCGACGGCTCCTGGCACGGCGTTCCCCGGCTCACCGGGGACACGTCTGCGCCCGCTGTACAGCCGGGCGAGCGTCGCTGTTCTGCCGCGGGCGCAGCGGGTCCTGCCGTCGGGAGCTGAAGGCGTGCTCGCGCCGGAGTGTTTCGGTAGAGTTGTCTGAGGGGCTGTGTCGGGAGAGTAAGCTTCAACACCAACCCACGGAGAGTAAAAACACCGCGGGTAGTCGCCGAGATTTGGGAGAGGTCCCCCAGGAGGGTGCTGTGCTGGTAAACGCGGTGGGTAATAGGTTGCTCGTTGCTGCTTCTCCCTTGGGTGTGGGTGGTGGCAAATATCACCCTGTTGGTCTTCCTCAGCGCTGCAAAACAGTAAAATTAAACTGTAGCGAAGAGCAGAGTTCAGGATGCCGGATGGAGAAACGCGGTAGACTGAGGAAGAAGCCGGCAGAGCTTTCGCCGAGCAGGTTGTGCCCAGAAACCGGGGAGCGGTCCTTGCTGAGGGCACCCGGATGGGGACGATGTGCTCTACGCAGCGCGCCTCCACGTCCGAAGAAGATTGGACAAAGGCTCATAAAGCAATTAAGCTGTCACAGGACGAGAAGGAGGATTCTCGCATGGATTAATAATTGATTAAAAGACAGGAAGTAAAGAATAGGAATAACGGCCCTCCGTTATTAGTAACTAGGATACTGGTGGAGTTCCAGTGGAACTGGTGGAACCGGCATTGTTCCCTTAATGTGGAGCGTGGAGCGGGATGTGAATGCTGATGTGACAAAATACGCTGTTGGTACAAAGAGAAGTAAGAATAGTGCAAATAAAAGCTGTCTGCGAGGCACTGCAGAGGTACCTCGCAATGCTGAGTGACAGGACAAGAAAATGAGAGAGGGAATTCAGTGTCGGTGGGTGCAAAATAATATACATGGTGAAAAGCAGCCGTAAGGGTATGTATACAATGATGGGCTCTAATTACCTTCCATCAGTCAAGGAACGGAGCCTGGAGTCGTGGGTAGTTCTCCCAACACTTCAGCTCGGTGCTTAGGCACAGGCAGAAAGACAAATCGGCCATCAGACGTCAGGAAAGGGGAAGAGAACGAACCAGAAGGCGTCGCCGTGCCCGTCCGTCCGTCGGGGTGCGCCCACACCTTATTTGTTGTGTTTTATCTAGAAAGGATCATGTAGAAGTTAAAAGGTAGAGAAAGGGGTGAGTGCAGAAAGGGGTCAGACGTGGCACGAGGGGCAGATGCTAAAGAGAAGATCTTTTCTGGTTTGGTACGGACGGGACCGGCTCCGAGACCCCAGGTAGCGCGCGCGGCAGAGACGGGGAATGGCGAGGGGCTTGCCGCAGTTGCTCGCAAGAACTGTGTCCCGAAAGCGGGGCGCGGGCAAAGCCTTTCTGAAGCCAAAGGGAATTCTCTTTTCTCACACAGCACAGTAAATTCTGGAGGTCAGCGCTGTGGAAATCAGAAGGTCGAAGGTGTTTTCAACCAAAGCAAGGCCCGTGAAGGGGCAGCGAGCGGGACTGCGCCTTTTGTGGGAACTGCAGGGGCTCTGGGGCGGGTGCTGGTAAGGGCTAGGTGGGACGCAGCGCTGTGTTCTCATGCTGACTCGCACTGTAGACACATCGATCTAGCGTTAAACCTTTTGGCGTGTTTTGTTTACGGTGCTCTTTTGGGCACAGGGCGGACAGCTCCACAAACGTGGCACGGTGAGGTGAGTCCCTGATCCTCGCTCTGTCCCGTTACCTAGTTTGCGAGTGGAGGTGGGCTTTGTTTGGGGTTTTGTTTGAAGCCTCGGCTCTTTTTCAGTGGCAGTGTTTGTTTATCGTGCAGATTCAACCCCTGACCGGGGTATTCTTCATTGCTATTGAAAGTTAATGGGGGAAAAATTGCATTCCAAACATTTGAACCTGGAGTAGCCATGGCTGAACTTCGTTGATCTCTGGTGATCGGTTCAATTTAGTTACGATTTTTAGCCATTAGGCTGGGGCTGAATGATGGTGATTTGGTTGAGGCCAAATGTCTGTAGAAAATTGGCTGTTTGATAAGAGCCCTGTTATCAGAGGGGGATACTTTCTCATTTACATTTAGATGAGTATTGATTATTTATTTACTCAGAGAAGTGAGATTCGTTCCCAATCTTATCTCTCTCGTCTCTGCTTGTCAGCAGAAAGAGAGATAGAGCTCCTGACATCAGCCCCAGATAACAGCACTTTGTAGTGAAGATAAAAGTTGGAATGGGCCTTTTTCTAGTCTTGACTGAAAGGATAAGTTTTAAAAATTAGAACTGATGGGTCATGCTTTCAAAACCCCATTCTGAAGGCTTTGCCGCTTAAATGGCAACAGAATTGGTTTGTTGTTAGGTGGATGGCCGTTCGCCTCTTGCAAGAGAGCCGCTTAATTTGATTATGCGGTGGGGTCCTTCCGGGGTCGGAAAGCCTGGGATGTGGCACAGGGGGTTGTTTCCTCGGTTGCTTTTAATTCCCGGGGAACCTTCCTCTGTTTAAAGGGGTATCTTGAAATAACGAGGGACGGTTAGCGGGGGTTTGGCCAGTAGGACGTGCTTCGCAGAGGGTTGCCTCGGGACGGGCAGGGGAGCGGAGCTGGTGCTGGGGGCCGGCAGCTCTGCCCAAGCTGGCCCCGTTCTCCTGCTGTCAGAGCACCAAAGCAGCTCTGGAAGAGGAAAACGGCTGTTGTGGTATTTGCAGTCTGTGCTTTGGGCTCTTGCTCCTGCCTGCGGGACTCTTACCAGGAACGGAGAACAGCCAGTGCCTCTGGACGCCAGTTCTGGTGGGGAAGAGGCCCAGCTCGCACACCTTCCCTGGGGCCTGGGGGGCCCCGAACAAATCTCTGCTGGTTTTTGAGCAAGAAGAGCTTGCTGAAGGTACAAGCGTTGCTCTTTCACCCTTCTGTGGCCAATTTCAGCCTGCTGCCGTGGCTCCCTCCGAACTACAGACACACGAGCCCTTGTTCCCCAGCCCCGCTTGCTCTACCCCAGCAACAGCTTCTCTCGTTCCAAGTATTTGTGACAAAACCATGGAACTACAATCGGGGTTCATATTCATTAGCTTTGTTTCCTGGGTGTTTTGCCCTGGTAACTTCCATTTCAACGCCCTTGCTCGGCGGTGGAACACGGTACACGTGATTTACTCACCCCCTTGCTCCAGGGAGCAGCCCCAGCCCGGTACCCAAGCTGCGGTCGCTGCCACCGGGCCCGTGCCGTGCCAGCGGTTTAAATGTTCATTTTACAGCTGCGCGGAGCCTTTGCATCAGATTACAGAAATCCATAAAATCCAGCTTTGGTATTACCGCTTGAAATTTGGTGGGGATTCCCAGAGCAGCGTTCTGTTAGGAGACCACTAAATTCCCTGGAATTTCCACCACTGTGACGTCATTTGAACTTGTGAGAGGGGCCTGGCAGTAAAACTCCTCCACGGAATCAGCCCAACGTTTTTCATCTGTTGTGGAGGTCAAGCACACGTGTAGAGATATTTAAAACGGATTATTTCAGAGTAGATACTGTCTAAAAATCCATTTACGGTTTTCTAGTGAATTTCTGAGTGTTTCCGGCTTTAAAGGAGTTGCTCCTGTGGAAGGCTGCCCGGGTTCTGGTCCGTAGCTCGCCTTCGTTGCTGTTAGCAGGCCGTTAACGCGATCCTGCACAAGCTGGACAAAACAATTCACCTGATGGCGGAATTCTCAAGTTGCTCCAGGGTTGGAGCGGTCCTGTGACACCACCGGCGGGGCGGGGCTGAAGGATAAGGATGTTGTTTAAGTAGAAAGGATGTAGTGGGGTAGATGAGGGGTAACATTTAAAGCGTGCTCCGTGGGTTGGATCTGCGTGGCTCATCACACACCTCTTGTGGGTGCGTCCACCCAAAAGGTGCCCCTGGAGGGACCAGGCGAGGCCGGGGCTGGGAGCGGAGCAGCGGCTGTGTCTGCCCAACCGTTCCTAGTTCCAGGAGGGGCTAGTTTCACCTCTGTGTCCTGATTTTAGATGTTTCTGGGGTGGGAGCGGCAGAGAGGCTGTCACGAAGAACCAGGGAGCTGGGACGCAGCGGTGGGCGCGGGCTTCGGCAGACCCGGGCCACGGTGATGGTGGCAGGAGGAACACTTGGAGTTGGGGGTTTGGTGGCACGTACCAAGGCCAGGGACATTCTGAGGGGAGCCAGGGGTCCTGTTGGCTTTGTCACTGCTGGTATCGTTCAGCATGTGGATGCAGTTGGGAAGGTCCCTCTTGCAGCCGTACAAAGGGAGCGGGTTTTGCTGTCACTGCGTCAGGGGTCAAGCTCACACCAGTTTGTAAATCCAAACCGATTCACCGCTCCGGTGTTCATTTCAGTTCCGTATGTTTTGCTTCTGCCTAACAAGCCAGGTCTCTGTTTATTTAATTTAGTTTAAATCTTTAATCACATTTCCAGTAGCTGAGAGAGGAGACACGATGGCGTACGCTGGGTCTGCTCCGGGAGTCACCGGGAATAAGGGGGCTCCGTTTGAGGGAGAAATCAGCTCCACTTCGGGAGCAGAACGCGCTTGGGCCGCGCAGCGAGCGCTTCACGTGGCTTCTGGGGAGACGAAATGAGGAGCCGTAATTGAAATCCTGCTGTAGTAAATTTAAAATTAATTGGCTAACAAATTCCATTTCTTAGGCACGCCGTCTGAGGCTAAAATACTCAGGTTTTTGATATGTTTTAAATATTTCATCGTACACTACCATAATTCAAAGTCAGGAAACATTCGGAAGTATTTTAAGTACTGATAAAGAGGGAATAGATTTCATTATTTCAGTTGCAGTTATTCTGTTACACCAAGACCAGGTTTAAGGTGCTCTGCGTCAGCGGCATTTTTTCAGGTGTCTGTTTAGCGTCATTTTACGGGGCTGTACAGAAATTACACAGCGGAGACTCTGCGTGCCCTTCAGCCCCCGGGTGTGAGCAGGAGGGGAGCTTCAGGCCTGGAGCTGACTTACAAGGGTCTCACCTGGGATTACGTTTGTTCTTTTGTTATTCCGGTTTCAGGGTTAAAAAAAAAAAGCGGCAAAATTATTGTAGAACAATTTTTTAATACATTTTCTGTAGTTGGAAAACATTTTTTTAAGTAGTAGCATCTTTCTTTCAGCCGATTGGTTTGAGAAGGGGTTAGCACCTGAATCTTGAAGATCTACAGTTAAAAACCAAATCATTTGAAGCAGCGGCATCTGTACCTGTGTTTGGCGCATGTTAACGGTGTACAGATCTCTGGAAAAGGGTGGAATCCATCTCTCTGACCTCCCTGCTCCTTGCAGCCGTGGAGCTGCTGGGCGATGCCAAACTCGGCATCGTTGTCTCGAGTGGGTTGGGAAAGCCGTGCCGGTCGCTGCCGATGTGTACGGAAATCCTTACCCTGGGTGTCACGGAGCTGATTTTCGTGACAAAACTCAACTCGCGAAAGAAGGGCGGCTTTCCTTCCCGGGCATTTCTCGGTGCAGATGCCGCGGAGGCTCCCCTGGGTTGTCCACGCCTGCGCTGGGTGCAAGCGTGCGTCCGGTCGAGCCGTGCTCCCGAAGCAGCCTGCGGCCCCAGGCTGGGTGTCCTGCGCTGGGGACACGGGGTAGCTCCTGCCTGGGCCGGACCGTAGTGAACGGCAGCCCTGGGCAGCGCGGGACGGGGCTCCAAACTGGCCAACGGCGGCTGGGGAACCCCCCCTGTGGCGTGTCAAGAGCCATGGAGAGGGCAGGGCAAACCCCCTGCGCCTTTTCTTACCGGGAAAGATGCCCGGATACTGCGGCGTGGATGTACACCGAGGTGTGAGCCGGAGTGTCGTACGACCAGCGTTGCCCTGTCTCGCAGCACGGCAGGGTGTTTACTGCAGGCTCACCTAGCGCAGGAGTAAAGCAGGTGTTGGAGGGAGTTGCTGGGTAGCGTCCTCAGCTGAAGGTGGCTGGAATGGGCCTTTTTTGCGTCATCCTCCGCCATTTTGTGGTGGGACCCCTCCCTTTGGCGAAGGGCTTTGAAACGTAAAGATCTCCCTGCCTTACCTTGAGGGTGCGAGTAATCTCGTGTTAGTTGAACGTGATAAGCCGTCGCTTTGTTAGAAAACAGATGATTTTACAAGTTACTTTATGTTTCAGGTCCTCAGTATCGGCTGGAGAAGCAGAGTGAACCTAATGTCCCAGTAGATTTAGACTGTACCTTGGAGAGCCAGAGCACTTTGGAATTCTGCCTTGTCCGGGAGAACAGTATGTTTCCCCTTTTCACTTTTGCTCTTGTAAACTGCTTAAACTCACATAAGTTATGTATTTTGGAATACACGCTGTGCTGTCTGGGCAAGTACATTTTGACGAGACTCTTTCCCGAGGCACTTCGCAGTTGTGCCAAAACAATATTCCAGAGGGAAATGATGGATTTCATACCTTCTAGTAAATAGTCTGCATCCTGTTTATCACTTTGTGATTAATCTTTTTCTGTTAAACTCTGTAAAGTTGTGACCAAGCCTGCAAAGCGCTGGAATTGCCGCTGCAGGCTGGGGCGATGGGCCTGCCCCGATTTGCCGTGTCACTGCGGCTGTGGGAGCCACCCATCTTTTTCTGGTGGAATTTAAAGAAATTAAGCACGCAGATGTAACTGGAGCAGTGTGGTGATTTTTAAGGTGCTAGACAAACATCCTTCTCTCCAGCGATGCTCAAATGTTTCTACTGCTTTAATGGTCCTAATGTTATGTGCTGATTTATTTCTTTACAAGGAATTATATGCAACTTTAAAAAAAAAAAGACATTTAACATTGATTTGTGTTTGTCCCCCGTAGCATTTTCCTCTGTCCTTCATTCTTTCCAGCAGTCATGCTCTCAGTTTGGGGTTTTGTTTTTCCATTCCATTTTAATTCAGCTGTAAAAATGTTGATTGCACTAATGAGGAAACCAGTAGCATCCATGCTCTCAGCCAAGACCACGCTCAGAGCGTTTGCTGCAAACAGTCACAGCAAGAGCCTGTTTCCAGTAGTAAAGAGGGGGTTTTTCACTCTTTTACAAAGATGGGACCTTTCCATTTATGCTTTTTGGCCATAGTGTTTCGTATTTTATCCTAGAGCGACAGCAGAGCATCCCCAGGTACCTCCTCATTCCAGTGGCGAGTCGTAGACTGCTCCCGTTTAGCAGGCAGCGGAGGTGAGGCACTGCCACGAGCTCCGTGGTGCTACGTCGGTGCTGGGGCTGAGGTCAGGCACGTTCTCCGTAGACTGGGACTTGCTCCCAAAATACTCTGCTCCTGGTTCATTTCTTCATGAAATGCTCCTGAGAAACTGTAGGGAAGGTGCACGAGGAAACGGGGCGGTTTTAACCTCGTTAATCAGGTTGCGCTCTTCCACAAGCCGGAATTCCCTGACGTCTGCATCCCGGCTGTTACTTGTGCATTGATTTTTAACCCACGAAAAGATGCACACTAGTCGTGCCTTCGCAGGTTTTGCACGTTTTGATCAAAACCTCGTATTTTATCCAGGCTCTGTAATTACACGTTTATTGTATATACTGCATTTGCGACGTCTGTCCATAACCTGCGGAGGAAACGGTGGCTCGTAGGCTTGTAGCTGCATGTGCTGGTGCTCTTCGCTCCCCGAGCGACCGGGTTCAGGTTGCACCCTTCCCTCAACGGTAAATCTCTCGTGAGTTTGTACGTGGATTAGCAGGAGGCGTTCGGTCTGCTCTGCAGCAGTAGCAAATGCTCCAGGAGAGCCTCAGAGGCCTCGTCTCCAACTAAATACCAGTCGTAATGTCGAGGGAACGCTTTTCCCTTCCCTGATGCCCTTGTGCAGGGGCTGCTCCTCTTCCCCCCCACCCCCCGCCAAGGCGAGGGGACACAGACGGGGGAAGGCGCAGGGTAGAGCCCAGAGGCTGCCCTCTCGAAAGCACGCTGGATTCCTGAGATTTCCTGCCCCACATTGCCCGTGCCCACCCCAGAGCCTGGGCTGGAGCCTTGGAAAGGGATTTCCCTGGCAGGGGGAGCGCCCTGAACTGGACCCCGAGGGCTCCCGGAGCTGCTGCAGCAGCATCACATTGGAAGGGGGTGGATTTGGTCCGGTTCACGGGTCTCACGTTTGTCAGCCCGTGCCTGGAACATGGGAAAGCGACGGCAGCACGGGCGCCTGGGCTCTGCAGAGGTCAGGCTCCAGTGGCTGTGTGTGTCTGCCGAGGGCTGGCAGTAACCTAAGCAATAGTAAGTGCTTACACGGGTTCTGCTCCCCTCTGCTGTGCTGCTGCCGAGGGTGTTCACCAGACTCGAACGAGAAAGGCAGGAGGAATCTGCTCGTAGTTTCTCCCCCCAAAACGTGGGTGAATGTGACGTGATCTTCCGCTGTCCCTGCTCGGGGGGGGGGGATGCAAAACACCCATCCAGTCAGCCCTGCACGCGTTCAAGGACAACGCGGTATGTGAGATCAGCCGTAATTCATGCCTTGTACACAGCCCGGTTCCCCCGGTACGCAGTAAGAAATTGGATTTTGGAGTGCTTAAGGAGCTATCTCTTGGCGTGGCATTAAAATAGAAATATTGACAGTTTTGCACTATTAACAAAATAATAGCTTGACAATCCTAACATCAGAGTGAAATACGCATTCTGTGCGTTTCGCTTTCGTTTAAAATACTTTTAGCTGCGATGTGCCAGCCTGGAAAACCTCTGCTACAGCAGCTCCGGTTTTAAAACGTGCTCGTCGTAGTCATTTATAAATCCATATACGTGTGATGCCAAACATCTGCTGGTAAAATACCTGCCAGTTGCCTTCGGGCAAATAGAAAGTTTATATTCCGGGGTATTAAATGAAACGGAAAACTTTCCGTTATTAAGAAATATGTACGGAGAAAAGCCCTGTCTACCCAACACTCACTAATAGCATTCAAACTAATAAACTGTTTCCAGTGTGCAGAACTTTTTAACTCACACTAAGATTTATCTTTAAACTAAAAGCCTGCACTTTGTAATGTGAAATGCTTTTAGGCGTAGTAGCAAACTATTCACGGCTAATTTAGTTTTATTCTTGCCATCTTACTTCTGGAAAGTTCCTCTTTCTCATTTTATCATTAGATAGTAATTAGTATTCAAGGGAAATTGGTCTTAATATATTAAAATTGGTTTAGTGCCTTTAGACCTGTACCAAAGCCAATGTCTTACTGGAGAATGTAATTGGGGACGCTGTGTATGTAATTAATTGCATTACAATTAAGAAGTTTCATTAAGCAATATACCAGTACATTAAAGTAATCAGCGATATTTTTGCAACGCAGTTAACTTTAGATTTTGTTGTTTTACCAAGGAGATACAGGTTCACTTGCTCTTGAGTTGGCTACATTCGGCATTTCAATACTCCGCTGTTACTAACGTGTCATTTTTATGCGTCCCCTAGTGCTCCCCAATGGGAGTCCCGTTTGGATAAGGCTCCTTGGCTTAGCCGCCGACTTATTTTCAGTCTCTTGCTGCCGGTGCCTGTTCATTAGTTTGTCTCATCTGAAAATCAGGATTTTCTGTGAGGAGATTGGGCCGAGTCACAAATACCGCTCTGGGTTGGACAGTAGCTCAGGTGCTTGAGAAGGAAATACAGCTTTGATACTGAACCTGGTTTAAAAAGCCCAAAGCAAAGCAAAAACCCCCAGAACAGAGTAAAGATCTTCAGCTGTTGTGTCCAGGCTGGGAAATACGTCCGTTTTCTGGATGACCACCAAACGTAGAGCCTGCAGGCCGGTGCCGTGACTGACTCTGCACCACATCTTAGAGCGCAGAACCAGGCAGCCCTTGATACCCTTTTGCTTTTTATTGCAGCTTCTGTGGGCAGAAAACACCACTGCGTGGTTTTTTAAAAGCAGGAGGCTGTGGTTTAGTGGTTTGTATGGTTTTGCTGCTCAGGCAGCCTGAGCAGAGGTGGAGAGCAGTCGCCTGGCTGTCGGAGTCCCTTCTCGGATGGGGACGGAGACGGGAGACTTGGTAAGAATCAGGTGGATAAAGGAAAAAGACACGTAGCCGCATGGAATGCGTACGCTTCTGCCCGGGCTCTCCCTCTGCCCAGCACCCTGCGTTCTCACACGGGGAGAGAACACGTGGTTTTAGGGGTTTAGAAACCTCGCTTCGGTGAGAGCATCGCCGGCCGTGCAGGGTCTGCGGGCCTCTCGGGGAGATGGAGCCCGCGGAGGGACTGCCTGTGCCCCGTCCTGGGCTGGGGGAGGTGCCTCCCGTCGCTCTGCTCCGCGCTTCTTGTGCCTTGTTTATCCCACACCCGACTCCAGCTTTTTCCACCTTTTCACAAAGCAAATCTTAGTCGGGTAGAGCGTAAGGAAAAAGTACAGAGGTCACTGAAACTGAGTCTCCATGTCGTTACGCGAAGGAGCTTGTTTCTGGAGCAGGAATCTGTCCCTCCGGGACCCCGGAGCGGTCTCTGCCGGTTGCCGGGGTCGGCTCTTGGGCTAAATAATAGACCTGCAGCATCCACTTTACTTGATTGTCTTCCCAAGCAGAAGCTTTTACATTCCAGAGCCACACTGTGATCTCCATTACAAATACCCTGACAGGCCTGTAAATATTTGACAGGTTTATTCACAGCTGCTTGCGTGTGGAAAATATTTTTATGATTTTCCCCCCAACGAGCTGGTGGAGATGGCTCTCCCCTCGGCTGCCGAGCGCCCGCAGCCTCGCAGCCGTCCTCGCCGAGCTGCGGGGTAGGAGCAATATGCCAGGTTCCGCAGTCAGGTTTTTCCCTGCAGGGCATTTCTCTGCGTTGTTACTGATATTACTGCTATTACCCACTGCACCCTCGGGGGTCTGCGTGTCGTGCCATCTTCAGACAGATGATCTGGTTTGATGGTGGAGTTTCCTGGCCGCTCTCCCAAGAGCGGCGACTGTAGCAATTCCGCGAACCTGAATCCGTTCAGAAAGCTTCGTGAAACAAGGTCGGCGGGGGTTACGGCGACGTGGAGGATCTGGGAGGCTTCCAGAGCAAAATCCCGCTGTTGGGCTGCTCCGGCAGTCCGCGCTGCTGCCGTTTAGGCGCTGTCGAGGTGCTGGCGGGTTTGGGTGCAGCGGCAGGCTTTCCCCCTGGCTGTGATGTGGCAGGCTGCGGATTTTCTTGCTAATGCTGTTAATTGGGGTGCGTGAAGTCTGAGAAGACTCGGCTTCGTTACAGCCGTGTAAAGTAGACCCGTAGGTCCCCCGCTTGCCGGTACGTCGGGGCGGGCGGCGAGGCTGGGGCGGCTGGAGGCTGGGAACACAACGGCCTGCGGAGCCTCGCGAGAGCCCGGATCTTGTGTTTTAGGGGCGTTTAGCGGGAGGTGTCCGGAGAAGGTTAACTTGCTGCCGGTATTTGTGTTATTTCTGGAGTCCTTATCGCCACCCGCTGGGTTTGCCCCTTGGTGCCAACACTTCTTCACGTGTAAACCGTGCTTAACCCCCGCCGTAGAGCGCTGCCCGTGTCGCTGGGGTGAGAGGCTCGTCACCCGCCGTTAATTGCAGCCGGGCGTTGGCGGAGGCCGCGGGCAGCACCCCCTGCACCCGCCCTTGGAAACGGCTCCCAGGCCTAGAGCGGGGTTTCGTTAGGGGTGGCGCTAACGGCCTCGCCGCAGGCCGGGTTCCTCTCCCACCCCGGCCAGCAGCAACCCCTCTGCCCTGGTTGGGTTCACACCCCGTCACTGTCCCCGGGGTCCCTCTGTCCCTGGGCTCCGTCTGTCCCAGCCTCGTGACACATGCTGCGGGGACCGGGCCGGAGCCTGACGTGGAGCTGCGGGGCCGAACGGACGTTTCCCTGGTTTCCATCGGTGGAAGAGGGTCCCGGTTTGCTCCCACCGCAGGGCAGCACTGCCACTGCCATCCTCCTGCGCTGCTTCCAGGCACGGCCGTGCCACCGTGTTTCAAGATGCTTTTAAGTGCACCCAAAAGTTTGACATATCTCGGTGTATCTGTGCAGTTCTGCAGCGGGAGGGTTTGACATGATACATTATGATAATCCATAGCATAGAGACATTAACACAGGGGTCTTTGACAAAATACATTGTAATGTCTCTGAAGGAGCCATTACAATTTATCTTGTCATTCCCCGGCGTAGAGTGGTTGCGATGTTAAGATGGCTCTGCATAAATTCACATGTAGACTCTTTCATTTGATTTTTGGAATTCTTTCAACTCGAATGGCACAGCCCAATTTGCGGGTTAACCCTTCGCTGTCCCCATCCCCAGCCGCCCAGGCTGCGGGGTGAGGAGCGGGCATCGCTCTCCTGCGGGCAGGGCGGAAAGCCTACGTGACTAACGTCTGTGAGACGTGCGTCTCCTGCCTCGCGCTCTCAGCGCCTATTTTGACTCATTTAACAGCAGACGCTAACCTGGCTTTGCTGCAGACGTGAATGATACGTATCGTAGGCGGCGACGTGGCACCGAGTTAACGGGTAGAAGAGGGGAGCGCTCCCAGCAAGCAGGCAGAATGCCCAGCGGGGGTTTTCCTTCTCTCTCGCCTGTGTTTGTCCTGCTGATGGCCTCACCCCGAGGGTTTCCCTTGCTGAAGCCGGCGGCTGTGCGCTGCAGCCCTGCGGTACCCTGTTGAAGAGGAGCCGGCTTCAGCATCAGTGTCCGAGACGAGTGCCGGGGTTTTCCTGCCCTGGGAGCCGTGTTCTTCCCTGGCAAACCATCCCTCTGTCATCAGGCCCCAAACACGGAGACGCGCCGTAGCTTCCCTGCGAGCCGCGGTCCCCGAGCGGGATGGGAATTTACATCCCCAGAGGGAAGGGTCGGTGTTGAGGCTGCTCCAGCCGCGCCAGTCCTAAGCCTGCTTTGCTGGATCTTTAAGACCTGCACTAAAATTCCATCGTCTCATCTTCCCATTATTAAAATTTCAGCAAAGTATGAAGTTTTCATTAATCTCCTGCAGCAAATTTAGTACGCTGAACTGGCAGTTGATTCAGCTTTTAGGACTGCATTAGCTGGGGTATTAAACAAAACGTGTCATTCTTCAGTAGCTTCTGTAAGAAGCTAAATCAGTTTCCAAACATATTTATACCACTTTATCTAACAGCATCTGAGCGAACGTTTAGAGCTGGGATGCTTTATTAGCAGCTGGCGTAGAAATTACTCTGCACAAAATTATATATCGCGTTATAGTAATGTTTAAATTGGTGTTAATCCAACATCATAAAATGTAAAAAAAATCTTTAAAGTGCGTTATATTTTTTCAGTAATTGGCATTTTGGCTTAATGAGATGTTACCTTTTATAAAGCCAGTACCTGCAGTAGTAATGAGAATACTAATCAGTAAATAAAGCTCGGCTTCGCTACCGCAGGGCTGAGATCGGAGCGCCCGCGGCGGCGCCAGCGCTGCAGCAAGGCGCCGGGTCACATCCCACGTTGGGGGGATGCTGAAGTGGGGGAGAACTGTGCCGGTGCCTACGTTGAGGGCAGCCCCCGAAGATACGGCCCCGCCTGGGACAGGCCCCCTGCTCCAGGCTCCTTCCCGGGCTGCGGGGATCCCGCCAGCTCAGCCCCCGAGGGACGTCTGTGGCCCAGGGGTGTCTCGCGCCACCCGGGAAGCTGCCGCTGGGGTGTCGCGCTGCTCTTCACGTGTCGTGGCGTCCGTTGCGAGTTAGGGATTTTGTCTGTGGACGGAGGAGGGTGAGAATATCCTCCTCTCGGAGACGGGGAGGAGGGCGTTGGTCCGTCTGCGGGCAGCACAGCCGTGCGCCCGTGCCAGCGGGGCCGTGCGCCGCGTTGCGAACCTCTCGTTCATTCCCGTCGGCTTGTTTTGCAGGTTCAAGAGGAGAAGAGGTCTCGGAGGAGGACCCTCAGATCGATATCGCCACCGTTCAGGACATGCTCAGTAGCCACCATTACAAGTCCTTCAAAGTCAGCATGATCCACAGGCTTCGATTCACCACCGATGTCCAGTTAGGTAAATCAATCCGCGCCCTAACGCCTGGGAGAACGGGACGGCGCGGGCCCCTGGCCATCCCTAACAGCTGACCGTCCATCTCGCGGGGTGTAAAGCAGTCGCTGCCGGGTCGGGCTGTTCTGGCGGGGAGGACGTCACTCGAAAGCGTTGCTAGCACCGCAGCGGTTAAAAAAATGGCTTTCAGTGGAAAATACTTCAGTATTTTTATTACCCGCAATCAGCCAGCACATGTTCCTTCTGAGAGAAGGCCATTATTTAATGACCCCATCTCTTGTTTTTAAATCTGGGCTTCCTCGTGGAAAGCTTCTTGCCAACTGTTTTGTTATTTTTAAGTGAGGCTGTGCAGAATTAGGAATGATTAGGTTTTTCCTTTTCTGAGACTGAAGGATTTTAACAACCAAGCGGAAATCTGAGGTGGAACAAAATAGAACTAGCATTCTCTAAAGGCTTTATATTGTCCTTATTAGCTTTCTGAATGCTTTTGAAAGCCCAAAGGCCAAGGGATGATAGAATCTTGAATTATAAAAGGCCCATTACTGTTTTAAAATGATTGAATGGCTTTTTATCTTTGTGTTTAAATTGTGAAAATTTGATTAATGATGCATTGGTAGGTGACCTGTGACATTCCTGCAAATACCTTCCATAAAGAAATGATTCAGCAGTAAAATATTAAGTGCCGTAATGTTTACCAAACACATTTATTCTGCAGAAATCAGTAGAATGGTTAAATTTAGACTGTAGCAGTGTCTGTGTTACTGGCACTACAGTCTCTTCATTACTCCAGCCTTAAGCACGTACAAAAGTGTGTCTCTCAAATTCCTACCGAAGAGGCTTGGTTTGTTTTGAACTGTCTTGTTAGGGGAGGATTTATGTGCTGGTGCTGAAGCAGGACAGCGCCGGGCATGTTTTCTGCTTTTGAGCAAACTGTTTGCTTCCAGTGAAGTTTGCCTCCCCGTATCTGGGAAGTGTCAGAAATCGGCGCTTGAAAAGGTCAGGACAGATCACTGAAGATAAATGGTTAAGGGAGAAGAACTGTTAAATGAAACAAACGGCTTCGCTGGTGTAGCAGCGCAGGGACGGGCCCTGGCCACTGGCGGAAGGACCATGAAATTCTTTGTTAACAATTGGTGAATCTGGGTATTTTTGGTGGCGGAACACTGGCAGGGGGATTTTGTTTTAAAGATCAAACCCCAGTGAGATATTCAAAGATTGGGCAACTCTACAGCATCAAAAACTCCAAATAAAGACTAAATAAGAGTATGTTGCTGGGGCTTCTCCCCGTTTTAAGACGCTAAAAGAGCGAGGCGGGTACCAGAGGCAGTGAGGTGCTGTGGAGAAGCGCTGCCGAGTGTTAACGTGTTCGTCTGCGAGTGGCGGGCTGCCCCGTACGGTCTGACACGTGAAACGCTGTCTGATTCTTTCCCAGTCCCGGTGGGTCAGGAGCCGTTCCGTGTCGGTTTCGGGATGGCCGGTTGCAAAGCCTTTTCTGGGCAGCGTTTTTACGTCATCGCTTCTGTGTAGCAGCCACAGCAAAGCCAGTTTCTCTCGAGGATGCCGAGGATCCAGGATCATTCCATTGCTCCCTATTGACGGTATCCATGGTGTCGGTAGCTGGGCAGGAGCTGGAACACAGTACAGGGGCTGCACTGGAAACCTCCGGTTGGAGCGAGTCCAGAGGAGGCCCCGGAGATGCTCTGAGGGCTGGAGCCCCTCGGCCATGGGGACAGGCTGGGGGAGTTGGGGGGTTCAGCCTGGAGAAGGGAAGGCTCCGGGGAGACCTCAGAGCCCTTTCCAGGGGACCACGGGAGGAATATGACCATCCTCCGGCTGCTGGTTTTATTGGGGTGGAAAGCTTTAGCCACAGCAGTCTGGGGGGTTGTGTTTCAGCTCGTATGACAGCGTAGCGCACGTGCAGCGGTACCCTCAACTCCTTCACAAAGGTTCTAGCGTGGTGTGAGCGAAGGAATCGGGCACATTAGCAAAACCAGAAGAAGCATATTGTCTTGGAAAATTACTGCTGGCAAGTGTTTCAGAAAAGGGGGGGCGGTTGCAGACCCCAACAAAGGAAGAGCAGAGCAGTGTTCCTGGACTAATACATTGACGACATTTCTTTTGATAAAATGAATGAATTAAAAAAAATAGTAGAAGGAGCATTTCTACTTGGTTTTTGAGTGTGACTAATCTGTGCTGCGATGCAGGGACTGCGGCAGCCCCATACATAACGCCGTTTTGATTTTAGGTTTCAACACATACAGATTGTGAGAACAATAACACAAAAAAAGACAACATTCTTTGTCAATGTGCTCTGCGGATGTGTGTGAGCTTAAGCCAGGGATGTCGAGATACAGAAATAATGGATGAAGTATACAGCAACAATTTGCAGATAAAAATAATAGAAGTTAAAGTGTATTTTACATGATAAAAAAAAGATGAAAGAGGAGGAAGTCTGTTACATCTGCGATGGTTACAGAATCCATGCTCGGTGAAGTAGCCTCTGCTGAAAAGATTGATGCAATGGGGAGTGACCTTGGCTTGGAGCAGGAGCTGGTGATGTATGTATGAGCATCTCTCTGCTAAATGGACCCAGATTTGTAGCACTAATATACATGGAAGCCCAGAACCAAACTCAGGATGGCAATAAATCAACAGCCACTTTGGGTGTCATTTCTGGTTTATATTCCACTATTGTTCTATCACTTTAATTCATGTCACTATCATCTGTTCATCTGGAACAGTTTTATATAATTTTCCAGTGGAGTTACCTGACAAATCCTATCAAATTAACAAGGTGCATTAACAGTATTGACTGACTGCGGATGCTGAAGGTGCAGCACCACGCGGTGAGATTCTGGTACGGGTGTTTTCAGGGGTGACGTTGCTGGGGGCAGGGGCGGGGAACAGCCCTCGCACACAAAGAATTCGCACCTTTATTTTGAGAACTTGCCTCGGATTTTGTTTCAGTGAGAAAATAAGAACTTGGACCGTCAACTTTGCGTGTTTTCCTTAAACCGCAGGAAATGCCATTTTGAATAATTAACGGTTACGGTGAAATAACAACGCTGATTTTAAATAATCCGTCCAAAATTAAATTACAGACCAAAATGGGCTCCAGATACAGCATCAGCCGGCTCAAATTACCGAGTGCCAGCAGTCCTTGTGTTAATTGGGCTCTTGATACAACGCTTAATTGAAATGTGATCTCTCTGATGCGACGTATGTTTAGTGACAGAGCGCGCTCCTGGATGAACGCAGGTGGGGAGGGGGCCGGCGGCGGCGCCACAGGCCCTCGGCACGGCCGGGGTTACGGTGAGGGTAACCCCGCAGCGGCGGGAAGGACCGCGGCGAGAAGCCGGCCGCCGGCGCCCGCTCCTTGCTGGGCTAAGAAACGGCGAGTTAATTTGGGCGGGCTGGGGAGAGGCGCTGAGCGCTGCCGCGTCTGGGCGCGTCCCTTGAACTTTCCTCGTCGGCTCCTTCAGGTTTTCCTGCGCTTCGGGCGGAACGCCTTCGAAAGCATCCCAGCCAGGAGCCTGGAGGGAGGCGGTTCCCTCGGCTGGTTCTGCGGAGAGTTAAAGGGTGTTTAAATACCTTCCTCCCGTGTTGCCCCGTTGCGGCGCGCTCGCGGGCTTCACCTAGAACTCACACCCGGAGGAATGGAATTCGTTGTAAGGCTCCACAAATCCTGATGGAAAAAACACGCTGGGAAGTTTGCTCAGTCGTGTCAACAGCTACCGAACAATGAGCTGCTGTTCCCCAGCGCGGCGTAGCAGGGCTCTTGCTCCGCCGTGCTGCGATAAAACCGCTGTAAATCACGGCCAGCGCGCCGTGAGCCCTCAGCCGGCCCCGGCAGCGTCCCGCCGGAACGGCTGCTCTTGCACGGCTCCGGAGGGATGACGGAGGGTTGGCTCACAAAAGCCCTGCGGTGGGATCGCCGTGCCCGGCTCAGCCTGCGTGCAGCGGTAGCGGGGCCTCGGCCACCTGGGGAAGCCGGTGTTGGGAAGCGGTGCCCGGCGCCGGTGCCAGGAGCTACGCAAACCCTCAGCTTGCCTTCGGAGCCGCCTCGTTAGAGCTGGCGTTGCGACGCCGGCAGCGTGGCGCGGCGCGGGATGCCTGGGCCTGCGCGGCGCAGTGCAGCGGTGACGCGAGGCGTTTCTGTAGTGCTGCGCCGGGTGTTGTGCTCTCGCAGAGGGGATGCGGCGTGGGCTGCCTGGGAGGGAGAACGGGCCGCTGTGTGATGGGCTCTATTCCATCTAGTGGGGACTGGAAAATGAGCCGTGTCTTTTTATAAATCTCACAGCCCGTGTAGCTCCTGCTTCTGGAAGAGCTCTGTATGCGCTGAGAATTCCTCCTGTGGCATTTCTTCCTTGTTGCTTTGCTTATGCGGGAGAGTAAAATGCAGATCATCAGTGCGGTTTGATAACCGCTGGCGTGCGGTTTCGAAAGCTCCCGTGCTTTCACAAAGCCCAGAAGGGCAATATACTTTCATCCCATTTGAGATTTATAAAGTGTGTCCAACGGCTGGTATGAAATCGCTTAAACAGATCGCTATGGTGGCTCTCTATTCTTTCTCATCGCAGGTATTTCTGGAGACAAGGTAGAGATAGACCCTGTTACTAATCAGAAGGCCAGCACCAAGTTTTGGATTAAGCAGAAACCCATTTCAATCGATTCTGAACTCCTCTGTGCCTGTGACCTTGTGGAAGAAAAAAGCCCAAGTGAGTAGTCCTTTTTATTTATGTTCTCTCTTCTCTCCCTCCCTGTACGTGCTGGATGTCCAAAGAATTATTGCTACCATGTCCTTTTCTTTCTATAGGTGCGTTTTATTCATTATGGGATGTTTTTAATCTGACTCAATTCTGTTATAGGGAACACAACATAAACAGAGACACATTTTATGAGCGTCTTAATGCTGCTTACAGCTAATGGCATCATTAAGAGTGTTTCTTGCCCACTGTCAGTAGCTGCTAACAGTGTCATTCCAAGGAAACGCCGGCTTTGCCTGGCTGGGCTCTGGCCCCCTAGCACGGTGCTCAAATGTGTGTTTCAACCTAACTGCAATTGTTTTTAACTTCCTAACGTCCAGACTGGTCTTAAAGGATTTCTTGGGTGCGGTTGAGTGTCTCGGACGTACAGCGAGTGTCAGCACGGTCTACGTTGGCTGTAGCTGTGGCCGCAGGGTCGCCGGCATCGCGACGTGCCGCTGCGTTTCAGCGAGGCGGTGGCCGTGCCCGGCCGCAGTGGGAGCTGGGCTCGCCGGAGGGCTGGGTGGACATCCCCGTTCGGCCAGTCATCACCAGAGGTCGGGGTTTGCTGCGCTTAGAGGGCGACTTCCAAAGCCAAGTGCTTCTGCTTGCTGCATCGGCGGCGTAACGAGAGGCTCTACCCGTGAAATTTGTTCTGAAGAGCACAAGGTAGCCCCGGGGGAGGCTGGGCAATGTCTCCCGCTGGTGCCAAAACGTAACTGTCTGCTATCAAAAAGTAACTGCGGTTCAAAAGCTCAGATGCGTTTTATTACACTTGTGCTTTTGCAGGCTGGGGATGCCAAGTATTAAGTACTTATCTGCAAGGTGACAGAGAGGGAGAATTATGTGATACATATTTACAGAGGTAATGATCTGTTGAATTCTCTTGGAAGAGTAAATTTATGGCTGCCACAGATTTTTATCAGCAATTATTGAACTATATCCTTCTCCCCTTCATTACCCCTTCCTACTTCCATGTTCTTAGTCCAGTCATTGTCTTCCTTTTCTGTCTCTCCAGCAAGATTTCATGGTCCTTGGGAAGGCATGATCCCACGGAGAGACTTCCCTAATGCCCAGGCGGTCCAAAATGTCTAGCGGTTGTCTGCGTAGTTCAGAATGCCTTTTTCCACTTGCAAGTACGTGAGCGCCTCAGGGTCTGTGGCCACCTTTCATTTCACGGGCCGACACTGGTGGTGGTGAAGTGGTGCCCACCAAATGGGGCTGTATGTGAAAAGCCAGCCCCGACAGCCCGGTTTCCAGCTCACGCTCCTGCCAGCCCGATGCTCTGAGACCTTCGGGCTGTCCCTGAGCACTCCAGAACTGCGTCCTGCAGGGCACGGGGCTCCTCAGCCCCACAGCAGCACCCAAAGAAATCATCTTCCTACCACAATCCTGCCACCCAGGGAGAAGGCAGGGGTGGAATTTCAACCCCCAGCTAGAGGTACAGGTTCACTGAGGTTGGAAAAGACCCATCAGATCACCCAGTCCAACCATCACCCCAACACTCCCGTACCCACTAGGCCGTGTCCTCAAGCGCCACGTCTACGCGCTCCTTGGACACCTCCAGGGATGGCGACTCCCCGCTTCCCTGGGCAGCCCGTTCCGGTGCCTGAGTCCAGCGGCAGAAGGGCCGAACCGTCACGTGGAGACGGTCGAGTGAGGAATGGCGGCCCCTTCGGGAGGATGCTGCCGGGTTACCACAAAGGCAATCTTCACAGTGCCGAGGTCTTTTATTTACTCATTTTCACATGGCCGTCATAAACTTTTCCTGTTAAGTAAGTGTTCAGCGTAGTTCGGAGGGGAGGAAATGATTCCTCCCGGGATCTGCTGACCTCTTCCCGACTCACTGAAGATGTTCCACAAGCCGTTATTTTAGGCCAGGAGAAGAGACGTTTAGTGTGACATCTCAGAATGATACATTTTGGGGAACTCTTAACGGTCGATCGGTATCTCTTGAATTTTAAATGGGAAAAAGTTATTTTAGTAGCATAAAGGAAAGAAACTCACTGTATTTCACAAGTTTTGTCCGCGATTTCTATCAGCGTAGTGATGTATGTTTGCAGCAGAGTTTACATCAAAAATTATTCCCGCATCTTCCTTGAATGAATTATTGCGAAGGAAGAGAGGCTGCGCCGAGATAACATCTTTGAGTTCTGCAATATATTTTGTTTCCGTGTTTTTATCTCTTGTAACACAAACACGCTCCATCTCGTCTTTCAGGAGCGTTGCGCACGTGTAAGCGGACGAGCCCTGTTACGCCGGGCGGGAGCGCGGCGGGGGTGTTATTGAGCCGCCTGCCTTCCCTAGACGTTGGCGGCGGCGTGAAGCCGAGCGCCGCTTCGCTGGTCCGGCTCCTCGTAACGCTGAGGGGAGGGGTGTGCAGGAGCCTCCAAACGTGACCTTACTTTTTAGGAAGGGCTGGGGGGGGTTGGGAGTGGCGTTTGGTGCGTGGGATGGGTGTAGCTGGCGGCTTCTGCAACGGTTCTTCCCCTGAACGCGGTCATTAGCACAGTTTAACGTCCCGTTGGCTCTCACTTTCTGCAGATCAAGGAGATTTTGGGGTTCAGTGGTGCTTTTCTGCAGACAGGTGGGCAGAAAGTGCGTGTGGGTGCCGTGGGGAGCCTCCTGCTTGTTCTCCGTTGGTTTTCCCTGCAGAGACAGGTGCAGCGAGGCTTTGGTGGCGCTTTGGTGAGCGTTAAAGGACTCCGCAGCTCCGGAGGCGACGCGTTGTGGATATTGAGGGACGGGCCCGGCGCTGCGCCCGACGGGGCCGAGCTTTTCCTGCGCCGCGAGTTCGCGGAACTCGGAGCCGCGTTCGGCGGGAGCAGAAAACAGGAACGGGAAGCTTGGGCATCTGCTTCGCCGTCGGCGCGGGTCCTGCGGGCGGGGACGGCCCATGGGCTCTGTTTGTCCTTGTACGAAGCCGGGGTCAGCGTTTGTGTTTGTAAATTGAATCAGGCTCCCTGGATTTAGACGGGGGGAAGAGGTAATGGCCCGGCTGGCTCGATCAAATGCCATTAGAACCTGCAAACACCCTGTATGAACGGCTTCTTTAAATCAGGTTCGGTCTGATTATCACGAGAGATTCTGAATGTTTTGAGTCTTGAAAGGAAGCATCCTATCACTGAGAAATAAGATTTAAGCCTTAATAAAGTAGTTGTCATTTTTATAGCTGAAAAGAGCTTTGTATCTCAATTAAGCGTAGATAATATAAAGTCTTAAGGAAGCAACAGAATACGTGTAATACAATTACATCCCTTTGCAATAGTATAATTTAAAGGAAATCTGATTCTGTTAATGTCTCTTACATTACTCGGACAAGGGAGAAACTTCAGTGTCACCAGCCGCTGCCCGTTACAGAGCGCCCTGCAGACCCAGCGCGGCGGTGATGGATGCGTCGCGGCCGTCCCTTCCGAGCGCCGGGGCTCCCAGGCTGCCTCGGCATCCGCAGCGCGGGAGCACTGATGCCCGGGCCGGGGGGTGAGGGGACAGCAGGGCAGGCCTGGTACCGGCACGGAGGATAATCAGCTGGGCACATACAGGGTCCAAACGGCGCGGGGTTCTTCCGGGCGGGTGTATCTTGCGAGAGGCGCAGAAATGGGATTTAGTTGCTAATTTGCTCGGAACGCTGCAGAAACGTTCTCTGCGCCCCTGGTTCCGCTTGGTTTTTGGTTTAATTCGGTAGGGAGATCTCGGTGGCCGGGTCACGGTATCGTTAACGTTCAGGTAGCCCAAACAGAGGTGTTCTGTAGGTCACGGGGCACGCGGGTAACTCGGGTTTGTAATTTAATTGCCTGCTTTGCACCCCGCAGCGTAAGGTTTCCTTTAAATTCTTATTCCATTGTTGCACCGGGGCTTAACAGAGTGTTAACCTGGTAATAGGCACAGGGCCTCCCCATTATATGTCTCGCTATCGAGCGGTTCTGCATGACTAGTTAAAAAAGATGGCAAGAAGATTAATGAAAGGGGCCTGGTAGGGAAGGGGGGCAGTACCTTGGCGAGACTCCTAGCGAGGAGATATTAGAGCTGAACCAGAGCTTGGCTTTTTCTTTATCCTGTGACCTTTGAACCTGCCTTACTGTCGAGAGCTGCCGGCGGAGCTGACGTTTTGATTGATGTTGCTACACGAGTCAGTCTCTCCCATCGAATTCCACATCTGCAGGAAAATAGCTTTTCTAGCGGTGGCCGTGCCGGCTGGAAGCGGTGGCCGGGGCGAAGCCTGAGACGCCGCTGTGTGCTTCTCGCTTCAAGCGAGAGGTGTTGGATGTTTTAATTCAGTGTCCCCTTCCTCCGGGTTAGGCACGTCGGGTAACACTGAGTTAATGAATCATTATTGGGGCGGGAAAGGACTGAAACCCACACCGAAAGCGTGGGAAGGCGTGGATTCCTGCTGCGTGGGGAGCCTAAATAGAGACATTGCGCCTCTGCCCCGAGCCTTGCGTGGAGCCGGAGCCGAGAGGCAACGGTTGCCCGCGCGCTCTGCGAGTGGAGCACAAAATCCCGGGGGGGGAGCTCCCAGTATTCCCGCTCCCGCTGTGAGTAACGCGGGGGGTGAAAGGACGGGAAAAGTGGGGCGTGATGGGAGGGGAATCACAGGTTCTGCTCACGAGGTAACGAATAGGCTGGGCAGAGAAAGCGTTCCCAAACGTCGGGCTTGGAGCGAAGGAGCCTCGGTGCAGCACAAGGAAACGGGTCCGAACGCAGGCGGACGTGCCGTCGGCAGCGCCGCGGGACGCCGCCGAGGGAAGGCAGCGCGGACGGCGCTCGGGCCTGCTGCGTTCTCCGTGTCCCGCCGCAGGCCCGGGGGCGGGGGCCGGCCGACCTGGCGGGAGCCGTGGTTGGCGGGACGCGTGCCCGCCAAGGGGTCCGGCAGCCAGGGGAGCGGCTGAAGGAGCAGGTGGCGGTTCGGTGACGGTGTGAGCAGCACCCCCCCTGCGCCCCACAGACGGGGCCACGACTTGTGACGCCCCAAGGGGTCCGGCAGCCAGGGGAGCGGCTGAAGGAGCAGGTGGCGGTTCGGTGACGGTGTGAGCAGCACCCCCTCCGCGCCCCACAGACGGGGCCACGACTTGTGACGCCCCTCCCTGCCCGACGGCCGCGCCGTAAAAGTACTCCGGGGCACAGTCAGGAGTGCGCGTTGCCTCACCCTTTTAACAAATATGGGCTGTAGCCCTATTAAAAGGGGTCTTCATCTCTCCTGTCAGAGCTATTCTGCTGGGGTTTTTTAGTTTAATTACACCATCCAATTAAAACTCCTCGCTGCATTTTGATTTGCTTCTCCTTGGGCTTGAGTGGATATGACATTTACAAGGCTCGCCTTTCAAGCAGACAATGGCGTGATTGATGAGGTGCAGACGCAACGAAGGAGGCGATTGCCATGTGGAAACGCTGCTTAGTGCATTTTGATTTATTTATCATCTTTTTTTTTTCCCCCAAACGAGGTTGCTGGTGGAGGGGGTTTTGCCCAACCCCGAGTCCCACCTCAATTTTCACCATTCTTGCAAAAATCTTCAGCAGTATTCTGCCTCTGGTAATAACTGGGAGGAGAAACAAAAGGCTTTGGGGGGAAAAAACCCAGATGTGTGACAGGTTACCACAATTTGGCATGAAAGCGGACGTAGCAGCGCTTCAGTTTGCAACTCTGCTTTCGGGACATCTGGAACCAAGACGTCCCACCACAGCGACGTTCCGTCAGAAGCCTGCGGCAGCGTGCGGGCGCCCGAGTTGTAGGAAGGGCGGCCGCGGAACACGCTGCTCCTCGGAGAACGGGACAAGCCAGCACGACTACAGCTATTGGGTTTTTCCCCTTCACGTTTGTATCCTTTGTCCCCACTTCAGCAACGCCTGGGTTTGAGGGAGACCCGCCAGAGGCACGCGGCGCGCAGCCTGAACTTGGCGCTGGGGTCGGGATTTCATCCGTAGCTTTCTCTGCCGTCGCTACCTCTGAGGGAGACGTCGCCCCTGAAGTTTGTACCTCGGATAAGTATTTCTTGCGTAAAATGGGCTTTACCCCACTTCTGCGCTCAGAACCCGGTTCAGCCTGTCCCCCTAACCCGAGCTCGGCACGACACCCCGCTGTTCCGGCTGCGGTGCCACGCTGACGCCCCCCTCCAGGAAAACGTCTGGGTTATCCTGTGTTCGGGGTTGTCAGGACGGGTGTTTCGATGGCAGTGCAACACCTTGGGTTTTGTAGGACCGTCAGGCCCCGCTCCAGCGCCACAACACCATTTTTGAGGTCGCAGATGTGGATTTCAAACAAGAGTCCATCCCCAAAGCTTTTAGATTAAATACAAAATTAAATACGTTGCCCAGGGGAGCTGTGGGTGCCCCATCCCTGGGAGTGTCCAAGGCCAGGCTGGATGAGGCTGGGAGCAACCTGGGCTAGTGGAGGGTGTCCCTGCCCATGGCAGGGGGTGGCACTGGAGGGGCCTTAGGGTCCTCTCCAACCCAAACCGTTCGGTGGTTCAATGATTCCGTGATCCCATAACCGTGGTTGGTGAGCAGAGGTTACCCTGTTCCGTGCAGCGGTTTAGGTAAATTTGCCTCGGTGCAGAACCCCTGTTTGTGTGTGTCTTACCTTCACCATTCCTTGCCCCCTGACTAGCCTGTTTCTATCGTCTGTAATCCTTCCGGGCCGCGGGATGGCCGCGTGGGATGGCCGCGTGGGAGCCTCTTGTGGTCACGCTTTCTGAATCGGCACAGGTCTGCGGTGGTGTCAGATGAGGCCAGGAGTGCTCTGTTCTTCAGAGCGCCTTGCTCTGGCTGTTTATTCCACTAATAACTCCCAACGTTGACTTGTGCCTTATGGCCCTGTAATGACAAAGCAATCATCAAGGTATATTGAAAACATTAACATAAATTTGCATTTCCCAGTGTTTGGTTTCTGTTTTGTCCATTTCATGAATATTCTTTTCATCCTCCAGCTAATTAGGGGTTTAATTCCGCGCGTACTGTTTCACAGAGGGGTTGGTGCGGTCTGGATCGGGGGGTGGGAGAGGCAGAAGAGAAACTATTTCTAGTCTTGGCAGATTCGGTTGAGAAAAAATTGCCTTTACTTGTGCAAATTCACATCTTTCCGATGTTTTCCAGGCAAAAAGTGTGGGGTTTTAGGCTCTGCTGAGTTTATTACTTAGAGTGAAAAGTGAATCTTTTTGCCTGTACGAGGTGAGGCGTGCTGGAGCGCCGAGGGTTTGCGTGCTTCGCCCAGGCGGTGAGCACGAGGTGTACCCGTGCCTGCGTGAGCACGCTGTAGCGACTCCGGAAGCTGTAACGCCGCAGCCTTGCTCACCTGCCCCATGAAAGCGCAGAAACACCGCTCGGCTGCGGAGTGAAGCGCCGGGTGTTCCACCAAACCTGCGAGAGAGGAGAAACGTCAGCAGCGGGGCCGCATCCGGCCGCGCTGCCGGGCTTGGAAGGACTCTGGGTGATGCCATAACCAGCCTCTTCCTTCACTGGTTGTGGCAGTAAATCATGTTAAAAATCAGGAGATGCGCCAAACCGCTGGATTTAAGGCACGGCGCTGAAAGCTCCCCCCTCCGCAGGGAATTAGCATCGTGCCCTTCCGCCGAGCCTGTGGCGGGCGTTTCTCCAGGTGCAGCCACGCGGGGACCTCTGAGCGCTTGAGGGCTGGAAGAGGTTTCTCGGCGTTCAGAGCGGGGGCAGAGGGCACCTGCGGTAGGATGTCGTTACGGGGCCATCGCAGCGAGGTTATCCCCAGCGCGGGCCGGGGAGGCTCGGCAGGAGCGGGGCCGGCGGGGGCATCCGCACGGTTCCTTGGGTTTGCTGAGCTCGCCCCCGGGGCTGGGCCTTCCTCCTGCCAAAAGCCTGTGGTAGCAGAGGAGTTTGCCTTCCCTAAACGTTTCAGCAGCCAACCGTGGTTGGGGATAGCGGGTATTTCCCGCCGTCGAGCCGGTGAATCCTGACTGCAGCACGTTGATGAGCCCAGACGCGCTGCGTGGTCTCGGCGCAGGGCCGGCAGCACTGCTGGAGCTGAGCCCCGCGAGCTGAAGGACAACAGTCCTTGCCCACATAGGGGTCAGGGTCACGAAGCCGTTGGTGCCATGTCTGCGTTGGTTCTGGCTGCTCCCCTGGGCAGCAGAGGCCACTCGAGCTGTTGCTGCTTGTTACCGGATCTTCCTACACGGAAATACGAACCCCTGAAGTTCCTGTTGATCTCTGGATTGCCAGGGGTGGTGCTCCGTTGGGAAGAGGAACATCACACGTGTAAGCGCTCTGGGAAATGGAAATCAATCTCACAATTCATAAATTCCATCTGGCTAGAACAGTAGCAGAGCAAAGTGCCGGTTAGGGTTTCAATGAACTAATATTTCATGCTGTAAATGGTGTAACGCGGACACGGAGCACATAAACATAATGCCGTAATGGGCCTTTCTAGGGAAAAGCCGTCTTGGCTCCTTCCCGCTCAGTCACCCGTCCGGGTGGAGGACTGGGGTGCGTGGCCCACACGGCAGGGGCGGATCCAGCGGCACTGTCACGTCCCGAGAGTCCGTGCTGGAGCGCGGGTCCGTGGCTCAGCGAGCACCACGCCGCCAAGGAAGGACCAGAACAGCCTCCGTACCGGCGGGACCGGGACCACGAGCGCTGCCCTTGCCAGGTTGTGCCGGAGGGGGTGCGCGGTGCCGGCGGCACGAGAGTGGCGCTGGGCTCCCTAGGGGAGCTCTGCCTCCAGCCGCGTGGCCTAGCGGGAACGTTCCTGGCATCTGTTGAGCTGACTCCTCGCGGCCCTAAACACGTGCTCGAGGTGAAGCTCTGCGCTCTGTCGGCTTCACGGAGCGGGCGCAGGCGGGCGCAGGAGCCCCGGGCGAGGGGGTGCAGGCGCAGCGGCCGGGTGCTGTCCCCTGCCTGCGCTGCGGACTCCCCCTTCCCGGGAAGGGCTGACTGCGAGCGGGCAGGGACCCGGGCTCGGAGAGGAGCCGTGAGGTGCGAGGCCGCTCTGCTGGAAGCGAGGGGCTCGGCTTGGCGCCTTCAGACCCCCCCAGCCCTTCCCAGCGGCTCAGCCGCGCTGGGGCAGCGGCCTCCGGAGCAGCCGGCAAGGTCAGCGCGGGGAGAGCGGGCTTCCCCAGCGAGGAGACGTGGAACGGAACATCTAAAGCAGGTGACGGCGTCTTGCTCGCACCAAGAACCGCCTGATGAATGAACTTCCAAGACTCGGAACACAGACCCTCGCTGGGACCCTCCAGCCCGTGTTTTGGGCCGTTTTAATTTTCCTCCTTAGTAATCGGTTTCTGTAACGTGATATTCAGTGTCCAAGGAAAACTGAGGGGGCACACGGTGCCGTCATGTCCCCGGGGGCGGTGCACTGGCACTTGGGAATCGTAAAGATGCCGAACTCAGCCCCAGCGGAGCCGTGCATGCGTTAATGTGCTGATGAGCTCGGGGCTCCGAATTCCTGCGTTTTAGTACCACCGAGGCATCGTTTGTCAAATGATTTAAAGGGGTTTTTTTCATTATTATTAGCCAATTTTTCAATATAGAATTTATATTCCAGATTAGTGCATCATAATAGTGTTTAATTAACACGCCACAATAAAACACTCGCATCCCAAATTTTCTGGCGGCAGATACAGCTCCGATGTGCATCAGCCACTTTTTGGAAGCCGGGAGGATGAGATAACGTCAAGATGTCAAGTTAGCTTTCCTCCAGGCAACACCTGGATTTGCGGTAACGCGGCTGTTGCTCTGTGGTTACTCGCTTTGCCCTTTGAACGGGGCAAACCGCCGGAGAACGTAACGTATGGAACAGGCTGGGTTGGGCTGGGAGCCAGGGCCATCCCTACCCGCCAGGGGTGGTTTACCTCTGTGTTAGAGCGTCCCCCTGTCCCGCCTCTGCTACTCTTAAAGGTCAGGCGTTCCCGTGCTCCAAAGGCAGCCGCCGAGGCCGGGCGGGCCGCCAGCACCTGGTGTCGGTGTCATCGCGGAACCTCCGTCCGGGAGCGAGCAGCGAGGGCTGCCCGCGAAGGCCGCGGAGACAGGCGTCCGTAGTCCCTGCTCGGAGGGAGGGAGGTCCCTGGGTCCAAGCCTCTCGCGGCATCCTTCCTGCATCCCTTGGCGCGTTACAGCGGTGGCGTTTCCCTCTGCCCTAAGCAGCCGGCGAGGTTCGGGTGACGTTGGGGGGCGAGGTGGTTGGAGCGATGATTCTGGGGTGAACCGGCAGCCGGCGAGGTTCGGGTGACGTTGGAGGGCGAGGTGGTTGGAGCGATGATTCTGGGGTTAACCGGCAGCCGGCGAGGTTCGGGTGACGTTGGGGGGCGAGGTGGTTGGAGCGATGATTCTGGGGTGAACCGGCAGCTGGCGAGGTTCGGGTGATGTTGTGGGGCGAGGTGGTTGGAGCGATGATTCTGGGGTGAACCGGCAGCCGGCGAGGTTCGGGTGATGTTGTGGGGCGAGGTGGTTGGAGCGATGATTCTGGGGTGAACCGGCAGCCGGCGAGGTTCGGGTGATGTTGTGGGGCGAGGTGGTTGGAGCGATGATTCTGGGATGAACCGGCAGCTGGTGAGGTTCGGGTGACGTTGGGGGGCGAGGTGGTTGGAGCGATGATTCTGGGGTTAACCGGCAGCCGGCGAGGTTCGGGTGATGTTGTGGGGCGAGGTGGTTGGAGCGATGATTCTGGGGTGAACCGGCAGCTGGCGAGGTTCGGGTGATGTTGTGGGGCGAGGTGGTTGGAGCGATGATTCTGGGGTGAACCGGCCTCGTGTTTTGAATGCAGCACCTTTGGCACGTGATGGTTACACAGGGAACAGTTGCCGCACGTAGTCCTGATGTGGCAGTCCCGGGCGGGTCGGGAACTAACTAGCCGTTTGATAGATTTTTGCGTTTCCTGCAGCGGGGATGTGACGGGAGAAGGAACTTCAGCGAACAGAGTTCAGCCGCTCCCGTAAGCCACCACTTGCCTTCAATTGAAATGACATGAGAAGCCTGTCAGCGTTTCATTACTTCCTTCTGTTGTGCTGATGGTATGCGAAGATCACCATCTGTGTTTTTCTCCTGTCAGGCACACGAGCTCCGCTGAAACTTTACAGGAATATTCTGAACAGGGTGGTTTTTTTTCTTATCTTTACAGGTCATGCAATATTTAAACTTACATATCTAAGCAATCACGACTACAAACACCTTTACTTTGAATCCGATGCTGCTACTGTCAATGAAATTGTACTGAAGGTGAGTATTAAATTTTAATGTGCCCCAAAATCCTGGATGTTTTACCACTTGCTAGACATGAAAGTGTTCAAGAGGCTCTGGAAATACATACGCACGGTGGTGCCGTGCCTGAGGACCACTCGGGCGCGTTTAACTCGGAACAGGCTGCCCGGAGAAGCTGTGGGTGCCCCATCCCTGGGAGTGTCCAAGGCCAGGCTGGATGAGGCTTGGAGCAACCTGGGACAGTGGAGAGTGTCCCTAGACAGGGGGTGGCACTGGGTGGGCTTTGAGGTCCCTCCCAACCCAGACCAGCCTGGGATTCTGTGACCTTAACAGGCGAGTTGCTTGGTGCCTGTGTATTCATCTGTCAAACAGCCAGACAGCGGGCTGTGTGTGTATATATGCACCTAGACTGCCTTTTATACTGGTGAAGAGGGACACCAGTTTTCTGTGGAATTTTATAGGAAACTACCAAATTTTATTGTGCGCAGATGGTTTCCACCTCCGGACACGAGAGGTGGTCTGCAAGCCCCGTGCCGTGGCGGAGGTGCGGGCTGCGAGGGTGCAGGTGCCCTGCCCCAGGACCTGTGTCCGGCAAAGCGCCGCGGGGCTGCCAACGCGGGGCCCAGCCTTAGAGCCCCGGGCAGGGCACGCGGCTCGCGTAGGGACCGAGGCGGGACCTGAGGGAGCAGCCGCCCCGGCCTGCGGGGAGCTGGTGCGGAGCTCGGCCGCGGGGAGGGCGGTTGAGCGAAGGTCTCGGTGCCGCAGGGCCTTCGGAGCCGGGGTTAGTGCAGGTCAGGGATTCCAGGGGGGCTGCAGTAAAACCGGGCGCTGGTGCGATGCTCGCAGTTGGCTCCGAGGCAGGGACGGGGCCGCGGAGCAGGAAGGTGGTGGTCCTCGCCGCGACGCTTCGTCAGCAGCGTCGCTTCTCGCGGGGCGGGTCCGCTTGGAGGGGTAAACTGCATTTTCTGCAAGCTAATGTTTCTAGAGCGACTCGGGATTTCAAAAGCGGGCGTTTTGGCATCGCAGCCGTCTGCTGCGTTTGCCGTGATTCCGTGGGCGGCGCTCAGGGTCGCGGAATAGCCGAGCTGCGATGGAGCGGGGTTTGTTAGCGCCAGCCTAGAAGGTGCGTGGGTTTGGGGGGGGTTCTGCTGCCTCGGTGAGCTCTTGGGCCGACTCATTGGTTCCTGCTTTATCTTAAAGAAGCCGTTGTAATCCAGAACGCTGCGCGCGTCCGAGCGGTCATAAAAGAAGGCTAAAACCAAGGTTTGCTGTGAATAACGTGAATATTCAAGAAATACCCTTGAACGGGGCTTTAGCGGCGGGCTGTCTGCACAGAGCGTTTCCTGGTGTCTGCGTAGGTTACCGGTTGGCTTTCAACTCCGTCAGCGCTGGAGGCGCAGAGAAATCAGACTTTTCAAATTAGGCTTTGTACATGATCCAGTGAGAAAGACCAAGGCTTTATTGACCATGAAAATTCCCTGTATCTTTATGCCTTAAGCCGTAATATGCAATGAAAGTGAAACACTCTACAGTGCATAAAATTGTGCAAGTTTGAAGCCACAGCGTATTAACCAGCTAATGGCAGACCAAAGGGCGTTTTTATCTTTTTGATTCTTGCATTAACCTTCCATTAAAATTATCTATGTGATTATCACAAAGCGCTGGAGATAATAAATTTAGGGAATAGCAGCCTTGTTAAATATCATTTTAAAATGCTTTCATCAAGTAAAATGTGCCAAAACACAGGGAAACTGTGCGATTAGCTGAGT
Source organism: Rhynochetos jubatus (assembly GCA_027574665.1). Classification (NCBI taxonomy): domain Eukaryota; kingdom Metazoa; phylum Chordata; class Aves; order Eurypygiformes; family Rhynochetidae; genus Rhynochetos; species Rhynochetos jubatus. The sequence goes on from CM050671.1 coordinate 932,428, forward strand.
ATGCAAACATCGTAATGAAAGAATTATTTTTATTGAAGCTGATGAAGTCTTTTATGGAAGCCCGTTAGCATACAGACCGGCGCTCCGGGCCCTGGCCACTTGGGAAGCCCGTTAGCGTGCAGACCGGCGCTCCGGGTCCTGCTGACTTGGGAAGCCCGTTAGCGTACAGACCGGCGCTCCGGGTCCTGCTGACTTGGGAAGCCCGTTAGTGTACAGACCGGCGCTCCGGGTCCTGCTGACTTGGGAAGCCCGTTAGTGTATAGACCGGCGCTCCGGGTCCTGCTGACTTGGGAAGCCCGTTAGTGTACAGACCGGCGCTCCGGGTCCTGGCGACTTGGGAAGCCCGTTAGTGTACAGACCGGCGCTCCGGGTCCTGCTGACTTGGGAAGCCCGTTAGCGTACAGACCGGCACTCCGGGCCCTGGCGACTTGGGAAGCCCGTTAGTGTACAGACCGGCGCTCCGGGTCCTGCTGACTTGGGAAGCCCGTTAGTGTACAGACCGGCGCTCCGGGTCCTGCTGACTTGGGAAGCCCGTTAGTGTACAGACCGGCGCTCCGGGCCCTGGCGACTTGCTGCGTTCACCCAGAGGTTTGGGGGACGAGGGCGGCTGGAGGGGAGAGGGATGCCAAGAGCCTGCAGCCGTGCCGCACCAAGGGCCGGGGAGGGAGAGCGGCACCGGCGCCAGCTCTGCTGGGGCTCCTCCGGCTGTCCCCGACGCCATGTTGTTTCAGCCCGCGGGGACCGCCAGACCCTCGTTGGGTCGGGTGGTGTGAGGGTCCCTCCCCCTGGGCTGTCCCGCTGCAGCACCCGTGACCGTCAATCCCGTCTCACGTCTTGCAGGTTAACTATATACTGGAGTCGCGAGCGAGCACAGCCAGAACAGATTATTTTGCTCAGAAACAAAGAAAACTGAGCAGGAGAACAAGCTTCAGCTTCCAGAAGGAGAAGAAATCGGGACAGCAGTAACGCCTAGCCTCGAGGAGAGCCCGTCTGCCGAGTTCGGAGGAGGAGACGCTCCCCACCGCCCGAGACAGGTGGGAGCCAGGACTGGGGTGCTGCTGCTGCCAAGAGGCAGGAGCAGCCGGGGAAGAAATCTGAATTATCCCGTCTCTCACGGGTGGAGGGTTATCCCTCGTTGGGGATGGGAAGTCTCCCCCGTGACAAAAATAAAGAGCCATATCAGCCGGAAAGAAGACTGTTACGCTTCAGGTTCCTTTGATTAGAAATAAGAGAATGACGTAGACTGGCATCATTTAATTACCGCATTATGTACAATCACGAGGAGAGATGTGATTACGTATTATTTCACAGCCTGGTTAAAATGAATTATATCCGTCTGTAATACACCCACCTCCACGCAGGTATTGCTTGTGACATGATCAAATTTCTAAAAACGAAATGTAGGACAAGTGTATCCATTTTTACTATTAATAAACAGATGTAATCTTTTCCAAGGTCCATCTGACGCACAGTTCTTTTGGGGGGAGGCTGTAGTCCCAGATGGTTTCGCTTCTGTTGCTGAAGTGCAGGAGGCAAGCGAGAGCCAAGGAGCAGCCGCCATTGCCGGGGAGCCCGTTGGTGAAGAGACGTTGCGACAGTCCGGTCTCTTGTGGGTTGGTTTGTTCAAAAATGGGTTTAGTTAACTGCGCTCTTCGCCTTGGCACCCGTTTCGGTGGAAGCTACTTGCCGTAATCAGCAGGGTCCTTGAAACCCAAGGCAGCGTCCTGCCCGCGGATCCACGGCTGCCGCCGTGCCGGGCTCCCCTCTTCCCCTCGGAGGCAGCCTGCACCGAGGGCTGAGCAACGCCCTGGCCTGCTCTTCACATTGTTCTTCAAAACCAGAAGTGAAGACCTGGTTTGTGCTGGGATTTGTAACTGGTTTGGCCTTGTCCATCCCCTGACACATCAGAGGACGCACGGACAGGATTCCTGGGAACCAGAGCTGCGTTTTCGGCTCAGTTCACCCGAGGGGTCTTTCACAGAACTCTCCGAGCGCTGAGGCCGGAGCTCTCCGCGCGGCTGCTGTGGATTTTGTATCAAGGGTGTGCCCATGGTCCCGGGAGCCCTTTAACCGCAGCCGGGGCTGCAGCGCTCCGGGTCCCGTGGGCCGCGGTGTGACCTCTGTCCGTGTCCTGCTTTGCTTTCGTACAGGGAGAACCGTCGGAGCCTTAACACGTAGTCTGGGAGCAAACACCGAGGTAGAGCCGTCCGTCTGCCACTCGCCCATCAGGTTTGAGTTCTCGGTACTGAAAGGTTTAGGCCGCCCGGAGCCGTGTGGGAGCTGCCCCGGGAGGGGAGCCGCCCCGGGAGGGGAGCCCTGCCCGCACCGCGGAGGCCAGCCTGCACTGTGCGGTCCTCCAGAGCTGCCAAACCAGAGAACCAGTATTTTATAGTATGGCATTGCATTTTTCACTATTTCATACGTGCGGGTGCAGCACAGATGCAGGGGGGAAGGAGCCTGCAGACAGTGCAATGTAAATGACTCCTTCAAGCACCTTTGTGATCTGTTTAACATTAAAGCTCTCGTGCGAACGTTCTTTTGCCACCTCGTTTCGGTTCTTTTCACAGACCTAGAAAACCGCCAGCGTCGGGATCGCCAACGGCAGAAGCCTCCTGCTTGTTTCCACGGCCGCGATGCCGTTGCCACCCACGTCCATCTATTTATTACAGGTGGGTGTTCAGTACGTGCCCCCTGTCGCTTTCAGCAAAGCCCAAAGACTCCCGTCATACAACCTCTGCCCTCCGGGCCGTGCTGTCACACGTGTGTTTACGCCAGCCCGTAAATCACCTTCCACCCGCTGTGTTTTTAACACGCTCTTCCCACGGAGCTGGGACGCAGAGCGCGTGCCGGGGGGCGCGGGCGGGACGCCGCTGCCGGGGATGCCGCGAGGGCTTGGCGGAGGCAGGCAAGGGGTGCAGCCCGGGATGAGTTGGTTTGGTGTGAGAGGGCCGTGCGGAGTTAAGAAGCGAGTTTACTGTCAGAGGTCGGATGCTGTTGAACATGCGGCGTGGAGGGAAACCTTCCTTAAATTCCGGAAACGTCCAGCTTCCCGAGAGCCCAGCAGCCTCTCCCGCAGAGCAGGCGATTCTGCGAGTTAGCGTTTGCTGAAGGAGTTAAAGCGGAGTTCGTGGTTGCAATCTGTGCGCAGCTGAACGCGAATCCATCACGGGCTGGTCCTTCCCCGGTAGTTGTAGATTTAATTGATTCAGATGGGCATTCAACTGGGTCAGAAAAGCAAGCTGTTCCTTCCCCGCCTCGTAACCGGGCTTCGGCAGAGGAGGGCGGCTGCCGGCGCGCGTCACGCGGCCGACCTCTCGCTGGCGTGTGGCGGTAGCTGTTGGAGGCATCGGGTTTTCCGAGTTTTCTCTTGTTGCGGGGGACCGGCTCGCACGTGCACCTCAAGTTCTGCGCCGCGTGGAGCAGAGCGTATGCGTGCGAAAACCGGCGGGCGCAGCCGCAGCGAGAGTCGGGAGCGCAGGCACAGGGCAAACGGCCGGAGACGTTTCCTCGCGCAGCCCCAGGAGCCCCGGGGGAATCGTCCCTGTGGGCTGGTCCCGGCCCAGGTGCCTGCGGCCCACGGTGCCGCTCAGGGCCGGCCGCTTGCTGCCCATCTTGCCCAGCCTCGCGAAAAATAGCGCTGCTGGGAGGGTCCCGAATCCGCCAGGGGAGGGGGGTGAGGTGCGTGGTGAGAGCCCGAGGCCGCTCGTTGTGCTCCGGGGGTGCCTGGGCGTTTGTCGGGGAGGTGTGTGAAAGGATGCAACAGCTGAGGAGCGGCTTTGCCTGCTCGGCCGGGTGGGGATGGCCAAGGCTGCTGCAGCCGCAGCGAGCGCTGCCCGTGGGGCCGAGCACCCACCCCACACGGGGACAAGGAGGCGAAACCCATCGTGCAGCCCTGGGTGCGGCCCCGAGATTAATGGGGGGAGTAATTTATGGAGACGTGTTTGTAACGGGCCCATGAATTTCAGGGCGATGCGCTGCCATGGCGGCGCGCTGTGCTGGGTGCCGCGGCTGCTAAAATTAATGCCCCCTAAATCACGCCCCAGCGCGGCGCTGGGACAAGGACGGAGCCGAGGACGGGGATGCGCGGGCGCATCGGGTACGAAAGCTGGGGAGGGCCGGTGGGAGGGTGACCCGCGCCCCGGCTGGGTGCTGCTCCCCGGCACCGCTGCCAGGGCCACCGCAAGCCGCCGAAGCCTGGGGAGGGCCGGCCCTGTGCACAGCCCCACGCTGCCACTGCGCCGAGGGTTACGCACTGTCATGTTTTATTCTCCCCACACACCTCTGCTTAAATGCAAAAAGGGGGAAAAAAAAACCCTCAACAGGGTGTTGTTCGCTCTAAAAACCCTGAGCATGATTTGTGAACTCTCGCAGCCTTGGTAATCTCATCAGAGTAATGGGATTATATTTCAAATCACCATGGCCTGTTCATTACACATTTAAACTCCTTTGACAGAGGAAAAGTTAAATAAAATGTGTGCGTCAGCCCTGGTTGACTTTCCCAGTTCTCTTTCTTGATTAGACAAACAGATGCTGAGCTCCAAAATGAAAAAATAATGTGCTCATTTATTCATTTTTCTGACAAGTCACAATAGATTTTTTAACCACAAATGAGCCCCCTCCCCAGGTGGGGAGCGCGGGGCAGCAGGCGCCACGCCGTAATGGGCTGCGAGCCGGCAGCTGGGCGTAAACCGGAGCACGAGTGGACGTTTCCGCGCCGCGGGGACGGTGCCGAGACCGATGAATTTCTGCGAGGAGCTGGCGAAGGGCACCGGCATTCCTGCCGCCGCGGGGGCCAGGCCGAGGCAGCACTGCGGGAAGAGCCCCCGCTGCGGGCAACCACGGTGGCTTCTGGCACCTGCCGCTCGGCTCCGCTCGCCCAGGCCGAAACGCACGTGGGAGGCGGTCGCGGGGCCGTGGAAACCGCCGTGGTGTGGTGGCGCTGGGGCACGGCGCCCACCGGAGCGCCCGTCCGTCCTGCTCCGCATCGCTGCGCTCAAACTGACCCTTGCACGAGCGACGGGGGAAGCGGCTGCGCTCGGGCCAAGCGCGGCAGGGAACGGCAGCCAGCCGGCGCGGTGCCCCGCGTCCTGCGTGGGACTTCACCCGCGGAGGCCAGCCCTCTTCCCGGTAAGCGCTACGGAGGGCGGGCGGCAGCGGGGCTGTGCCACCTGCTGAAGAGGAAGGGTTCCCATCGGGGAGCGCTGGGGCTCTATTAGGGACCTGGAATGCCAGATAATCAGAAATACGCCAGCAAACGCCATCATCGCCAGGAGAACGCAATCGCATACAGTAATGAAGCGATTATTAACGAGCAACTGCAAGGCTGTCATTAATTTAAGCTTTTCAGGATCACAGACTGAGGCAAGTTAAATGTTAAAACGGAGCCGGGGCTGGGCTGAGCGGGGCTTTCCCTCGCCGTGGGGGCAAAGACACCCCACTTGCCCATGGTGTCCTGCCCTGCAACCGCGCCAGCACAGGGAACTCCTCCACCCTGGCACCAGCGTGGGCCCCCTTGGGCAGGCGGGGCAATGGCTCTGCAGGAGCCAGGGACAGGGATGGGGACAGGGCCAGGGTGCTGCCCCATCCAGGCAGGCGAGATGCCGGTGGCTCCATGGCACAAGTGGCGGGTGCGTTCGGGGCTGGTGCAGCCGGGAGCCGCTCCCGCACCAGCGCGCAGCCCCGCGCCACAATCTGTCACGGCGGCTGGGGCTCGCCGGCTCTGCAATATGTACCTCATGTCTGGGCTGTCATCGGACATAATTCCTCCCTGCTGGCATATTGCTGATTTGTGCATAAGTGATGCATGCAATCCACCTGAGCCAGGAGTCAGGGGTTTCTTGATCTGGGGCTGTCAGGGCAGAGTGTTTTAGTGCCTCCTGCGATTAGCTGGAATTGACAGGCCCTGAGAGCGGGGAATTGCACAACAGGGGAATTAACAGCCAGGGACTGAAGTGGAGTGTGGCACTCGTTTAATCTGCAATTTATCAGTTTACGTGGCTTCTTGTCGCAGGCGGAAGATTACACTCCAAAAAAGAAGGCTTCTTTTTTTTTAATTTCACCTGACAGGGAGAGGGAAGAGCAATATTCAGAGCCTGACACGCTTGCTGGCTCCTGCTGGGTTACCGGCCTGGGCCATGCTGGGCTGAGCCGCGCAGCCGCCTCACCGGCGCTGGCATGGCAGCGAGAGCGGCCCCGACAGCCCCGGCACAGGGGCACGGATGTAGGGCAGCCCCCAGCCCCCCCTCGGCTTCAGCTGCTGAGTTGCACCCCAGGAGGCAGTTCAGGTGCTGCCGTGTCTCGCAGCAAGAGCCACAATGGCAAAACCACGCCGCAGCCCGCTGAGCGGCACGGCCGGTGCGCGCCGGGACGATGGCGCAGAGGCTGAGCAGCCCCTTCCCACCGGCACCCCCGCTCCCTGTCCCCATTCCCAGATGCGCCGGCCGCACGGCCGAGTCCCCAGCCAGTTCGATGGCAGCCCCGTAGCAGCGATGCCGCGCGGGATCTGGCACGGCAGGTGCTGCTCTGAGCTCGGCAGATTCCCCATCTGCAAGTCCTGGGGCAGCCGCAGCCGGCTCCGTGCCCGTCGACTGCCAGGCTGCGGTCTGGCCGTGTGGGAGTGGTTCCCGGCAGCACAGCTTCCAGCTCTGCTTCCCGGCTACTGTGTCCCTGACCGAGGCTGAGCCGGACACCCCTTGCCCACCGGGATGTGGTGCCCACAGACTGGACCCCTCCAACGGGTGAGCAGGGGTCCTGCGTGGGCAGGGGCGAGGTGCCAACATCGGCCGCGACGGCGGCTCCGCGGGACACACGGGGACCTCTGCGCCCTCAGTATGTGCACACACGTGACCGCGGCGCAACGGAGGGTCCACAGCAGCAGCCCCCGTCCCGCTGGTGGGGCGTGCGGGAGGTGCCGGGAAAGTGGCTGCCGTGGCGGTGCCTCCCCCCGGCCCCCGGCCACGCCACGCGCTCCAATTTTGATAATATCATTAGAGGCTGGTAATGGTTTCCAGGAAGGCTGTAGCCTTTCCGCGAGGTGACAGCCTGTAAAGGCAGCGTGACAGATAATGTATTCGGCAAGGGTACAATAATGTGACTCCGAGCACATTAAACTCCCTTAATGCGGGTGACATACACCTTCCTCTTAACATACATTATCATCCCGGGGGCACAGGCGGCACGCAGCGCCACGGAGCCGGCACCCCGGCGCCCACGGACCCTCACCCTGGGGTCCAGCTCACGCTGGAGCTAGCGCCGGTGCCGCCGGCGGTGCTGGTACCGCCGCCGGCACCCCAGGGCCCCCCACACCAGCGGGTGCTCCCGCCCCAGCCGCTCTCTTCCCTTTCCCCTGGTGCGACGAGGTTAAACCGCGCGATGCAAACGCTCTCGCTGCGCGTAGGCGATCTCCTTGGCCTTCCTTGGCGGCCTGCTCTGATACCGCAAACCTTTATCCAACCTTATGGTATCAAAGATTATTTATAATGAATTAAATACGTTTTTAGCAGCTCCTTTCCACGCTTACTGCCACACTTCCACTGCCACTTCAACTTAATTAGGGAGCCCGTGCTAAAGAGATGGGAATAAATGCATCTATAGAAATATATCTATGTATAACCGACGCAAGCAGGCACCACAGGTCAACCCAGTACTTTCAATTTATTGCCCTGGTACATTCATTTGTAAATAGCTTTGCCTTGCTGGTTTCTAAGTGCAAGGCTAATGTTGGAGTGCTTAAATTAATAGTGACGCACACCTTTCATTATTGCTATTAAATTAGGTGCTGGGCTTTGATGGATTCACTTGTTGCTGAACTAAAAGCCTTACAGACGTGGCTGTGCGCACCCCTTTGGTTTTACAGCAAATTCAGGTCTCGATGTCAAGCCAGCCGGAGCTGAGCGAGTTCCTCCTCAGCACACTCTAATTAGCAGGACGGGCACCTCCCGCGGCCCCGCTGCCCCGGCAGCGACGGCGCAGGCTCGCGGGCGCGGCGGCACGTGGCGGAGAGGGGCCCGGCAGGAGGATGCGTGACGGTAGCTCGGGCAGGGGTACAGGCCAGCTGCCGCAGGACCCCCCAGCCCAGCAAGGAGTATGGGCTGCGTTTCAAGCGAGGGGGAGCCGGGATCCCCCCCCAGGCATCGTACCCGGCACCGATGGGCGCGGCAGGTCTGTGCCACCTCCCACGGGCACTGGGGCCACGCCGCTGCGGCATCCCACCTTCCCGCGCCCAGAATGCTACAAGGAGAGATGCACTGAAACGTTAAGGAAACCCCCAAAGTCCCTGCAGACACGCGGTGTTATGACACGTAACATCAGCCCTGTCACCTCCCGAGCTGTGACTGACGCCCGCCGGCGTGACGCGGCCCCCTGTGACAGCACGGCGCGGGGACAACCTCGCACCACGGTGTTCGCAGGGGGTCCCGCTGCCCCACACGGGCCCAGGGTCTGCAGGCACCCTTGGGACCCCCATCCCACCACCCTCGCTTCTCCATTGCATCGAGTGAATGCCGTGATTTTGCCAGTGGCGTCACAAAAAGGGAAAGAGCAGCCCATCTCCCGGGCAGGGGAGGTGACGTAGGCGGCAGCACCGCTCAGCCGGGCCGGCCGCTTCCAGCTGTCTCTGGAGACAACCGGGACGGGACATGCAAAACTGGGTGGCCCCGACGCCAAGGGGCTGCTGCCGTGCCGGGGAGCTTGTTGCCCGCGTGCAGGGCCTCAAGCGAGCAGCTCAATAAGGGCGTACGGAGATAACGACCCACCTTCGTTAACGCAGGCTAATTGAGCACCGGCGCGCTGCAGACGATGCGTGCGCGTGCCGGGTTTGTGGTCAGGGTTGCCTCAGCGTGAGCGGTGGTGCCGTGGCGATGTCCCGCTGCTGTGGGTGGCCAGGTCCCTCACCGGCGGCGAGGTGACCATCTTCCCGGGGCTCCTTTCTGGACGTTCACATTGTTCGGTGGCCCAGGCTGCGGCACGTTCCTGCTCAGCCGCGGGAGCGGGTGCGTGGGGCAGCGCAGGCAGCGTCCCCTTGTCCCCAGACCCCCGGCTGCTGGGGGCGATCGGGCCCTGGCTGCCGCCCCGCAGGGCTCCCCCAGCGAGGCCTTTTCACCCAACACACGCAGCCGAAGCTCTGAAAATAGCCAAGCGCTTGAGAACGTCGGAGGGTGAACCTGTGCTGTGAGGGCACGAGATGCTCACGCGTGTAGGTCACACGGAAACACGGCGTTTTGGGGGTTTGGAACCCAGACACGGGCTTGTCCCTGCCCCGGGGGCGGCTGGGGTAGGCGATGCCCAGGGGCTGAGCGCTGGGGACGGGCTGCAGGGCCCGGCGGGGGGCGGCTGGTCGCCTGTCGCGACAGGGAGCCCTGCTTCAACGGGGGAGCCTGCTTCGGGGGCTGCGGGCTGGGGCCGGCGCTGAGGCGCCTTTGTTCGCGGCGCCGTTCCCGCTCCTCGCGTGCCACCTTGAGGCCGCCGGCGCCGCGCGCGCTGCGCGCCCACCGCCACAGACCCCCGTGTCCTCTGTCCCTGTGTCCCTGTGTCCCGTGTCCCGCGGGGCCGGCTGTGCTCTGCCCCAGCTGAGGAGCCGTTTGGGCCGCGGTGACAGCCCGGCGGGACCCGGCCACGCTCGCCCCTTCCCGGACCCTGTGCATCCGCGGCTGCCGGGGGCCCCTCGGCCAGCGCGGGGGCCACCACCGCCACATCCTGGGGACCCCCCGGCTGCTGTGTGGCCCGGGGAAGGGGAGGTGGACCCCCTCGCCCACGGAGACCCCAGGGCCGGCCGATATAGGGGAGTGGGCCAAGTGACGGGGTTTCGTGCCGGAGAAGCGGGTCAGGGTCACCCTTGGGGTGAAGCCTCTTACCCCTGCAGAAAGGAGCCCCCAGACCAGCGCTGGCCCCGGCTGTGGCTGTCCAGCTCTGCTGGCGTTTTCTGCCCGGTGCCGCGGGGTGTGGAGGGTTTGGCCACCCCTGGTTTGGATGCCGGACCGGTGCCGTGGCACAGGGCCAGCGTGAAGGCCCCGGGAAGGGACGGGAAACATTTTGGTGCTAATTTTTCTTCAAATGATAAAACGCGTCTATACGATGCGAGCCGCCAGGTTCCCGAGAGCGGGACCACGGACATGCCGTGCTTCCATGCCAATTCCACGTGGGAATCTCATGCCCTCGCAGCACAGGTTCACGTTCCGGTGTTCTCAAGCGCTCGGCTACGAGCTTTGGCTGCGTGTTTTGGGTGAAAAGGCCTCACTGGGGGAGTGGGAGGGAGCTGTGTGGGGTGGCAACCGCCCCCAGCAGCCGGGGGTCCGGGGACAAGGGGACACCGCCCAGCCCAGCACCCAAGGCCGGCCGCGGGAATGCGTCCATCCTGGCCCACGCCATCAGGGACCCACACGCTCGTGGCGTGACAGTTCTGAGCGGTTGGGGTTAATAATAAACCCTTCCCCTAGTACTGACGCCACGATTTTTGGGGAATTAGGGGGAAAAAAAAGGCTCTGCGGGTCCCTTCACAGATGACGTACCTTCGGGACGGCGGCTCTCCCCCAGCCCCACTTGCCTGCGATGCCATTTGGAGGGAAAAAAAGCTGTCTTCTGAGGGAACGGGTCCATTTGCATCCCAGTTTGGTGCCTCTCATCTCTTCCTTGCTGGAGGAGGGATCAAACTAAACCCTGCAACAGAAAACAAACAAACAAAGCAGAAACCGGGCGGCTTCCCGAGGCTGTGACACTTCCCCTTGGCGCGGGGGCTTCGTAAAGCATCGTTATTAGTCAATAAAAGTTAAATCCCCGCGATAAGACGGCACCCCCCGCGGAGGAACAGGCTGATCGACTGCGAGAGGATCTGATAAAGCCCAAATCCAATTACTTGCCAATGTTTGTTCTTTTTTTAATGAGACTTTTTGGGTTGGGATTTTTTTTTTTTTTAATTATTATTATTATTCTGATTAAATTTCTGTCTTTTCTCTGCTCCAGGTGATAAAACAGTGCCAGCCATGCCAGCACTAGCCACCACAGCCCTACCCGCAGCAGCCGAGGGGGATGAGACCCCCCGGCTGGGGCAAACGCCCCAGCCGGGGGGTCTCATCCCCCTCGGCAGCTGCGGGCAGGGGGTCTCACAGCAAAGCATCATCCAGCCATGGGCTCTCCAAGCAGCTGGCATCGGCAACCAGGTCACCGTCTAGCCTGAGGGACCAACATCCCCGTGTCCAGAGCTGAGGGCAGAGACATCTGTTCATTGCAGCTTCCCTACGGACAACGGGGTACCCAAAGTACCCGGGAGGGGAAGGAACGCAGCCAAAATAGGGGAAGTAGGGCCCCCCCAGGACTTGGGGAGCGGTGCTGGCCACGTAATTGCTGCCAGCCGTGCCGGAAGATGGTCCCTCATGCCCGTGCGATGGCCACAGAGCCCCCAGAGCCACGGGGGCAGGCCCGCTGGGGACACGTGCGTGGAGCCGGTGGTGGCGCCACGTCCCACCGGTGCAACGTGCCCCTCCGCCGGCAGCGGAAGTGCCAGACACACAAACTCCTCTTCCACGTTGCTCTTTGGCATTTTAGAGATAATAAATTGCTAATCAGCAGCCGCCCCCTCCTCAGTGTCCTCTGCAGCAACGCTCCAATAATTAATTACAAACTACAATACTGATCAGCTTGCGTGTTCTCCGTCTGCGCTGACAATCATTAACCATAATACGAAATTTATAATGTTGAGACGTGGAACCTGGTGAGATGAACCGCTCTGCTTTTTAATCAGTTTTATGGGATGATATAATGCATCGATCGACAAAGACAAGATACAGCGCGTGTTCCTGTGTCTAGAGCTGTGCAACCTTATTAATTTAGATTTACAAAGAGTTGGTTTATCCGGAGGGGAGGGGGGACAGCGAAGCCGCCTCACGCAGGACAGACCCACGCGGGACCCCGCCGGGTTTGGTCTGTGCCTGTCCCAGCGACACGGGGCAGCGTGTGCCTGTCCGCACGTCCCTGCCTGTGCCTGGCCCTGCCCAAGCCCTCCCTCCCCCCCCCACCGAAATGCATCTGTGACTGGGGCATCGCCCTCCCAACCAGTAGGGCCCAGTGGCGGCCGGACAGCTGGTAACCATATTGGTGTGTCTTGGGCTGTCATATCACATTTGCACGCCTGCTCTTGCTCCGCATCCGGGGAGGCTGGGGCGCTGGTTTTCAGGTCAGAGGCTGCATCCAGCACAGGAGGAAAATTCCCATTTCCCCACCAAGACTTTAACTGTGAAGTGGCCTGCACTCGGCCCCGCGGCCACCCAAGCGCCACGGCTCACCGCTCCAGCCCGCGCCCAGCCCAAGGCAGCGGCAGAGGAGCCAAAACGGACACGGTCGTTAGGGAGGGGGCTGTAATTAGTGCCGGTGGCACCAGTCCCTGAAAGTACGGCTTGCCAGAAGATTTGGTTTCACTCTTCTAATTCAAAAGTTTAACTAATAGAAGCAACCGAGAAGCTGTGGCAGACCGGCTTCTGTTAGGCATTTGACTTAATAGTACATGACGTTTTGATTAAACAATTAGCGCTATGTAATATCAATAGAGCACACGTTAAGAGGATTAAGAACTGGCTGACTGACAGGTCTCAAAAAAGTAGTTGTCAATGGGGAACCATCATCGACTGACGATGTGCAACACTTCCATCCGCGAGCTGGAAGTAAGTAGGAACTCAGCGCTGCTGAGTTTGGGGATGACAAGGCTTAGTGGGGAGGTGGGAATGCTGACACGGGGGAGCTGCGGGGGCTACAGGGCGGGCTGAGACGATGCCCAGGGCCAGCAGCATCCCAACCTCGCTGTGACACATAGCTGAGGGTGGCCGAGCCCTGCAAGGGACAGGTAACCGCAGGGCATGGGGGTGTCACCATGGCCTTGGCCCCCCCAAGCAGCACAAGTCCTGCTTGTGTGGCCAGAATGGGGTGAGGAGGGGGTGCAGGGGGGAGCCGGGAGCCCCCCCAAGGACCCTGCACGGGGAGGCTTTGCTGCATGGCTGCCCGGTGAAGGAATTACTAACGCAGGAGGGTGGATGGGGGCGGCCCAGCGAAGGTTCAGCACTGGGGACATGATGGGAATCGAAGGATCCCAGCGGCTCTGGCTGAGCCTCGCTGGGAGCAGCGCTCTGCCCTGAGCACAGGGGCACCAGGCCCACGGCTGCCCCGGGCGATGCGTGCACACGGGTGGGCCTCGGCGAACCTCGGCTGCTTATGCCACAGCGGCAGCGATGGGAGGTCGGGGTGCAGGTGCCCACCCTACAGCCCCTAGCTCCCGTCACCCTCCATGAGAGGTCACCGGTGATGCTGCAAAGGTTCACACGAGCTGTGAGCCCTTGGGGGACACAACACATCGCACCCGACATCTCCCGAAACAGCGGAGCCACCACCAGCCCCCGGCAGCGCCCACCTCACCGGCAGAGTCAGGCGTCGCGTTTCTTCGGGTGATGGATGAGAAGGAAAATCTGCAGCTCCGCTTCACCTCAGCCCCACGCTGGGAAGAGCAGCGGCCACCTCCGCTGGAGCTGCGGACGGGGGACGTCACGGCACCGCAGCCTGTGGGCACCAGCAGCTGCAACACCGGCGAGAGCAACACCGGCACCTGTGGGGCAGGCACGGCACAGCCAGGTGTCACCCGGGGCCCCCCGCACCCCGTTTCTGCCCATCATCTGAGCGCAGCAAACAGGGCGCAGCCAAGGGGTTGCGGGGGCCGGGGGGGCAGCACGTGCTGGTGCAGTGCCTTGAGGATGTGTGCCACGCTGACACGGCCCGAGCCATCCCCGCTGCCGGAGGAGCCGTGGGGGTACAGTCACCCTGAACCGCTCAGGACGCGGCTCCGGAGCCGCAGGGACCCGTGTGGGCCTGGTGCCGCTGGCTGCCCCCCTGTGCTGGCCTCAGTGGGACCTGTACACGCCGGCGGACAAACCTGAGGGACACGCGAGGTTTCGGCTGTGGCACAGAGAGGCGTTAGCACAGGAACGGGGGGGAAGGTGAGGCCCCCCAGGCGCCTGCAGCGGAGCGGGGATGTGCTCACACCACTGGGCACACGTACGGGGGGGATGGCAGAGCCCAGCACCCACGTCCCCAGCGAGGGCCATCGGGTGCCGGTGACAGTGCTCGCTGGGGAAGGCGCATCCTCCACCCCGAGCTCAGCACATCCATCACCGGGAGGAGCACTTGCAGAGCCCATGGGGCCGCCGCGAGTGCTGAGTCCTCCGAATCCCGCTGAGCAGATGGCCCTGAGCCACCTGGCGAGGACAAGGACACATCCTGTCCCAGTCCTGGGCAGGGGGAGCAAAACAGCTGCACCCTCCGGTGCTTCCGCAGGGACCCGTCTGCCCGGGGGACACCGCTCAGCACGGCCACGACGCTGCCTGAGCCGGGACCCCGGATTCACGGTGGGCATCGCTGTCCTCCCGGAGCCGGCGCGGCTCGGCATCGCCTGCGGCAGCCCGGCAAAGGCATCGCGCCTCCACGGGGCTCGACTGGCCCAATAAAAGATTATCAGCTAAATAAAACAAGAAGTGAGTGATGCCACTATGCCCCGCTGGATGGAAATTGTGTGAGCAAAGCGGTTTTCTCGGGGAGATTTATTCCCTCTGCAGGCAGCCAGCCCGGCGGAGAGAACGAGCCGCTCGCGCCGAGGCCACCGCTCCCTCCTGCCGTCTGCACTCGCCTTTTAATTCATTTCTGAGGGAATCGGAGCAATAACGGAAATACAAACAGATATTCGCCTACCGCAAGACACAGGAGCACACGCGTGTGCACACGCGAGCCGCGTGCTCTGGCCCTGCCCTCCCATCGGACGCGGCGCCTGGGCTACGGCAGAAGCAGCTCTTGCCACGGTTGCCGTGCCGGGGCAGGAAAGCCGAGCAGCACCTCAGCTCTGGGGCAGGGTGCTCCGGCAGCCGCCAGGCAGGGGATGGCATGGCCAACGCTCCCTCCATCCCAGCAAGCTCAGCATCCTGCGGTGGATGCCGTCACTCCCGCTTTCGGTGCCGAGCGCCCGCAGAGGCCGCGCACCGGACAAGTCCCCAGGGCCCCGGCGAGGCCCTTGGGTGAAGCCGTGGTCGCTGCCACGGGCGGCTGCCGGCACTGGGGGACCGATCCCGGGGGCTCTGCCCCACCGGGAGCTGCCACGACACCAAACACAGCACCTGAGGTTACCGAACCTCCCCTGCTTGGAGCCAACACCCCGCACGGCAGAAACAGAGCCTTAAACCGCTCACCGTCGCCTCTCCTGCCGTGAGCTTCGATTCCAGACACCGACCGGGCACCGGTGCCTGCCCCCGCCCAGCCCCGGCCATTAGAGCCCCCGTAACTGTAAATACTGCGGAGCGCTCCAGTCAGCAGTCCTGCGGAATTTTGCTTCCAACATCTGCAGCCCTATAAATCTCTGTCTCCTCCAGGTGAACCGTGCTCTCTGCTCAGGCTCCAATCTCCATCCCTCGGCACCGTCACCGCAGCAGCGCCGGCCCCGGTGGGGTCCCGCCGCCAGCCCGGGCGTCACCCCGCAGGGACAGCGAGGGACCCGCGGGCAGCCCTGGTCCCGCCAGCACCGAGCGGCCGCGCTGCAAAGGGCCTGGCGGCCAGCGGCACCGCTCGCCTTGTGCCAAAACCCTTCTACTCACCAGACCTTCGCTGGGCTTTTTTTTTTTTAATTGTTTTCAAAACAGATTTCATGTGGTCCCAAAATGAGACCATGATTGTAAATTAAAGTGTAATTAGCCTTTACGCTTTTATATTCATTAACTCTTCTCTGTTAATGATGCAGAGGCTGGAGCACAAACCCAGCATTATGAAACCACATCCAGGAAATAAAATAGTGATTTAGATAATGGCCAGAATGTATTGCTACTTACACATAATTAAACAAATGCTCAATTTACACTTGGAAACATGAATGAATGTTGATTAACCCCAGCCCAACGACTCTGCTGGCGACGTGGTTAAGTGGCTGTGCTGCCTGCGGGGCTGGCAGTGGTGGGCAGCGGCCGGCAGGGCACCCGCCGCCCGCAACGCACCTGCCCGGCCCAGGTGCCGCGGTGCAGCCGAACCGCACGGCCACACCAGCCGGACCCGCGGCCACGCTCCGGCTCGGCGGGCTGGTGCCAAAAGGCACCCCACCCCACAGCAGCGATGGCCCTGTGGGTGGGGGTTGCTGCCGCGGGGGGCTGTGTCCGGCTCCTCACGGAGCATCACCTCGGCTCCCGGCCGAGCAGCACCACGTGCCACAGGGCTGCACCGTGGGGTCTGCCTGCTGCTCCTGCCAGGCTTTGTCTCCCTTCCCCTGCGCCTCCTGCCCTCCAAACGTGCCAGTTACTATGGAGACCTCGCCTCGTTAGTGCAGGAGGAGCCTAACGAAGTCCACTTCTGCAGGGAAACGGTATTTTTCTGCCGCAGATCTGGAGCCCGGATGGGATTCGGGTGCCAGACCCCCGGCTCCATCTCCCCTGAGAGCAGCACAGGGCTGCCTGTGCCCCAGGCTCTGCGCCCGACCCCACTGCTGTGCCGAAAGCAGGGGCTCCCCCAGTCCTCATCCTCGTAACCCCCTGCCCCGTGGGGCCAGAGGTGCCGTCTACCACGGGCGCTGCTACCCAGCCATAAGCCGAGCCTGGGGAACAGAGCTGTTCCCAAGGGGATGAGGGCAGGATGGGGTAGCTGGCAGCACCCACACTGTCCCCTCTTCCCAAATTCATCCCTGCCCCAGCACCCAACAGCCCCTGAGTGCAGGAGAGGACAGAGTGGAGGGTGCTGGCATGGTGTGTCCAGACCTCTGCTCCCAGGGACTCCCCGTTCATGGATCGTTGACTCAACAGGCCATAATGGCTCCATCTATCGGGGTCAATACGGGTGCCTTTGACACATGATAGACAATAATTGCTCCTGCTTAGAGACTTTTTAGTTCATGGATCATTGACCTGATGGGCTGTAACAGCTCCGAAGGAGGCTGCACACACGCTCGACACCCCTGCGCTTAAACGCCCGCAGGAGGGAGCGGCCGCGTAAAGCCGTGACACGGGGCCACGCGAAACGTGCTCTCCCCAGAAACACACTCCCCGGCACGGGTTATCGAAGGCCCCGGGGTGCCTGGAAGCTCTCCTGGGAGCACAGCCGTGGAGGAGGTCAGGAGGAAAGGCCAGCAAGCTGCAGCATCCCTCAAGCATCCAGGGATAGAACCAGGGTGCAGAGGGAAGGGTCTGCAGGCTGCCTCTCCGACGGCAACTTCCAGGTATATGATTTAATGAAAGGCACAATAAGAAGTGAAACAATTAGAATTTCTGCCTCATTATCATGGTAATCTTATCAGTCGGATAATGAGGTATTAATGGAGATTTAATGTGCCTCTCATAACAGAATCCCTTGGAGAAAACACATAAGGAAATTGCTGTAAATCCACTTAATGATGGAAAGGTCCCCAAACACCATATTCCAGAGGATGAAAAATGCTGGATGCAAATGAGAGAGAATCAAGGTCAATAACACTGCAGGGACTGAGCTCACGGCAGCACCACACCGCTCCGCAGCCGTCCCGGGCCCGTACGGGGCGGGTGGGCGACGCGGTGGGCCCGGGACGGATGCAGAACGGCTGCCGTGATCCTACTGTCATGAATATTTCTTAAGAAATAACTGAAATACAGTCATTTTTGGACTTGACCACTCCAATCGAGGCATCAAACCACAGCAAAGGACCAGACACCGACCTGGCAGCTGTCCCAAGGTGAAGCCAGCTTGGTGCTGTGACAGCAGGCAGCGATTTTCCTCTCTCAAGCCACCAGCAGAGCCAAACTGCACGATTAAAATAAATAAAAACAAGTGAAAAAGCTCAGTGCTAAGCAGCCAAGTCGGCGCAGCCTCTCCCAGTAACAGGATCTCAGGTTTTGCCACTGCCCGCTCCCCGTCGGTAAAGGGTTGGAGGCTGGGACACGGCGGCGACGCGGAACGGGAAACCACGCCAAGTCGGGGGGCGGCTGTTTCCCCACTCGCAACGCCGTCTCCGGCACAACCGATGGCGTCGGAAGCAGGCAGAAACACGAAAGCCAGGTGGTTAAAGCGCTCTCCTTTTAATCAGTTTTTACAATAATACATTAATAATCACGTTAGAGACACGATGGGTTTCCTGTATACAAGATTGTGCAAGCTCATTAATTTAGATTTAGAAAGGCTTTACCAGTTTCAAAGAGGAGAGGCAGTACAAAGCTTTTAAACAGAGGTAAAGCACAATTAAAAGGTACAGAACACACACTACTAACTCAGCAGAGATTAATTCTCAAGTAGTACAGGCTCAACCAAGTCACCAGCTGTTACCCAGACAGGGGTACCGCCCCCTGCCCCATCCATCGCTTTCCCGCCGCTCCGGGCCTCTCGCCACGCTGCCGGCCGAGGGCCGCCCGCTCTGTACCGCGGCACGGCCACGCAGGATACGCTCGTGCCAAGCACACGCTCCGCGCTCGCCTGAGTTTTGCTGCCGAACAGCTCTGCCTCCTCCCGCCGCCCCCGTTTCTGGCCTAACACACCCCACCTCCCCCCCACTCAGCGTTAACTCGGCAGCGAGTTCTCCAGCTCCCGCCACAACCCGGCTTAACGGAACGCCGACGGTTTCCACGCGACACGAACCGCCGCTGTGCTCACCAGAAACTCGCCGACGGGAACGGGATGGTGTTCGTGGCTTTTTTTCCTGAAATTTATGGCAGTTACATTCAGCGTTTGGTAGTGTAAGGTCTCCAGAAAACCTTCTACACTCACAGAGTTGAAGGGCCGCACACGTCCCAGCGCTCCTTCAAGAGGATTTTAAGAAAAGCTTTAAAGAAAAATCTCGTTCAGGTGTACGAGCGGAAAGGAACCTCCCAGGGATGCAAAACCCAGCCTTTTCCTTTCACTCCCCTACCCAACAGAGGGAAACACCAGCTCCCTAACCCTGAACACCCTCCACCCGGCAAGTCCTCGGACACGCCAACAGCACCGAGGCCCAGGAGCGAGCCCTGTCCGCGACCGCAGCCCGCTGCTGACCTCTCCCCCTCGCCGGAACGTTCCCTTCAGCCCTCCGTGGCTCCAGTGATTTAATTAACGGAAAGCACCAAGTTTACAGCAACAGGCCCGTGGTCGGCCGGCACCTTTGGGCAACAGGTCTGTCACTTTTGGTCCTTTGCGCACCGTCTTCTCGCCTTCGCTACCGCGCGCCAAGACCCAGCGACGCCACCTGCGAGACGGGTGATGGAGCATCTTCAGCCGGAACGTTACGGCACCCCGCGGGGAAACGGTAAGAGGATGTTACAGGAAGGGGGTTAGTTCTCTGCAAAGCCCGATTCTACACCGACCCAGGCTGCACGAAGGGCTCTGAGTAGGTTGGAAAAAAGGAGCAACGGACCATCTCGCTATGAAGACTGAGCTCATCCGGGGCTCACTGAAACGGCGACGGCGTTTAAAATAACCGAGCAATAATTATAATAACAAAAACAAAAGGCTCCAGCTCTCTGAAGTATTTTTCTGCGCAGAAAACCGAAGCGATGAAAACCGAAGGAAATGGTTCTTGCCCTTCCATAGAGGGGAGGGGAGCCGAAAGACCCGACGGCGCCGACAAACCCCGCCTGCCGTCTGCAAACAGAAGCGACGCACGGGGCAATCACCAGCCCGAGTGCCTTTGTGCCTGTCAGGACCGTACAAACGCTCGCCTCGACCAAAACCCAAACTGCGGGGCGCAGAACACTCTCATACACCGGTCTTAACGCCTCCGGCGTTCAAGCAGCAATGAAACATTACGGCATAAATACATTTCTATTGCTGTTAGATACGAGCTGGCCGTATCTTCGAGGGCGTAGTTGTGCTTCGCTGCTGAGTGTCGCTGGTCAGGGCTGTGCTTGCAATATGAAGTGACGTGTTCAGCACCAAAACCCATCAAGGCTGAATGACTAGAGTATTGCAGGGCTACGCGGGCTGAGTTACCGCAGTAAGGCAGATCACAAGTTAGTTTGTACCGAGTATTGCTCCTCCACACAACCAGGGCTCTAACAGAGGAGAGAGACTGCAGCTAAAAGAAAAGTTACCCTCCCACGCTGTCACCTGCGATTCGTTTGGCAAAAATGCTGGCAGGTATTAGAGCCCTAGAAAGTGAGTTTCTGTAATTACGCCTTGACAAGCAGCACAGCCCCATCAAGCACCTGATACTGCACACAAATTGCTCTGATTTCGGTTCACCAAACGATTTTCCCCAGTACTAGCTGCGTACAGGTTTTAACCACCAAAATGCACACAACATAACTCTAGTTTGAAAAGGACACGAGAAAGGTTTCGTTCTCTTTACCACTCGGACGCCAAGTCTTCGCACGTCCCGCTGTCAGAAGTGCGGGGAACACTCTGGGAAGAGCAAGAAGTAATACTGACATGAAGGAGTTAAATGCTTGCTGCCCTTTCCGAACTCAGAACGACCAGCAAGTGGTTCCTCACAGGTACCAACCGCCGCTCAGACCATCCCACCCACCAGACCATCCCACCCACGGCAAATCCATGGGGGGTTGTGCATATAAACTTCTTTAAGGTGATAATGGTCAGTTTAAGGGAAAGGTGGGGTGAGAAATCTAGAAAACACCCTGACCTGATGCCATGATATGTTTCATAAAGAACAGAGTTATATTTTAAAATACTTTATAGGAACAGTAAAACTTGCACTGCTGCATAGCAGACAACACGGAGAACATTTAGTAAAAACATTCACTGAAACCCCTGGCGTATGTATTTAATGTCACTAATCAAAATATATATTACAGTCCAAGGATCTGTTAAGGATCTGTTTGGGGTTTGTACAGTATACACAATATTTCAGAAAAAAAATATTACAGTAAAGTATTTTATTTCTCCTTTT
Organism: Rhynochetos jubatus; assembly: GCA_027574665.1. Lineage (NCBI taxonomy): Eukaryota > Metazoa > Chordata > Aves > Eurypygiformes > Rhynochetidae > Rhynochetos > Rhynochetos jubatus. The sequence continues at coordinate 953,267 of CM050671.1, forward strand.
TTATATCAGCCTTACCTATCGCAACGCAGAGTCCCTCTCCTCTACGCACCAACCCTCCGAACACCCGAATGCCCTAGCCAAAAAGCGTTCAGCTAATAAGCCCTGTCTAGTATAAATTCCAGTTTTAGAAATTTCAGTAATCTTAATTACACTTTAATAAATAGTTCAGTTTGCCCTTTTTAACCTTGGCCTTTCGAGGAAGTCCTTTCATTACCAAAACTCGGTACGTCACAACCTGTTAGAGGTCAGAGAGGCTTTTGCTTGTTTATTCAAAGGATGAAGAGTCCAAATATCATTGCAACGCATTAAATATAGGTATAGAATATTTACACTGCCCGCTCGGATTTTAAATTTCGGTGAAATACAATCGGTAACTAATGTCAGCTACTACAAACCCTCGGTGTGGCTGGTGTTTTATTAATAAAAGGTGTATCGAGCTAGAAAGTACACTACGTGGTTGCCCTGATTCTTCTTGTTTCAGTTTGCTATTAGAAATTAAATGGAGTGAATTGTTCACGTGAGGAAGGATTCAGGAAAAGGGGTGGTGGGAAACGCACGAAGAATTTTCTGCATGTTTTGAGATTCCAAAATACCTGAAAACCGTGGTCCCTTTCGCAGTGCCAGGATCTATAGGGGAGAAAAACGCAACCAAAAGCAGAGGAAAACCTGTTAAATTAATTTGATTAGTAAAGGTGTGTTTTAAAATGCCTCGGTTCTGTACAGTATTATACAAGGAAAGTCTCTTCTTCAGCTTTTGCAGCTGTGGTACATTCTTACGTACTCCGCTAACAGTCTGCCCACACGTGTGCTGTTGGGAGTTACTTGCGATCATCGATAGTTTTGATGAATTCAACGGCCGCTGTGAACTGCATCCACCAGTACGACTCTTCTCCGGATAAACAGTTGGCATAGAAACTGCTGATGTACTGCACAGTGGACAGCAAGCAAGGCGGATTTGCCTGGGGGTTAAAGAAGAGAGAGGTACTCACGCCCTGTTTGCGAGGCTCAACAGAAAACCTTACACGACACAGAACCGCAATCCTATCAGCACAGCGCTCCTCACACAGCGAGCACGCGACCACGCAACGTAGCTGTCTGCCGTTTCGCACGCTCCGAATGCGTCGGCCCTGACGAGCGGTTTTCCAAAAAGGAAAAGCGACGGGCAAGCCGAGAGGAAGAAGGGGAACACTGGCAGAACCTATAAAAGCCATCAAGGATTTCAGCAAGTGCAACAGCCTGTTCCTTTAGCGCCTTCTACAGCGGACCGTTCTCCAAACACTCAGCTGTCCGACAAGGTCAGCAACGCACACCGGTCTGCCCAGTCCTAGGCTCTCGGTCCCCAGAGAGGACATCAATCAGGCAGAGATGACAGATGCTGGCGGACACACCTCAAAACCCCCATGCCACACACAACACCTGCACCCCCATTTCCTTGGTTCCAAAGGCAAAGTTTGCTTGGATTCAAGAACCACAACAGTGGCCAGCGCTGCTGACGGTTCTATCCAAACCTGCTGAATCAGGCCGGGTTTTGCGTCGAGCACGCTCCCAGGTACTCAAATGCACTGGTTTTCTTCCTAAAATTTGCTTGCTTATTACAAGAATTAGCTGGAGTTTGTGATCTTTGCAAGAGAACTCACCTTTATGAGGACAAAGACCAGAACAGGAACAAAATCATCTGCCCCAGGTACCGAATCTTCATTTGCCAGACTAAGCAGGTTCATGATGGTCGAACACATCCGCAGGATACACTGTACTTTGTCTCGGGGGGTTTTGTAAGCACTTATCGTGCGGATTTCAGACTGTGCAGATGGCCACGGTGCCTCCCGGAGATATACCTGGAAAAAAAAAAAAACCAACATGCTGCCACTTCTTGTTTGTCCAAGCTACTGCTGTGCACCACGGAGGCTCTGAAGAATCGGAGACGCAGGCGGGAGCAAGGCTCCGGAGAAACAGGGAGCTCTAAGTCAAGGTGGTTACATTACACCCGATGAAGGTGGTTTCCTGCTGTTATAATAAAAACTACATGGAGCCAGGACTCTAAGCGCAACTAAGCTAATTAACCTGTACTTCTCCGGTTCACCGTTCCCAAGGCAGGCAGAGCTGTACGTCTGTCGTCTCTATCAGCAGCTTTACGAACACTCATCGTTTTGAGTCACACGGTTCAAGTGCTGAATTCAGAACCAGGAAAGCTGTGAGCACCCACCCTCTGCCCGACAACTTCAGCCTACCAACCTGCTTTCAGTTATCCTATTAGCCATGAGAAAAGTGAAAGCACAGGGCAAATTCAGAGCTTTGCAAGGTTCCACTAATTCTGGCTGGTTCAGAAAGTCAACTTGACAGCTGTAAAACCACAGCTGTGGCATGTGAATCACTTCAAAAGCATACAGGATTCAAATCTTGTCTTTTGAAGCAAATCATCAGAAAGTTACTGCATCTTAGTGCAGTGCAATGTCAGTTCTTAAATCTTACTATCGGCACAAAAGGGGCAAAATCAGAAAAATAAAAGAATAGGGAAGGATCAGTCAATGGAAGATACCAAAGCATGGGCACAGCATGTTTTTCCTGCGGGGTACTGCAGCTGTCACAGCCAGAAAAGCAATGCTAAGTGTGAAACAAAACCACCCTCTCCCCATCCCAACCACCACCACATCCAGCACCCGACACACGTAGAAAAGCGAAGGAAAGGAGAAGCTGTTACCTCAGGTATCTGAAGTGCTTTGTGGTTTGCAGTCACTACTTTAGATAACCGCTGTATGTGCTCATGAAGGACCCTGAAACAAGCACAAAAAACAGGAGTGAAAAGCCAGCAGTAGCCGGGCAGCAGTCCCCGGGGGTTTCGCACTAGTTTTAAGCTGGACTCTATAAGAGAGCTCTTCAGGAACAATCCCTACGGCCCTCCAGCTAACCGACACGAGGCCAGTAAGAGAAGCAGGGGTTTTGCCACACAATCAAGCACGACCACCCAGCCAGCAGAGCATCCAAACAGCCTGTGTTCTACAACCAAAAACGCTAAACACGTGGAAAATACTGTCCCAAAACCAAAACTGGAAGGAGTCCCAAAGCAGATTGTGATCATCCTCCCAGCATCCACGCCGGCAGATCGGAAAGTCGGCATCCCAAGCCATTACATTTACAACTTCACTCTGTTCTAGCAGTTTCCTGCCAACAGAAACTTCACACACGATGCTGAAGCTCTTCCCTGGTCTTTTCCAAAACGTTCTGAATGAAAACGTGAGTTCGTACGGCCTGGCTGCCGCAGCCAAGCCTGCCACGTGACGGCTGCACAGCTTCCACCTGCATCGACTGCTGAAGAGAGAACAGGCACTTCACACTACATCAACTTACTGGTCACGCAAAATATCTCCATCCTGATTAGGGTAGAACGCAAGTTTGAAAATGCGATTCATCACGCTGCGTTCTATAGCCAGTTGTGCATCCTGAAGCTGTTCTTCGCTGGCGTTCTGCCATATGGCGTCCTGAGCCATCGCCCCGTACAGGAACTGAAGAAAATCCTCAACTTGGGCTGTTTTATCGTCTGCTGCTGTGAGCTTCTGGAAATCTGGTAAGAAGTAAAAAGAGAGAACGTTCTGTTAAGCAAAAGGCGCTATTTCTGACAGGCTTTTCTGGAAAGAAGAACCCGTACTTCCGACCCCCTGCCAGGCAGCACTGAGGCTCTGTTTTGCCCACACCCCAGTAAGGGAAACACAAGCACCTAGAACACATTTAGTAACGCAGATGGTCAAAACACTCTACTCGATACGGTGTCAGTCGATTCCCCTGCAGCACCAGCTCTTACACCTTCTCCCCACACCCACAGGGAAAACACCCAGAACTGTCACTAGACCCAGCCTGCAGGAACCGGCACACGGGAAGTTGTCGGATGCTGAAACGGGGAGGGGCACAGGGGAAGATACCAAGAAAACCCACAGGTACCCTTTCCCTCCCCCACCTTTAAGCATGCACAGCTGCAACATTCACATTTATCTCCAAAACACGGAACGAGTGGCGCAGCCAAGACGACGCGTCACGACCAAATCACTGGCCGTTCATCGGCTCCGCGTTTACGGCGCTCTGCGCCAGAAGACAACCGCCCCTCGCATCTGCCGGCAGCCTCAGCGCCACAGTTGCCAATTCCTCTTTTGGATCATCCAGAAATAGCTGTCTCCTTGCTGTCGAGCGAAAGGGCTTTAACTCCTTCCTGGGTCACTCAATCTTATTACCAGAACTTTAATCCCACTTCATACAAGTTCTCGTCTTAACTCCAGCCTGTTCAGGCACATTTAACAGGCAGCACTGTGTGCTCTGGGAGCAAGGCCTGACTCTGAATTTCCTCTGCCCTTCATTAAGGTAGGTGTGGGCATAGAGAACACGGGAATAGTTTGTTCTAACTGACGGTTTAAGAGTTGTCTTCCTGGTGAGCTATCCCTTATGCTATGGTACTTTTGCATCTTTGATTCATTTGATTCCTACTGCTGCTATTCCCAATTAACAGTATTCATGCTTCTTCCATGGGGCAGGTATTAGGTAACATGATTCAGTGTAACTTCTCAGGTCAAGTGAGGTCAAATCACCTCCACGCTCTCAGCCCATGAAAAAGGCAGGCAGTTACCACGGCTTAGCTGCCACAACTCACAGTTAAGCGTCAGTAATTTGTATTTGAGCCACTAATTCACCAGCTGAAACGAAAACCGTTTCAGGAATCTGCTCCTCAGATAAGAAGTTGTATTTTAAAACATCAACCTGAGCCAGCATCTAAATACGGAGTAAGGGAATATGAACACCCCACAGGCTGCATTAATCTTACCTTGAATAAACTCCCTTATTTTCTTCTCTTTGCTCTCTAGCAGTAACCTCACACACACTGTAGTGAAGTATCTGTTGGCCACTTCTTTATCTCGCAGAACTCTTTGCAGCAGCCGTTCCAAGTGCGCTTGTGTCGTCTGCAGGCCTTGGCGGCAGCGAGTTAGATAAGCGATATACGGAGCCCTTTTCCTAAAATAAAGAGTGCTCCACCTTAGAGTCATAATAGAGACTAATAGCTTTACAAACAGTCCTAGTGCGAGAGGAATCTCCAACCTCCTGCTTACAGAGCAAAGATAACACCTGAATCGGGAAGCTCCGGCTTAGATTTCCCCGGGGGAATTCACCGCCCCTGCAGCACTGCAGAATGCCAGACTAAAGCAGTTCCAAACAGCTCTTGTGCGGCAGAGCTGAACATTAGCCACGAGGTGATTCAACCTGAGTTTATTACTACCTGGGCTGACTTAAGATCCAAGCTCTTTCAAGCCGTTCGCAGATAGGTGAGACAATTTCACCGTACTGTGGGGAAGCAGAGATGTGACCTGACCTGGCCCAAGTTAAACCAAAAGGGATCTTCCCAACCTGCCAGTGAATCAACAGATGCACTCGGAAACCCGCTAAGATACTGAACAAACTACCTGTAGTCCTCGGCGATGGAAGCCAGCAGCTTTCGGCAGGTCCTGTTGTCGAAGCGGCTTACGCACCGCATTGTCTCTTGCAGCTGGGCCATCAAGTTCTTGTCTTGGAGGTTAATGGCTTCAGCTAGCTGAACTTTCAAGAAGCACACAATTTCGTTGTCTAATAAAGAAGAAAGGAAAGCTATTAAGGAAAAGCAATGTAGGGATGATGAAAATAAAACTGGGTTTGAATATGGGAAACATGGAACAGCTTAAAACAAAACCTCTGGACATGAGGCAATGTTGCTTTAAAAACAATTTACTAAGTCTTTTTGAATTTTCCAGATATCAAGGGATAAGTTTTGATATTACTATCATATTCGGAACCATTCTGAAACGTGACGAGGACCAGACAGGGTGACAAATTCACCTGTGTGCAAATAAACGTAGAACAAAGGGATGCAAACACAAGACACTCTAAGCCAACGCAAAGACTCAGTAAATCATTCAAGTTACTCTGTTAGTAGTGTAGCACAAAGCCCAACAGCACCTGTATTTTGGGAGTCTTCAGGCTCTGCCTGCACCACGTCTCACACCTCATTACAAAAACATCACACCAGACTTCGTTTGCAGGTTTGTTTGTGGAGCAAGGAAGAAAACGCTGAGCGGGGCGAAAGGCGCCCTGCGCCTTCTGCACCTCCGCCAAAGAGAAGTTACGGTAGATGTGCCATGAGGTGGGGAAAGAGGCGGCACAGCCCAGACAAAATAACTCTGTGTATAAAGAGGAGTTACCTTCAGGGTCTGTGTGATCTGGGAGACCATTCCTTGTCGAATGCGTCAGCATCGGGAAGGCGACAGAATCTGCCGAACAAAGAGCCAATCTCAATTTCTTCTTTGCATCCCTTAAAAGAGGAAAAACATTTTCTTAACAAAGTCACTGCAAGGTCTGCTCCTTCCATAAGCAGTCGGAGTCCTGTATGTTTTGATTTCTTTTTAACACTGCCTAAAAGCTGTTGGACGTAATTCTAATACACCAACGTTGTCATGACTTCAGAACACCCGTCCTTCTGATCTAGCACCTAGCCCGGTTGCAAAGGAATCCTCCTCCACACTCCATCCTCTCAGGTTACAATATCCTCCCTTCACCAGTGGAAATACGACAGTTTGAGACATTTAAAACGAGAAGCATGTAAGAGTGCCAGATTTCTGTGGGAACCAATCACATGGCCTTGGCTTTTAGTTCTACTTGGTGGGTAAGATGAAAACTGCAAATGTATTTACCTATAGGAGAAAGCAGAACTTTGTGGCTGTGCAACTTGACTTGCAGAGTCTGGGAGATCATCTGCAGACATGTTTTGCAAAGCCTCATCACGCGGAGAGTCATGCACACTCTCGCCATCCCCCATAGTCTCTATGGAAATGAAAAAGAAAACATTATGCTCGAAGAGAGGGGTTAGGAGAAACCAGACTAACGGCCTCTATTTTCTTCGTGTTATTCTAAGACTGGGGGGATGGAGACAGCAAATACAACTTGTCCTGAATAAGTGGAAAAAGTATATTAAAAATATACAATCTCCAAGTCGCTAAGAAGATGCATCCGTTTTGGAAGGCAATATACTGCTTCAGTATCCCTTAAAACCCAAGAAAACTGGTAAGAGATGTGCTATTAGCTACCAACCACCTCAGTGGCAATAAGATAGAGCTGTCCTTGGCAGTACTGACTTAATTCCCAGTCTTCGAGGGACCGTCCCACAGATTATTTGACAAAACATTCCGGGTTTAGGGCTCGCGCTGTTCAGCTGTCAGCACCAACACTGCTCTAGAATTCTGCAGTGTTTTTATCTTTAAGGAGAGGAAACTATGCTGGTGATGGCCGGAGCCAGGTCCTCACCTGCACTGTCGTAGTTTACTATAGCTCCTTCACTAGGACTGGTTCGCTTAATTGCATTCCTGTATTTGTCCAGAATATCCTCGGCAGCTTGCGCCTGCGCGCTGAGCCTTGGGCTGGGATCATCTGAAAAGAGCGTTAAAAACAACAGGAGTTAACCTTGTGTTGTGCCAGCTGAAAGCAAACACAGACATTGAGACCTACGCCTTTGGACTCTGGCTTCAGGCACATCAAACAAACAGCTGCTGGCGTTCCACGCAGACACAGTCCAGATACGTTCATAGAGCCCGAACCAAAACCAGCGCAACGAACGTGAACGAGTAAAGCCAGACCCTCAGCATATTTATACTGTACACACAACTGGTTCTTGTGTATCTGAGGGCTTCTAGAAACGACTAGGCAAACAGAAAAACTAAACACCCAGGTTCAAACCACATTTAACTTAGCACTTAAGCAATTATTACAGGACTGTGTCTGCAGCTATCCTTGCAGCTCAGCTATGACAAGGACATGAGCTTTATAATGGGGGCGCAGGGAAGCGAGGACTGGAGTAGAGAATGCAGTACGACACACATTGACAGAAGCATGACAATGTGAAACCAGTTTTCAAGGCACAAAGACTTTATCCACTTTCTTATTCAGAAAGCCAGTGGTGCACAGTGACTACAAGAGCGCATCCCCTGCTGTACAGATGCCTGGTGGGCACGCTGGAACTCTAGAGGGCATGTCGTGAGAGAAACAAACTACCCTGACAGTATTCACATACCTTGAAGCGTTGAGTATCTGTCAGGCACCATGTCATCTTTGTCTTTTTCTTGTTTTTCTTTCTTTCTAAATGGAATAGGAGCTGAAAATGCAAGGTACCTTATCAAAGGCTATTCCAAGACAATGGCCAGATTGAGGAAACTTTATGAAAGTGGCTAATGAAGATGTTTGCCATCAAGTAAACATCAATAAAAGCACAGGCCTACCTATGAGGTGGAGCAGAACTGTACTGACATCACATGTAGTAAGCCCTGCCTTTAACAGACATGGTACCACGAGCCAGGCTGAGCAGTGCTGCCCTCCAGGTACACCCTAGGCAACTACCAGCCAAGGGAGTCAGGTAACTTCTCTTTTTTATTCAGCTATTTGTTTATACTTTAGCTTAGCCAATAGTCCAAACTCAAACACTGGTCATAAGGATATGAATCTTTTCTGGCAACACCTTCCCACTAGTAAGTTCAGGGAGAAGATGCAAAGACAATACGTTGTGAAACGGGAAAGCAAAGTGGTGTTAAAACACCGTACCATTAGCTAAAGTCACACAGAGCCTGCAAGGATTGCACTGGTTCTTTTCTAACTGAAAGGCTGTTTTCAAAAAGGCAAGAATATCTAATATTGCATCTCGTTCCATCCCCAGTTGTCATTATTCACAGCATGAAAGCCAAATCTTATCTTGAGCGAGCTTTACTTCGCAAGTAGCCAAAGTCTGAGTTCCACTCATGCTGTGTTACAGGGGATATCCCGAGTTATCAATCCCCTTCAACCTGCACGCTTCCATCCGCAAGATCAAGACTCGTTCTCAGTGAAGCTAAACTGAAGGTAACACCATAGAGCCACAAAACGACTGGCCTCCCATATGGACTCCAAGGTTACCGAAGGATTAAGATAACACAACCAAATTCCTTTCAGCTCCCACACCACTCTATAGGTACTGCACCCTTTGCATTGCAGTAGAAAGAGAATTACTGCAACACCTGCAATTGTGCAAGTAAGAACCCTTTATTCCTCTAAATTAGGCAGGACAGCTGTAGCTCTGGAGAGATCTATGTCGGTCTGGTCAGCTTTGCAAAGTGGAACCGACCCAAGAGCCAGTAAGGGCAGCACGCGCTCTTACTGAAGCGCCAAAGCCAGATGGACGCGATCCTACCTTTGGGCATGGCAGACACAAAGCGTTTCCGCCACCACGGCTTGTTTCGGTCAGACTTCTCATCATCACTGTCTTTTCGTTCTTCGATCTGTAGAAGGGCAGAGTTTACATTTGAGCATCTGCCGTGTCAAGCGTAAAGACAAAGTTCTTCCTTGACACCAGGTTCTGCTACATCGGCTCTAAGTTAGACATACTCCCCTGAGGAGGGCTGCCTATAAACGCAAAGCCGAAGACATGAAGAAACTCTGATTTCACTTATTTTTTAAAGAAAATGACTTTTCGGGATGCTGCAGCATTTTAAATGTAAGCACTACAACAAACCTATACCTGAAGTCCCACCAAACCAAGCGAAGCTCATCCAGTAGATCGAAGAGAAGCCAGATTCATTAAGCCACTCAGAATCTGTGGCGCTGGCCTGTAACACACCGTTGGCCGGTATTTAGAGGTAACCAAGCGCGTTGTAATTCCTTGGCTAAACACGTGCGCTACCAGCGCTCTGGCATTAGACGCATCATTAAAGCGGGCATGCTAGAAAACAACCAAGTGACAAACGGCAGGCTTACCTCTCCCCTAGAGGAGTCTTTACTGGGAGACGAAGAGGACGACTGAGACGCAGCCACCAGACCAGCAGCTCCAGTGGTCGGCATTGGAAGCTCCCTCTCCTCGTTACCAGGGCGTCTGTTCCACCCAGGATCGCTCATAGGTCTCCGAACGGACGATACTATATCTGAGCTCCTGCTGCGGACTAGCCTCTCCGGGTAAGAATGCCGCTGCTTGAACGCTTCTAAATCAGTTGGAATTAAAGCGTGAGACCCGAAGTTTGGTAATCGGGCCTCGTTACCGCCCATAGCTCCTTCCAAGATGGGTGGATCCGGTGGTGGATGAGAGGGTCTTGCATAGTGTACTTTAGGCCTTACTACAGCTGATACACCTGAGGTCAGAAGCACAGAAGAAACCACACACGTTTCTTTTAAGATGCTTCCAAATCAGCTGGTAGAACACAGAAGCATTGAGAAATGCCTGGTTTTTTTAAAAAAAGCTTCTTCTTTACAACTCACCCTCATTTGATGACAGAGGGTCAAACAATGCCAGCAAAGAATCTGTCTGAGAAGGAGGAGATGTCAACTGACTGGCTCCTGAAACACAGGGGGAAAGAGTTAGCGCTGTACCGAGAACAGCCCTCAGCAACAGCATCTTACAAAACTTCTCTGGCAGAGTATTTTTAAAGATGTTCTTATGTGGAAAGATCTCTGTAGGATGCGGAAACGAAGAAGTACATCACAAAAAGTGGGGAAATCTTGAGGGGCAGACCAGTTCCAAAGTGCAAGAGGACAGTCTGTGACCAAACTGAACTGGGAAAAGGGGTTCTTAGATCGACTACCCAAGCTCTGTCACTAGAAGGTACTGGAGTCTTTGTCAAACCCTGGCAGTGCTGGCAAATCAGGAAAGTGTTAAGCTTAGCCAGCAGAACTTGGAAATTGGGAAAAATTGCGGAATGTAAGGATTCTACAAATGTCATTTTAGGCAAGACCTCAGCTACGAGAGATTCTAATTCTCGTTCACAGGAAACTAACTTGCTTACCGTGGGCTGTTTCATCCATGTCAGGACTTGTCACAGAATCTTTTCCCCCGAAGTCAGAGCTGCACTCGGACCTGAGATCCTCAATCTTATTAGGAATATCCTCCGATGTTGCACTAATACCTTACACATAACAAAAGAAGGATCTGTAATAGTCTTTCAGAGGAAAAGGAAGCAAAATCCCAAAGCTGTTAAAATGCGTGGCAAACACTGCAATAATCAAATCCTAACTCACAGTAGCACCTAGAGACATTCTGTGTTTCTATAATCCTAAAATAACACTTAATTTCTGCTCTACATCAACTGCTTAACATAGCCATGAATGCACTGACAAAGGGAGTTAGAAAGATGCTTCACTCTGCTAAACATTTCACAGAAAACTAACAACTGAAGTGGATAGATGCTGCTTTGCTTAAAATGAAAAGGTTGTGGCAAAGAATTACTGCTTTCAAAACTCCAGAATGAGTGCCATAAAGTTATTTTGTGAGTGAAATGATGTATAACGAAAGCAAGCGCAGCAAAGCAGATAATGATGGCGTTCTAATACAGCAGCGTGTTCTGAGACAGCGAAACACACCTGATACAACGCTGAGGCCTGGTGTACTGGGTCGAGAACTGACCTCCCTCACATCTGTGTCGTCAGAGGTGCTACCCAGCCCAGAACAGCTCTCCAGTTCTTGTAGTCTTTCCTCCTGTTTTAAGTCTGGGGCCTCTACAAAAGAGAGACAAGGGAGGGTAGAGAGAAAAAGCATCATTACTCAATGCCATGTTCCCTTAAAATTCACATTCAGACGGGCAGGGGGGTATGTGTTGTTTCAGTATATTCAAGTTCTAAGCCAACTCAACCAGTTCAGCAAGAGTTTTCTCCCTGTGCAGGAGGCAGGACTCTGCACAGATCACAATGCTCTGTCTGCAGGGGTGTCCTGAGAAGTTTTTACTGGTTCAAGTGCTGTATTTCTGAGACACAACAGTACACAGTCAATTCTTCATTAACCAAAGCAACCCGTGATCAGACAGCCCTACTTAACACTGCAGGGAAAGAAACAGGAGCTTGCTTTGCAATCCCTTCTCTCCTCTTTTGGCCCTTACGAATTTCTTAAGTAAGTCTCTCACAGTGCTTTCCATCTTCTCTCTGCCTAGGAACAGTTTGTCCTTTTAGTCCTGGAAGTATTCACAAACACTACCTTAACCCTAGGACAGTAGTTTCCTGAAGAGAAAGAGGCTGTGCCTTTGCGTTAGATGCCTCTGGCAGAGTCTCGACTGATGCTAAATAAACACAAACTGCACAATTCTGACCTGAATCGCTTGGCAATACTTCCACGCTCCACGCCTCACTTGTGGTTTCTGATATGGTTGAACCTGTGCAGGGATCAAGCAACACGGATCCTGAACCTGGTAAACACAGCAAGCTGCCTAGCATGTTCTCTGCAGCCGCACCTGCAAAAGTAAAGCCGAAGCGTATAGCTAGACACAGGCTTCCTGAAGACAGCTCTAACCAGAGAGAGAAGTAAGAACACGTTTCAAGTGTCCTTAGTAAATAGTCAGGGAAGACAATGTTGAAAAGATAGAAACGAGCAACCAGATACAATGCAGGTCATGCCCACAAAATCCTCCTACAGAAAAGATCCGGTTTAATCAGTGAAACACACCCATTTAGAAGAGGAGGGCTCAGCGTCCCCACTGCTTGAGAGCGAGCACGGAGCATCGGAACACACCAGCACCACCGAGTTACCTGCTATTTCTTGCAAACGATCTTCATCAATATTAGGATCAAAGTCACTTCCCAAGACATCTGTACTCCAGGTTTCGCTCACGGTTTCCGATATATCTCTGTCATCAGTCAATCCCATCATATCACGGATTTCAAATTTACGGAGCTTGTCATCCAGGTTATCCTGAGTTGTGGCTATGTAAAAAGAAAAGGTTTCCATTTTTTTTTTTTAAAAGCTTTCCCCAATTACTTCTCATTGAAAACAGGGAGAAGAACAAACACACAAAACAACCTTCTAATTCTGTCAGTTAAGACTGTGTTTCAGTCAGGCCTGTAAAGCACTATTACACTATTCAAAAGATGCTGCCGGAAAATAGTTTCTAAGCACATCTGAGACATAAGAAAAACCTTCAACTACACATGGTGATCCATCAACCAAACCGACAAAATGAATAAAGTTCAGCACGCTGTCAAGAAACTGATACAGCTCCTGTCAGAAGACTTTATCATAGAAAAGCTGAGGCCCCATTCAAGCCCAAACCCCCTGCTCAAAACAGGGTCAATTACAGCAGGTGGCTCACGGCCACATCCAGTCCCATTTTGAGTATCTCCGAGGTTGAGACACCACGACCCCTTTGGACAACCTGTTCCAGCACCTGACGAATGCGTACCAAGCAGGCAGCTGGCCAGGTGCTTTCAGACTGCTCCAATCCACCCGATTCCCCAAAGGATAAAACTTGGTATGGAGCAAAACTTTGAGCAGTTTGTGCTGGTTTTAGTTGGGACAGAGTTAATTAAATATTAAACTGTTCTTATCTCAACCCACAAATTCTCTTATCTTTTTTCTCCGATTCTCTCCCCCGTCCCACTGGAGGAGGGGGGAGGCAAGCGAGCGGCTGCGTGGTGCTTGGTTGCTGGCTGGGGCTAAACCACGACATAGCCCTTAAGTAAGGACTTAAGGCTCAAAATCCCAGGCAATTTCCTTTTCCTAACGACGGACTACGAGAAATATTTCTAGAGGAAAAAAATAAATAGATAAACCAACCCATAATGTATGCAAGTGCGACTGCACAAGGCAAACTTTCACTTATTTTTCCTGAACTAGTCAATTTTTCAGCCTTTTTGCACAGGGCAGCGGCTTTGCCATCCCCAGCACCTCAAGCACTTGGATCAGAGAAGCGGCACCTGCCTTGTTCGTGCTCCAGCAGCTGCAGAGCTTCGACGCCGTTGCTCCCAGAGGGGCCCGCGCCCAGCTCCGACACAGACTCCCCTTCTAAATCCAAAGATGACACAGAGTTGGAGCGATTTGAAGGGCCTGTGAAAACAGATTTTACCGTTAATCTAACCTGAATTACAGTCCCTAAATATACAGCATTAACGATCCAGGACACAATTAACTAGAGAGATGAAAAGAAAGGAAGCAGCACTTCAAATCAAACCAGGAGTTCATGAACTAAACGTGGGTTTGCTCTACTCTCCATCCCTGTGCTACAGGCACTTAACCCGCACTGTGACTGCGCTTCCCACGCTTGGGGTACCGTACTAACTACAATCATCCACCAACACGTTACCAGAAACGGCTGGTTACCAGAAACCACCGTCACTGTCCTTAACCGTAACTAAAATGTCAATAAAGTCTTTGCCATTAATTTACTTGTCCATGAATTTGTTTTCTTATTTTGAGGAGAGCGAGCAAAAACTGAAGTACGGACGTTACCAAACATAACGCATGCTGCCCGATCTGTACAAACCCCTTCAACACCACAAACACACCTGCGTTTTGTTGTGCCTGAGGTTCGTACAGAAGAGCTGCCCAGAGCCCAGAAATTATTCCCAGATATGTAACGGCTTATTAAAACATGATGAAAAATAAGTCTGAGAAGTCTGGGTTTGGAGCTAAATTAGATTTTATTAATAATTGGCACTGCACTTGAGCTTAAAAGGAAGAGAATCCCTTTGTTTTGTCTCTCTAAATACACCCAGGGGTTTTTTATTCCTAGTTCTCAGACTCCGTTATGCCTTTGCAGGCCAAAATTTAGTTCCAGATTTCCCTCTGAACGGCTAAGAGACTGGCTCTCAGGGTAAAATAACAAGCACAGCCTTCGAAATGGCAAAGACAGGCGGCACTAAACGGAAGTTCCTTTTACAGTTAAGGGGGAAAAAAACCCAAAAAATACCCAAACACAAAAGGGACAAAACTTCTTCAAGACTTAAGCAGCCCTTCACCTTCAGATATTCCTTCCAGATTATCACTGCAGAGGGAAAAGCGCAAGGTTTTATCAGGTTTACCATGGAGCTTGTTTTCATCAACGGGGACATCTCCTTGTCCGCCATCTGCAAGCTGCATATTTAACACCTGGAGAGCAGGGGGAAGAAACAAGATTTCCTTTAAATAATCTATTTTCCAGATAATTAAGCAGCAAACAAAACACTGCACACACTTTTTGCAGTTTTTCCCCCCCTTGATGTTAATAGCACAATCCAATTTCTAACATTCCATTTGCAAAAAAAGACAGCTATCTCCACAGTCAGAGCCTGGAGAGAACGTAAGGTAACCGAGACATGAACATGAGGCAAGTCCTGATAATAACGGAGGCGCCAGCTCTCTCGTCACCCCAGGAGACTGATATAACAAGGAAACCATCGTTACGAGTCTGCAGAAGGAGATAATCTACACTATCAGGCGAGGGAGCAAAGATGAAAGCAGAAGCTGTGCTATGGCTGGTGAAAGAAAAGGCTGCAAAACCAGCCTTACCCTAAGCACCATCGTCTGAAGGCGTTCGTGGCAACGTGACCACAGCTCCACCCTCACAAGACGCTGGGCCTGAGCTGTCAAAACCGTCAGGATCAGCGTTCCAGATCTGTCATTCAACTGTGCCACCCGATCCAAGGACAGAGCACGCAGAGAGCCAACCGAATCCCTTTCTTCAGGCTCAGAAGCAATCGCCCAAGCTTGTTCGGTAGCACGGCAGATGACAAAGCCTGAATCTGCCAGGTGCGGTTCTCCTGTGTTCATATACTGCTTTTCACACCTTGTAGGTATACTAGGTGAGGGCAAAAACCAGCTAACAAAGGGCGATTTGAAAGCTACAACCCCCAAGTTCAATGAAATGAAGGAAGGATTTTAATTCCCATTCTGGATCCATTACCCGAACTCAGCGTCACAACTTCACTGTTCTGCTATTAGGGAACGCAGAGGCTGTACGTCTCTAAGCATCCGAGGCGTGATAGTTTTCGCGTACCTCATTTTCTGACATCATTCCCGGAGTAATCTGTGGGCCCGTTCCCAAAGAAATCACCAGCACTTCTTCTGGCTGAACTTCTGGGATAGTCTCCTGGGAGGATCCTTCATGATCTCCGTGCTGATCCATAAGAATATTCGATCTACTTCTGCTACGAGTTGCTACGAGAATATTTTGAAATGGCAACATTAGAGAGCTTTTCCTTGTTTTAGGAGGAAAAAAAGACAATGCAATGGAGACACAGAATGGCAGTGCTTTGAATTAATAATACACACACTAAACACACTTACAAAAAGACAACTCTTAGGAGGCTTCGAGAGACGGAGCCAGTGTTTAAGTCTGAGTGCAGAGCTGTGCAAAGGCAAGCTTGCAAAATAAAAGTGGAGAGAGACAAAGTACACTACGTCCTGCCTGCCTACGCCAATCCGGTGCGTTCCAGCCACAGAAAGACCCTCAATAAATTAATCAGAAAACGAAGAAGTTCGTTACCAACAAAAAAAGGTCTGGGTTCCTGCGGTTTCATTGATTTATTTAGGTTTTTTCTTTCCTCCTAGAAAGCAGGGAAGGCTATTCTAACGGGTGTCTCAAGCCCAGAGAAAATCCAACATCGGGTTTACTTTCAGGACTTTGTGACTCTACCAGTCTTTTCCTCACACTCCCACGTCTGGCACCACGGAAGGAAAACCGCCCACGTGGAATTAAGATTTCCCAGTACGGCAGCATGACACCGGGTGTTTCTTTACTTGATCCAGGGAGAACAAGGCAAGTGCGCGAAGCCACAGCCAAATTCCGATTGTCACACGGAGGCGCATGAGGTGGTTTTAAGAACGACACGTACACACGAAATGAGTTTCATGTAGCAATCAATGGAGATCTGAAAAGGCAACTGGCTGCCCAAGTGAAGCGGTGGCATGCGTGAGTCGCGTCAGAAACCAAATTTCACAGAGAAGAACGGAAAGAGGGCATTACCCACCAAAAGGGGTTACTAGAGTTATATGAGCAGAAAGATTGGTAGCAGAAGTATCCCAGGCAGTAATGGCTGCCAATTGCTGTCCTGGATTTCGGGAGCATTAAAATGAAACAAAAGACATAAAAACCTTGAGCAAAAGCTATTTCATACCATAACATAAACGCTGTTGGGCCACCACATTAGAGGCGTAAGGCCAGAGCCATTCCAAAGTTGTTAAAACAACATGGGATAGGTTTGTTTTGGGGTTGGTTTTGTGGGTTTTTTTGCCACTAACCGGGCTCTACATATTCTCATCCTGTTACACACTAACACCAAATCCCTCAAACAAAAATATCCCACGTGGGATTTACTCATGTAAACACACAGCGAAGAGGAGTGCCACACTTCCTGTTTTGAGAGAAAATGTTACCAGAAAAGTTCAAGAGCCAGAAATCCTATTCAAAAAAGAGGACACAAACCCAACATAAAACTGCACTGCAATACACGAACAACTGGAATTAGACCAGGCAAATACTGGAGAAAGAAGAACGCTTCTCTTCTCAGCACATGTTCCAAAAGTTCTGCTCGTGCTCCTTCACCCTCCTCCTCCACATTTGCTCTCTTCTGAGACAGAAATATTTTCAACTTATTCTGTCCCACTAACTAACTCTCTTCACTTCCACCTCAACGCTTTCCTACGGGATCTTCCCTCCTAGACCTGCTTCCCACCTTCCAACTCGCCCTTTATTCCCACTGCCCCAGTCTAACTGCCAACCACCCCAGCATTCTCCTCAAGTTCAATCCAGGGCGAGGAGGCTCACCGTACTTCATCAGACAGTACGGAAGTTACCGGCTTTCTGTGCAACAGAACATGAACCATCCACACGGAAAGAGTAGGACCTGAAGGTGTAGTCAAAGAGTAACCCCAAAAAGGGCGCAGCAAACGTATCAGGGTATCCAAAACCGCGCGCGAGGTCTGCCCGCTCTCCTTACCGATGGGTAACCGGTTTTTTTTGTTGGCTGGCGTAGTTGCAGGAGAAAGCTGTGGGGTATTGTACGGAGTCATTTCCAGGCTGCTGCTTTTCCCCGGTTTGTTCTGGGGTAGGTTTGCCAGCAAGTTTTCCAAAGCCATCCGATCTTCCTTCAGTTGATCGCTTGACATAACGTTCCGCATAAAGCCGACCTAAAGATTTAGAATTAGTGTGGGAAGAACTGCAGCACAAGCTAGCGGCCTTGTTTACCCTCTCTACAAGCACTGGGGTACAGGTTTATAGCACTGCTTTCTAAGAACCCCTGGCATTACCAGAGCAGTTAGCTGGCTGTACGTCATGTAAACCACCGTCCGACTCAGCCCCTCCAGGAGGTTCACAGACGACATCGGAGGAGTTTCGACTGCACGCCCGTCAATGACTACGTCGAGGAAAGCAGCCACGCAGCTCTGCGAAGAGAAGGAGCAGTTTTTAACTGAGACACCATTTACCAGAGTCTGGAAAAAATGCGATACAACAAGGGTTAAATAGTTTGCATAACGATACGAGTTCTGCTTCCTACTTTTAAACAGAGTACCACGTGCCACTGAAATCACTGAAGAGCAAGCAAGGAAAGCATGCCACTGGTCTCCACGTTTCCTTCGCTCCTTTGCTGCATTCCAAAGCGTTACCTACTTAAGCGTCTTCTTACAATTTAAAAATAAAATTAAACTGTTTTCTGGCAATTAAACTGCCCTTTCCTGAAGGATCTGCTGAGCACAGACTAAAAGTGAAACAAGGAAGCGACACACAATATCACTTTCTAATCCCGCTGAACGTTACTTGTATAATGAACGGGTAACTTTGTACGATGACTGTGTAACAAGTATAATTAGCAAAAACCTGGACCTTACACAAGCAAATCACAGGTTTTTAAACACAGGCCAACACATTAAATATCATTAGTTTCACTGTTCCTCGGATGAAGGTAATTTCAGCATTGCTAAGGATGATGCATACTAATAAAGGAAAAGCTGAACAAAAAAGCAAAACTACACAAAAAAGGAACAGAAGTTACTTGCACTAACAAATCACTTGGTGTAAAACCAGATTTTGTGCAAAAGGTCTTGTCAGATCAAAGTGTTTTCTTCAGGTTCAGCAGAGAACGCACAGGCAGTAATTCAGCAATCAGTGTAAAAGCTAACTTGCTTTCATTTAATTCTGTATGTTCTTTTCAGAAGTATTACGTCAGAGCAGAACCCTTAATCCTACAACTCCAGACTTTGCTCCCAGCTTTGGGCAGGATTTAATCTGCTTTTCAGCACATGTAACTCGGAAGTTAACCGCTTCGTAAGTCTTTGGCAATGTCTGAGAAAAGAGACATCGGAAGGACGGAGGAGACACGCGAGTCTTAGCTTCTCCTGGTCTGGATTCTTACTTTGTCAAATTTAGCAAGGTTGCTCTTTGTTCGTGGATCTCCCTCTTCAGAACCCGTCATGGCCAACTGCTGCAGAAGTCTCCCAACCTGAAACGAAGAAGTGTGAAGAATAAGCATTCCAAATCATCACCGTGGACCCGATTATAGAAAACAGTGAAGAGAACTGCTCCGTTCTAATTTTTTGTCATCTAATACCCTGAGAAATACTTGTGACTGAACGGACAGAACCTTTCGAGGCAGAAAAAATGCAAGAAGCTTTAGGGAAAAAAAAGAAGTCATTGCATGTAACAAGAAAATCTGCACACACAGTATGGTATGAGCATCCATCCTCCCCCCTTCCCAGGAACAAAGCGTGTTTTGTTTTTAGAACACGTCAGAACTGAGAGTTGAATCTAGGTCATCTTAAACCTAGAGATTTTAAAGGCTCTATATATTTTACTAGGAATATATTGGAGGAGGGAAAAAAAAGCAAGAGGGCTAGCCCTTGTTTCAGAGCACGTATTCCTTATTAGTGTCCAACTGCAAAACTCTCAATTTTAGGGTGTCGCCAACTGCAAGCTCGGCTACAACACGCAGGCCGTGACACAGGTGAGGATTGCTCACGTACTTCAGAAAAGCACCGGCAAGGCCCTGGCAGCGACAGCCTTGTGAGTCAAACTCACCAGAACGACTACACTGTCAGAGTCACTCGCTGTCCAGGTTACAGACAACATGAGAAAGCAGGTTTGCGTGGGGAACATCCTCAGTCAGACGAGTGTTGCTCAATACCCTCAGACAACACGTCCACGTACTGTCAGTAAACTGCCCGAGTGTTTGCACAAAGACAACAATTTGTCACGAGGGCTGAGGAATACTCTAAGGCTAAAAAAAACCCAAGAAAAACCCAACAGCAGAGCTCCACAGCAAAAACCCTGGTCATTACTGCCAGGCAAGAAGGTTTCTTCAGCAAAGTATGTCATTATTTTGTGCTCAACATCCACTTACACACATTCCAGAGTTCATTTTATAGTCACTTTCACACTTCAGCTTCCATCCCCTCTAACAGCTTTTATAAAGTACATGTGTAACTCTTCCAAGAGATAAAAAAACCGGAGAGCATGTGTTCCTTCAAGCCAGAACTTTAAGCAAACAGAAAAACTTCAGAGCATGCCTTTTCGGTAATGAGAACACAAGTACTTTGTTAGCACTCGTCTTACAGGTAGGACGGGCAGTACCTTTCCCACTAGAACTGCTGTTACTACAGTAAAGGTGGCCAAGAACATTTCTCATACTCATTTAAAGACTACTTTAAAGTGAACCATACCTGCATGAGATTAAATCTTGCCACCTCGTTGATCGGAGCATCAGAAATTATCCCGTACTGCTCTGGGTTAACAATGGCAGGGCAGATGAAACACGCCAGAAGAAGATCTGTGCACATTGCTCTGACCTCCCCAACCTCCAGCCTGTCTACACACGAGAGCGTTTTGTACATTTGTGACACAATCCACCTCAAGCTGTGAGGAAAACAGTAAGTATTCTGTTTGAGATAGCCAATGAATTTGTTCACCAAGGTCACCAGCTTGGCCTCGTTGGAGTCAACCATCTCCTGCACTCTTTGTCTGAACTTTTCTGTGCCTTTCTCTCCAAATAACTTTTCCTGTTGGACTGGGGAGAATCTCTCGATCAACTTGTTTGGATCCGTTTCCAAGTGGTCTTCATCCTCAACCAGAAGCTGCATGATGGGCTCATGTAAAGTTGCAGTAAGAAAGAGTTTTGCGGAAAAGAGTCCTTCGGAGAAAAGTTTGAACAGGATGCTGAAGGCGCAGGTGCCTCGTCTCAGCAGCCGCCTCGGGTTGTCGCTTTCCTTGAGCTCAAACTCAATCAAGTAACGGAGGACCTGGAGGAGGTAGCTCTCGTCCTCCTGCATGATGCAGTTGCCATAAATGGAGGTAAAGACCGTGTGAATGACACTCTGAGTGTTGTCCTGGTTGAGCTTCTCTCCGGCAACCAGGCAGGACGCAATAAGCCTAGGGTTCTCTCTCAACCTGTTTAGGAATTCTCCATAAGCAGCCTCCTGAAATCCCAACTGCTTATATCCATCCACAAACTGCGTATCCTCCAAGACTTTAGCATGCTGGCAACATTCAGCCGGAGAAGCTTCAGCACTTGAAAGAAAAACATTGGAACAGTTTAAGTAACTCTTAAGCAAACAAACTTCCTAAGAGATGCCACGTGGCCAATCTCTTAAAAAGACTACCACCAAGGAAAAGAGCCTTTCCATATGGTTAATCCCAACGATTTACGTCAGGAATAAGGAGAGTTTGTTCCCATAAACTAGGAACAGAAGCCAAGCAAACACATGTATTAAAACAAGTGTGTTTCAGGTGAGTCAGATTCCCTAATTCAGATTGATTTTAAAGCCTTCCTGTTTCTGTGACGAGTACAGCAAAGGACTCCAGGCACTAAGTGTGACCAATCTGATGGATTTGCTGCACTTCACAGCAGGTTAGGAGCTGCTTCTCCCCAGGACCACCCTCACCCCGCAAGTCACCTTGTTATGATCAGTCTGTCCAAGTTAATCCTTTGCTGCTTGGAGATCCATGCTGTGCGGTACAGCTTTTCAGCCGTCTTCAACACATCTGCATTGAGCCTTTGAATAAGTTGCTTTTCGGAGTTCACATACAGTCGTTCCTGCTTGAGGTGATGAGCCAGCGTGTGTATGTCCAGCTTCACCATCTTGGGCAGCGAGCGGGTTACACAGCACCCACTGAAAGGAAGAAAGTGGAACAGGTGAATCCCAACAGTTGGGGAACAAGTTCTCTCAGCCCCAAGGAAGTGAAAAGCAAGGCACAAACTCCCACTTAGCAGTAAATCCTGCTGTGCCCCTTCCCTGTCGGCATATTAATATGTTGCCACAAATCCACGGCCCACCACTTAATGACCGAGCCACTCTTTCTTAACTCAAGGCTTGCTAATTGCCAGTTTCATTAACCCCTTGTTCTGGCAGCACCTCGGGGACACCTGCACAGCAGCAAATGGTATTTTCAGCTCCCACTCCTGAACTGAAACGGTAACACAGCGCAGCGCTACAGGACGGCCGCACCACACCTCCGCCGCAAAGTAAGAGACTGGCCGTTACCGCAGTGCAGGTGACAAGCTCAGGGAAACGGGATCCCATCCCAACTCGCTGCTAAACAGGCAAAAGCACTTCTGCGCTTACTACTCTGACCCAAAGGCTCCCAGCGCAGCACCACCCGAGTACTTGTGTGGTTATCTCTGGCCTGTCAAAACAGATGTCCCCTCTCGCCTATGCATAAGAAACACCAAGCTACCCACACTGGTCTTTTCTGTTAAAAAAAATTAATATTACTAATTAAAAAGATAATAATCCAGGAGCACCCATACTCTGACAAGGCAGAAGTTGGAAATAAGGCTGGAGGCTCTGCTCAACAGCAGGGTACATTCAGAAAAAATTCCTCAAATATTTCAATTCAGAAGAATATTTATTTGGGCCACAGTCAAAAAAACGTTGTTTTAAAGACAGAAAAACAAACAACTGTAAGCTTTCACAGCACATCAGGGACAAAAATCTACACAAACTACTGTTACGTTCCAGTGTAACATCAGCTCCAACTTCACAATCAGAAAACGTCTCAGTTACCCACCCACAGATAACCAGTGCCGCGCCGTTCAAAGTAAGTTCACCTAAAAATTAACTCCAGGGAAGAAGAAAACATCAACTGCACTAATGCTGAAGGGGTAGAATCACGCAGATTGGGTTATGTTTCCATGGAATTAACGATTAGCTGCTGTCTGTCTTCTTCCCCACCAGAACTGACAGCCACAGTGGCTAATTTAGGAGGAAGCAGGGTTTGCTGCAGCTATAACCTGTAACAGCTCTGTCAGACACACTGGCAATGGATATAGGTCAGAGCCGAGGGGTCGGCGATGAACCCTTCAAAGCCAACGCTACAGTCCAACGAAAGACTTTGTTCCCACACCCTGGGGCGACTCCAGGGGAGCCTCACTCCCCAAACCATCGAGCCACGCTTGAGAAACTACAAATAACGCACTGTGTACTGGCCTGACGCTCCCTCCTTTCAGTGTTCTAAGGGTCTGTTGGTTCACTGCTCAGCATCGCTGGAGAGGATCCTCTCTGAAGATACACATTAGGCATGGGTTTTACATCTGTTGGGGTTTTTCAGCACGTGGAGAACGCCTGACAACCAGGTGAACTGACAACCATCGCTGCGCCCTGCATGTGTGATTAGGTTCTTCCATCTATGGTTTTTAACCTCACAACCAAAACCCCAGCAGAGAATGAGATGCTCTCACAAGCCTTTATGCATTAAAAAAATTGCCGTCTTATTACACCTGGCGGTTTAAAAGTCATTCCTGGCAAATACAGGCAGCCATGTATACAAAGCTCTCGAAAATAAAAACAAACAAACAAAATCCACAAAAGAAAACCCCAAACATCAAAAGAAAAGCCAAAAAAAGCCCTAACCAGTGGCTACAGCTTGTGTATCCAGTGATGAGATTGAGGAAAGAACTTCAAGGACACAACAATTTAGATGTTTTTAACTAGGACAGTCTCAGAGAACTGATTAGAAAAAGAAACACTGACATTGCTGCCAAAGTCCTTTGAAAAACAAATAACTTCTTGCAACAAATTTATTTTTATTCCCAGAATTTTAGGGCTCAGAAAAAAACCAACAACCAAGTGTTAGACTTGATGCTGCCTGCAAACACAGTAGTCACTAGGCCATGAGCTATCCATGCCAGCCACGAAAAAGAACTCGCATCTGTAAAAACATACATACGCAAGACCTGCAGAACCACCTTCTGTCCTTCCAGACGCTTGCGGCTGCAAGGCCGTACTCCAGAGCTGCTCACAGCTTGCCAAGCCCTAACGGTGCTTGCTGGCACTGCCCACTGCCAGGCGTCCACCCACAGGCTCCACTCTCCCGACAGGTTAGCCTGAGTGGTGCTCCAGCCTGAAAGCAAGTTTGGGGAAGGAAGAGGGGACCCACACAGGGTACCCCCAGGGAACAGCCTCTGGACTTGGCCTGCACTCCTATACCTCCGCCATGCCAACTTCTAAGGAACCTTCTATGCTTGTGTCACTCGTTCTAAACACATTTAACGCACAAGCCAATTAAACAGCTTCTGAGGTGTCGCTTAGACTGGAAAAGCAAATTTATTTCTCTTACTGCTTCACTCGGTCGTTTTTTCACTCGAGAAGATGTTTTCAGCAGGGATGGGCTAAGCTCTCCGGCAGCTTTCAGCCTCTGAGAAAGCCTGTTCTGTTTCCCCTGCCCACAGGTGACCGAACTCCCAACGCCCGCTCAGCAAGAGACAAGGGTGGCCTGGAGTCAGTAGACTTTTCCTGCTAAGTTATGATCATCAAAACAGCAGTTACATTGCTGGTAACTTTTTCTGGAGCTATGGACAATTAAAAACTCAGTTAAAAACCTGTTAATACTCAGAAAGCAAATCAGACTGCCACGCAGCCCAGAATCCTAGTGCACACGCATCTACTCCACCTGTCCAGCAAACAAGAAGTGGAAAAGGTCAGCCTGCTGCAAAGCATACTGGCCCGCCTGTGATGCCACCAGAACACAACAAAGACAACACGAGCCTCGCGCACACTCAGAAAGCGAAGTTACCACCTACCACGAGTGACTCGGGCACCTCCCCGTGGCCCAGCGTCACAGCCCTCAAACAGGCAGCGAAGCACTGCGTAACCCTGAGAAGCTGCACAGGGCTGTGCTTTTCTTTCCCTCCCCCCTTTCACACTAATTGCCACCACGAACTTCAGGCCCAAAACAAAACAAGGCTCCAAAGACTACCGTTACCTGCACCCGCGCTTCCAAACTGCTGGTCCCGTGACTACTCGGTATCCTATCAACTGGCCACTGCCCACGTGTCTGTCTTATCTGTCTCTGCTGTGAAACACCAGAAATAACGAAAGCGAGAGAACTGGACCGCAGCAGGTTAGTAAGTACCACTGCTCTGTCAAGAACGACAAAAATCCACCGGATTTTCCTGTGGATCTGCAGGAATTCAACGGCATGACAGCAGTTTTTACCCCACGTACAAGAAAGGGATCAGCTGCTTCCCCATCCTCATAATGCCCCATAAAACCTGACGCAGCGCGATTGCTAGCGACTGCTCCTGCAGCACACCTCCTCGAAGGGGAACGCCTCGTTCACTCCCATTCACCACTTTTTAAAAACGAGTTCTTCTGAAGTCACACAGCAACAGTGCAAACAACTCTGTCTTCACCTTAAGTTTCTGGCAGACATTTGAGCACACCAGAGAGAAAGCCGGTGGCTTAACAGACACCAAACCTGAGCAGGCTTCAGACGGGCTCTGAAGGAAACCTGTGCGTAGTAAAGAAACCCCAAAAACCTAGCTGAGCAGGATGCACACGCTATGACTCTCTTCAGACACTCTTAACACAGCCTGCCTGAAAAAAGAAACTATTGTACCACTAACACACCTACAGGACACACATGGCTCCCCCCAAAACCTCTTCCCTTTATGATCAGCATGAAAAGACAACAGTTGCATTCTCTGACCTTCCCATCCCCACAGCGCTCGCTCCAGGCCAGCACCCGGGACAGGAGCTTTAGAAGCAATTAGCCAGTTGCTGTTTGGGAACACGCCACCGAAGGCAGCATGAGGGCAGAGCGAGCGGCGGCCGCTTCGGCTGGTACTGATTCCAGAAAGTTTGTCACATCATCATACCAGTTCCTCACGAAAAGGTGTCCCTAATAATCTATTTGCCTGGTTTATGACGACCAGGCACCTTACGTGAATGAACGCGTGTCCGTACAGTTGTACGAAGGAGGCAGGTTAGGACGTTTAGCTATCCACCAGTCTGCTGTGGCCAAACCAGCTATTAAACAGCTCCTGCCATGTGCCAATTACTGTTCAACACTCAATTTCATTCTGATACAAAACCATTTCCATTTTCTCTCAGCTGTTTCAAGACCGCTGAGTAACCTCCTAAAAGCTGTGACACCGTAGGAGCAGCCTAGCACAACAACGCCAACAATTTCGCTTCACCATGCTCCACGGTATCAACAACAAAGATCGCACGACCCACCAGCATCCAAGATGTTCTACCCTGCTGTCAGCATGACATGTTTGCTCAGAACCCGAGACAACCTACGCCCGTGAAGAACACAGGACACAGCTTCCTAAAACACCACATTTAAGCTTTAGGTACTGAAATCCAGCTTACAAAGTACGTGGGTTTGTCCCGTGGCATACAGGAACAAGCAACACCTCCTGAGTATTTCTGCAATTCAGCTGACAAAAAAGAGATTAAGAAATGCAGTAAGTACTACTAGTACACCACATTCCTCTTCCTCCTCCAGCGTACCCTGCTCAGGGCTATTTGCTCCTCCTGAGTCTCGCTACGCAAGACTCAACTTCCAAAGCAAGTTTGGGCAGATCTAACGTAGGCAAGGCAGGGCAAGGCAAAGCTGAAATCACTCCGTCCTCCTGAAAAATAATCCCCAAGCGAGCCTGAATAGCTTCCACGCTAACTCACTCCAGGTGAGTCGCCTCTTTCTTCACTGCTATTTATAGTAATAACCAACAACCCTTATTTCTGTGTAGAAGCTGACAGCCTGTCTCCCAGATCTGAGCTAAACAAACCCATTTTTCGGTCGGTACAGCCCACTATGACCCAGGAGTCACCTGCTGAATTCTCGGACATTACGATACCCGCCACCTCAAAACGTGTACGACATGGAAAATGCATTTTCATTTGCTACAGTTCAACTCTCTCCTCGGTATTATAAGAAACTCATACCTCGAGTCTGTTTCTGCCCAGGGGCTGCTCTGCAGCTAGCGCTGAACATACTGCAGGATTCAGGTGCAAGGAGCATCTCATTTCTCACACCCCGTACCAGAACTCAGCAGTAACGCACAGCATCAGTTGGCTATTAAATGATCTACTGTGATACTAGTGTTGCATAAAATCCACAAAGGCATATAACCATGCTAAAATCTGCTCCAGCTGCCTGGGATGCTAGGAAGCAGCGTTCCCCTTCCGTAAGGAGTCACACTAATAAACTTTTAGCCAGAAGTGCAGAGCTCAAAGCTTCTCAAACTGACAAAAACGACCTGTTCCCGGTCCCCTGCCTGGAGTCCGGCTCCCTTCCTCGGCACCAAACATCCCATCTGCAGCCCACCAGGAAGGGCACCTGCTACTAAGGACTGAGTATATTCTCCAGGACCTGACAAATCTCAAACCAAACCCCCCGCGTGGCGTACCTTACACACTCCGGAACGCTCCACAGCGGCAGTTTAGGTGTCCGCTCCCTAAAGCCAGCGTCCTGCCGCTGGTATGGAAGCGCAGTCATGTCAGATTTCCTGTGCCGTTCCACGCTCCAGCATCAAATCGCAGCTTCTATTGCAAGTCAACTGCATCGTTCACAAAACCAACCTTCTACCTACCGGCGAGTGTAGCGTCACACGCCCCGTTTGGGAGCTTAATCGCGACGGCTCCCTTCCTTCGGAGCGCAGTATCATGACTTTGCAAGAAAAAACAAGATACTCTCTCTGACAAGTTCTTTAGCATTAAAGGTCTACCAGTACCAAAAAAGGGAAGTCACGATACTCGCCCTGTTACAAGTTTTAGACCTGCCTAACAGGAAAGCCATAAAGAAGAGGCGGCAGCGACGTTCACGCCGAGCCCTCCGACACCGGCTCTCGCCCGGTCCCACAGCGGCCGAGGGCAGCGAGGGCCCGGCCGCCCGGTGCTTCAGTTTTTGGAATACTCCCCCCAAACCTCCAGAACTACCGGTTCCCAGACACTCACACGACAGGTACGACCGGCTCCGGCGGAGGCGGCAGGCGGAGAACACAGGCGCGCACAAACCACCCCAGCTCCCGGGGCCAACTCCGCTGGGTCCCCCCGCCGCCCCCAGGGCGCCAGCCTTTCCCCCCCGCACACGGCTCCGCTCAAACCTCGCTCCCCGCGGTTCCACAGGAACAAACGCCACGTACCTCCCCGCGGCTCGGGCCCCCGGAGCGCTGTCCCCGACTTCCCACTCGCTTCCCTGTAAAACCAAAAGGGTTTTGTCAGGCCCCGGGGCCGGCGGGAGGGCTGCGGGGCGGCCTGGCCTCGCCTTCCTCCCGCTCCCCGCCGCTCCTCCTCCTCCGAGCGACGCGGACACGGCGGGGGAGAACCAAGCGGTGCGGGGATAAGGAGGGAGGGCAGGTTGGCGGTAGGAACACAGCCCTACCCGGCCAGCGCCCCGGCTCCGCCACAGCCGCCCGGCTCCCGCTGCGGCCCCGAGCCCGGCGCGGCGCCGCACTGCGCAGGCGGCGGGCGGCAACGGCGACCGCGCTCCTGGGACATGTAGTCCCTTGGTCGGGGCCGGGCGGAGCCTGGGGGGAGCCGACGGCGGAGCTCCGCCGGCCCCCGGCCCCGCCCGCCGGATGCCTCAGGCGGTGGAGGCCTAGGCGGAGGCCTGCGCCTCGGGGGATGCAGACACCCCCCGCCCGTCTATATTTCGCTTTTAAATAGCACCTTTCTTTCTTTCTCCCCTGCCCGCCTCCCCGTTTTTCCCCCCGTGGAAGCAGCTCGCCCCCCAGGGAGGGAAGAGCCATGCGGAGGGGCTTTGAGGGGGCCGGGCCGTGCCTGAGGCAGGAGGGGGGGATTGGGCAAGGTGTTTGTGCTGTGGATAAATCAGTGCCTGGTGCTGAGGGAGTTTGGGAAGCTGGCACTTATAGCATAGCTCCGTATGGCGCGTTTCATCTTCACTGCTCCGCACGGAGCAATCTACCCCGGGTAATCGCAGTTCCTTTGTCACGTGTAACCGCAGCCCAGGACGCGAGCGCAGTGCGGTCACGGAAGGATTCTCTCTTTGCCCCTCTTTTAGGGATTCTCAGGGAACGGACACATCTCGCTGTCCCGACGGGGTACAGCGGGAGGCTCGGGGTGACGGAGGAACGTGGCGAGGTCACCGTGCGATCCATCTGCAGGGACAGGGACAGAGACCAAAACCACAGCTCCCCGCACGCGTGACTCCTCCGCATAACGCGTTTGGGTCAAACGCTACACCCGGCAGAAATACTAGGGAAAACTAAATAGTAGAACATAATTTATTCCGTGAAAACTTGTCCCAACGGAGGGTTGAAGAAGCCTGTTCTCTGAGGGGAAAAAAAAGGGTATTTGGAGACACCCAAGTACCATTTGCAGCCTGTCGGTACTGCTCCGCTCACTTGGAGAGACGCCCAGTCACAGTTTACGTGAGCAATCAGCCGAGGCTCCCGGTGTCACCCAGCGCTGCGAACCCTCCAGGACTGAGGAGTTTCCAGGCCCTCTGTGAAGAAGGGCAGGGTATCCAGGCTCGATGGTGATTTCAGTGGGAAAGGGATGCTCCCTGAGCCACCACCGCTTGCTTTTTCTGCCCAAGTTATCTTCCACGCTCTTCCCAACAGGCAACTCAAAAGCCAAATGTTTATACTTCCTCTCTCTCCAAAATACTGCCTGTGTGTGCCTTTTTCTTAACTGACACAGTTACTGCCCTCAATTCTCTGAGAACATCTTATGTAACCGAATTTGTAATATCCAAATAACATTTTAGAAACGATGGCAAACTGAAACTTAACCAAAAAAATGTTTATCAAGCCCAAAGACCCAAGACACCAGCAAACTGTTACGTCTGGTACCGCACAGTCAGCTGTCATGCTGTATTCCCTACAGTACCGCAGAACACCGGCTGTATTTACTGCAGCCCTCCCTCTAGACACCGGAGGGAAGTGAGCTCAGGGCCCACAAGCGTGAAACTGCCCTGTCCCCTGCCTTGGCTGCACAGGGTTTCCCAAGAAGAAATAAACTGCTCGTGTTATTTACGGTTCTCAGGACACAGAGCCATACTAGGAGACAATTCCCTTCCAAGGACTGGGCTCAATAATTTACATCAGACACCTCAGAATGTTTAAAAGGAGAAAATCAAGCCAAAGTGAATGAAATGCAGATACAACTCAATTAAAAAAAAAAAACAAACTACAAAAAAAGGATGCAAAATATATTTCAAGACAGAAACAACAGTATTGAGACCAAAGTGGCGTTTCCAGATGTACATTGAGCAACAACAAAGTCTTCTGACAAATCTCTCCTCGTGACCGTCCGAAACCCTGGCAGCTGGGCCAGGCCCCACCAGCATGAGAGGTAACCTCTCAGAACGTCCTTCATTCTCACAGAACGCTGCCCGAACACGGCGCCGTCTCTCTGTACCCACTACCCGCGTTTGATTTTGTTGGGTATCATCCAATGAACAGCTTTTCTCACGTCACCCTCCAATGGCTCAAGATTTGGAGTCCCGTAATTGCAACTTCTGCTTTAAGAGGCGATTTTAAAGGTAAATCACGCCGGCACGCGCAATCCGCAGACACGTAAGCCCGCGGATGGCAGAGACGCAGCCGGGCCTGTTCCCTACCTAACGCAGGGGTGACTTGCGTGACCCACGCTCCTACGCACTGTGCCTTCCCCGTCCCGTGGGGCTTCCCGCCCCAAGAAGCCAGGGGGCTGATGTAACGCTGTGTAGCGAGTCACATCCGACTGAGGACGCGGTGACTCGGTGTCCAGACATCACGGCCCAGAAGGTGGCAAGTGCTGTCCTCGAGAGACCTGCTGGCTCTCCGGTCGGGGTCGGGGCGAAGCAGAGCGCGCCGGCCCGGGGACAGGCCCCGCATGGGGTCTGCGCCCTCAGGCACATGTGGAGAAACCCCCGTCTCCTCAGGGCTGGCTGCCCACGTTATCACCTTGCCCCAGCGCTCCCGCTGCTGCTCGGGAACGGGGCACGACCAGCCGCTGCCCGCGGGGTCGGCAGGCCCCGCTGGGCCAGGCCCTACGCGGCTGCAGGGGGCCGTGTCCACGCAGCCAGGGCCAGGCCCCGGCGCCGCTGCTGGCCCCCCCTCCTCACCGTACCTCCCCCGGGGGGTCGCGGCGGCCCCGGGTCGACGCCAGGGGCGCTGCCGGGGCGGCTGCGGGCACTCTGGGGGCGGGGGGCGTCGCGGGTGCGCGGGCCGCTGGGGCCTGCCCCCGTCAGGGCGCGCTCCGGGGTCGGTAACCATGGAAACTTCCAGAACGTCCCCCCGGTCCTCTGCCCCGGCCGCGCCATGACGGCCCCCCCAACCAATGGGTTCCCTCCGCTTGGCTCACGCTTCTCTGTTGATAGGTCCGCGACGCCGGCGGGGTGAACCAATGGGGTGGCGGGAGGGGGGCGCGCCACGCATGTCAGCGGGACCGCCTGCTTGTCGCCAATCAAGGAAGGCCAGCTTGGTAGCAGCCAACCAATGGAGACGCTCCAGCGAGGGCGCCGCAGCCAATGGCGAGCCTCCACGAAGGAGTAACAGAAGGTATATAAGGGCGGGCGGCGCGGCCTGGGCGCTCAGCGGCAGCTGCGGACGCGGTGGGGAGGCTGGTGACGGTAAGGGCGGTGGCGGGGCCTGGTCCGGGAGTGGGGGCGGGAGCGGGCGGCGGCCGTGGCGGCGGCACGTGGTGCCTCCATTTTGTGACCGGCGGCTTCTCGTCAGGGCGGCGCGGGCGAGCGGTCGGTATGAGGCACCTTCTGTTGGCGCTGCTGCTGCTGGGCGCCGCGCGGGCGGACGACGAGGAGAAGAAGGAGGACGTGGGCACGGTGGTGGGCATCGACCTCGGCACCACCTACTCCTGGTGCGTGGGGAAGGGGCCTGGGAAAGGGCATGGGTGGGGGGGGGAAGTGGCTGGGCCTGTGGGCCCACGGGAGGTGCTGGGCCTCGGGGTGTGGGGAGCTGGGCGGGGAGGAGCGGAAGGGGGGGGGGGTACAGGCCTCAGCACCGCCTGACGGTTCTATTACACACCCCCCCCCAGTGTGGGCGTCTTCAAGAATGGCCGCGTGGAAATCATCGCCAACGACCAGGGCAACCGCATCACGCCGTCCTACGTGGCGTTCACGCCCGAGGGGGAGCGTTTGATCGGGGATGCCGCCAAGAACCAGCTTACCTCCAACCCCGAGAACACCGTGTTTGATGCCAAGCGGCTCATCGGCCGCACCTGGAACGACCCTTCCGTGCAGCAGGACATCAAGTACCTGCCGTTCAAGGTGGGCCCCGAGCACGGCAGGTTGGGTGGTGGGGGAGGGCCTGCGTGTCCGGAGGGAAGAGGCTACTGAATTGTGGTGGCCTTTTGAGCAATCCTGCAGTTGCCCAGCCCCCCCGAGAGGTTTAGGGCGGATGTACAGGCAGCAGTGCTGTGCGGTAGCTAGCATTCCAGTTGTACCTTGTTGTATAGAGCCTTGGCTGAGTCCTTAGAGAAGGGAACAGCCCGGTGGGAATAATTCTGTGAGTTGCTGAGTAGGACGGTGTACATTGTTCTCTTTAGGTTGTTGAGAAGAAAGCCAAGCCCCATATCCAAGTTGATGTTGGAGGTGGACAGACCAAAACGTTTGCTCCTGAAGAAATTTCCGCTATGGTCCTGACAAAGATGAAGGAAACCGCGGAGGCCTACTTAGGGAAGAAAGTAAGTGTTTGAGCGCTACTAGGGCCTGTAGCGACAGGACAAGGGGTAACGGGTTTAAACTGAAAGCAGTGAGATTTTGATTAGATACTAGGAAGGAATTCTTCCTGCAGAGGGTCGGGAGCACTGGGACAGGTTGCCCAGAGAAGCTGTGGGTGCCCCATCCCTGGGAGTTTCCAAGGCCAGGCTGGATGAGGCTGGGAGCACCCTGGTGTCCCTGCCCATGGCAGGGGGTTGGAACTAGATGATCTTTAAGGTCCCTTCCAACCCAAACCATTCTATGACAAACTTGGAAGCAGCAGCTTTACAAAACTAAAGATGGGTGGGCTGAATCCGTGGACTCACCCTGCAGTTGCAAACTGTCCAGTGCAGCTGGCCCCTTTGGCAGCCCAATGGGCTCAGCTGATGGTGGATTTTAATCTCCTCAAAGGATGAGCTCCTGGTTATCAGCACAGTGTGTAAACCACCACAGCAATGTGCTTCCCTTTTGTTTATAACAAAAGTACCTTCTTGCTCCTCACCCAGGTCACCCACGCTGTTGTTACTGTGCCGGCCTACTTCAACGATGCTCAGCGTCAGGCCACGAAAGATGCCGGTACCATTGCTGGGCTGAATGTGATGAGAATCATCAACGAGCCGTAAGTAGCCTCACCTGCCCTGTGGGGGGGCTGGGGGTGGTCAGCCTGGTTTTCTGAGTGGGCTCTTCCCTCTGCAGAACGGCTGCTGCCATTGCATATGGATTGGACAAGAGAGAGGGCGAGAAGAATATCCTTGTGTTCGACTTGGGTGGTGGAACTTTTGATGTTTCCCTCCTCACAATTGACAATGGAGTCTTTGAAGTTGTGGCCACTAATGGTGACACCCACCTGGGCGGAGAAGACTTCGACCAGCGTGTTATGGAACACTTCATCAAGCTCTACAAGAAGAAAACAGGGAAGGATGTTAGGAAGGATAACAGAGCTGTGCAGAAGTTACGAAGGGAAGTGGAGAAGGCGAAGCGAGCCCTGTCCTCTCAGCACCAGGCTAGAATTGAAATAGAATCCTTCTTTGAGGGAGAGGATTTCTCAGAGACACTTACTCGAGCCAAGTTTGAGGAGCTGAACATGGTAAGTTTAGGAAGGTGAAATTACATTGCCTTAGCTCTGGGCTGGGGACCCGTGTGCAGTATTTCATGCTGTGACACTGCCCTGGGGTATAAATAACTCCCTGCTTGCACCAGCAAGCAGGCAGCTGCTCCTCCCCAGGGTAGCTGTTAGTGACAGCTCAGGTCTCATCGGGGCTGTCGTAAGCCAGTTGGTGCTCCCCCTCTGCAGTGGGGGTTCTTTGTACCCTGAGGCTGCCTGATGCAGAGCTTAGGCACGTGGGAATGGTCTCACCCCGCACTTGTCTTGGCTTCCTAGGACCTGTTCCGTTCCACTATGAAGCCTGTTCAGAAGGTTCTGGAAGATTCTGACCTAAAAAAGTCAGACATTGATGAGATTGTCCTTGTTGGCGGCTCTACCCGCATCCCCAAGATACAGCAGCTTGTGAAAGAGTTCTTCAACGGGAAAGAGCCCTCTCGTGGCATTAACCCAGACGAGGCCGTTGCCTACGGTGCGGCTGTCCAGGCTGGCGTTCTCTCTGGGGACCAGGATACAGGTAATGGCACCTTCACCCCGAGGGTGACGGCGTGGTGGGTGTTGATTAGTGGCACATGCAGCAGCGCTTCTCCAGTCCCTGAAGTTTTGTGCTTCCGAGGCCTCAGGGTGGTGTTGCTGTGATGGGATGTTGTTTGTTTGGGGCTGAACCCTTCCCTCGGCCTGTTACAGGTGACTTGGTGCTGCTGGATGTCTGCCCGCTGACCCTCGGCATCGAGACCGTCGGAGGCGTCATGACTAAGCTGATCCCAAGAAACACTGTTGTTCCCACGAAGAAGTCTCAGATCTTCTCCACGGCCTCTGACAACCAGCCCACTGTGACAATCAAGGTGTATGAAGGTCAGTGTCACCTGCGGTGATGTGACAGCTGGAATCTGTAGGACTCTAGTGCTGCCTGACTGGGAAGGCTGTAGGTGTGTTTGGGGGGTCACAGCTGCCCCCTCAGGGTGAGGAGCTCCCTCAGGGTGCTGCTTTCCCACCCTGCTCCGATCAGGCTGCCTGAGCTGTGGCCAAAGCTGTTCCTAGGCGGTTTTTCCCTGTCTGTTGTGAGGGGGTGGCCAGGCAGATGTTGGGGTGAAGCTGAAACCTTACAGTGTGGCTTGACAGAAGTCCAAAGCAGAGCTAGGAAAGCACCTAATTGCTGTCCAACTGTCTTCCAGGTGAGCGGCCCCTCACCAAGGATAACCACCTCCTGGGGACCTTTGATCTCACCGGAATCCCTCCTGCCCCTCGCGGCGTCCCCCAGATCGAAGTTACCTTTGAAATCGATGTGAACGGAATCCTCCGTGTCACGGCCGAGGACAAGGGCACCGGGAACAAGAACAAGATCACCATCACCAACGATCAGAACCGGCTGACGCCGGAGGAGATCGAGAGGATGGTTAACGATGCCGAGAAGTTTGCGGAGGAAGACAAGAAGCTTAAGGAGCGCATTGATGCCCGGAATGAGCTGGAGAGCTACGCCTATTCCCTGAAGAATCAGATTGGGGACAAGGAGAAGCTGGGGGGCAAGCTGTCCTCCGAAGACAAAGAAACGATCGAGAAAGCGGTCGAGGAGAAGATCGAGTGGCTGGAAAGCCATCAGGACGCGGACATCGACGACTTCAAAGCGAAAAAGAAGGAGCTGGAGGAAGTGGTTCAGCCCATCGTTAGTAAGCTCTACGGCAGCGCGGGCCCTCCCCCGGGTGACGAGGAAGCGGTGGAGAAGGACGAGTTGTAGATAGGGGCGTCACCGCCTGTGGTGTGTGTATATATTGGACTCAGGAACACTTGTTTAAAATATTGAACTCGATTTGGAATGTAACTTGGAATCTTCACTCGCGAGTGGAGCTGGAAACGCTAGCCCGACGTGGCTCTATACTGCTTTTGTTAGCAGGTGCTCGATGTCTGGGGCGGGGAGGGGGGGGGAGTGTAAATGCCGAGGGGGGGGGGTAGAAGCATTGGCAGCGGGAGCGTCCTATTTAACAACCCGGTCACGTGGCGTTGGTGTAGAGCTTTTCTACCTGAGCTGACCGCAATAAATTTGTTATTTACACTGGGCTCTGGCCTGGCTGCCTTCCCTGGCCCTGCTCAGCAGCTGGGGGGGTCCTGCTGCCGTGGGGGGGTCAGTGCTGGAGATAGGGCGATAGCGCTGGGAGCTGGGTGTCAGAGCACCTGCCTCAGAACCTGACTGGGGGGGGGGGGTGTGAGGGGGAGCCCAGCCGAACTGCACATCCAGCTCGCTGCAGCCTTGAACCGGCTGTAGGAGCTTTAGGGATCCTGGGAGACAAGGCAGCAGTCTTCTGCCAACCAGTCTGTGCCCAGCAGGTGCTCCTAAATGAACTGGGATCCTTATTTCCTCCCTGGAGTAGAGGAGGAATGGGACTGAGTGCAGGAGGAGCTTGTGCGGTGCCTGCTCTGGTGCCTCCTCGCACTCGGCGCTGCTCGGGGCTGGGGAACGCTTCTTCCAGGTTCCTTTTGCTTTCAGAACACTGAAAGCTAAACCCAAATGACCCCCCTGTGCCCACCGCTCCCTGGGAACGCTGTGGCTGCTGCTGCGGCCGGTCCTTCGGGCAGAAAGCTGCCCAGACGTGACCCAGCTCGCTCCAGGCTCCTGTGGTCAGCCACCCGCGGCCAAGCGACAGCCGCAGCCTTTGTGCCCAGAGACGGCTGCCTGAGCACGGTGCTGTGCCACCTGCTTGTTGGAACTTGTTTATTGGAAAGAAGGGACTGAAGCCACGGCGTTGGGGGAGAGGGGGTGCTACTCGAGCAGAGTAACCACGCAGTCCCTGTAGATTTCCCCCCGCGTGTCCATCCCGCCAAATACGAAGAGCAGGTGCGCCGTGCCACCCGCTGACGCGCTTGGTCCTTTCCCGGCTTGGTCCTCCCCGGTGACGGCTCCCGTGTCTCGGCTCCTTCCAGCCTGCCAGGGAACGACGCACATGGCGTGGTCCAGCCGGCCAGCGGGCAGAGGGGTGTCGAACTGCAGGAGCGTCCACCGCTGCCTCCCTGCAGCGCAAAGACACGCGTTCACGGCTTTAAACGCGGCGGGACAGGGACGGCGCTCGGGGGACCGGCTCTGAGCGTTACGGAGCGCCTGGTCTTGCACCGGCGGCACTCCGGTGCGATGAGTGACTGCCAGGGGACGAAACCCGGGAGCCGAGGGGGGGGGGTTAAAGCATCTCCGCCCCCGGGACTGAGGGTTACGCCGCCGAGGGCAGCCCCCCTACCTATGTCGTACTTGTACGTAGTGTCCAGGGTCCCGCCTGGGCCTATCCCACCGAAAATGTACAAGTGGTCTTTAAACACAGCTGAGGAGTGGGACGCTCGTCCTGCTGGGACGTCACCCGTGGTGGGTACCTTAACCCACCTCATGTCATCTGCGGGAGACAAAGAACATCTCCGGTTACGCGCTGTACAGTACCCAAAGTTGCGTTTTAAACAGAAGAGAGAATGTTCTAAGTGCTTAAGAACTGATCTCGGGGGGTGGGGAATAAAGGTCCCCCGGGATCAAAACACATCACGCGCCAGGCGCTGCTCTGCGGCACCCTCGTCCGTACTCACTCGTGTCGATGCAGAAGAGATCGTCGTAAAAAACAGCCCCAGCTAAGCCGCCGTGCACGAAGAGTTTGGTCCCAACCGCAACCACGGCGTGTCCGTGCCGAGGAGACGGGGGCTCCCCCCGAGTCTCCGGCTGGCACCAGGTCAAGGTGGCTAAAAAAATGGGACAACACGAGCATCAGGAAGAAAACTGCGGAAGCTCTGCAACCCAGCGGGCCCGGAGCCCCGTGGAGGCTTCCCAAGGAAGAGCTAACGCCGCATCGCGACGCGCAGGCAAAGCCTCCCAGGGGGCTCGGTGCTGTTCCGGTCAGCCGGGAGCGGGAAAGGCTAGTGACGGTGGAAGGCAAAGCCTTGCGGTGCACGCAGGGCCGCAGCAGCCAGCGTGACAACTCCGGCGGGACGGGAGCGGGACGGGAGCGGGACGGGAGCAGGACGGTGCCACCACGGCAAGCGATCAGCTGTCAGGCGGGTGTGACAAACCGGCCCTCACCCCAGGGCTTTACGCTGCCGCTCGGGCCCACGTCCCCTGCGACCGCCGAGAGGCGAGCACGTGTCGACCCCGCGGAGCATCGACCCGTCCGTTTAAACCGGCGGCCGAAGCGGGGGCCCAGCGTCTCCGCGTCCCTGAACCCGACGCACACCTCCCGTTCAACGGAGGGCGGATTCCGCCGCTTGGCGTCACGGCCCGTTAGGCGTCCCGAGGTACCTGCGTCAAACACGTGGAGCTGCCGGTCTCTGACCGGTTCTGCCCCCTTCTGTCCCCCTCCGAACACATACAGACGGTCTCCGATAGCTGCCGAGGAGCTGTGGAACGTCCTGGGCACTGGCCGCACCCCACTCACTTCAGGACTCTCCCACGTTCCTGTTTCTAATTAAGACACCTGATTAACCAAACGACCAGCACGGTAACAGACAACGCGCTCCGCCCCCCCCGCCAGAAGGAGCCCGAGAGCCGCTCGGCGGCCGGCCGGTCCCGCAGGTCTGCGCCTCGGGGCCCACGCGCGGGTGCGGAGACTGGACTTGGCGGGGAGCCCCGGGTGGCTGAGCCGCCCTCGGCCGCCGGTTGGGGGCCCGGTACGCCGGTTCCCCGGGCACTCACCCGGGTCCAGCACCTGGACGCAGCTCCTGTTCCCCGCCGGGTGGGCGCCGCCGAAGACCCAGAGGCGCGGGGGGCCGGTGGCGGGCAGGAAGCTGGCGTGCTCGTAGCGCGGCCGCAGCCCGCTCCAGCCGGCCGCGGCCCAGCGGTGCGCGCCTGCGGGCAGCGGAAAGCGCGGTCAGCGGCGGCCCCGCGCGCCCCCAGGCCCGACCCGGTCCGGCCCGGCACTCACCCAGCTCCACGAAGTGGGCGTCCGCGAAGGCGCCGGCGGGGTCGGCCCCACCCAGGAGAAGGACGCGGCCGGCCCCGCCGCCCGGTAGGAAGAGGCAGCCGTGGCCCACACGCCCGCGGGGCCGGTCACCGCTGGGCGACAGCCGGTACCTGCGGGAAGCGAGGGGCAGCGCTCAGCGGGGCCGGGCCGGGCCGACGGTCCCCATCGCCCCCCCGCCCCGCTCACCACTTGGCCGGCTGCGGGCGGTGCCCCGGCTCCAGCAGCGGCAGCGCCCGTGGCCCCATGGCGGGCCTGGCCGGGCTCTCACCGCTCACCGGAGCGCGGCCCCGGACGGACGCGGCTGTCGCCTTCCGGCACGCGCCCGCCGGAAGTGCCCCGGACTTCCGCTGGCGTCGGCGTCCCGCGCCGCTCCCCGGAAGTACCGGGCCCCGCTTCCGGCCGGAGCCGCCGTCCCAAGATGGCGCCGCTGGACCTGGACAAGTACGTGGAGATCGCGCGGCTCTGCAAGTACCTGCCCGAGAACGACCTCAAGGTGCGGCCGCGGCGGGCGGGCCGGGGGCCGGGCGGGGGCCGGGCGGGCTCGGGGCCGCCGCTGACCCGGCGCTGACCCGGCGCTGACCCGCTCTTCGCCCACAGCGCCTCTGCGACTACGTGTGCGACCTGCTGCTGGAGGAGTCCAACGTCCAGCCCGTCTCCACGCCCGTCACCGTCTGCGGGGACATCCACGGGCAGGTAACGGGCGGCTGGTCCCGCCGCCGGGCCGCACGGCCTTCGCGGCCCGCCCGGCCCAGCCCTGCGCGCCCGCCGGCTGCCCTGCCCAGCCCTGCGGGGCCCCGGTGCCCGCCGGCCGCCCTGCCCTGCCGGGCGCCACGCAGCCCTGGTGCCCGCCGGCTGCCGTGCCCAGCCCTGCCGGGCGCTGCATGGCCCCGGTGCCCGCCGGCTGCCGTGCCCAGCCTTGCCGGGCGCTGCATGGCCCCGGTGCCCGCCGGCTGCCGTGCCCAGCCTTG
This sequence comes from Rhynochetos jubatus, assembly GCA_027574665.1. NCBI lineage: Eukaryota > Metazoa > Chordata > Aves > Eurypygiformes > Rhynochetidae > Rhynochetos > Rhynochetos jubatus. Next base: position 992,892 of record CM050671.1, read on the forward strand.
CCGGGCGCTGCATGGCCCCGGTGCCCGCCGGCTGCCGTGCCCAGCCTTGCCGGGCGCTGCATGGCCCCGGTGCCCGCCGGCTGCTGTGCTCAGCCCTGCCGGGTGCCATGCCGCCCCGGTGCCCGCCAGCTGCCGTGCCCAGCCCTGCCGTGCCCAGCCCTGCTGGGCACCACGCCACCCCGGTGCCTGCCGGCTGCCGTGCCCAGCCCTGCCATGCCCTGCGCAGCCCCAGTGCCCGCCGGCTGCCGTGCCCTGCCGTGCCCAGCCCTGCCGGGCGCCACGCCACCCTGGTGCCTGCCGGCTGCCATGCCCAGCCCTGCCATGCCCAGCCCTGCCATGCCCTGCGCGGCCCCGGTGCCTGCTGGCGGGCACGGCCCTCATGTGTCTGCTTGTCCCTGCAGTTCTATGACCTGTGCGAGCTGTTCAGGACAGGCGGTCAGGTCCCGGACACCAACTACATCTTCATGGTAGGCACGCGGCGGGCTCCCCCGGCTCTGTTTAAAAAGCGGGTTTAGAGTTGTCCCGATGCGCTCGTCGGGTTCCAGACCCCGAGCGTTGCGGTCGCTGCCTGGTGACTGCACGTGGGGTCTGGTTTGTTGAGCAACGTACCCCTTACGTGGCGTAAGGCGGCTCGGGAGGAGAGGAGCGCGACGCCCGCCGAGCGGAGCGCGGCAGCGGCCGGCCTTAGCCAGGGGGGTCCCGCGGGCCCGTCGGGTTGCGTGTCAGGGTGGCTCCGGGCGAGTTCGAAGCTCCGAGCGACCGCGGAACGTGCTCGCGCGGACCCCAGCTGCCCTTCGGCGCGGGGTTTCTTTACGCACCGCCCGGAGTTCCGAGCGGGTCGTCGCTTTGCGTTTTTCCGCGTGCCCGTTTCTCCGTTCACGACCGTGTTTTCGACCTGCAGGGTGACTTTGTAGACAGAGGTTATTACAGTCTCGAGACTTTCACGTACCTCCTCGCGCTGAAAGCGAAGTGGCCTGATCGTATCACGCTGTTGCGAGGCAATCACGAAAGCAGGCAGATAACCCAAGTGTACGGGTTCTACGGTGAGTCTTTGTCCAACCGATCTCTGAGCGGGGGCTGGCGCGTGATAAACCCGCTACGGCATCTTTCCCTTGGGAAACCCGCTTGGGACGCGGCACTCCCTGGGGCTGTCCGGGGGCCGGGTGGGAACCGGGCTTGGCAGGACCGGAACGTTCCCGTTAACGCGACGGCTGTGTTCGTGAAGTGGAACGTAGGCCGGGCCGCGCCGCTCTCCCGGGGGTCCTGCTGGGTTTCTTGGTTCCACGGTCGGTTTTAGGGACAGGGCACGCGTTGACACGGCACGTGCTTCGGTGTCTTGTGACGAAGGTTCCTCGCGGTGTCACGACGTTGCTGTAACGGCCCCCGAGTTTCAGCGTAACCGGAAATCGGTGTCACGCGTGGAGTTTGCTGTGGGGGTCGTTCGTTGTCCGCGGGGGGGGAAATGCCGCTGGCGAGACGTAGGCAGCAGAAAACAGTTTGACAAACCGGGGGAGTTCAATTGCTCGGAAAGTTGTTTGTGGTTGAGCGCGCCTTTACCCAAACCTACGGAAACCCTGCAGAGTACCCAACGCCTGCCACAGCGCAGCGCCCGTACCGAACCTTCTGTGGGCTGACGTGAGCGTTCCCGGGTCGATTCAGGCCCTGCCCGCCAGGCTTATGGCCACGGCGCTTCACAGAGCCGGTTTCCTCTGGGCCCGGCGCGTGGCCCAGCGAGCGCAGACCAGCGGGTACCTCGCTCCCTTCCCGCGGGGGCGGCCTGGCCAGCGGCAGGACGGAGCGCTGCCCACCCACCGCTTAGCGGTGCTGCAGATGGGGGGGTGGTTTTACGGCTGACCTTCCGGTGTTTGCCTCCGACCTCGCTGTCCACTAAGAACGACAAAATTCTCTGTTTAACAGACGAGTGCCAGACCAAGTACGGGAACGCTAACGCCTGGAGATACTGTACCAAAGTCTTCGACATGCTCACAATAGCAGCTGTAAGTGTGAACGCCGCGTTCCGAACGCGCGTAGATTGTCTGGGTGCGAATTCTAGAGTCGGTGACCTGGCCGGGTCGCGCAGGCAGCGCTGGGCTGGGTCAGGATATTGAGCGTTTGGCACCTGTGTCTCTCTCCCCGCAGCTGATCGATGAGCAGATTCTCTGTGTGCACGGTGGCCTCTCTCCAGACATCAAGACGCTCGATCAGATTCGAACCATTGAACGTAATCAGGAAATTCCTCACAAAGGCGCCTTCTGCGACCTCGTTTGGTCTGATCCGGAGGATGTCGATACGTGGGCCATCAGCCCGCGGGGAGCAGGCTGGCTCTTCGGGGCGAAGGTGACGAACGAGGTAACGACGCTGCCACATGCAGCATCGAGTGATTGCGGGAAGGAGGGACGCTGCAGTGTTCAGTTCTGAGATCTGCCCTGGCGACGGCTGGGCTGAGGGCACGGGGGGGTGATGAGACCTCAGAGCCCCTTCCAGGGCCTGGGGGGCTACAGGAGAGCTGGGGGGGCTTTTCCCAAGGGCAGGGAGTGACAGGACAAGGGGTGACGGGTTTAAATGGAAAGAGGGAGATGGGCCATCAGGAAGGAATTCTTCCTGGAGAGGGTGGGGAGCACTGGGACAGGTTCCCAGAGAAGCTGTGGGTGCCCCATCCCTGGGAGTGTCCAAGGCCAGGCTGGACCCCTGGTCTAGTGGGGGGTGTCCCTGCCTGTGGCACTGAGGGGACTTTAGGGTCCCTTCCAAACCAAGGTGATTCTAGTGTCACTCGGGGTAGTGTAGAACACGTTTCTAAGGATTTGGGAGGAAAAAAACCCCGTTTTTAAAAATTCTTGACTTATTTTTGTTACTCCGGGAGAGAGCGAGCAGGCTTCTCGGGGCTAACAGACACTGACCTCCCCAGCGTCCGAACAGGCCACGGATGCCCAGCGCGAGCCGTGCCTTGTCTCTGGCCTTTCCGCGACGCCTTCGGGAAGGGTCGGGCCTTGCGGACAGCACAGACCTGGCCGTCGCAGCTGACACCCGTATCTCGGGTGTTGCTCACCCCTCACGTCTCGAACCCCAAGTAGTTGTTTCTTCTTTTAACCCCTTTGCGGCGTGCGGGGAAGGGCAGGGGGCCGTTGGGTGCGGTGCTTGGAGAAAAGCAACCTTCCTTCTGTCCTCTGCAGTTTGTTCACATCAACAACCTGAAGCTCATCTGCAGAGCGCACCAGCTGGTTCACGAGGGCTACAAATTCATGTTCGATGAGAAATTGGTAACGGTATGGTCTGCTCCCAATTACTGCTACCGCTGCGGAAATATCGCGTCCATCATGGTCTTTAAAGACGTAAACACGAGAGAACCAAAGTTGTTCCGCGCAGTCCCGGATTCAGAACGCGTAATTCCTCCTAGAACGACCACGCCGTATTTCCTCTGAGGTCCCCCCCGCGCCCGCTGTACCGCCCTGTCCCTGTACCGGCCCTCGACAATATACTTTTTATTGAGCACTTTGCTGCTGAAATGCTGCCTCTTGCCTTTTTTTATTTTTAAATTATCTAAATTTATTGTGTGCTATGGTGTCTGTAGCAAGTTTCTTTTTATTCCCGTCCCCACGCCCTAGGCCGAGTTCAGACTGTTTGTAACACGTCCTTGGGGCTCGCACTGCTGCGCGTGGGCCGTAGGCGGGGCTGGGTGTAGGCGAACCCTTCTCCCCCGCCGTGCCCGGGAAGCGCCGGCGGTGTCCGACGTGGCTTCTCTTGGGTGAGTCCGAAGGAAATTTCAGCAGCAAAGTTACTGCCGGGTGCGCGGGGGCTGGGGCACCCCCGTCGGTGCCCCCTCGGTGGTCTGTCGCCCTCGGTGCCCCCTCAGTGCCCCCTCGGTGGTCTGTCGCCCTCGGTGCCCCCTCAGTGCCCCCTCCATGCCCCATTGCCCTCGGTGCCCCCGTCGGTGCCCTCTCAGTGCCCCCATTGGTGCCCCGTTGGTGCCCCCTCCATGCCCCATTGCCCTCGGTGCCCCCGTTGGTGCCCCGTTGGTGCCCTGTCGCCCTCAGTGCCCCCTCGGTGCCCCCATTGGTGCCCCATTGGTGCCCCCTCCATGCCCCATTGCCCTCGGTGCCCCCGTTGGTGCCCCGTCGGTGGCCTGTCGCTCTCGGTGCTCCCGTTGGTGCCCCCTCCATGCCCCATTGCCCTCGGTGCACCCTCAGTGCCCCCACTGGTGCCTCGTTGGTGCCCCCTCCATGCCCCATTGCCCTCGGTGCCCCCGTTGGTGGCCTGTTGCCCTCGGTGCCCCCTCGGTACCCCCGCTGGTGCCCCGTCGGTGCCCCCTCCGTGCCCCATTGCCCTCGGTGCCCCCTCGGTGGCCCATCCCCGTCGGTGCCCCCTCCGTGCCCCATTGCCCTCGGTGCCCCCGTCGGTGCCCCCTTGGTGCCCCCGTCGCCCCCCTCGGTGCCCCGGTGCCCGCCGTCGCGTGGTTCGAGCGGATGCAAACCAAGCGGTCGGAAGGGCTGTTCCCCCCGCCCTGGGGGGGGGGTGTTTTTTCGGGCGATTTCCGAGGATTCCAGTCAAAACCACCCGCCCCTGCTGCCCCGGCTGGATTTGTACATTAAAGTCCCTGTTCTCGGTTGGCGGAGTCCGTGTGCTTTGTACCTTGACGAGCCCCCCCCGCCCGGGGTGAACAGCGCCTGCGCGGGCGGGGCGGGCCGGTTCCGGCGGGGCGGGCGCGGCGGTTCGGTTCCGGTTCCGGCGCGGGGGCTGCGGGGCCGGCATGGCGCGGAGCACGCTCTCCTCCCGCTTCCGCCGCCTCGACATCGACCAGTACGACGAGAACCGGTTCGTGGAGGAGCCCGAGGAGGCGGCGGCGGCCGAGCCCGACGCCAGCCCCGAGGTGGAGGCGCTGCTGAGGCAATATCCTTTGGGGGAGCGGGGGGGAGCGGGCGGGCCCCCGCCGCCTCCCGCCTCACCGGGGCACGGCCCGCGCGGCCGCGGCGGCGGCGGGGAGCTCAGCCCCGGGCCGGGCCGGCCTCGCCCCGCAGGGGCGCTCGGAGCCGCCTCCCCGGGCGCTGCGCTCCTGCGCACCGGGCTGGGCACGGCCCGAGGCCCCGGCGGCGGAGCTCGTTGCCGGTGACCCGAGCGGAGGCGCCCGCGGTGCCGGCGCTGCCGGCGGAGCCGTTTGAGTCCTTGACCGGGGCGCTGCAGAGGGGACGCGCTGCGAGCTTTCCACACGGCCATTCGGAGCTCCCCGCTCAGCGCCAGGAGCCCCGCCGTGAAGGTAACCGGGCAGGGCCGCGGGGGGCGGTGGGGGCTGGAGGGGGCCTCCAGGGGTCACCCGGGGCAGATCCCACAGGAACCAGTCCCGGCGGTTTGGAAAGGCTCCAGGGAAGGAAACTCCCCCCCTCTCTGGGCCCTGTCCCAGGGCTCTGTCACCCTCCCAGGGCAGAAGGGTTTCCTTACGTTCAGGCTGAACCTTCTGTTGGCCAGTCGATGGCCATGGCCCCTCGTCCTGTCCCTGGGCACCCCTGAGCAGAGCCTGGCCCCCTCCCCCTGACACCCCCCCTTTAGCTATTGATCAGCATTGATCAGATCCCCTCAGCCCCCTCTTCTCCAGCTGAACAGCCCCAGCTCTCCCAGCCTTCCCGCACACGGAAGGTGCTCCAGGCCCTTCCCCATAGCAGCACCCCTGCGCTGGGCCCTCTCCAGCAGCTCCTTGTCCCTCTGGAGCAGGGGAGGCCCCCCCCGGCACAGAGCAGAAGGGGATCCGGGTGCCGCCCCGCCGCCGTTACCGAGCGACACAGCCGCGTCCCGCGGTTCCCCTCGTGTTCCCCCTTCCGCAGCCCAGAGCGGACGCTGCCCACCCGCTCGGCTGCGGGATAAAGCGGCCTTTGGCGCAGCCCCCCGTCCTCCGAGCGCGCTGCCGCGCACCAGGCCTGGGCTCGCTGCCAGCGCTGCTGGTCCTCACGCTCTCCCTCGTCTTGGCAGGAGCAGGCCCAGGGAACCATGCTGAAAGTCCTCACGGCTTTCAAAAGCAGCGAAATCGAACAAGCCGTGAATTCCTTAGACAGGAACGGTGTTGACCTGTTGATGAAGTACATTTATAAAGGATTCGAGAAGCCGACGGAAAACAGCAGTGCAATATTACTTCAGTGGCACGAGAAGGTACGCGTTCGGTTCTCCCGTGGCTCAGCCCCGCGCCGCGGGGTCCTCCTCGGCGCTTTCGGGACTCCGGAGCGCAGTCACTGGGGTTCCCTGGGCTCTGAGCTCAGACTCCAGCCTTTGCCTGTACTTCACACCGCACCCTCAGTCAGGGCGCGGGGCGAGGCTCGTGGCGGGGCAGCGGCTGCTGGAGGATGCGCTGCTGCCGCGACCGAGGAGCGCAGGGGCCCCGCCGGGGTCAGGGAGCTGGGGGTGGAGACACGGTCGCTGGCAGCGGGGACGTGGCCGCTGGGACGGCGTCGCTGGCAGCGGAGACACGGCCGCTGGGACGGCGTCGCTGGCAGCGTTCCTCGCTAGCCCCGTATTTGGCTGAGGGGGTGCTCAGCCTGGCTGGGCCCTGGCTGTTTCCATCAGCCGAGTGCTGCTGGCAGCGAACACGTCGCAGCTTAGTAACAGCGTTTAGCAAACCTGGTTGGCACAGGAGAGGCTTTTGAGATCCCAAAAAAAGATTCCACGGGGCCCGGAGCGGTGCTCTGGTGTTTCTGTGACAGGGAGGGGTAGGGAGCGTGCTGACTGCTGAAGGCGGTGAGGCAGCTGCAGGGTGCCACTGCCCCCGGGCAGGAGTCCAAGTGAGATCTTCCCCGACCGCAGGAGTTTCGGCTGCAGCACAGGCTGGCAGAGCTCCTCCCAGGAAAACCGATCCCAGGAACGCTGCAGTGCCGCCCGCGCCGGAGCGGTGCAGCCTGCTGCTCCTGCCGGTGTCCTTCGCTGTGTGGAGTGGCTGCGGCTGTCAGCAGCCGCCCCCGGCGTTGCAGAACCGCGGCAGGGGAGGAGGGAATTTCGCAGGACAGCAAAGAACGCGTTTCTGCTTGACTGGGGTTGGTTGTTTCTGCTGGAGCCTGCTTTCAGGTAACCACGGGCGGGTGCTCCCGGTGTGTAACATCACACACCACCACCCTGACCGGAAAGGTGACGGTGCTCGGAGCACGTGGGCGCAGATGAAGCGTCTCACCCCTTGGAAAGGAGCGAGGCAGGTCTGCGGCAGGGTCTAACCCCGCTGTCGTGCTCCTTGGCGCTACCCGTAAGACGTGTGGCTTGCTCAGGGAGGAGCCGGCTGCGCGGTGGCAGTACCCGTCCGTCCTGTGGGAAAGGGCTGTCATCCCCGTGGGCGTCGGGGCTGGTAACTCGGGAACGTTTACGCGCGGGCGGGTTGTGCTCCGAGCGGGCGCTGCGCATTCGTCCGTCCCCCGGCGAGGTGTCTCGGCCTGTTCTCGGGTCTTGCGTCGTAACGCCCGCTGGGCCGTGGCCGAATCGGGTCTGCAAGGGGAGCACCTCCTCTTGGGCAGCCAGCTGTAATACTTTAATCATCACATCCATCTTCTGGACTTGAGGGATACGTTTACGTGGAGGGACGCCAAGGAACCGAGTCCTTCCGCGTTGCGGGAACGACACGTGACGGTGGCGTCCTCCTCTAGCCCCAGACGATGGTTGGAGTCCGGCGAACGTAACGTTCCCTTCGGGTTTAGTTACTAAACGACTGTTGGGTTTTGCCGGCCCCTCGGTCCCCCGGTTCTTCCGTCACGGAGTACACGCGCAGCGTTACTGCACACGTGCCGCAGTGACGCCAAAGACCACCCTCGTCTGTAGTCAGAGGGGTAGCGAGGCACAAACTGCCCAGGCTCCAGTCGGGCCAGGAGACGGGTTCAGGTCCGAACCCTCCGGCAGCTCCTTAACCGCTGGCCGAACTGGCTCAGGCGCTGCGGAGGCGTCGGTGCGCGACAGGGCCGGTCGCCGCGGGAGGCAGCGCGTCAGCAGGGCAGCCGCCAAGGGGTGCGACGCCCCGACCTGCAGTTCCCGTTCTGCCAGCAGCAGCTGCCGCGGAGGGTCGGGCCGCGGTCTGGGCCCGCGCCAGCGCTTTGTGCCGGAGCGGGCGGACGGACGGAGGGAACCGCCGGGCCCGGCCCGGCAGGCTGGCGGGGCGAAGCAGTTGCGTCACAGAGAGCTGACGCCGCGTGACGCGGTTTAGCACCTCAAGGGAACGACGCGAGGGGGCGGACCGAGGTGAAGCGGCCCAAACTGCCTGGGTGCGGAGAGGAGCCCCGTGCTGCAAAGGCTCTTCTAAGGTGCCTCCGGCGTGCGCCGCAGGGGCCGCGTAACACCCCTCCTCCTGTCCCCACAGGCGCTGGCGGCAGGCGGGCTGGGCTCCATAGTACGAGTTCTCACAGCAAGAAAGACTGTTTAAAGGACTGTGCACTTGAACCGCGACGACGATCAGTTCTGGGCTCCGAAGAAGGAATTAGCTGAAGTGACACTGGTCCATCTTCCTTAGCGACTGCAACCTACTGAAACACTACGGAAACCTCCTCCTGGGATGCTTTTAACCTTGAAGGCGGCGGAAGAGCAAAGGTGTTCCTGCACGCTCCGACTGTCCGACACAGGAGCCAAGACGTTCTCCTGCTCCCTCTGTAAGAGGCAGAGGGACACACTCCTGCCTCCTGTTCCCGTAAGCCAGCAGGAGTTTCCCGATGCCGCTTTATCGAAGCGCGGTGACGCGAGATCCCGCGCGCGCTGCTTAGCTCAGAAGTAGCCGTGTCCTCGGCCGCCGCGAGATCCCGACAGCTTGCGGGCGGAGGCGGTTAGCAGAACGATGGCTTTGTACGTGCGGTCGAAGAACGAGCAGGACCGCGGGGGTGGTTTCACTGTTAAGTGTCTGCTGCATCAATAAAGTTGTTGGATGGCCAGTGATTCGGTTTTTGCTAAACCGCAGGTCTGACTTACTCAGAAGCAGGCCAGCGACACGCCGCTTCTGAGCTAAAGGCCCACGAATGCTCCTCACTCCAACTGCTGGCGGTAGGGAGCGAGACCTCTTCCAGTCAGGGCGTCCAAGAGGCAGCGATCAGAATACGTAACCGCCCCGGTTCGGTTTTATATTCTTGTCCGTCCTAGAAAGCCAAGAAAGCACTTGAGACCTTGCGTACGTGTGAGTACGCGGAGATGTTCGCTTCACCCTTGGTTTGCCAGGCCGTCCCTGGCAGGCTTCACCCTTGCTTTGCCTCCGCCCGCAGTTACAGCACCCCTGACGAGCGCTGGGGCAGCACGGCCTGGCGCTGGGGCTCGGCTGGCAGGACGGAGCCTGCCTTCTGGCACGCAGGAGCTCGCTCCAAGCGGAGCAGCTGCTCAGGGAGGTCCTGCTCCACGCGGTCTGTTTTCATGAGCTGCTCAAAGGGCAGCAGCAGCTGGCCCTGGGGTGATGATGGCGGGAGGCAGCAGCTCTGCCTCATCCCTGGCCCAACACCCCCCTGAGAAGGTGGGGCCGTGGCTCACACACCCCTCCCACCCTGGGCAGGAGGTGGGGTGTGTTTTATGGTTTAAAACTCTCGATTTTAAATAGCTAGAGCACCCCAGAGCTATAAAGAGAAAGAAAATCAACATTGGGGGTTTGATCCAAAATGTATTGCACCACAAATTTCATAGTGTTTCATAATACAATCCGTATTTACAGCAGAGAAGGAAGGAAATCCGACGGCCGTAGAAAGGGTCATGTATACCACTGCTTTATACAAGGAAAGTGCGTTAGCTTCTCGACACACGTATACACACCTAAAGAAAATGCCACACGTCAGAGCTAGGTTACGGTAAGTTGGCCCTGGGTGAGCTTTGGGATCTCGGGGAGAGGTGGCGTTAGCGATGAGACCGTCTCAGACCGCGTGGCACTCACTCCCAGGCTGCCCGCGCTGCTTTTCTCCCCGCTCAGCAGCAACCTTTCAAGGCAGGATCAACACAAACCGATCAGTCACGAGTAGAGGGAAGCTGGTCTCGGGTCCCAGAGGAACAGCCCAGGGCACAGGGACACTGAAGAAAGAGATCTCGGAGAACACACTCTCCCCAGAGCCAGAGGGTTGGCCGGGCCCTGCTTTGTTTCCGTACAGGAGCCGTCGACACAAACCCGCTTTGTGATTGACACATCAGAGCGGAGCTGCGCTCTTCTCGACACCCTCCCTGCGCTGTCGCTCAGCGCGGCGGATCAGGATCGAGACTGTCTGGACAAGCTTTAGTGCGTGAAAAAAGTCCTGTTGGCCTTCCTAACTTTAACCAGCCAGAACCCGGCTCCACTCGGAGCGGTGTCGCTTGCGCCAAGGGCACGGCTGCCGCGGGTACCCGGGATGTGGCCGGCTGACGGGCACGGGGGAGGTCAGCCAGGGTGCGGGTTCGAGCTCACTGGAAGGATACTTCCAGCTTGCCCACAGCAGGAGTGTGCGCGGAAGCAGGGAGCAGCGTGTGCCGTAACTCCAGCCCGACACCTCGACTGCCACCACCCAGGTCGTTCGGAGCCCTGGGGGCAAAGTTAAACCTGGGCAGCGACTGTCCCCACTGGAGGCCAGGCTGAATTCGCTGGAATACATTTAACGAGGGGATCGTTAGTAACACCTCGCTGGAAGGGCGCTGCCACAGCTGCGGCCTGCTCCTCCAACCCCACCCCCCCCCGTCTTTCGAACGCGAGGCCCATTTTTAAGACGACAGACCTTCCGCCGCTTCCCGTTTTCGTCGGGACGGCGCAGCGGTCTTGGCAGCTACGGGGAAAACCGTGCTTCGCCCCGTGAGGCGAGCGCCACCGTGGTCCCCTTTTCCCCGGGGGAAAGAACGCAGGCTGCTGAACCAAGACCGAGTCCTCAAGAGTTTGAATTTTGCCCTCAAAACCACAACCCTCACGAGCAGCGTTTCTTTTACCGCGTCGGTGGGACACCGTTCGGCCCCACCGCGTGTTCCTAACAGCATCGGTGTTGGAAGCAGAGAAAACCCCAACCCAAGAGGCAGATCCTGGTCGTGAACACCCGCTGCTGGCGGCTCGGAAGAGAAGAAAAATAAAAGCCAAAGCGTTTAGTACCAACGGGCTTCACCCTTTGTCACGAGACTGTGGGGTTGTTTTAAATAAAAGGCATTCTCCGTGTGCATTTACACTACCTGGAATTCAGCTTTAAAAATCTACACCGGTTTACTACCCGCTCCTTCCCAAAGCTAGAACCTACGGTACAGGCTGACACATTGGTTTTAAAGGCGACTCAGCGTTAGGTACTGTAATTAAGACCGTTTTAAATTATTATTTTTCTTTAAGAAAAGTAAAATCAGACAACTCTAAAGTTGTGCTCTCAAATTAAATAATCATCAACACGCAGCCTTCAGGACTGCAGGCCAGGATGTACGCACCTTAAATTACACAGTGATATGAAGAAAGCGAACCGTTAGCTGTGTCAGTGTAACAAGGCAAGGCAGGCGGCTTTTTGGTTAAAGCTCCCGCTCCTGTTCTCCGCCAGGCTCAAACCACCGCACGCTCCACACAGTCCTGCCAACGTTCTTTTCCCCAAGGAAGCTTCGCTGTGCCCGGGGTCACTCCAGCGCTCCAAAAGCTGGAATCGCCATCACAACGGCTGCACGCGTCAGAAGCCTGAGCTGCCAGCAGCGGTGTCAGCGAGGTTAATGCCAGCCTTGGGTGCCAAGGGAGCAGGCCCGATGAGCACAAGGAGCCGGCTTCCAGCCAGCACGGCGCCCGAGCCCAGCCCAGCCGAGGCGCTTCAGCCTGCAGTGAAGATCTCTCCTTGCACGGGATTAGTTTTGTAAACAGTGTCTGAAGTTCTCGTACAAAATACTGCAATGACAGTGATTAAGACACACCTGAATTAGTGTGTTCAGCCTTCTTTTCACAGAAAGAAGTGGCTAGATGCTGACTGCCCATTTCCAGGTTCCCTTAAGGCCACAGCGTCCTTGGGCTCGAGATAGACGGCCGGATACTGCCTTTAGGAGCTGGCTTCGACCCGAACCATGACATCTAGGGCAGGAAAGCACAATACACGTTATGCCAAGCTCACACTTTAAAGCAGCTGAAGATTTGAAAGAGCATGGTACGCAGGCATCTTCCATCATCTGATGGAAAGAACCACTCATGAAACGGAAGGCCGCAGGCTGAAGCGAGGCGAGTTCCACGCAATCCGTGGAAGGAACCGAGGCAGCACTCGCTCACGACCCCGTAGCCAGGGACACACAGATCTCATTTTATGCAGTGGGAGTGAGAAACAGATCTGGGTGTCTGAGCCCAACGTCGAAATGACAAGGCAAGAATTCTGCTTGCTGCTTTGAAACGCTTGACTGTACTCGAGCAAGGAGCTCCTGCCTTCCCTCCACGGACTGAGTCCACGGGGAAGGCTGTGCCCTTACTCCTTCTCTGAAGCACTGGAAAGTATTTCCCTCACCGAAATGGACCATTTCCACTATGTGATTAGCTAATGTTTTAATAACAAATTACCACTGGAGCTAACTTTTCCAAAAGACACTTTTCGTGAGCTCCCAGCGCCTCAGGATTTTCATTCCGCCTGCCAGAGTCCCGTCAGAGACTACAAGTGGAACAGAACCCTTACCTTGTACTCCAGCGTTTCTTTAAGCATGTTTTCTTCCTCTTGTGAGAAGTTCAGTAACACGGAGACAGCTTTGATTAGATGGAATGCCTGAAAGAAACCACAGTATTTTGTTGGTTATGATGCGCTCGGGCTCTAGATTCCGGACTACGGTGCTGCAACTTGTTTCTGTAGGTTTGGTCACAGACTACAGTCACAACAAAGAGCAGACCAGCAGCCTCCTGTTCCCCCAGTTCCACTAGACTGGGGTGGCGTGCACCTTCTGTCTGTGCTTTCTGTCCTTTGCCACGGGTTTGCATGTTATGGGGGAAGAAGACAGATAGGGACTAATTAATGCCTCGTTAGTTAGGACAGAGAAGGAGGTTGGCTCCTGTGGCATCCTGTTTTTTTTAAGCTTTGATAAGCTGATCAAACCAGCAGGTAGGCAGGAAGGAATCCCGCTGTTTTAAATACACACTTCAGTACGTGAACTCTACGGTACTTCTTCACGGAGTGGGTGGGACAGGCTGCCCAGAGAAGCTGTGGGTGCCCCATCCCTGGGAGTGCCCAAGGCCAGGCTGGATGAGGCTGGGAGCCACCTGGGCTAGTGGAGGGTGTCCCTGGCCATGGCAGGGGGTGGGGCTGGGGGGGCTTTGAGGTCCCTCCCCACCCAAACCATCCTGTGATTCTAGTATTTTACACGGGACACACAATGCAGAGTCAGTAAGGAGCCAAGCGCTTGGGATACCACGGAGCTGCACAATTATTTCTAGATCTTACCCACCGACTTGCAATTAAACAAAGCATCTTGTTGGCATGACCTTTTAACTTTCAGCTTCTCTGACACCACGTGGAGAATGCGAAGGAGCTCCCAAGGCACAGGGAATTATCTCCTACAGATCAACAGCAAGTGGGCTCTACCTTTTTCTTGGGGTTTTTTAGTTCTTTCTTAAATGTACAACCACTCTAAAAAGCATGTGGAGTATGTAATTAGGGTAGTGCAGAGGGAATGGCTTGTAGCTTCAAACCTCCTCTTAAATTCACATTTCCCTTTCATTTAATCCCTAATAACCTGTACTCCCAAACACACCACCGCTGGCTGTTTTGCTTCACCGGGCTAAACCAGGCAACAGCTGTTTAAGTGCACAAGCACGACCTAGCACAGTGTCCTGGCAGTACCAGGCGGCAGCCCTAGAGACAGGCAGACCCAGGGGGAGAAGGCGAGGGCACATCTTTACCTCAGATTCCCGGCAGGACATGAATTTCAGTACAACGTGTTTAAGGTATTCAAAGTTGATCTCCCTTGAGTCATTTAAATCAGAGTTGTTTGTGACAGTCACAGAAGGATTAGGCACTTCAGAATTTGCTTTTTCACGTACTTCAGGTATCTCACTGTCAGGCCTTATTTTCTAAAGAACAAAGAGAAGCACATTGCAAGACTCTGGCAGTTGACACTGGGAGAGGATCCAGGTCCAACACACCTAACACACAGGGCTTGTATCCACGAGGTGGGAATGACCCCAGCAACAACAGGACAAGCTCCTCATCCTTCCTGGGATCAGAGCAGAGAAGCGGCTGTACCTCTCCCTAGACTCCAGGACCGGAGCTGGTTGCTGCTGGTGTTAGGTGTGCATCACCCCAACCAGCACGGAACTGGCTCCAGGGTAGAAACTACCACCTGGTTGTTTTCTTTTCTCACTAACCTGCTCCGTGCCTTTCAAACACGGGCTTTCTCCAAAACAGCTGTCAAGCTCAGAACAAAAACGACAACATCAGACTATTTTAAAACCTCTGGTGATTTTTTTTTTCTAATAGAAGAATATTTTCTTGGAGAGGAAAAGTATTGTAAGAGGGATTAAAGGGAGCTTTCCCTGGGGCAGGCACACTCCCACGGTGAAGCCTGGCTGAATGGCAGCTAAGTAGCCGTCCACCCTCAGATGTTCACGCTACAGAAATGAGTCAAATGTCCAAGATGAGCCAACACAGGCCTTCTGTAGCTAAAACTGCTACAAGAGCAAGAGCTGGGTGGTGACAGCTACCTGTCACACAATCCATTCAATAACTGACCCGGAATAACGTACTTCCTTAACGTAAGAGTTCACCGAACTGCCTGCAGACGTCCCTAGTAGTGACAACTGCGCTCTAGCTTGCAGGCAAGCGTTTGGAATTAGCAGTGCACATAACTGTCAGCGAGTGCCAGCTGAAGGGACTGAAAACCCACAACCCTTACCAGCTCCTTCTGGAGGGTTTTCTTGAGTTCTGTCAGTCTTTGCTGTAGCTGCTTTATCACCTGTAAGCACAGAGGACAGCGTTAATACTGTGGTCGCTGTCAGGACACGCTGTCACCCGCAGATACCTGCAAAAACCCATGACGACCAAGCGTAATGGATGAAACTATTGCTGAACAACGCTGGCAGCTCTGAAGAAGCAACTTGAGTGTCTTGGCTTTCCAGCTGCACACATGAGCAGGCACCTGACAGGACACCTGGGCTTTCTTGTGGCAGCACCGTGGAAGCAGACTGAATTCACACAGAAGGGCTCTGCAGGAAAGCCGTAACTGCTATCATCTGGTGCATCTTTCCTCTGAAACAGGTAAGGATTCCTACAATTCTGGCTGCAGGTTTTATCCACTGATACTAGATCCTTGCACAATCCAGAGGAAAAAGGTATTTACTCGCAGAGTACTGGATTCAGACTGGATCTGCCCCTTTGGTGAGCCTGTCCTTCTGAGGCTGCAGCATGGGCAGCACCAATTATTAGGCTTCCTAATTAAAGGAAAAGACTAACACCTGTTTCTGCTGTTTCAGTTCACCTTGTTTTTCTCCCCAATTTGCTGTTCCAGCTCTCTGTTATCCTTCTGAAGCTGAAGGACATCCGCAGCTGCTGCCTCTCCATTCTGTTCCGTCACACAGTTTTCTGGAGACTGCAAATGCTTGTTCAAGGTTTTCATCGATTCCTCCAGTTCTGAAACCTGTAAAAATGAAAAGAGTGACTCGGAGAGAGATCGTGACATCTGCAGCCCGCAGACACTCTCCAGGGAGAACGCTAGGCTTCTTTGTTGTTTGGGGGGATGTGTGCACATCAGTGGCAATCGGGTCGGCTACGCCTCTCACTGGCCCGCGCACTACTTCTGGTCTCCATCTCACTGGTTTCATAATGGTTCTCTCAAGACATTTTATGAATCAAATAAAATAAGGGGTTGTCTTTCACAAACCAGTCACAGATCTGACCGGGAACGACAGGTAACAGTGGCCTACACTGCTGGTGCTTGAGGCCACGAGCAAGCCCTCAGAGAACACAGCTCCAAGGGCTTAGCACCAGGCAGGCCAGACCTGGGGCCTTTGCACACCTGCTTGTTCTCCTGAGAAGTCTGAGCTGATCAGATCTGCAGCTCCACTCACGTTTTTCTCCTGTTCCCTGGCCAACAGGCACTCCTGTATCTGCAACTTCAGTTCTTCAATCTCCTTCCTGGCCATTTCTTCTTTCTCTGCTGCCCGGCTACTGCTTGCTTCTATGTCAGACTGCAACTGCTGCGTCTGCAGCGCGAGAGCTTCACGATCTGAGAAAGGAGAGACCTGCATAGATCAGCCTACTGATCAAAGGGGAGTTTCTCAGGATTTTTCTTAAACAAAGCACGTTGCAGCGACAGTAAATCCCGACCTTCCGCCTCGCTCCGTCATAAGGACACGCAGACGATGGAATAAGCGCCACCCAAGCTCACACGCACGGTTATGCAAAGGAGCAGCCTGTCTCGAAGTCAGGGTGATTTTACTACTTAATATAATCATCAATTATACCTGCTCTAAAAGACACTCATCAAAAGTCTGTATGACTCCCGCTGCAACTGCTCAGGGACACTTGGGGCTGAGCTGCTTTTTACGATGACCGTGGAGTACTGGTTGGCAGCTGCCTTTTAAAGGTAAATAACCTTTCAAGCAAGGGCAGTTTGTAACGTGGTGCAATGAAGTAGCAGGTTTTGATACGCGTCGTTTGTGTCTTTTGTGCAAAACAATCATTTACAAAAGGTACAGCCAGATTTGTTATTTTAGGGTGTGTAAATGTAAAACCTTGGTTAAAGAAAGCGGGTTTGTTTCTAAGGACACGGTAGAGAGCCTGTCCCGTTGTCACTGAAGGATACAAGATTCTGAAAATTCTAACAGAGTAAATACGGAAATCTGTAATAATTACAATCTATAGACAGGCAAGGCCGGAACTAGGGACTGTGCTTAAAGCTGTCTGGCACAGAGTAAACGCATTTGGTCTCACCCTGACTGAGCTGGTTCAGTTCTTCCTTCTGTTTGAGCAGCAGACCACTTTTTTCATCCATCAGCTGGTCTTTTTCCTTTATGACGGAAGCCAGATGTGAAACCTTCAAAGCAGAACAAAACCAGAGTCGTTGCAGACATAGAACTGGAGGAGGGCACTGGGAGATTTCAACATAGGTCAGGGGTTTGTTTAGAATTTGGGGGTTCTGCAGCAAGGACTGGAGAGGAATTTTTCTATCAGTGACAAAGGTGGTGTCTCTACCTGACAGGGGCTGCCCGAGCTCTGCGCTAGGCACGACAACACCCTGAAAAAGTCGGTTGTGCAGCATTACCATTATGGCTAATAATCTATCCAGAAGGCATCACCCCTATGATGCTGAGCTCACTGAAAAGCTCTAAATGTGCTGTAGGAGCTAACACACATTTTGCTTCCGATAGAGGCTGTGCCCCGGTTCCAGACGGCCTCGTAACCAGCAGGCGGCAGCTGTAAAACCACACCAAGCAACGCCCTCCTACTTACAGCTGGACCATGCCGGCACAGACCTGCAACAGGTCCCAGAAGAATAAAGAAACCCAAAGAGGGGACTAAATTAATCCAAACTGGCTCAGCTGGCAGTTCCCAGCTTAAGCAAACACAAGCTCAAATTGTCCAGCACAACGTGCAGAACTCCCGAGCCTACAAACCTAGGAACATCCTTAACTTTGCAGCCAGCAGTGCGTACATTCTTCCAGCGGAACGACCCCCCTTGCTCACGTTCTTTGCAGGCGTTTACCCAGACACCTTCAGCTCCAGTTTGCTGAGGCCACCGCTGCCCTGGCACGCTCAGGATAGGGCTCTGAGTAATGTTCCTGGCTGCTATGATAGTTAAGCCCAAGCCTAGCCTGGGCTGTGCGAGGTGGGGAGCAGCCACGCGTATTTCAGACTGTCAGCGTTAACCAACCTGCTGTTGTAATTCCTCTCTGTGTTTTCGTGTTTCTTCCAATGCTTTGGCAATTTCCACGCTGACAGTCTCTCTGCTGCTCAATTCATTCTACAAAACAAGTAATTCCGAGGTAACTTGAGTCAATTAAAACCAAGTCAGTCTCTCAGCTTTAAACCCAAATCCATCAGAAACTAGACAGGTGTTCTAACACACAGTGATTTACACCTCCAAGTGAGAGTTACTGTTTTGTTTTACTGCACTGCTGCTCTCTGCACATGGAAGAGCAACACGGAACTGATGTAGGAGGCCAAACATACCCAGTGCTCAGATCTTTGTAACAGAGACTTCAAGCTAAAAGAATTATCTCCTTCCTACAACTGATCTTTATCCCAACTGTGCACCCAAGAGTAGCTACAGAAAAACCCCAACTTTCAACAATCTGACAGTCCGAAGACTGAGTATAAGCTGTGAATACCTGACCAGCTCTGAGTGGAATGTGATGTTGAACTATTCTGTACTCGTTACTGCTAACAGGATTTAAAAGCTCTTCATGCCTGACGATACAGGAATGTATTATTTCTGCCTGATTTAGGCAGACCCAAGCATTCTGTTTCAGAAAAGGATCAACCATTTGTAACGCTCCTCAAACACATTTGAGTCCCAGAGATGATTTACAGCTGTATGTACATGCCAGCTGAATTAACGTGACTCCCAGTACTGCCAACGCAATACGCTTCGCCGTTAACCGTTTCTCAAACGAGGCTCTGTATTTAACCAAGTCTCTAGCCAATTAAGCCCTTACCTTCAGCCTGTTCAGTTCAGACTCTTGGTTTTTTAGAGAGCTCTCATACTCTTCTCTGCTTCCACTAAGATTTTCATTTTCCTTTTCCAACTGGCTCTGTAAAACGAAGATTGCTTAAATACCAAGTACAATTATTCTAACGCTTTGTTTAAACAACTGAACACATCAAATGCTTTGTTCATGTTCAGTTTCTCAAGGTATGACATCTGCCATGCTCATGCTAGGAGTGCTGAACAAGAACATTCAGACAACACGCAAGGTCTACAAGCCGTGCTAAAATCGCGCTGTGAAGGCTCACATGGCCCACTGAACAGTTCCTACGTACGATCTTGTGCTGAGCAGCTGTTTTATCAAATTCCCAAGCTGTTTCAAGAGCAGCAATTTGAGACTCCAGCCCAGTAACTTTCTGGTCATACTGATGTTTCTCACTCTGCTGCTGCTGTAGTTTCCTTCTTTCATCCTCCAGATCAGCTTGCTGAAGAGAAATAAAGAACACTGTGTTAATAAAATGGTATTTTGAAGCTCTGACAAGAATCAGACACCGTTCCACGAGACGGAGACTCGAACTGGAGCAACACTATTCCTTTGGGAGCAGCGTCAGGGACTCATGCACAGACAGCAGTTCAGGACGCAAACAGCAAGAACACGCTTGAGCAACAAAACACACACAGAGCAACGAGTGTGCCTGGGGATGCTGAAGACTGATCTGCCACTGCTCAATGAAACCTCATGCAGCACACTCACCAACCCCTGGATCTTCAGATCCTGCTCAGCAGCTACTTCTTTGCTCTTTTCCAATGCTTCTGTGGCAGTCTGTAGTTTTTGTTCCAGCTCTTTATTCTAAAATGTAACCACACATTCATTTCCTTATCCACTGGCATCCTCGTTATTAGAAACAATGCCCAGAACATGGGATGACCCCGTCGGGAAGGTAAACGTTAAACCATGACACCTCCTAGCTCAGAGAGACTGACAGACTGCTTGACACCTGCTGCTTTTAAGAACTCTTTGCCCACCACTACCCCGCAGCAGCGCTTGCACTTCAGCTCTTGGGTTCTCAGGGTAGGGGAGATACGAAATACCTAACGCCACAACCTCTAGGCCCTTCGCCACCACAGGAGGAGGGGAGATGACCGGAGACACTCGTCAGTTCGACTTTCCTTTCAAGACTAAATGAGACACGTAGTCTCAGCTTTGGCTGAGAGCACAAGCACAGTGGGGGGAGGAGGGACAGGGCATAGAGAAACAATGGGAATTTGTAGCGGGAATACCCAAACACTTACCTGTGTTTCCAATCGGTTCACAGTCTCAGCGTGCTGTGTTCTGTCCGTTAGTGCCTGCTGCCTGGTTTCATCCAGTTTCTGCTCAAGAGCAGCTTTCTGAAGATTATATTGAGATGAAGAACAAGAGGAAGGATGGACAAAGAGATAAGATTTTTTTTTTCCATTAAGATTTTCCTTTATGTTTCATTAATAGAATCATAGAATCATACAATGGTTTGGGTTGGAAGGGACCTTAAAGATCATCTAGTTCCAACCCCCTGCCACGGGCAGGGACACCCTCCACTAGCCCAGGTTGCTCCAAGCCTCATCCAGCCTGGCCTTATTTACTAATAAAGTCAAACTAAAATGAAACAGTTATATTGATGTGCAACACAGCTTTGCTCTTGGGAACCAGCAAGTTTGATGCTACTGCACAGGCTGTCCTTGAATCATGTTGCCCTGGGGATGACATCAAGAATGGGAAATCCACTGGCATCCTGTCATGATCCAGGTGTAAACTCTAATCAGCAGCCAGGTCATCATTTTCTAACCCGGGCCAAGTTTAATGAATTTTAAAAATGGTTTTGAAAGCATAGCTTCTCCTGCACCACAGCGAACACACAAGCAGAGAAGGTAGAACTTCTGCTAGTTTCCAAAATGCCTCTACATGAACTTGCAACTGGTTTGAGTTTACTCTCCCCAGCTCCTGCGCCCCAGCAATATCAAGCTGGTGTGTCTCGTAGGCAGGCCTGACCACGGCAGAGCACGCTTGTCTCCCCAGTCTATAAACGTATGATTACCTCCTTGAGTAGCTCCTGCACATGTTCGTCCCCTGAAAGATTTCTTTCCAGCTTCTTTTCCAAGGCAGACACTTTTTCCTGCAGCTGTTCAGTAAGTTTGTTTCTCTCAGCAAATTCAAAAGTCACCTGTGAGGACAAGAAACCCAAGAATCTTTTTATAGTGAAGCTTTCAGCTAATCCACTGCGGTTTGATTTTAAAAAGCGCCCCTAGGAAGAGAAAGGTCCTGTTTGAAAAGACAGTATGATCCTAGAACACTTTCTAAGACACCAGCTTTCAAACTCACAGTGCATTCCCCAGGTGTACACCTTTACACCACCCAAGAGCAGATGCAGCTGAAAACACTTAACCTTTTGCTTGTGTTGTTCATATTCCACCTTCAGAGATTCATGCTCCACCTGTAACATTTCCAGGCTCTTCTCACAACCAGAACCAGCAACTCGAGCCTAAAAATGGAGAAATTACTTGCTTTGAAGCTCTGATTTCCAAAAACACGTACCTGATCTAACTTCTGCGGACGAGAAGCAGTTTGAATCAAACCTCAGTTAACTCAAACTTACATTTTGCAAGTCTACAGAAAGCTGCTGAATGACAGTTTGTAGCTCCTGTTCTCTGAACTCCAGAGCAGTGATCTTATTTTCTGCATTTGTCTCTGCTGTCATGAGTTCATCTCTTCACAGAAAGAGAATAAAAAACAAGTGACATACTGTTCCAGAAAAGGAATCTTTAGCAGCTAATTCTGCTTCGTAGGAAAACAGACTAGGCAACATCAACAGGACTTTCTTGTCTTAAAACCAGCCACTGCTTGATTATACATTTTCCAAAAAAAGTGACAGTTAAGCAGTCAAACTATGAGAAAAAGAAATCATAACAAGCTTAAAAAGTCCTACACAAATACTCCTTCAGGGGCTGGAAAGGAAACATACACTTGACACTTATATACCAGCACACCAGAAGCAGCTACCCAGTCACTACATACACAAACTCTTCCATAAAGACAGAGCTGGGCACGATGCGGGAGACCGGGGGGAAGGAAGACACTGCTCCCCAGGAAACACCCCGTCCCTACCTCTGTGCCTCCAGCTCCAAGAACTGCTGCTGCAACTCTCCAAGATCTCTCCTTAGGCCGGATGACTCGTTGCTCGCGTCCTGAAGCATCTCTTTAGCGCGGGTCAGCTCTCGAGCGCATGCCTCCAGCTCCCGCTCTGTTCTGCTCAGTGATTCTTCCTTTTTCAGAAGCTGAATATTAGAACGTTAACTGACAATACAGATGAACTGGTAATACCGGTGAAGTCCCACTGAAACGTGTCTTTTTTATTAAATTATGAGCTGAATTAAAGGAGTAAGTAGCTCCCAGAAGAGTCACTGTTGAAGTAAGCTGTGTGATAGTGTATGCCAGTACCATCAGGGGTTTTGACACTGACCAAGGCTCTATACAAGCATTAAGGCAAAAAACCCATCAATGCAGAGCTACCACTAACGGGGAATTCTAACAGAAATTTTAGGAAAGAAAAAAAATGCTTTAAATAATCTTACCATGTGTTTGACTTTGGCAATTTCCTGCTGCTGAAAGCCCTCCAGTTCATCAATTTCATCTCTTTTTTGGAAAAGGTTCAAACTCTGCTCTCTCATTTCTTTCAACTGCGTTTCAAGCATGGTTTTTTCCTGATAAACCAACAA
Organism: Rhynochetos jubatus; assembly: GCA_027574665.1. Taxonomy (NCBI): domain Eukaryota; kingdom Metazoa; phylum Chordata; class Aves; order Eurypygiformes; family Rhynochetidae; genus Rhynochetos; species Rhynochetos jubatus. The sequence goes on from CM050671.1 coordinate 1,015,137, forward strand.
AAAACAAAAGGAATCCAAGAATATCTGTACGCTCACTTCAAGTCAATGGGAGTTCAGTTAAACTCCCTGGGAAAGGAACCATGTCCTGCAGCCCTACGGCCCTGGGAGGGTGCTGCATGCAGAACCAGACACTCCTCCCCACTCAGGTTACAGCCAGCAACCTGGAGCAAACTACCACAGGACAGAAATCTCAGACACAACCCCATCAGATTTCATCGCAATGCAGCCAACGATCACCTAACTGAACCCTTAAAAAGGGACAGCAGATAACAGCATGATTAGCATCTTCATAATCGGAGATCCTTTAAAACAGACTAAGCTGAACAGCTGGAACAACTACAATCCTGCATTAAAAACCCCTACCACACAGTTTATTTTATGAAACATGACCTACAAGACCTCAGGCGAGGTCACTACCTCCTCCTGCATCCCAGCTGCCTCCTCTGCAATAAAGGAAGCTATTGTTCCACCGTACAGAAGTGCATCTTTCTCATCAGAACCCATCGTTCTTTACCTCCCCACCGAAAAATAATCCCGGAGATATCTCCTGAAGCCCTGGGGCTGGGAACGAAAGCAAATCTCTGGCCTCTCCCACTGAACAAAGATCAAATAATAAAAAGGGCTGAAGAGAGCTGAGCTGTACGTAGGAAGGGTGCCGGCTCGTGTTTACGAATACACACACCCAAAGGTTAATTACCTTTTCAACTTGACCCAGTTTTTCCATCCACTCCTGGAGAAGAAAGAAAGGAGCAAAAAATCAGAATCAATCTGTAGACTTTCAAGGACATTGCAGCAGAAAAAAGAAAACAGTTGGTATTGTTCACACCAATACTAAGTTGCGGTAACGAGTACAAAATAATCAGCAAAAGTAACAGCTCGTGTTTGAATACATAAACACCGAGGAATCATTTACGCGGCCTGAACACGGGAGCTTTATGCCAGTGAAACGAAATACAAGTGACCGCAGGCCGACTGCAACGGAATCTTAGCCAACACCTCATCCAACATCACAAACGGTGTGGGCTCTTCTGTGAAACCAGTGCCGATGGTCGGAACCGCGACGACTCCTACACCGCCTCCGGCACTTGAATTCAACACCCCCTCCCTCCCCCGCCGCTGGCGCGCCGAGACGCACGGTGCCGAACGCTAGTCCGACCAACGGCGACACCTGCTTACAACAGCGAGGTCGCGCGCTCGGATCCCCACAGGCAGGCAAAGTGGAGTTGTTCAGGTTGTACCTGGTCCTTTTTTTCCAAGGCCAAAGCCATTCCCTCGGCCATCTTGGCTCGACTGGCCTGGTGAGCTTCATTCTGCTCCTGAAACTTCCTCATGGAGGCTATCAACAGAGAATCGCCAACTGTATCAAAAACTCAGCTTTTAAAATTGCTTCTCGGTTTCCTCTAAGCTACTTATAACTTTAAAAGAGCTGCTTCTCCCAGTAATTAGCCCCGACTTGACTCTTTAGCACGAAAGCTGTGCCCCTTACTGCCTCACGCTGCGCGCCGGACACGCGCCAGAAATAACAGAAGGTACAAGTGCTGCTCCTCCCTGAGTTACAACAAAGCTTTAGGTTTCAGAAAGGTCCCTCGGGCGTGTTAGCCCCAAATTCGGCAAAAGGAGCATATTACCAACTTTGTTGAACAGCCAACACGCTGCTGCTGCTTGTTACGTGGTAAATAACGCAAGAGCTTGTGTCCGAACCCTCCGCGACCCAGAGGCGCGCAGTTTGAAAGGGAACGAGCGAAACGTCTGTACACGAGCCCGCTTCCTTCCAACCGCGAGTTTTCCACTTAGAAAAAACCCCAAGAATGAAAAGTACGTACAATCCTGATGTTTTTCTAACGCATTTTCAAGCTTCTCTTTTATCTTCTGCAAGTTTCGGATCTGATCAGCATAATCTTGCGTGAGGAGGGAGCACAGACCAGGAATGAACAGACATCGGGGAAGGAAGTTTTTAGGGGAAAAAAAAAAAAGAAAGAAAAGAAAAAGGATGAGTGGAAATGACGATGATTTTCTCAACCAGAAAATCATTCCTGTCTGAGGAAACCTTGGGTGACCGTCACAATGAGCACAAGCAAAGAGTTGGGAACTGTCCGTAGGGAGAGCGGGTGGTACAAACAGGGGGCCTGTCTGGGGTGCACGGAAAGGGCAGTACCGGGGCACAAAGAACTCTTTTACTTCATCCAAGAACAGCCACCTGTTGAACTCCATTCAAGGAAGGTCTCTCTCATCGCAGGACACGAGGATGGGACAACTCAGACGCTCGCGTCCCTGTGTGTGCTGCTCCGTGTTCCAGCCACGGTGGCTCCGAGGCCGAGCCACGGCTGGTGCTCCCACTCGGCTAACAACCCCGCGCTCTTACACCACTGCGCCTGCCCTGCGGGGCTGGCAAGGGAGGCAAACACAGACGCACACACCGTGGAGAAGTTTACGAACAACGGAAAAGGGGATTTGCTTGCTGATCACGCTGCTTGCACAGGTCTCTGGATACCAGAGGGCGAGGCTCTGAGTAATATGCCCCAACCAGCACTTTCAGGTTTACCTGACGCACAGAGGTGAACGCTGCACGCTTGCTAATTGCAATGGGCAGTCACCTCTGAACCCTGTATTTTCTGGAACGGAGCAGCAGCTTGGTAGGTTTCCAGAATAAATTAATGTAACAGGGCTGTTACAAACCAGTTTCCAAAACCACCTAAACCCATGTATTTTTCACAAGTTAAACCCCTTAAGTTCAAAGGAAGATATTTCCTGACGTAACAGGTTTTTATACGTATGAAGACACATACCGGACAGCTTGACCTCCAGTTTTCTTATCTGCTCATTTCTTCTGAACAACTGGGATGAGAGATCCTCCCTAGAGCTGCTTCCATCAGAAGCCTTGGCAGAAAAACAACACTCAGGTAACTCACAAAACCCATAAAAAGTGATCCTGCTAACTCTAGGATAATAAACACTCTCCCGCCTAGGAATAACGCTTCAGCTTTTCCCCATGAAGGGGAAAGTTGTACCAGCACAGCAGAACGTGTAACCACATGCTGAAGAAAAACAGTAAGGGCTTAAACGGTCAGGGCAGCAACTCCGGCCTGTTCCATGCAAGACAACGGTTTAAAGGAAGCTACAGCCAAAAACTATTGTTCAAACTGACCCCTGAGGAGACAGCGTAACAGCATGGGTAAGTCTGGGGGGAAATCAGGCTCTGCACGTTTCGGGATGGGTCAAACCAAAGGTCTTTTGGAAAACTAAGTAAGGAGAAAAGAAACAGCAAGGCTGTTCACGTGGGATAAGCGCACGACTGACCGCTGATTAGAGCTCTACGGGGGTTTTTGCTCCATAAAAATCAATGTTAAGAGCAGTTAAATGAATATTGCTAAAACAACTAATTCTTGAAGGTCTTCTGAAAGCCACTCAAGACTTCAGGTACCATCACGATTTGTTTTCTGTTCGCTAAACTCACTAAATGGTAAATAAAACTTCTACAGGAGAATTTAAGTGCAAAAAAAATCCAGAAAAGCACAACACCAATATACTTCCATTATAAAAACATATTTAAACATTAGGAGTTCCAACTTTCTGCTTAACAGAACTGGAATTTCAGCTGAGCTTCAGAAAAAATGACTTAGAACGCAACCGGGTAGATAACTTCTCCGTTTTGCAGGCAGCAAACCAGAACCATAAAGCGACTCGCCGCAATACAGCGGGTACAGTTGGCTTCAGCAGCTGCGGCACTGCCTTAATCCAGGTTCTGAAAAAGGGGCAGAGGTGCCAGAGCGTCACAGGATTTCATTTAACCCATACGCTCCCGGAATTATACAGCTTGCTTAAACAGCGCCTCACAACGAGGGTTTAACCCAGACGTTGCAGGAACTACAAGAGTTCCGAGTGCAGCAAAACCTAAACACGTTCTGTAAACGATACGCTCGACTCGGAGGAGTACCGGGACGCCAAGAGGTACACACAGGTCCGCAGCAAGATCACAGCTAACCACTACCTAGCTTGCTTTCCAACTGCCTCCGTCATTAGTTTTACAAATAGGTACCTTACGCGTTACTACAGCTTTACTCAATGTTTTAGGTCTGTTTAACAATGATGCGTACTGAGATAGCTTTGTCACTCAGGTTTACATGGGAGTACAAGCCTCCTAGTAACTCACACGCTGCGGTTAAAATGGTTGTCTGTAAAGCCATAACAGAAATGCAGCACCTGACACCAGAATCCAAAGCAAGGGGTAACTCACAAAGTCATCTCCGGAGTCTGCTCCCACCGACGTAATCGACTCCTTACTGACAGACCTGGGTATCCTGGCAGCTCCTCCTGGTCTGGGAGCAATAGCCGCCTCTTCTGCTATCTTCTTCTTCAGCTTGGCAAACATTTTCCTGCTCTACAGCACTGAAATAGCCAGGGACTTTGAAAAGCCACTACCTCCAAGACGGTTAACACGCTGACGCTCTGTGTAAAGCTCCCGGATGCCAGCATTTAACTCTGCGCCCCATCCACTCGGCTTTATTGCATCTCTGGTTCCGTTAAAGCCTTTGCAGACTGACAGTACCTGCAAATTAAAGATGAAGGGTTTCCACACGACACATTCCTACTCGTATTAAGCATTTAAAGAGAACCAAATGCCTTTTTAGTATCACACCTGTTCCAACGTGCTAAGCAAAAAGCTGCCCGGAGCAGAACCCTTCCAAACATACCCCGAACCGTGTGTCCGCCGGCACAGCTGGCCCCGCCGGGACGGGCAGGGACCGGCGTCCGCTGCGGGAGTGGATGGGCGAGCGGCTCTCCGCAGCCCGGCCCCCACCCAAAAGCGAGGGGCGTTCGGGGCCGGCCCGGCCCCATCAGGCCGGTCCCTGGGGGCTGCTGCCCCGCGCTGCGGCAGCCGAGGCCCCGCCGCCGATGACCCGCGGCCCCCGGGGCGAGCGCAGCGACCCGGCACCACCGCCCCCCGGCTCCCCGGCCTGCCCCACCACCCCCAAGCCGCCGCCGGCCCCCTCGCGCCCTCACCGCCCATGGCCCGGCCCGGTCCCGCCGCTCGCACCCCCCGGGCCGCCGCCGCCGCCGCTTTCCCTGGCGACGCTGACCCGGAAGCGCCGCGCAGGCCGGAAGCGGAGCGAGCCGGTGCGCAGGCGCAGTAGGGCGGGCCCGAGCCCCGGTTCCCGGCCCCGGTTCCCGGCGCCAGCCCTCCCGCCGCCGCGCACCGCACCGCACCGCACCAGGCGCCTCGGCACAAGCATTTACCACGTTTATTAACAGTAAACTTGGACACGGCCGGAAAGGCAGGGCAGTTGTGACAACAGCCAGAGGATACGCGTGAGGGAACACGAACAGAGCCCTCCCGCGGGGGGGGGCGGGGGGCGCGGAGCAGCCCCGGCAGCCGCCGGCTCCCCCCGCACGGAGAGGAACAATAAACGGGTCGTACACAGCAGGGAGAAATACCGGGACAGCGAGCGGCCGCGGGGCCTGGACGGAAACAAACGCGTGCCGAAATGTGCTCCAAAGCCACTGCAGAAGGCTCGAGCCGCCGGGAGGGCAGGGGGCGGCGGGCCCGGCGCCTCGGCCTCGCTGCGAACCGGGCTGGAAGGGAAGGGGCTCGTGTCTGAAATGCAGGAAGGGCAGTTCATGGGCATCTCGGCTTTCACTTTCCCCCGAAACTTCCAGCGGAAACACAGACGTGACTTCTTTCCTCCCCAGAGCACCAAGAACAACGGCAGAAGTTTCTGGTATTACGCTGCTTTGGCGATTTACAGATCCCTTGCAAAAAAAGGTCGATTTGCTCCACAAAAGTTCACTTATATATCGCTCTGTTTTAAATAAAATATCTGGTTTTACCAAAATATGATATACAGGCACATGGCTGTAAAATAACTTTAAACCAATTCACTATAAAATGACTTTTGGTAATAAATACTCTGATTCTCCGAGGCCAAACGCTCCTTTTCCCCTGCAGATGGACTGCGGGAGGCACAGTTCCTCTGCGCTTCCACACCGCTCCCTCCCTGCCCTCCCCTCGGCCTCGCTGAGCCTTGGCCAGGGCAGAAGCAACTTGTGCTTCTTCGCCCGCGTGAGGCGGAACCCTGCTCCTAAGGAGTCACGGCCAAGAAGTGATAATAAACACGTGCCAAAAGGAATCTGCAACGTCAGCGGGGCAGATGCTCACAAACAAGGCTTTTATTCTTGAAGGAACAGCTGCTGCTCCTGGATCTGGTGAGATCTGCGCTGCTCGGGGCTCCTTCGGGCCAGCGAAGTTGCTCTGAAGTCTGCTCAACGTGAGCGAAACCAGGATCTTTAAGAGCAAAACATCTATGCGTGCATCTGGCACATTAATCAGCCAGTTCAGAGACACTCCTCAATCCCCCGAAAGATGGCACAGTCAGAAATCTCAAACTGAACATCCTCTCTTGGCAGAGTAATGGTTTGGATGGGGAAAAAAAAGTGCCTGCCTTCCACTGCTGTGCCCGAAGCAGACAGGTGCGTGCGATGGGTTCCTCCCCTCTGTCTGTGCACATCCAGATTTTCAAAGCACTTGCAATACATTAGGCCACAGAACAGTATTGCTCTCAAAGTCACAGCTATGACGAATGTACGAGAGCCACCTCAGGAATGTATAATCTCCGATCTGGAGATCTTTGTGCCGTCCCCTGCCCCACTGTCCCTCACACGGAGGCTGACTGCAGCTAGTCTGATCGTACCGAGTGGCACGGAGCAGCTTTCAGCTCTGGGTATTAGACTTTTTCCCCTGGTTTGTAAGATTACTCCTGCTGTTACTGCCTGCAGAGCCCCTCCATCCCAGGAGCAGCAGCACAGATCAGCTACTGACACCGAGCAGCCACTTCCCACGGAACAGGCAGGACTGAACAGCCCACGGAACAGGCAGGACTGAACAGGGCTCTGCTGCTGCTGTCACTCCTGACCTGTAGTCAGAACCAGTTACTGAAGAATCTAACAACGATAAAGCTTTTTCAAAAGAACCCTCAAGACAAACTAGTTGTTCAGACGGATTCCAAGGTGTTAGCTTTCAGGAAAAAGCAGACGAAGCACAGCACGGAGTTAACAGCACAAGGAAGGCAGCGGCACGGGAGGCGCTTCACAGTGCATGCCAGGGATGAATCTTGGAGCGGCACTTCCACCCCATCCTTAGAGAAGCCTGACCAGAGCTACTGAAGTTGTAGCTTTTAAAGATGATTATCTGAAGCCTAATTTCCTGTCCTCTCCGTTTCCCATGATCCTTATAAGACATCTCTGCACATCTCCCCGGGGAATAGTCTTGAGGGGTTAAGTCATGACTTGCTGGATGTTATTTTGATGAACTACACAAACCCTCCCAAAGCTTCTTTCTCAAGAAAGCACCCCAGGGCGTGAGTCCAGTTTGCCCAGCCCACACGTCAGTGGTCCATTCAGCTGCGCATGAAGCAAAACGACACATCGCATCCCAAGAGTAATGAAAAACCAGAGCATTAAAGACCCTGTATTTCCCTCTCACTGTTATTTTGAGAAGCCAAAGGGGAAACCCAAAAGCCAGCGTGAAGAGGAGTACAAATAGAGGTGCTCGCTGCGGGAGCAGGATTCCTTTGAGCAAACTACACGCAGTAAGCAGGGAGCTAGGCAGAAGCACTCCAGTAAGGACACAGTCCGGGCGACATTCTCCTCTGCCCTTTAATTCGGTATTGCCCCGTGGTGGCAAGTCTCTGCTAATTAAGGAATAAAGATACATGGCAAAAGGGAACGCAAGACAAGAGGGAAGGCATTCGGCCCAAGAGGAAAAGGGTTTGTTCTCACTTAAAAATGGTTCAGTCCTTGCTTCGCTTCCGCAGTGAGGACTGCTAGATACATAACCAGATTTTTCTTCAGTACATACAAGCGCACATCGAGAAGGTACCTACGACCACAGCACACAGCAGCAAAAATTCAGAATGCCTTAGTTCAAACAAGCCAAACTTTTACTTGGAGGAGAAAATACCAGTATTTTCACCTTGAATGCAGTTGGTTTGAGTGGGAAGGGAGGGGGCTGGCTCAAAATCCAAGCCCAGATACTCGTCCTGCCTACAGGTAGAGCAGACAGAGGGTATCAGCCTTCTGCTGACAAAGTACAGTTCATACTGTACTCCTACTGACACGAGGCGTGACATCGTTATCCTGGCATATCCCTACCAGCAGCGTACCTTCTGAACCAAAGATCGGTAGCTGAGAATGAAGAACCTCAAGAATGAATTTTTGACTTGGACACTCATCGCTGATAAGTTCAATTTCTGAACTAATTTTCAAGGCCACCTATTCTCTCCCACATTCCAGCTCCGTCAGGGTTCTTGTTCTGTTTTTAAGAACAGCATTCTCCTCCTCCCCTGGCAGCAAGCAAACAGAGCCCGTTCTTAGGGCTGCAGGGTGGATTAGAAGCCTCTCACTTCACGAGCAAGGACTCCTTGCTTCAGCCCAGCTGAACTGAAGACAGGTTTGCCAAGGCTTTCCCAGTTAACAAGCAACATCCCGCAGAGGCTCACAGCGCACACTAACGGAATCGCCATCATCACTCCAGTGCTTAGAAACAGCATACTCTTTTCCAGATATACAGAACCAAAATGAGAATTAGCTTCATCAAAGCAAAAGCTAAAGCAAACCAAAAGCATTTGGTTGGAAGGCAGTGAGCTGGGGAAAAGTAAATTCCCCTTTTCCATGCAAGCTGAACACTCCTGGTGGCGGAACAGCAGGCAGGGCAACAGATAACCCGCCTCTTGCTGCTGGCATTAAAGGCTTCAGTATCTTTAGCTTCCTCATACAACCCACGTTTTAGTAACTGGGAATCTCCTACCAGAAGGAAAGGCAGATCAGATCGTCAGCTTCACATCTGTAATACACACAGGAGGACAGTGGTAAGATTCCTGTAATGCACACAGGAGAACTCATTCCCCCGGCTAACTAAGGCCTCCTGTACCTGAAATCAGTTAGGAATTACTTCAAGGTCCACGAGTGAGCCCCTGGAAGCAGCGAATGACAATGGCAGGAGAGCCGTAACCTTTCCTACACCTACCAATGATCTGCACCACCTTGTGGAATGCACCCAAAAGGGCGTATGTGTGTATATATAAAGTTTGTATATAGACATTGTACTGTTTCATTCTTTTTAATACATATACAAGTACCTGTACATATTTACATATTTACAATTTACACCAGCCAGTAGATGTATGCGTATCGTACATATACACACAAACGCCTAGAATACACGTGCACACACACACAAACACGCTCTTTACAATTAACTCCACATCCCAGGTAACGAAGTCCTGCCATAGTCCAAAGAAGAGCAGCACCAAGTGGCGGGGGGCTCAATATACCAGCTTCAAGACTGCTTAGAACAAACACTAGCATTCACAGAAGTTTTTACACTTGGGAAATTACAGAACAGATGGCATAAGCTTCAGCCCAGCTATGAAGAACCTTCATGCAAACCTCCCAGCTACACTCCAGCAATTCTGGCTGTTCCATGCCGAGCAATCCTCAGCTGAATGGGGCCAATCAGTGCTGACTTGCTGCCCTCCACTACTCCAGCTGGCTAGATCATACCCTCGACGACGGCACTGCGAACAGGCCTACCATAATACCATGGCAGTCACCAAGTTCTGCCTTGGTTGCACCTAAAAATAGGGCATGGCTGGGGTTCAACCTAAAAGCACTGATCAGACTCGTCCTTTCACTTCTTTTCTAGCAGCACATGGAACAGCGAAAGGGGATTTTCTCATTTAATGGTTTAAAGTATTCTCAGTTCCCTCTCCTTGCTCGCACCTTCGCTGGCAGAGCTGCAAAAGGCCCTCTAGCTCTGCCAGGAAGGCAGCACAGTCCAAAGGAGTCAGCACTCTCCCCCGGAGTCATATCCTTCTCCAGCAAGTGCTTTTACAAAGGCCACTGTACTCCTTAGCGTACCCAGCCCAGGCATTATGGGCCGAGGGAGCCTTTAGTGCTGCCCAACGCAATTGCAGCCCCTTAGTTTCACTGGTTCAGGGAGGACTGAGCTGCAGTGGCGGGCATGCAAGACGTTCGCGGGGCTTTATGGCAGCACACGCTTGGTTTAACCTGCAAGGGGAGCACCAGCATCTCTCCTGGGGCACAGGGATGCAGCACAGATGGGTCAGCTAAAGGAGGGATAGGAAGGGCTTGTGTCCAGCACCGTATGGGACATCCTCTCCTCTCCTACCAGGGACTGGTAACACTGCAGGAGCCACACATTCCATCCACACACAGAAAGGAGGGGTAACACCTGCTGGAAACGTAAGGATTTCTATCTAACACCTCAAAATGAAGAATGCCCTCTCTTCCTGGAAAATTGTGGCAGCAATACAAATGGCAAGATGACCCATATTACAGCAAGGGATGGGGGCTAGCTTTCTTCGTTTTGTAGTCTGTTAATCTGCCAACTATCGGCCGAATCAGGCAGAGTGGAAGTTGTGTCCTTGGCCAGCAGTACAAAGTTCGTCTATAAAATTGCTGTGTCAAATTTTTAGGGAGCATTAAGTATCTTTACAACTTCACTTCAAACCCACCGCTCCAACTGCAACTTAATTGTCCGCGGTTTTGTCTACTCACTTGCCTAAGACTGCAAAAATATATTTGTTACGAAGGACTCTGTTTTATTGCTATTGTTGGTTTGCACTGTGTGGTTCCATCTTTACCATTTCAAATCCAGACTCTTTGGGGATAAAATATTGTTTTTCTATCGATTTTTTTTTTCCAATTTCTTAAAATTGTATAAAAATAAAGGATTTCCACAAATGTGGGCTAAAGGTAACCAATAATACTTCTATGCTTAGGATCAGCTGTTGGAAACGTGGTTGGTCGCCACAATAAACCTCTAGTGATTCTTTAGTTTAACATTTAAAAGACATGAAAACTTCTGCTTATAAAATTGACCCCATACAGAATGGAACAGCTCAACTAACAGCTGTTTAGTATTACTTTTTAAAATAATGGTCCTAAATTTAAAAATAAAATCAAGTACTTCCTTTTATGATTTTCACATTATAAAACTGCACCATTCAAAATCTGTGGCCAGGGAAACCCCTTTGTAGTAAGACAGTTTCTTTCAATAGTCATCGAGGGTGTTTTCCAGGAAAACATTCCTAACATCCAGTATGGAAGCCAGCTCCAAAATGTGCTTTTGGAGGTGAGGGTTCTCCACCGTTTCATCTCTTGGCAGCTGAGGATAAGATTCTGGATAATTTCGAGTCTCCTGCTAGATGACAGCGAAAACAAAGAGAATCAGACATTCATTTATTTTTACACCCCTTACGAAGAAGGTTGCGACAGGCCAGCGTCCCCTGAGAGGTACCTGATCTGTTTAGCATCCCACACGGAGAGGAAGTACTCCAGCACTTTAAGCTTTCCCTTTCCATTGACTCACAGATGGTCATAGAGGCAATAGAAATGCCCATTCATCTCAGATGGTTCATAATATGTTCACAGAAGCCTTGCAAAAAACCACCAAAAACCGAAACAAAACTAACCCAGACCCTCCCCCACCACCAAAACCCCGAGAAGACAACTTCACATAGACTTACCTACTGGGCCGGAGCTCATTTCTTGAAGTCACAGACATGTGAGCATCTCCAGTGGGAGATGTCGCTCATCCTAAAGTAAGTGTCTAAGACACTGGGGGCAAAACTGTCCCCACTAGCAGAAGACCTGCTGCTCCTCCCTGATATCAGCCCAGGTAGTGCCTCGGGCTTGGAAAGGTACTGGATGTCTGCAGTCAGACACGATGACTACTGTACCTTTCTGTGCTTCCACCTCCCTTCTGTCCTGCAGTGTTCCAAATGGAGCCGGCAGCTTATGCGCCAGCACTCACACGCAGAAAACGGTGTAGATGCAGCAGACTCTCACTGTTGGCACAGCATTAACCAACAGCGAGGGAAAACACCATCTTCCTGTTCAGTGCATTCATCTACACTTCAAAGACCTTTCAGAATCTATTCACACTAGAATGCGTTCCAGCAATAACCTTCCACTCCTCCCCACTTCCTCTCACATTCTCCTTCTACACCCTTTTAGTGGTATAGAAATAATAATCTTTAGTTACTAAGAGGATTTTTTCCAGCAGACAAGGCTGTTAGGAGTGACGTAAATGAATTAGTGTGTCTGCTGCTTATGCAGAACAAGGCTTCAGCAAGGCAAAGGCTTCACGCCTTTGGAGAGGTACAAAGGCACAGGTTCAGCACAGGCTGAAGGCATCAGCGTGAGCGTCAGTCAGCTTGCTCAAGTCACAGTGATGTGCTTCGCCCTAAGACCCTTCCACTCTGAGGCACTGCAGTTCTATACACACTGCACTGTCGTTCTCACAAAGGGACACTTATCCTGCATACCCGGAAAATTTTGTGCATCCTCATAGTGGCCGAACAGAAGACAAATCTCGTCAGAAGCAAGCGAAGAAATTCATCCCCAAAAAACTGAAGAAAGGACTGATCTGTAGAGAAGGCAAAGAAAACTGCATTTAGAAAAGCTTAAAAAAATACACAAAACAAGGCAATTCGGGGGAAATCACTACGAGTGCTTGTGCATTCTCCTCAGTCACTGTTCTGTCCCTTGGAAGGGCCAAGCAAGACAGAACAGCAGCAGCTTGAGTGGCACGCCAGGGTTCGGACGCGCGCCTTCAGGCACGTACCTATGGATCGCGAGTGGGTCAGCAGCTGGGCAATATCTCGGTTGATTTTTCTAAGGTAATCTTGACACTTCTCCCACAATCCTCTGCGCATGCTTGATAATCCAGAGACAAATAGGAATGCCATTAAAGGATTGTTCAGAAAGAGTGTGAAGAGGCTACCCCGCTGAGACTGATCTAAAAAAAAAAAATACATCAATAGACAGAGAGATACATTTGGCACCTGAAACAGAAAAGCTGTCCCTGCCACAGCCTGAAGTCGCTCCCCCACTAAATTCCGTAACAGAGGAACTACTCCCCTGTTAGTTACATCCTCCCTCCTCTTGTGGCAGATCTGGCCTCAAGCTGATGCAGTGGCTAGCAGTACAGGCTTCCTGGAGTTGTGCATACCGCCAGGAGAAAGGGATTTTCTCGTGACCTGTGGGAGGCCTGTGTCTTCACTCTGAGCACGTAACTTGGACACAAGTCATAACGGAAACAACCGATACAGGGTGCCGATTATGCACCCTTAAGTGTTGAACACGGACATTCTTACTCCGCTCCAGAGAGCCGGCAGTTGACCCTGTACACCCCCACCCCCCAAGCCTGCCCTTCTGTTGGGCACTACGGTATCCAAAAGCCCTTTTACTCCATGCAGCTCAGTGTGACACAGAGGTCCACGCTTCATCTCAACCAACCGGGAAGTCAGAGAGAATGGTGATGCATGTTAAGATCATGTGCCCACACAGTAAGGCCACTTCCTCATCAGCAAGGATCGGTGACTTGTTTCGGTGCCTTCTGGGCTGCTGCAGGACCTGGGCACACCGCAGGCGTGGTATAATGCCGCCCTGACGCAGGGGCGCCGGTCGGCTCAGCTAAGGCGTCTCTGCATGGTGCTCTAACGCACGGTGCAGCACCCCCTCAGAACTTTCCTGACTGGTTCCTGATCACAGGATAGGCATCCAGTGTTTTATAAAGTTAGTTCTACTTTTCAGAGTTTCTGTTTAAACAGGATTCACTTAAGTTTCAGCTAAATAACGGGAGTAATTTCAAAACAAGTGAGAAGCTTCCACTTCTTCCACATTCTCTCATGACACCTCCCTACCATCACCCTGTGGCTGAAGCCCTTTGCACTTGTCTTTGTGATGGATAACAAGCTTAACGTGGCAAATTCCAATGAGAAAGTCTGGAATGATTTGTATTTTACAGTAGTCACAAGGACTGAAGAATGTAGCGTTTCATTGCCCGCTCCTACCATAAACCCACCTTCTCAGGGCACACAAAGCCAACGGTTTTCCTTAGCTTACCCTCTAAAATCAGAACAAGGCCTGAGAGGATTTTGCTCTACTTCTGGAATTGAAAAGCTGACACACCTTAGCTGACTGCTAACTTTCTGGGACTAATGAAGCTGCCCAAAGTGCTAATCAACACCATCATCCCAGCACCAAGCTGGCAATTTTCTGAGTCTCCGGGTAGCAGAGACTCTGGCCCCAGGCACACATGGAAGCTATCTGTAGAAATACCGTTGTTAGAATAAACTATTTGCCATAAACGGTAACTCAGCTTTATCAAACTACTTCAGGGAACGTTGGTCTGATTTAGGGATCGCCCAGTGACGAAAAGCTACCTTTTCCTGCAGATCTAAGTCATAGTTGTTTGGGATAGATACATGACTTAACTGCAACTTGTTAGGAAATGCAATACTACACGTACCTTGTAACGCTTTTGGATATGCTGTTGGAGAAAGCAAGCACACCAATGGTTGTCCAAATAAGTTTGTGAAATTCTGTAACAGATAAGAATGTTGAAGTATTGATGGTCACTTTGCTTGCTTTTGAATATTCAGCAGGTTAAGGGTACAAGCAAAGACTGTTAATGACAGAGAACACGCTAACGCCCGTCACACGGTTTGGCATTGGCAGGAAGGCTGACAAGTTGACTTACTCCCAGATCACAGCACAGGACCATAACCCATTATGTTTTAAAGGAATTCTAATTCATTTCACTGCTACTGATAGCAGCCACTAGTGTCATGGAAACATGGCTTTCAGCAGTAATACATTACTTGAAAAAAGTCACGTTCTGCAGTAAAAAGGAAAGCCATTGGCTTTCAGGTCAAAACAGATCTAGCATCTCTCCTCAGTGCCAACACAACTATCCATGGTGATTCATTTCCCTTTTTCTTTCTAGCAGGAGGAACTATTTCTGATGACACAGAAGAGCCCAGTGGAGAGAAGTTTTAGAATAAGTTTCCTTTAAGGCAAGTATGTCATAACCTTAACATCTGCTATACCGAACCCTCACTTTACAACACCCGTTTCACACACCTTCCGCCAGCACCTTAAATATTGCTTGAGCCTCCTGGTGCACAAGAACTTCTCCAGAAACCTCAAACGACACCTTTGTCCGGTTTCACCAACATTCACCTGGTCACAGTCCTACAGCGCATCTGTCTGGTGGGTGTAGTGGTTGGTAATAATTACCACCGAGGAAAAAAGAATCCATTGACAGAGGCTCATTAGCTGCCGTGTCTCAAACGGCTTTCTGTTTGCCTTTCAAAGCCACGGAAAACGTAAGTGAGCACGTCTGCATCCTGTCAGAGCACACGTTCGAGCCGTGCATTCAGAGCACGAGCGCAACATGCACTCCTGCAGACAATATTCTTAAAACTGGCAGGTTACGACTGTGAGGTATGCATCACCAGAAGGATTTGCTTGTGTAGAATCATCAAAAAGCTCATTTTTTTAATTCCTTTTGCCTTCTGCTTCATTCAAATGGAACTTGCCCTTCCGGGCAGTGTATTTCAATTAAATTAGTTTCACTGAATTAATTTAATCTGCAGTCTAAAGACAGTCATCTAGTCGAATCAAAATACAACATTTCCCATATCTGACAGAGTGCTGACTAGTCCTAAAAACTCTTCTGTTTCCCAAGGGAGATTTATAGTGCTGGATACTAAGGTTTGGTCTCCAACGAAGAAACAAAGACTATTGCCGTGAAGACAGAAACACGGACAACCCCTGAAGGAGCGACCGCAGACACTGCCAGTCTGAGCTGGGTACACACCAGCAGGTTACACCTTCTCAAGTAACACGTACGCTTTGTATTCGCGGGCAGATTGACACGTTGACTTTATCTTGTCTCACCCAGCTAGAGACCAAAGCACTTTGCACACACTCCATCACAAAACCGGCAATGCAAGTAAACGCTGCCGACAGCTCTACAGCAAAACCCAGGGTCACTCGTATCTCAGGGAAGGAATTACAAACTGACGGTACCTGAGAGCATTTTGGACTCTGTCCCAGCGGAGGGGAAGTTAACGTAGCTAGGAAGTCCTGCAAAGGGGAGAAACTACACGGTTTAACACAGAACATGCTCTTTGGAGGACAGCTGCTCGTGCCAGTCGCTACGTCTGAACTACAGACCCAGAAGACTCTCAGGTTTCCAGGTACCGGTCTCAGCTCTTGCCCAGGTACAACCGCCCACCACAGCCGATATGAACAGCAGGACTCCCTCACCACCACCTCCGCTCCCCGTTTCCACAGAAAAGCGCAGTGGGCGTGCATGCCACAAAGGAACAGGAGCGTGCTACAGCCACGGCTCGGGGCAGAGGATCACAAGGTGCGCCAGAAAAACCTACAGTCTGGCTGTCGGCAGCAGCTCTGGGTACAGAAGGCCCTACCTTTCAGTGCCTGGACAACTCCAAATAGGGTAAAACACATTTTTGTTTCAAAATGGATTCTTTCTTTATCCTTCAGTATTCAAGTTTTCCGACAGAAGTGTTCCTGCTTTTTAAAATGCATCTCAAACACCTCTTTCCAAAAAAGAACGACTCGTCAGCGCCGAAAGAAGTCACTTCATCAAAGCTTTGCTAAGCTGAACATTTATACCACATCACCGGCAAAGGCCCTGCGTTCTTACTGGCTGGAGTTTTCTGAAGGCTTTGCATTTGTCCATCACCCTGGACAACCACAGCTACAAGAAGACACTGATTTTAAAGTATGATTTCATTCACGCAGACAGTGGTAGCCTTCAGGAACACAGCCATCTATATTTAAATGGAAGTGTTAAAAAATACAATCATGGCTTTAAGTAGATAGGCTCGATTTGCAGTTATCTTCCACTTTCAGCTAAATATGTAGGGGAGGAAGCTGTTCAAGTGCTGCTGATTTGACAAACTGAGAAGGCACTTCCTGGCAGGACTTACTTTCAGTCATCACCATTTCAGCCCTCCAGAGAGAGGGAGAGGATGCAAATGCGTGCAGAAGAGCAGGAACGGGCTGTAGAAAAAGATGTGTGAGCAGTTGCTGTTACTGCCAGTGCTGCTAGCAGTGACATTTAAATGTCAGGATAGCTACAGCCCTAACAGAAAAGATCAGAGCAGCCATGTGGAAAAAAACTCAGCGCACGGCCTGCAACTTCTCACCAAGTGCACAGAACCTCTTTGTCTGGGCCAGCGCCCGAGTCTACAAAGCGTCTCACAACACCCCCAGAGCGTAGTCGAAGGACAGCACTATCCGTACGTCCTGGCGACAAGGCACCGAGCACGTAAGCACGCACACGACGTCGACAGGCAGGAACTTACAGGGGCTAGAAAACACTGAGATTGAGGGCTCTGCCATCTAGCTTCAGTTCAAAACAAACCACCACACCTAAACCCATCCCCACACATCTGCCTACGTTCAGTGGGGACGGACCGTGAAGGCGAATGCCAGTTCTCAAACCCTGGATGTCTCTTTTAAACTGGAGTCCACGCTATGGGCTTTTTTTTCCCCCTTCATCCTCTTTTTAGATGCCTCACAACTGTGGCCATGTGATTCCAATCTGGGTCACAGCTCCTCGCAGCCACTTCCATAATCCTGTCCTGAAACACTTCCCCAACTCCCATTTCTATGCTCCTTACACACAGGCAGCGTTGGATTTCCTCACACCAGCTGCTGCGTGCGCTCAACAGACGGAGCAGTGGCGTAGTCTACACTAGCGATGGTCAGTTCACTGCAGAACAAGGGGAGGAAGCTAAAGGGAGGTTACAGTTTTTGCTTACTGTGTGCCCCCAAAATGTAAAGAAAATTAAATTACCAAATACAAATCTAATACAAAAAGCCAATTCTGCTGTAAACACTTGACTGTTACTCTCACGAGAGCTACAAATCGACCTGTGGGAATCCATCACCTCAAAAAGATCCTTTGCTCTAGGCTGTCCGCAGAACCCTGCGATGTCCAGAGCTGTATTTGCACTAAGGATCACCAGGAATCCCTTGCCCTCCCTTACGGAGCTGATCCTCTCGACACCAGTCAGCAGTTCTACCAGAGAGGAAGGGGGTAAAAAACCCGCAACAAAACCAAAGCAAACCCAAGTTACATGTTTCACCCGGCAACAAACCCAGCCCCCTGTTGTTACACTGGGATGAATGTCAGGAAAGAGCGGAGGAAAACATCCCTACCAAATCCTCATTTCTCAGAAAGACAAACCATTCGAATCGTATTTCCCTCCCTTTAAATGGGGAAGGGAATTTAATAAAAAGCAGCTTTGCGCTGGAATCTAGTGTGGTGAAGTTAAATGCAGTGGGATGTAAAAAACCCTTTGAAATGCGTCACGAAACAACAAACCCCAGAGAGGCCAGATCGTTATTTAGTCAGGTGGAAGGTCCCTGGCCCTATACAGAACTCTTTTGAGCGGTACTGATCGCCGATTTGGTACCTGCCTTGGCTGCCAAATGCCTTTAAAACAAATGACATGGACTGGGGATACT
This sequence comes from Rhynochetos jubatus, assembly GCA_027574665.1. Classification (NCBI taxonomy): domain Eukaryota; kingdom Metazoa; phylum Chordata; class Aves; order Eurypygiformes; family Rhynochetidae; genus Rhynochetos; species Rhynochetos jubatus. The sequence goes on from CM050671.1 coordinate 1,033,509, forward strand.
GAACAAGGCACAAGTTCATCTGGCCACTAGACGTCCCTGTTCCTCCTCCGAAACGCAGCTGTGATGTTCCCTTCCCTCACTGCACAGCGCCGAGCTATAAAAAGGACACAAGGAAGTGGCACTTTCCCCAGATACTGCACGTTCTTCATATCCCATTCATGAATGAAATGAATGTCGTAACGCTATCCAGGTGCAACTGGGATGGAAAAGGCCTGCTTCCGTGTTACCCAAACTGCAGATTCCCAAAGGTGGTTTGGCACGGAGGAGTTCTACTGTACGTCCACAGCACCCTGGGAAGGAGGCTCACTGTCCAAGCATACACCACTACACAGAAACACTGGATGCTAATTTGAGTCTTGTTATGGTTCAGACACTTTTCAGACACAGACCCCCGAGTTTTATAAGATCAGGCTCAATGCTCTGACTCCTTTCCGTTGCTTAAAAGCAACCGAGTGTTGGATGACTGGAAAAAAAAGAAGTAGATTAGTTTCCTCCCTCCCCCCTGAACACACACCAAGATTTGTCTTTGGTATATAACAAAAATAAACCTCCCACCAGAGACCTTGGAAATCTTGAACTTTTTTTCCCTCCAGGAGGATTTATTACTTTCCAATGAGCGGCTGTTCATGTGCTTCTCCTTCTTGTTCCTATTCATAGGATCAGATCCTGACTAGCATGCACAACCTCAAAAGAAAAGAAAGACTGAATACAAACTGTTTAAAAAAATAGCCTGGTCAAAGTGTAAGCTAACTAGGGGTTGACACTGCATCCTACCACACAAGCAGCTGCCTTCAAGAGCCTTACCTTATAGGCGACGCTGTTTGAAGAGTCCACAATGATAAACAGGGGCTTTCTGGTGAAAGGGTAGAGATCTCCAGGGTGAAGGCTGGAAAGAGAAAGGGACGCTTCAGAGAGTGCTGGAATTGCTGCAGAGCTGGGACAGTGCTCAAGTTTCCCAGACACACAGCTGCCCACGTCCAGATAAAAAGCAAGTACATTCCTCATGCCCCAGTCCGCAGAGGTTAACGGCAAAACCACGTTGGGATTCTCTATAATACGGGGTGTCGGACTTGGTTCTCTCTCAACAAGAGGTGTTTATCTTCCTGAGAAGTCATGCACCATTAATTTGAAGTTTTCCAGTAATACTTTGAGTATTTAAATCATCATTTCGAGTTGCATAATTCACTAATTGTTCAGCTCCAAGCCAATCGACACTACGATGTCCTGCACTGAAGAGTTAGAATTCAAGAGGCTTTGATGCATTTTTCTCTACTAAAGGCAAATTCTTCTGACTCTGCAGCTGTCACTCACAAAACTTACCAGTGCATCTCCTTGTAAGACTGGTTCCGCTTGTGGAGAGCATCCCCATTTATAATGTCCCGGTTGCTGTTTGTCAGAACGCCACCAAAATCATACGGACCTACACACAGCAAAAAGAAAGCTGAGATGAGCAGAGGCAATGCCCCTCTGTTAGGGATTTAATGATTATATGAAAGGGACGAAGCAACCAGAAATCCCAGAAAACTAAGTGAGTCTGAACTACTGCAGTCGTAAGGAGGAGATGGAGGAACGTGGAGACTTTACTGACTACAAATTCAAATGTATGCATTTTTAGTAGTTTCAGCATCTATCAAATAGAAGCAGGCAATGCCAACTCCTAACATTAATTTATTTATTCGCTATTTATCCACAAACGTAATACAAAAGGTCCAAATGTTGGCTCTTGTTGCACTACACAGCAAAAAGATTAAAATCCATTACAGATGTCACACAGGAAAATCGACACCTTTGTAAAATTACCGTATGAGCTAGCATATTCAGAACTGGATCAAAAAATAAGGCTAAATCAATCAAACCCCCTGTAGCCTCTCAGAACAGATACAATACTATTTGCTGCAGCTGTAGTACTGCAGAGGGGAGAAGAGAGCGCTCAGGGAACGAATACGCTTTCAGTACGCCCAGGAAGGACAAAACAGTTTTAACCAGATGTCAAATATGCAGCAAAGGTTTATGTTTTTTTTAAGATTTCAAATACAGAATTCACAATTTTTAAATGCACGCAGCCTGGATAAGCGTTCCTAAGGTAAGCTAAAGGGATACTCTCCTATGTTTGCCCAACTGAGCTACCCACCTAACGGTCTGACGGAGAGCAAAGACGAAAGTAATGGCTACAAAAAATATCAAATCCCACACCCAAAAAAATGTGCCGGAGTTAGCAGGAAATATTTCTGCCACTGATGCGGGTATGAAATGCCACTAACATTAGTAGAATAAAGTATTAGTGTTTCCTCATTCTGCTATACATTTGCAGAGTTGGTTGACTCCTATTTGGCCACCAAATGCAATTTTTTCAGGTTTGGATACACAAGACACCTTTCCGTTTTGAGGGAAGCTTTGGGAATACAAAATTAGGAACAGAACACACATTAATTCAGCACTGTTACAGATGTCTCGCGTGATCTGTGAAACACAAATGGCTTACAGGCGCGAAGTGCAACTTGCAGCTGCTCTCCCTTTTAATAAGGTGGAACCGCTCGGTCTGTGCAGACTACACGACCTTATTAAAAGAATGCAGTTGTAATGGGATTCGTTTAATGAAAACCAAAGCCTGACTATGCAGCTCTTGAGATGACAGAGCCTGGATGCTTCTGCAGCAAGGTATTAAGCTGAAACAATACATGCAGCGGACGTAACACAGGCTGTAACGAACGTGGTTTAGTTAGAACCTATCGCCAAGTTGCAGCAAAATGTTAAAAGCATTGCAAAAAATCACTGCCGCAATCCACAGCTGACAGGGATTTTTTTCCTTTAACATTTTGAGAGCTCTGTAACTCATGCATTGGATGGACAAGGCATGCATCTTATAAAGGAATGCAAGTCTCGGATGAGGCGTGTACAATATTTAGGATGTTAACAACTTTATTTGTTGTCTTTCCTTAAATTATATAAACAGATCTTTTGACTGTGTTTACACCAGCCAACCAGTTCTCAGCTTTTAGATTGCAGCTGCATCCAAATATTCTGCTAGGTTGCAAAGAACAGGAGGATGAGGTGAGGGGAATTGTCAAAAATCATGAGAAGGGCTTGAATTGTCAGGTTAACAAGCGTGCAAATAGAACAGTCCCTGCAGACGCGTCAGCCCTTTGACCACCCATCTCCTGGCCATATGTGCTCATAGTACCGGAGATTGGAAAGAATCACAAAGTGATGTTTTATTAACTTTGCACTGATGCATCGACCGAGCCATGTGGTCTTCAAAACTGGTGAAGCTTTTAATACTTCAGATGCATCAAACACTGGGTACGCCCTTTGAAAAGGTCTCAGGTTAATGCACACTAATTAAAAGACAGGGAATTAACTAGTTTGTGGGGGAAAAAAGGCTATCTTACTACGTAAACAGGAGAATAAAATTGACTTGTCTTTTAAAAGGAGCTTTGTGACATCGTTCTTGGTCACTTGTCCTGGAACATAAAGAGAATTCAAGCCCTGTTCATGACAGGGAGCATTCCTTTATTGTACCTTCACTATCCGAACGACCTGATGGAAACACGCCCGTGGCAGACAAGTAAATCAGCAGTACACTGTTTGCAGGCAGCTCCTGGAATTCAAATATAAAGAAGAGTGGCAAGGGAAGTATTAGTTTATTTCAATCATCAGTCATCACCTTCATAAATACATTGTCACTGAAGTGTGCTACCCCTGCTTCTGGCTTCCCTTCACTCTGTTCTCCGTACATGCACGTGCCCTTCCCCACCACACGCACCCCTTCCAACAGGTGAATCACAGAGCACAGTGTAAACTGACCATCCCATCACGCTATTTTTTTCTCCACACAGACCTTCAGGCTGATATTAGAGGTTCAAGCAGCACTAAAAAAGCATCTGCTTCCACAGAGACTCCCTGACTACCTAGTCAGATCTGAGGCTTCCCAAGGCACGGAAACCAAAGCTGCCAAGATCCATGCAGACCCTAACTCCCAAACAACTGAGGGTCCTAAAGGAAGTTCTTTGTTTCCAAATACCCCAGAGCCTGCAACACCTGGCCTTTCTCCCTGACCCTTCTCAGCTGGACAAGCAGCACAACACATCCAGGTGTCTGTATAGGCCTGTAAAAGAAATCTATTTTCCACCTTTCTAATGGGCTGTCTGCATGAGGAGACAGATGCTTTTAATTTCTGCAATGGCATCCAAAATTCTGAGTAGTAAGGATGCACTTCCTTCACCTCACCAGCTGTGTCTTTACAGGTGTTTCTCGAAACAAACCCAAACTTGTTTCTTTACAGGATTCATATTCATATTCAAATTCACCAACCTTAAATGATGCTGCTAAAAATGTATATAGCTGGCTAAAAGTTGGTTTATAAAGTAGATATTTGTGGGGGTTTTCCCGCCTGGCCGGTTTCTCCGTCGACTCCTGTAAAAAAAACAAAAGCCAAACCACAACACACAAACCCCAACGACCGTATGTTACCAAAGCAGTTTCATAACCCGTTAGATTTCTATTTATCAGAGTGTTCGTCTTCAGCATACTTCCCACACCAGTGGTCTGTCCCTGCTGCATTCCCGACTGCACCGTAAAGCAGGATGCAGTGCTTGAGCCAGAACTTTGTATTATCCCTCATTTAAATGTGTTACCAAGATCTTTCTTACTCTAAAGCATCACCCAAGAAAAGAGTGAAAAAAAAAAAATCACTCCTCATCTCAATTAAATAAGTGAAAATGTACATACTTCCTTTTGCCTCCAGCTAAAATATTTGTTGGGCTTTCTCTGAAGAAGATATTTCATTTTCAGGTGATTTAGCACGCTGATGAATTTACCTGACTGCATGACTGCTAGAGTGAAAACAAAGGGGTGAGCGTATAGCGTGGCACCCCGTCAGAGGCACCTCGGCTAGACCAGAGCAAACCATTTGTGAAATGGTGCCCAAATATTCGTTTTTGCTATTTTTTCCACCACTGAAGGTTTGCCAACAAGGAAAAAAAAGAGGCGGGCGAGGGGTAAAAACATCACTTGGATCCAACTCCACAGGTTTGAGGTACTCCTCACTAACTTCTAGCAAGAGCTGCCCCAGCTTTACTAACCTGCTCTGCACAGTGACAGCACTGGAAGAGTACACACACCGTTTAAACCCTCACGAACAGAAAAACCCCATTCAAGATCCGCCGCCAGGTTGGTCACCGCAGCGGAACTTACCTGCATTCCAGGCTTGTTCATTTGGGACGCTAAATTCATTGGTTCCCTTTCAAGTGCTTGTAGCATTCGGAACATATCGATCGTTAATTCACTGAACTTGACCTGCAAGAGAGTCAAACACTTTATTCAGCCAGACAGATTAAACAGTATTTCTTTGGAGTTACCCAGGTAAGAGATTCACCTGCACCCGAGACAGACCATTTCCTGACTCTCAGGGATCTGTCAGTGTCGTCTCTGAAGACCTGTGGATGACTTTTAGAAGAGCTCACAGAGGACAAGGACTATTTATTACAGGTCTGCCAGGGCAGTTCACTGTAGCTCAGACCCCTGCTTTGCAGATTACAGACTTTTCTGGGGTGCTCACAAATAAAATGCTGAATCCGCTACATGCTGTGAATTTAGACAAAATCTAAACAAGGTAACACAAACTGTAGTTTAGATACAACTCCCTTGCTTACCTGAAAAAAGAGCTCAGAGAGAAGTCATCAAGCCTGTACAACTTCACTATCATCATCATCATCTAAAAAACAAGACCTTGAATGTCTTTTGAAAACCCCTTCCTGTTGCAGCTGAAGTTGCGACAAGTATGTCATGTGAAAGCCTAAGTCGAGGCTTTTCTAGACAGATCCCAGAGGCCTCTCCTGCTTAAACGTTGTTAAGAGCAATCCAGTACATGAAAATCAATTGTATCTACTTGACTGACATGATGAATAGAAGCAGTAAGAGGTCAGTACTACAGATCCAAGACCTAACATTTCTTTTTCAGCTCTTATTTCTGAGCGTCTCTTCTTCTTGCTGCTGCTGCAAACATCACAATCAAAATATTTTAGTGTTCACCTCTATCAGAATCTCTGTTGCATGATCAGAAGGGATGTCACAGAGGGAGGAAATGTGAACTCCAAAGACAAACCCAGGTCCCCAGAATTTCTTTTACCTGGTTGTTGCAGTTCCCAATAATCAGCGCATCCGCAAGAGCAAGCTGTCCCACTATCATTCCCTGCTCTAGCAACGGAGCTCCTGTTTCAGAAAGCCTGTTAGAGGTGATTACAATGGTGTTGTCATCATTTAAAACCATGACAGGGTCTGCCTAAAAAAAAGCAACCAGAATAAATCAGGAATTCAAGAAAACAGAGAGACTTGCAGTCAGAGAGAAGTCCAAAGGTCTTGTCACTTACAGTAAACATTTTATAACTGAGGCCAATGTTTTACATTAATTTGCAAATTTGTATATTTGCACGCCGGCTACAGAGCGATGCCTTACCGCCAGGAAAAGCAACAGCTCTTAGGGACTGCCAGCAAATGTGTGGTACAACCACACGAAGGCACAGCAAAGAGAAAAACACAGTGCCTCAAGTGACACGAACCCTGCTTCAGCTCTTCTACAGCCAAGGAAGCAAATGTCATCAACAACCTTACAAACAGACGCAGACTAAAGTGAACACTCCTAAAGTGCAAAAGAGCCCCGCGCTATTTCAGTTCGCCTGCCCTTCCTAGAAACAAAGAGCAAAGGAGATGAGGGAATGACCATGGTGCCATCCATTCTGGCCATGCTGGTGACACAGCGACATCTTGTACAAAGGGGGAAAGGTGAACACTCTCATTGGGCAGAATAAAAGAAATTATTTTCCTTTCAGCAAACTTCAGAAGTTGGTCACGTTCCAACTCTTTCCGTAACTGCCATGTTTACACCGTGTTTTCCATTCGATACTGCTAACGCGCTGCTGGTGTAACAGACCGGTACTCCAGCAACGTACACTTTGGAACACAACCGTAACACCAGCAAACTGGATTGACTTCCACAGCAGCAGAACTGGAGTTGGCAGTCCCTCCAAAATATTGACCACGACAACTGCTGTGCCGTCTCCTGAACACCAAGAGCAAAAACGTTAATGTGACCCAGTGTATCTCAGCTTCATGCTCCTGTCTTCAGTACGTGACACGACCAGGGCTGGCACTCACGGCTGTCACTGTTACGCCACTGTGAACACGTTTCAATCCTTAAATTGGACAGGAATACTGTCCCTGCATGTGGCACACCTGCTCACCACACAGAGGTGGTGACACAGGAACACTGGGGTGAACAAGTCAGAGCATCTGACTTTTAAACCAGCAGCTAAAAGGGAACGGTGTTCTCACCTCAATAAACGCTGCCACTTCCTGAAGAACCAGGTTCCACTCCACCTGATCTTCAGTATTGAACCGATGGGTGTAGTCTTCGATTTCATCTGACAGCTCCTGATGTAAAAAGTTCAAAGACAGACACAGTCACCTCTTAAACTGAGAGCCCACCAGGCAGGCCGTAACGTCACACTTTGGTTAGCTGGGCTGGCCTTTAAGAATAATTAAAAAGAAATTACATTACTTGAGAACATATGCAGCACACTTGTGACTAACACGCCAGCCACAACGCGTTCTTTCAGCAGACAGAATGCCAACGTTACACCGAGTTTTGGCAACGCGAGGTGTCTTTTAAGTAGGTCCAAATGCAAAGAATAGCTGGAGTTAAGTATAACTATCCCACTCACATACAGCTCTGTCACTCGTTATTACCATAAGCTATGGATACCAAGGACTCAAATTTCAGCTTAGAAGTAACTTTAAATACATTGAGTGGATGGTACGGCTTTTTTAGCTGCTACTAAGCTGAGCTCGCAGTTCAAGTGAGCTTAGACACAGAGAGAGTACTGCAACCTACACAAAACTGTCAGTACCAGAAGCTGCTTGCAGCGAGGTTGTTAGAGGGGCCGGGGAAGCATATGCTGCCGGGAGAGGCATGCTGTTCCTTTGTTGTGGTTAAAGGGTACCTCCTACCTCCCTGTCTAGGCTGCAGCTATCGGAGTATTTTTACTTGGTGTTCCATCAATGCCATCAAATTATTTGAGCTTAAAATGTCATTATTAAACGTCTGATTCACAGAAGATACCCACTGTGTTGGGTGTCAGCTATACTAGAAAAGCAGTGCTCAACCTTGGCCTGTAGCCTGTTTGTGGGACCTAAAGGCTTGTGTTTATAGGCATCCGGTGCTTTAGCCCCCTGGCAGAGGCATGTGCAGATCCAGCCTCCCCAATTTCATAGCAATATCTACATCGTTTAGCAAGGTTCAATTTTGATGGGTCTCTGGGAAGTGCAAAATGTATTCAAGATGTGTTCCAGACACGGGACAGAGTGATAGCAGTTTGGAGGGAAGAGAAATAAGTTCAACGTCAAGCTAGGAGACGCTGGCTTTCCAAGCAACAGTGTGTCCTAAGATTTGGTGAGGGAGATGCCACAATTTCTTAAATGCACTACAGGAATGAACATGTACTCAGTTACCAGATGATCCCCACATTTTCAGATGAATAACATGCATCTTACAGTCCATTCCTAACTAACCATATACATTTGTCAAGTTTTTCTCTAGCCAAACGCTCCCAGCATACTGAATCTTTCCGTAACTCTAGACATGTTACTCCTTCCCTCTGTGGCATCCAATAGCACAGTAAGTAAATGAGGGGGAAAAAGGTGAAAAGCTACGCTGCAGCAGCAGCTAACATCCCCGATCTGATGTGTGATATTTCAATTGAAACAGACCATATCATGGATTCCCAAATTAGCAGAAAAGCCCTGAATAACCAGCAGCTCCCACCCCTTAGCACCTTCATCCTCGTTTTGACATACCTTTACAAGGTCCTTTACAACATCCATTTTGTTGAGCAAGAGACAAACCACTATAAACCTTGCATAGTATCGCAGCTTCTTAACCACTAATTCAGGCCTAAACACAACAACAAAAACACCACAGCCAAGTTTGAGATTGAGGTAGAACACAGTTAGGCAACAGGGGAAGGGAGAGGAGGAGTTTGACACCCGAGCAAGGCTGAACACTGCACAGATTCAGCATTCTAACTGAACTCACGTGGAGATCAATAGCTACCTGGCTGCTTAGAGGTTTATTTAAAACTGAGTATAGGCACACAAAATACGCATGAAGAAAGCCACAGCCTCCCCCCTCCCCAGTCTCCTTATGTGAGAACAGGCATGGGAGTCAGGTAAAATCACTGGCTCTTCCAACCTTTTGACAGTTCCTGGGCACTACCTGACCCCACTGCATCCTGTGAGAATCACAGCTGGCTCAGAGTTCACCCACCTGGGACAACTAGAGATCTGCAGGTCAGCACAGCCCATAATTACTCAGCTATTTCTAAAATCCTCTGGCAGTATCTAGAAATGTGCTTGGTCAATCCTACCTTGTCTGAAACAGCTCAAGCACCCAAACTGAAATGGAGAGGTTTTTGGGAGAGAGGATAACAGGATCAACAGGTATCGGAACAGAGTAGGGAAACATTCACCTTTTTGTGGCCCATAGCTGCATTTAGACATCAGCGAGCCTAGGGGTGTGCAAACAGCCCAGAGATCCTCGGATGCTTGGCAGGAAACTCCCTAATTAACCTTCTGCATTTATCTCGGTGATGAGTTAAGATCATTTCTCCAGCTTTAATGAGGGAACCCAGGTTTACTGGCTGGAATGTAAGATCAGGATCCAGAACTGAGCTCTTTATCAGTTCTTATTTATATCTATGTTCTTGGCAGGCAGCACATTTTCTGCATTGCCACAACACCGCCCTGCTTAGAGTGTACCTTTCTCAGTGTAGCGTCTTAAAAGGAAGACATTACACCTTCTGAAACTCTTGGTCCTTGTCCCAGTCCATTACAGAGGGCTGCTGTACTGCAGCACTAACTGATGTTCCCCTGAAAAGCCTTGATCAGGGTCAAACAGGTTCCTCTGCTTCAGCCAACGTGACCTCTCTTCCAGCCACTGGAGAACAGGTCCCAGCACTGATGCTGCTCAGGACTCACAAGGACAAAACTTTGGGGCTCATAGGTTTCTAGCCAGGACCAGAAGACAGAATATTCCTCCTTAAAAGAAACTTCCTTCAGCACTGATTTTATCCCAGTTATGCTCCTACAGTTTGTAGTTGTTCCCTCCTTTCATATACCTTTCTAGTCTTCAAAAACAAGGGTGTTCATTCAGACCTACCTGTCTTCTTTGTTGACTTGGGAGTAGTATGACCTCTGCCTAATTGCTGAATAGAAGGAGAAAGCTTCATTGAGATAGCTGGTTTCTGAAGTGCGCAAGCTGCAGGGGAAGAATCAGATTAGCTCACTACCTCAGCTGGAAATCCATGCCAAACCCTCCCTTCCTGCCCCCTCAGCCATCTTGTGCAGCGACGGCAAAACTCCCTCCTCAAGGAACAGCGCATGAAAGCCAGACTCTCATTCGTTGTGCCTGCTGGGAAGACAGATTTCAGAGCTGGATTCCATTTCAGATAACAGTAAAGCGGCCCATCTTGCACCCTGATGGACAGGTGGCAGGTTAATTGAAAAGTCTGAAGGAGCATTAAGCTCCCAAACTTGTGGATGACACACAGCACGCGTGGCGGGCCGGGAGACACTGCGAGGTAGGAGGGAAGTCCTTAGGCAGTGTCAGCGTGGAATCCGGCTCACAGGGGCCTCTCTCTGCAGCACCCCATGCAGTCCCAAGGGCCTTCTCGTTCACAAACAGGCATCATGCCTCAACTGACGCATTCATTTCTCCTGACTGAGTATCCAGATGTTTGGCATGGAGCTGCCACTAACACTGTGTTCCCCTGCTGAATTCTTTTCTGTGCTTACTTACTAATAATGGTAATAGAGCTGCCCAATCTTGGAAGCAATTTCCCCAATTTGCCATCGCTTCAACCCATACCGATTGTCCAATACTTGTCTATTGCGCAAGAGAGAAAAGAAAGATTAAAAGGCATTCCAGAATTTCTCAGAACATCACACCAGACAAGACAAAGAGCCATTGTAGGGCCAAATCCAGCTTTCGTTCCTGGTGTGGTATCCCCAGGAGCAGTCCCTCACAGAGCCAACAGCACTGCATTCGCACACCAGAACCAGGCCCGTTTATCTTGCATAAACTCGCGAGAGCTCGACATAAGCATGGTGCACAAAATACACACAACAAAAGGTCACAGCTTCCCAGGAGAACACCCAGACTGTGCAGCCAGTGTAAGGTGTGAAAGATCAGAGCCCACGCTGCAGCAAGCCGCTTCACACAGTTCCAGATGGGTTCTGCGCTGCAGAAGCCATCATCCCAGCTTCTCCTTGGTAACATATTGCAGCAACACGCATTTAAGTAGAGCAAAAGGTTTTGTTAAAAGAGTCACAGTGAAAACTCTGCAACATTTTCATTCATCACTGTGAGCACCACAGGAAGACTGGTCCCTCCCTTCATGCTTGAATAACAGAGTGAAATCTCCATCTTAACCGGGGCCCCTAGGCATTCCAGAGATTACAGCTGCACTTAAACCCATGGAACACCTCTGCCCACAACATCCCCTTACCGATGTTGCTGTTGGAACTTCCAGAGTTTGGTGTAAACGTCAAACGTTCGCCCAAAATAGGACTGCCACTGCTTTTGCCCGTACTGAGGTAAATCCCTGGAAAGACAAGTGACAAAGGCCCGGTTAGAGAGTAGATTTCAGCCAGCCCAGAGTGACAGCAGTGTATTTGCATCAGCTTTGAGTTGAAATGATGTATAACTCTGCCTGCACCCAGAACTACAAGGACCATGATTCCAGTAGTTTCTCAAAACCTGTTGTTACTGGAATCCACAGGGAAGTCCTGTTCAGCTTGTAGAAAGTACATACATCAAGGTCTGACCACAGTATCCCCAAAACCATCCACAGGCCAGGCAGCACGTTCATTGAACATATATGTAAGAAACAACCGCATATGCATATGAGAAAGCAGCATGTACGGAGGAGGGGGGGAAGAAGAAATTCCTCAGTGCCATCCCCTACCTACTGCTTCCTACTTTCAGACGAATTCTCTCATCACTTTTCAAATGCCAAAGCCTTAATAAAGGTCCCATGGGTTTTGCAAATCTTCCAAGTGTTGCCTACACGCAATTGCTGCCTGGGGACGCAGCCCTCGGGTCTCAAACTGCCTGAGCTCTGCAGGTTCCATGCAAAGGACAACAAGGCTGTAACATCACGCTGAAGGTGTGCCGCTTAACCCCAGGGTTGTGAGGAAACTTTTCCTGCTAGGACAATAACAATTCCGGAATGGCTATTCCAACACACACAACAGCAGCAGTGCTCTCCTTGCACAAGCTAACACAAGTCAAGTGACTGGATACGTGCAGAACCGTTGGTATTCATGGACAGAGTCTAGTGGGCACAAAGGAATCCATGCTCTCTAACCCCTATGAACAGGCACCGATCAAGGTTCCTCGATATCAACAGGTTCTCAACAGCATCAAAAGAACAGGCCTACAAATAACCACTCAAAACAGGAAATAACCATGCTTCCACACGCATTTTCCAACAGGTGATTGAAAACATCTTACTGGCTTGCTAAAAGAGAAGTAAAATTGTGGTTACTTGCACAGAAAACTAAATTGGACTCTCCAAATATCATAGTAATAAAAAACCCCTACCCAAGAGCAAACAGAATAATCTAATGGAAACAAGTTCATTTAGACCCATTTAAACTGATGCTATTCCTTACTACTCATTAAGGAAATAACCTCCTTCAAATGGATGAGGCTGCTCACAGTGTTTCAGAAACAGACCCTACAACATCGCAGATAAATCAGCTGCCCAAACATCACCAGGTCAAGTAAGCACATGGATGCGCAGCCAACATTCACCGGGTCAGGTCACACCATCACCACGTCTGTCACCCTCTAACTCACAGCTGGCGATACAGCAGAACCCAAGACCTGCTTTGTTCGTATCGGTCTCGGGTGCTACAAGGCAGGTTTGTCAGCCCAGCTCAGCTCTGCTTTCGTACCTCCGTGCCGCGACACGTTTCCCTCCACCCCACAGCTATGATGTAGTCCCAAGGTTGTGCTCCCAGCCCTAACAGAAAACCACTTAAATCTTGGAACAAATGCAATAAAGACCAAAACCCCTCAGTCTCGTGAGCACATGTTGCTTATAAATCTACACTGCAGACGATTCAAAGAGGCAAACAACTCTGCGTGGAAGCGGAACAGCTTTTTCAAGACGGCGTAATTTTTCATTTGATTCAAGAATGATTTCTTCAGGGAGTGCTCTCACTGTGCTGGTTAATGCACCATCCAACACCCCACTCTTCAGCAGCAGGCACAGAAAGGCAGCATATTCCACTTCCAAGCCCGGGAGGTCGAGGCCGAGGGAAACACCACCTTTTGGAAAACCTGCCCTGTCCTCTGGAGGAGTAAGACGCAAAGCGGTACACTGTGATCTCCAGGCAGCGCCCTGGCGCATTTCTGCTAACTGTCATTGCTTCAGCAGCACCCTAGGTAGAAAAGGAAATTAATATTCCTTTGCTCATCAGCCAACTGTACTTCCCACACAGCTTGAAAGGACCTCGCGTAGTTACGACACGCAAAATGAATCCGTTATCAGCTATGACTCTCAGGGCCTGGAAACCCATCCCAGTACTCACTGCTGCTCCCCGATGCAGATGCCAATGAATCTGGGTAGGATTTTACAAAAAAAAAATCCCCCTCAAATTTACAATTGGCCACTCAACATTTTGGGACACACTTTGGTGTAGCACAAGTAATCGGGAGTTCACACATGTGCTTCAGGGCACCAGCACCTTCACCCAAATATAGCTGGATACAAACCCATGCAAATCAAAGCATTCATAGACGTAAACATTTTAACTAAACAAGAAACTGTCCAAATGCATCCCTGAGATATACTGCAGGCTTCAATATAAAAAGATGTAGTGTTAAATTTGATTAGCACATCCACAAGTTTCAGTGTTAAAAAAAAAAGTGACTATAAATACAATACAACACTAAAATTGACCATTTACAGAAAATAATAAAAACTGAAGTTCCCTGGCACTAACTGAAAGAAGGACTGAACTAGCAAGTTGACCCCAAGAACCCTAGTGGTGGTAACTGGGGCTTTCTAGGCCACGTCGCCTAGGACGTCTGAGCAAAGGTCCACCGTAAGGCAACGAGAAAACACCCCTTTCTTCTCTCAAACACCAACAAGTAGGTGTGTGCACAAGTTAAAAGATAAGCAGGTAACTATTTGCTGATCATGCTTATGCATCTGTCCCTCACCAGCAACCAGCGAGTTCTTCGTACCCCACCCGTGGTGCCCCCCTGCACGCTGTCACCCCCTCGATTCCCTCCGCAGGAGCCCAAGCATTCTCACAAACCTAGCTCAACCGCTGCGCTCGTTTGCATACGTGACGATTAGTGGCCTTTCAAAAGCCTCTGCTAGCGCAGCGTACACACGCCTGGCCGCTGCCGGCCGCGGCCACTGCTGGGTGTCCACATGGATATTTCTCAAGCGGCGTGCTCGCCTAATTGCAGCTGGCATAGCTGCACAATACCATGCGATTCCTCGGCTCCCCAGGGAACAGGCAAGATCTCCATGGAAACAGACAGTAGCACTTGTTCTTTTGATCGTATTCTGACATGGCTGTAATAAAACTTCATTTCTGACAATAAATTACCGTGGTTTCACCACAGATTTTTGCAGACAAGAGCTGCCATTGCTGCCATCCACCTACCGTTCTGTGCTCTGAACATCACGCATGTTGCTCCCATGTATCAAGACATTCTGCTGTGAGGAAACAGATGCATAAGCACAAGAGGACATATAGGGCAGTTTTTTTAAATTGGATCACAGAATCTGTATTATTTGTAGAGAAATAGCCCAAAAGAGGACTAAAGACTCAGCAGAGTGCAGAGTGGACTATTAATCCAGCTCCTCCCACTGAAGGAGACCAGGAATACATGATCCAGAAGCAATTACACACCCAACTTGAGAGCAAAAGAGCTGTGTTATAGCAAGACATTTTGCTCCTTGCAGATCTAGAGCAGGACACTGAAGCAACGTGGAGAGAAAAAGGCAACAGCCTCAATTTCCTCCAGGGTTTGCCCGGCTGAGGATGCTGACGATGAGCAGTCAGTGATAGGGTACTCACTCACGCTGTTGCTGATGACACTCAGCTTTACAAGAGGGAGGAAGTGGCAGCAAAAAGGAATCCAGATGCGGAGGAGGGAATGGAGATGCTTTGATTTAGGACATTTCTATCCAGACACAGAAGATGGTTACACACTCCATTACACTAGCCTCCAACAACAAGCGTGAACTGTTTCCAATCCCTTGGCTTTTAAAACATTCCTAACTGGACATGAAGACAAAAACTGCGATGTTCTGAAACAATGGGTTTCTCACACGGGGCACAGAAGATGGTTCCCTTGCCACACTAGAGTGGCTGGTGGATAAATTCCACAGACAGTCCAGAATTTTATCCAGTTCTTGCTGTACAGTCTCAGCAGAGCCCAGCACTCACGCGCCCATAATTCATTTTCTGCCAGTAGTCCACTTCAGCCACGCCGTTGGCAGAAGCCAGATAACGCTGGCTGAAAACCAATTACAGGTGCTGAGGTTGGTTTGGCCAGCACCACCTGGGAGCTGTCACACAGGGACAGCTTCCAGAGGTAGAAAGATGCTGAGAAAATCCTAGAGACTCAGCAGTTCCTTCAAGAAGGAAGGTTACAATAACTGTAAGATTAACATTCAGAGCTTTAAATACATTCACAGTTTTGACAGAAGATACATTTTCCTTGTACGTTCACAGGCCTGTAGTAACTACAGGCTCCTGTTCCCGGAACCTAAGCAGCAGTGGGATAACGGTGTTGTGGCGTGGCTTCCCCATCACCCCGGTAACCCACAAGGGCAGTAAGCACACCAGCAGCACTCACAGTAACAGGCCTCACCGACGCAGTCGGTGTGAGAAGCCAGTTCCTTCCCAGTGCCAGGCAGGACCCCGCCTGCAGCCCTACCTGAAGCTAACAGGGTCCTGTTGCTCCTAAAGCAGCAGCGTGGAATAAAGCCAAGAGGGTCAACTTGCATTTACTAAGAGTCTATAAAATAAATGCTTCAACACTATCACCTCTTTCCCCGAGAGGACAGCAGCCGTGACTCTTGCACCCTGCACAGTGAGCAACAAGACCCCGTGATCTGGGACGTACGTGCAAAGTCTTTTCATTTCTCAAACTTTCAAGCTTCTCTGTGATACTGAGCACGCTGGAGCACTTTTGAACATTAAAAAGAAATAACAACTGGTGAGAGTACACCATGAAAAAACTGCTGCCTAACATGCTCCCTCTTTCCAGCCTTTTTCTAAGAAAAAAAGCAAGTGGAAGTGGGGCAAGGAGAGAAGAGAAGAATTGGAACATACTTCATTCGCAGTTGTTTCTGCCTTACAGCTCAGGGTGTCCAAAAAGGGAGTACAGACACTAGAAAGACAACCTCCCCTCTAAGTTATTCGAGCAGGCATGGCCACAGAAAGATGGTATCGCTGGCAGAGCAAGCATGAAGTATACTTTGGAGCGGCAACCTTGGCAGATCATCATATGTTTTCCTCAAATACTGCATTTGGCATCTGTATTGGGAAGAGAGGAAGGAAATGCTACTGAAACAAAGACGTGGCAGGCTGAGCCCTTGCATTTTTGGCAGCAGCAACAGCTAAGCAGCTGCCAACACAGCTATAGGCTCAGCTCCCTGTAGCTGAAGTGTCCAGAGGAGGTTTCAAAGGAAATAATTGCTCTCCTGTCCCTCCCCCATCACTTCTTTTCCATGAAATATGGTAGGGACAAGAGGATGGCATAAAACACAGCAGCAAAAGCCATCATCATCAAAACAGATGAAGGCAGGCATGCATCAAATACATTTATTATGCTAGAGGGAAAAGCAAGCAACTGGACTGAGAATTAGGATACTTGCCAAGTCATTGCCAGGTGAACTACCCAGAAGGGAACAAGCACTAAGAGAGGAGATACCTGAAAACTGAAGCGCTGCTTTAGCCAGTCAGTATTCCCATAGGAATCACAGGCCTTATAGGTGACAGGGTGCTCAAGATCAGAGCGAGAAGCAAGTAGGTTGCTTATGTCAGGTTACGGTAAGGACAGGTGCAGGCTCCCGTCCCGGTCTGTTCTTATTTCCACACAGCAGAGCCAGCTGCTGAAGCCCATCTCTCTATTTTTATTGCCCAAATTTAATCCAATGGTATTTTCCATTTCCTTTTCATCTAGCTGGACAAGAAGGTTTCTTTCTGTCCAAGTAGCATGGATAGACACAGAAACAACACCTCTCATCTGGAAACCTGATACAAGTACTAACTCCCTGCATGCCCAAAGGAAAAGACAGAGTTGCTGTAGGTGCTCTGCGGATCCGAACCGCAGCATCGCGGATCCAGACAGGAACCGCGTTCGACTGTACTCTGCAGTGACTCAGGAGAAAATCTCAAGCAAGCGATATCGGAAAACCAGCGTAATGGCATAGACGGTACTGGAAATCTTGGCCTCAAGATCTCAGTCCATTTGCTTTAGACCCCGTTTCCCGGGGTGTCAAGTGCAATCACTAAGAACTCCTTGTCCCTACTACCCATTCATCACTCAGCTTTTGGAGCACAAACTGTTTGTTTTGGATCTGGTAATCAACTTCTGAAGCACACGAAAGGATTATCAATAGCGGGGGGTGGGGGGAAGGAACTAAAAA
Source organism: Rhynochetos jubatus (assembly GCA_027574665.1). Classification (NCBI taxonomy): domain Eukaryota; kingdom Metazoa; phylum Chordata; class Aves; order Eurypygiformes; family Rhynochetidae; genus Rhynochetos; species Rhynochetos jubatus. Next base: position 1,051,247 of record CM050671.1, read on the forward strand.
CATCTTTGCTAACCATCTGTGTTTGAATAACAGCAAGCTATATGGGCCCAAACATACAGCATTACTCAGAGACCAGTAAGAGGCTGAACTGCCAACAAGACAGGAGCTAAAACCCATGTTGCTCAAGAGACTCTACAGCAAAGCTTAGTCATGAAACTCTTGAATAGAGAACCTTTAACTCAGCATACGCTGACATAGACAGGATGCCTATCCCTGTCCAAAGATGAATTGTTTGCCTTGAACTCCCCTCACTCTTATTCCCCTTATTGGTGCCAACGTAACAGCTAGACTTTCTGGATGTTGTTGCAGATGTTTCGTAGGTAAATGCAGATTTTGCCTTTCTCCACAGTTCAGATGAAGCTTTTGTTTCTCCAGACACACACGGGTTACGGTTTGGATGGTTCTGTTTATAATTTCCTAAATTTCTTCCCCAAAAAAGTATCCTCTCCCCCCCCTTTCCTCTCACCTAGGCCAATTCTTCTCATCCCTGTTTTCCAGTACAGAGACTGTGTGGTTTTGGACTGGCATGCTGGTGACTGTACACAAACACATCTAGTTCTTCAGGGAGTACTTCATACACATTTCGGTATGAATTCCATCGATTTCATGGAATTTCCAACTTCCTGTTTACTGGTAACTGAGATAAGGTAGACACTCAGCTCACCTTCCTCACATTTCCCTCTGTGCTGTCTCACAAGCGCGTGAACCTGTACTCCTACGAATCTTCTTACGTGCATGGTCCAAAACTACCCATACGTAGGTGCACACTGTTCTCTCCTAATCAAACTGCCTGGGATTGAGTTTGAAATGCTCACTGTACAACTGACCAGCATCACTCACATACCCAAGCGTATGTTCCAACGCTTTGCCGAGGGAATACTGTGAAAAATGCACCAACCTTAGGCCATTGAATAGCTGTTTAGATTTATCCAGTAAGTAGCAAAAGTCTGTCACTGTTTTCCTCTCTGCTTGAGGAATATCATCTTCAGCTCCTCCTGATGACATGATTTCTTTTAGGGCAAACTCGGTCCTATGAAGAAGAAAATAGCCATATTACTCAGAAATCGAGGCTACTGTGAACTCATCCAGATTAGATGCACGTACAGCTCCATGGGGATGGAAACAAAGAGCATGCAATTCTCCCACAGGTTACTCTTCTCAAGACTCATTAAAAATAACAGCTGAGAATCAAAGCATGGGACTAATTATTGCACAATGCACTAGTTAACAGAGCAAAATTAAAAATAGAAGTGGTACAAGAGTCATAAAATAAAATAACTCTGAGGACTGTATTCACAAACACAAAACTGCCAACAAATGACTGTAACACAAACAGTACTTGGGTTTCATCCCTGGGCAAAGACAACCTCCCTAAATTTGCCTTCTGCAGAGGTGTTTATCCTGCAGCCGTGTTTAGAGACCAGCCTCACTTCTGTTTACGTTTCATTTTCTTCTGTAACTGTTGAAAACTGTAGCTCACGAGCTGCTATGGCTAAAACACTGTGATTTTAGACAGAATGCTAAAAAATACCCTGCTTCCTCTCTACTTCCTCGTGACCGTTTAATTCCACAGCTTGCACTGCCCACAATTATACCTGCAGATCTATTTTTACTGTTGAGATGAGCCAAACGTCATATTGCACGGCAACCACCTGAACAAAAACCTAAGACACACCACAGATGATAATCCTAGTGTTGAGTAAGTAAAGGAATATGAAAGCCGGTAAAGGCAGAGTGGCTTCTAAAATCTTCCTTGAAACACAGATACATACAAAATCAGCCTTCTGATCATCCAAAGGTGAGCTACAGATTCCCCAGCAGCAGCTACACCACTGCTCCCCTGAAGATGGTTGCCAGGGCTTTGGCTCCTCTGCACTAAGAAGGTTAGTGCAAGATAAACACATCTCTAACTGGGCAAATGCAGAGCTTCTACTTTCAGCAGCTTCGCTACCGGTTCTGGCAAGCACTTTTGTTAAGCAACAAGTTTCCGTTTGGGCAGAAGCTCTGACTGGATGCTATCTGTACCAATAATTACCTCCAAGTCCCACTGCAAGCCAGGAGATGGCAAAGCTAACTCCGTCCGGTCACTGGAAAGTTCCCTGAAGGATCTTTCATCGATTGTCACAAAAACCCTTCACAATAACCAGACAGACTCTAAAACTCCAGCCCTGCACAAACACCGCATGCCTACCAAAGGCACAAGGAATTGGCAGTGCCCCCCAGCTTTGGGGTAAGTTAGCGAGCGCATCCTGCCAGCCCAGCGGTTCCACCATGTCCCAGTTCCCCCTTGTCTCCCACACACCCTCCTGCCCGTGCGCCGGAGCACTAGCGCCGGGGCACGGGGTGCGCTGCACAAACTGCTTGCCGAAGAGTTCCAGAAAAGGGTAGGAGGCACCCAGTTATTGTCAGGTAACTGCAGAACGGGAGCTAGACAACAGAGGAGAGTTCAAAACGTACCAAGCCGGTGCCGAAGGCTGTTGGTAGGAGCCCAGCGAGGCAGGACAGAAGTGTTGTGAAGCACCAGCCTGTGTTTGAAATCTCTGAACATTGACATTCACACAGCACAAAACAAATAACACGGGGTACTTAAAACACCAACATATGAAATCGAAGTGAACAGTGAGAGCTAAAAAACAGATGTCAGAAGCAGCCAGGAGGTGATTCAGGAATTTCAGGAAGAGGGACAATACCCCGGGTCCTGTGCGCTCCGCAGCAAGGGTGACCTAAATCCTGCGGCGAGGCCCCTGGACTCTGCAGCGCTCCGCTCGGGTAGACAGGCACTCTAGAGCAGCTTCAGATACATTTGCAAAAATTGAGGAGCTGTTCCATACAGTCTGTGTATCATTCCTTTAATTCAATGGTAAAGCCAGTTCTATTTCATACCCCCCAGCTCCCCGACCCCTGCTAACATCGGCCAACCCAATCCGCGCTAACCCTGGCGCAGGCACGTAAAACCAAGCGCAGTTCCACGTTCAGAGTCCGCTAGACCCTCTGCAAAGAGGGAGGGCCTTTTATACAAGGAACAGAGGAAACGAACCCCATCGAAGCACATTCTGACAACGCAGAGACCTGCAAAATCAGTACACCCTGGAGACACTGCGCTAGGACATTCGCTTTTTCCTCCCTTCCCAGTTCAGAAATGAAAGACGTACATGCTGAATCCAGCCACACGTGGCCTGAGTTTAGGCTACGACGCGGTGTCGGAGAGCTGGGGCGAGGAGCAAGAGGCAGAGAGATGAAGCAGCACGCAAAAGGAGCACACTTCCGACCACAGTGAGTAGTCAGGGAGTTACTTTTTGAAAGAGGAAATGAAGTTAAGTCTCAGTCACTCAAACTTATCTCCAGGACAGAATCCTGGCTGGTAAAACTGTTCCACACGGAAGATGTGAAACTACAGTGCCTGCAAAATTACATCTTCGCTCTGCAACTGAGGAAACTGAAATCTTAAAACCCACATACACCAACACGTGTACATATACAGCAAGACTTTCGCTTGCCTTGCTTCAGAGATCAAACTATCAACAAATGCCTGATCAAGTTCCCCTTTAAAGTGAAGCTGCCACAAGCACAAAAAGCAGAGACCTAAGCCAAAATAATAAAAAAAATGTGAAGGCCAGGCTGGATGGGGCTTGGAGCAACCTGGGCTAGTGGAGGATGTCCCTGCCCATGGCAGGGGGTGGGACTGGGGGGCCTTTGAGGTCCCTTCCAAGCCAAACCATTCCATGATAAACACAAATATAAGAGGAATGGATGGGAGATGAAAAAATTCATTAGAACACTGGGACAGATGATTAGTTCAGGGGGAAGACAAGAAAGCCCAGTATCCTTCAGAATGAGGATCTTCCAAAAAGTTCAGGTTCATTTGCACGAAGCAACTTTGGTTGTTGTGTCCAGAGGGCCGGCCTGCCAGGCAACGTCTCACTACAACAATAAGACTTCCGATACAACTGCAGGGCACATGAACTTAGCAACAACAATAAAAAATCAGATGTGTTGAAAAATGAAACAGTTCCACTGCACATTATTACCCCTGACCGAATTATTGAGACTGAAATACAGCTAACAGTAGTAAACTAAAAAAACCTCACCAGGATAGCTGCTGCAATGGAACATCCCTACCACACAGTGTTCCAAATATGCCTTCTACCCGGTTCTCATCTGCACAGCCGTATGTATTTCATACGGCAGAGAAGACAGACTTGCACGTTAGAGCTGGAACAAACCACTCAACGCATCCTTCCATCAGCACGCTCTGAATTACACACGTAACGCCTTTTCTGAAAGGGCTTTGAACGGAACTCTACAAGAAACTCAAACCTCTGTATCATGGTCCGACAAAATTGCATCTGCCAGCTTTTCAGCCATGCTTCACCCAACTTCACCGTCTGTCAAACGCCTGGATGGCATTCCTCCCACTCAGCCTTAAGCACCTGAACAGTAAGACAGATGCAAAAATTAACCTCATCCTCTACCGGTGCTGTTAGAGGGAGGGAGGTGACCAGAAGACACTTGCTCTAAGATATCAGACTGAATGTAGAACACTCTGGGTGCTTCTGAAAAGCTATTCCGCTAGGACGTAATAAATGAAACACAGAAGCCTCAATGTGCCCTCTCCATTTCTGTTATCATTTTGTAATAAAACACCTAAATCACAGTTAAAAGGAGAATGAAATGAAACCTCAGTTTCATGACTGTGTGGATAACTACCTCTGTCCTCAGTGACCTGAAGATGCAAGCACAATTGCCTGTGGCATAGCACTGACCCAACACCTAACACCCCTGGGATGCCAGGAGCATGCTCCAAATAATCGACTTCAGACACTGACAACGGATGAGATCAAGTTTCACTCTCCTGCAGGATAATTAAAGGCATGTTCTGGCTCTGCCACATACTGCACTCCAAAAAAGGGAGAACTTCTAAACTACGCACATACACAGAGTGGAAAGTCCTACTGAAGATCCTTAAAGGTTACACTTGAAAGCAAGCACGGGTCCTGCCCAGATTGGACTGGCTTTTTACTGCATGTCAAATTCACCTTCATGATGATTATAAAATAATACCGTACAGAAAATATATACAAATATTCAGACTGAATCACATCAGGGGCAGAGTCTTCCTTCTAGGAACAAGTAATCAGGAAAAGAAAGAAGGGGTTCAAACAAGAAACAAATAGAAGCAACGAAGAATGAAGCAGAGTAGTCATAAGCACCACATTTCCCTCTCTGAGGTACCTTTAGAAAAGCTGCCAGGAGGTAAATGTTCTACAGATCTCCAGTTCCAAGCAGCGTTTTGGCTACAAACATGAGACAGGCACTGCTGCAATTTAAACCCTGGATCCGCTCTGCCAGGGCACGTGCCTGAATACGAAGGGAAGATGGGAAGGGAAGATGGAACAAACAAGGACAACAGGAGCTGTTGAACGATAGGTGAAGGCGGCTTTTCCAGCTGGCAGAGAAGGAAAATAAAATCAGCTCCCTCATGCACTGGTTTGGGCTTATCACGCTCCGGAGGGGGTGGGATTTGGTGCTGTACAAAGAAAGAACTACTACCACGAGCAGGTCGGGAAAGGAGGAGGTTTTCCCTGCATTAAAGCCTGTTGTAATGCAGCAGCGTACAGACAGGAGGAAGAATTATTATTAGAAACAGCAAGTGGGCACAGCAGAGGGAGGAATATAGCTACTGACATCGCCCTTTCCTCGGGGACCGCTGAGCGCCAAATGAAAAATACAAATAGAGCGCAACCAGTAGTACATCCAGCGTGGCCTTCTCCTTCTCTTCAGTGCACGAGCAACCCCACAGACCCGTGCTCCTCCTCTGCAGGCAGGCAGTTCTCCCAGTTCAGACAGCCCAGCTACACCAGAAATATCACCTACTTCATTTTTTGTTCTCGTGTCTGATGCTTTTTGCTTTCTTTCAGGTACAAGAAACCGCTGGGCTGCTTTGCATCACAATCTCTTTCGTTTTTTTTTTTGAAGGAGCACACGTTAAAAAGAATGATCTCCAGCGTATGCCATCGGAGACACTGAAACACTGGTTTAAGAGATGGTTAAAATAAGTCAGAAAACAGTGACTTCCAGCAGAACTTATTATTCTCTCAAAGATTTTGCCAACTCCTCAGGCCATACAAGGCAGAAAAATTGTGCTAGCCAAGCACTGCACTTCGCGTGCCAGGCTCTCTCCAACACACTCCTTGAACGCATCATCCCAGGTTTGCTTAGTGCAGTACACTAACAGCTTTTACAAATTCACCCCCTTGCAGCACCCAGGGTAGAGGAGCTTTCCGGCATCCCAGAGGATGCACGACTATGCAAAGCAGTCGGAGCTGAACGGCAGCCGGAGGAGGGGTACGGGGAGCGGATCAGAGTTGCACGATGCCTGCCAGTATTTTTGAAGTTATGTGTCACTTACATCACACACGTTTCCACTTCCCTGTGGTTTGCCTTCTCTTGGCTAAGGACTTCCAGGCTCCGCTGGAAGGGAAAAAGAGTGATGAAGTCAACGGTATGCGCTCGCTACTGGCCCTATACTGGGACTCAGGCCCGCGAAGGAGGGCACGAAGGCGGTGAAACAAAAAGGCGACCAAGCTGACGATGAAAGTCAAGCACAGATCTGTTAAAGGACAGTGTTTGTGCACATCTCCTTAGCCAGAACCAGCACAGCCTGACACCCAGCCAGAATCACTATAGCCCGCGATTCCGCTGCCTGGTAGAAGAGGGTGTTCGTAACTTCACACCTGACACAAGGAAACAAAACTTCACAGAAGAGTTAGTGATGCTGTAGCCGTGTGGCACTGCAGACGGGCGTTAGGAACGTATAGACTGCTGAGTACAACAGGCGGAATCGGGGCAGACTCCTGGAGCTGCACAGCAGTCAGCCGGCCGAAGCACACTGACCCCCTGACAGAGCACCGGGACAACCCATCTGTCCTTTCTTAAGCCATGGCTGCCGCCCAGTTTTGGAATCCTGTGTGTCTCCTGCCGACCAGTTAGCCTGGATAGCCTCATCACACGAGTATTTAGGGGATAAACGCTGTGAGTGCCTCTTAGTAGCGTTTTATCTATTTCACCTAAATGGTCAATTAAAAGAACAACCCTCTTCTCACTAAAGCATCAGCATTAGACTTAAAACTCTCACCTTACTAGAGGCAAACAATCTCATCGCAAAGACTTCAGCGGCACATTTGTTCCGTTGGTATTTTACCAAGGAAATTAGTCTGTGCTGCTGAACACAAGCGGGACGGAGTACAGATCCCTCACACACGATACACAACCTGCCTTTCTTACGTCAAAAGCAGAAGAATTTAGTCTTAGTATTTTACACATTCAAACTATCGCTTTCAGGAGAAAACTGTACGATTTCGTAAGCATAAGCACAAGTGCATCTTTCAGAAGCAAGTCTTTCAAAAATCTAAACACGTCACTCGTGGTGTCACTTAACAGGTGACTCCACGCTCCTCACAAACACTGATCTCCGTGGCATTCCAGCTTCCCAAAGAGAAAGTTTGGGCGTTAAACATTCACACTATGCACAGGAACAAATTTATTACAGCGTGGAGAACTGATCAATGTGACCCAGTGAAGCTTCCGGGCTAAAACTGGAACGAGGATCTGTATTTTATTTCAGGCTCCAGTCGTTTTGATTACTGAGCCTTCAGCTCTGCCCCTTAAATAACCCATACGCGACCTTCCCAACAGGGCAGCAGATACACGTCTAAGAGGACAATCCAAGATGGTTAACAACGGGGATAGGAGGGTGAGGAAGCACATTCTCTTTCTTGGGAAGCAATGCTTGGGGTTTTTTTCACCCACCTCCCTGAAGCCAGCAACCTGCGAAGTGAACTAGGGCAGGGGGGACTATACTGATTAACCTATAGCTTGAGAACCAGAACTTTCTGCAACAGATGTAACAGAACAGAAAAATGCTCCATCGACTACAAGTCCTAAACTCCCGCTGACCTGGAGTTTCATTGCTTGCATCAAATACAAGTGGCTTGGGGTTTACAGCTGAGGCTCTGGTTAATATTAAAATCCTGGAGTTGAGCAGGAACTATGTGCTTAGGCAAGCGATCCAACGATAAGGGTGATGGCTGCATCCTGATCCACAGCTTCACAGACAGTTTTACCATTTTAATCAGGAAATCACAGCACAGAAATAGAACCTCTGTTTTTCAAATGCTTCTCACTCGCTACTTAGAGCTGCAAGCAGTAATTAAAAGGGAAAGCAAATACTTTCTACATCTATCGTGTTGATACAGGAATTTCCCCAAACTAAGACGTTATCAGGACCGCTCTCCACAGGAACCAACAGTGGAAAATATGTTCTGATTTACCGGGATTTTAAAGGTCACAGACCTTGAGTCAGACGCCACCTCTCTCCACTTTTCATCCTGATACACCTTTGCCAAAAAGGGACGGGATAGAAAGCCAGGTGCCCAGTTTGTATTTATTTCCTACCCACAAATTAGTAACAGATAAACCCAAGCTCCTGATCATTCATGTCCAAAGCCTGGAACCACCATGTCTCAAATCTCTACCAAGAAACATCCAATCTTACCTTCGCCAGGCAAGATGTCTACCTTTGCTCTCTATCTGCCTCTCCTCTCCTGCAGACCGGGTACTTGCCTCTCGTTTTCTCTGAAAGCTACACCGCACGTTTCGAGAGCCATCTGTGCGTTTCCATGTAATCTGCTCAGTGCTAGTCCTGACAGAGCCTCAGACAACACAAAATTAATTAGAACCCAGATTCATTCCTCTCGCCAGAATACCTAATTCTCCACTGAGAGCTACTGTCCCAGAGTTCCCGAGACACCACTCAGTTCTGCTCAAGGAACACGGAAAGAAATAGTAGACACACACCTGCCCAGACATGGGCACACGTGCACTGGAAGCTTGGCAGAGTGCTGGCGTCAGTACTTCAGAGGGAACAGCAGGGAGCAGTTATACATCAGACCACTTATTTATAATATATATGGGGAAGAAAAAAGGGTTTCTTCATTATTCCAAGGTTTTTAATAAAAGTTGGAACCAACCACAGACATTTCTCAGCCCCAACCACCGTTCACCTCAAGGCACATCTGCACTGCAGAGGCTGCAGCTCTTCCCAACGTACCAATCTCCTTTCACAGTCGCTCTCTCGGAGGCGGCCGTGAGTAGGCTGAGACCACTCCGGGTCTCTGCAGGGTTTGCAGCCAGGACAGCAATACCTGGGCCCAGCTTAAAGAACAACGGGAGTGTTTCTGTACCGGCTGTGCTCCCTGCGGTATGAACATGCACACAGAATGCACCATGAAAAGGTCCCGGGCAGAGCCCAAGCTTCGGACACATTTTCTGTTCGAACACCACAATAAAGAGCAATTTACAACATAACTTAAGAAGAGAAACTAGTAGCTATTTTCTTTCTCTAATAGTGCTGGACAAATCACATTTTCCCTGCCTGGATGTTTGCTTGTTTCAAAAGGGCACTAAGGAGAAATGCAGCATGAAGCAGGAGGGTGAAAAACTTCTATTTTGTAAACAAACTGCAGCGTGGCTGACTGAAAATCACCTGTCAGTTGCACTGAACAGGTCGCTCTCCTCCCATTCCCTCTGAGATTTGTAAAGGCTACTTGCTAGATAATCTTCAGGACCTTTCTCCCTACAGCAACACTGGTTCCATCAGACAGGGGATTTAAAAGCTGCTTGGAGAAGAAAAAAGAGGAAGCCTGACCATGCATTTGCATAGATTCTGTTTCCTAAAAAGGGGAACGGAGAGGGAAGGGGAGGTATAAGAAAACAAGATAAAAGCCACGCACACACAACTCTCCAGATGCCCACTGCTATGGCAGGAGGAAGTGGCAGACAGCAGGCACACACCGTTATACACGGATTTTATTACTGCAAATTTAAAGTTTTAACGCTTTCACAGGAATGTGTGGGTCATTCCTCCTTGTATCAGAAGACAAGAAGATTTGCAAACACCGTCTTATTTTAGACCTGAGTTAACGTGAGCTGCCACCCCTGCATTACCTTTGACATCTCGGTGGGAACAGCCTTAAGACTTCCTGCAGGGAAACAGCCGACGCCACAAAATCGACTCCAGAGTCAAATGAATTTGAATATCCAGCATGCAGTGTCAACCCTATTATTTGAGCTTCAAATAACTGCTTAGTCTATAGAATCGGGCTTTTAGTTTCATTTACACGTCTTTAAAAATCCTTTCATTGCTTACAGCTCACCTGCCTGTATGCAGAACTGCAGCTTTGGCATCCTTCCCCCGGAAGGACCAGGAGCTGCTCATTACCACCACACCATGGAAACAGAGTGTTGTCCCTTCCTGCCTTCTGCACTGAGATCATCCCAGCCACACCTTAGCAGCAGACTCTTCCAAATTCACCATGGACTCTAAGTACCAGAGACACGATGCCACCCTGGGATGCTGTCGTGGTTTAACCTTGTCTAGCAATAAAGTACCACCCAGCTGCTTGCTCACCTCCCTCCCCACCTCCAGTGGGGGAGGAGAATGGGAAGAAAAGACATGTAATCAGAGGAAGCTCGTGAATTGAGATAGGAACTATTTAAGAATTGAATATAAATTAATATTACAGTGATACTCATTATATTAGCAATACTAATAATAAGTAATTAAAATAAAATATAAGATACAATTGCTCACCACCCACCGACCGATGTACAGCCAGGTCCTGAGAGTCAGGAGAGCCCAAGAGCGATGGCAGCAGGGTCTGAGCGACCCCACGACCGACAGCATGACCGGGAAAGCCAACCGACCGCCCAACTCACAAACAAGCAAGCTAGCGGGCTAACAAACAAGCAAAGGAGCTATGGCCCCCCAGCCCACTGCCCGCTTATACACCGAGCGTGCCGTGCTGGGGAATGAAGTGCCCCTTTGGTCAGTTTGGGTTGGCTGTCTGAGCTGTGTGTCCCCACACGCTGCTTGCAGTGAGAAAGCTGGGAACACAGCAAGTATCAGAAGCTGAAAAAGTCTTTGAATTTGGTGCAAACACTCCCCAGCACCAACTGAAAAATACCTTAGCAGTATAATCCTCTGGGCAAATCCAAAAACCAGAGCTTCATACCAGGCACCGTGAAGAACATTAACTCTGTCCTGACCAAAATCAGCACAGATGCACGTGGCCTTTTCCAATTACCTTCGTAGCACAAAACTTCTGCTTCTCTTCTTTATGTTTCTGCCACTGGCAATTTGTTCCACCTTTGTCCATTCTGCGCCCTCCATGATCCCTCTTTTCAGCGCAGTTCATGACCTTTTGTGTACAGGATGAACAAAGGGCAAAGGCTAAAAATGTCATCACAGCCAGGCCTCTGCTCTTCTCCTGACTTTAATAGTTTGCTTCTAAAGATGAGCTCAAGCTCAAAGTCAGACTGAGGCAGTTTGTGGGTCATCAGAGTCCAGGAACCCCCAGAAGATGGGTCAGAAGCAACCGTGCAAGAGGATGCAAGTGTTTCCTTTCATCCAAATTCAAATCATGGATCTGTAGCGGTGCCTGCACACCACCTACATGGCATTTGCATTGTGTGAAAGAGCAATAGCAAAAAGGAACATCAGGCTAGTCTACTCTTGGCAGGGGTGGGAGGGGAAGAAGGGAGACAGAAAAACACCATCAGCTGCGGAGGGCTGAGCTGTGTGTATTTACATTTCACAAGCTAAACTATTTAGTGGTTTATTTACACACAATGTTCTTGGAGCAGCTAAAATGCCAGTTGTGTTTTATCTTGATTTTGTGGCAATGCACATAAGCCACAAAATCATAGGAAGAGTCTGCAAATGAGATCCGAGCCTCGTGCATCTGGAAAAGCACGTAAAGCCACTGTGAGAAGGGAAGAAGAGTTTGGAAGCAGAGGCACGACAAGGGTGGAATTGCACGAGTTATGACAAGGCACCAAAATACAACCCAGGGACTCTAACCCAACGATCAAGTCGCAATCCAACAGCTCATGCTGCAGGGATCGCACATCCCAGTACAACCCTCCCCGCCAAGTCAACCTACAGCAAGGCATTCCAGGGCCTCAGGTCTCTCTGGGCTGCCCCTCCATGTTAGAGGGAGGAGGGAATCGCAGTCAGCTCCATTTTATGCACATTCGATGGCAAGACGCCAACACAACTGTTGACTGAGCCAAATCTGGGCCCCCTTGAACTAAGCCATCACCTAAAGCAGGGCGGAAAAGCACATGCCTCTCGCATCTAGAGCGGCCAAGTTCCTGAAAAGCATCCCGGTTACACGATAGATTTTTTTCTTTACTCAGAAAACGACCGGTGTTTTAACTCTTTGACGTACACTCAAACAGTTGCTAGACACCGCAGCTTGATGTTAACACCATGGAGACGCTTCTTTCTAGCAAGTCAAATTACGTATCAGGCGGCCCAAACGGCGGTTCAGGCCAGCGCCCGAGCTGGAGGGCAGTTACCATCACACTCCACGTCTTGTAAGCACTCTGGACCAAGGTGTCAGTGGCTGCTCTCCAACTGGAACCTTACTCTGGCAAAAGAGATGCAGCGTAAGAAAGCGTTTTGATCCGTTCAGTTCACTTCTCCCCTCCAAAGTGGCGTTTGGCAGTAAGCTGCCAGCAATCTCGGGAATTGCACAGAGAGTGTCATCACTCTGGGAATTCAGCCTCCTGAGTAGGAACTGCTCCTGGACCATTCCTCTGCCACACAGCAGAGAAATCCCTCTGCTGACTTCTGCTTTAATTATATCTTTTTAAAAAAATCAGCTTCTGGTCAGTGTTCCATTATAATAGCAATAATTAAAAATACTTCAAACGACGAGTCTTCTAAACCTGCTGTTCCATCCAGGTTTCCTGGCACCGCACACTTCCTTTCTTGACTGACATCCTCAGGGAACCAGACTGATGGTTATTCTACTCTACTCCTGTTGCAGGGCTGTACTGCGCTCTCTCAGCACATGTAAACTGCTAGGTAATATTTGTGTTGGCAACTGAATTACATACTTTAGAGAAACAGACCTCTACTTGACCCTCCGTGCAGCTCCCACACACAATTTGGTCCGCTCCTTTAAGCTGCTTCCTTCTGCTGCAGCAGGCACCCCCTTCCATACCTCTGTTTCCAGCCTGTTTAAAAACTACTTACCCAGAACACAGCTTGTGCTTAAAGAGAGCAACTCGGCTACAAAAGCCAAGCCTGCAGGACGTCCTTATGCGAGAATAACAAAGAAAATTATTCTAAAACTTGCATGTACAGGTCCTGATTTTCCTTCTACAAAAACAGCTCCAACTGAACATTGCTATGAAAAAAGACCCCTCTGAAAAGTTCAGTGAAAGAAAGACATCAACACAGATTTCTGTGATAAGACTGAGAGCTGTATCACGCTTTGAGGGGAGGTGGGAGGGTGTTAGGAGTTTTTTAGTTTAAAATACGGTTAAATTTTAGCTATTTAGGCCGTAACATCACCTCAGAACAGACGTTCACACCAGAACTCTTCCTTCCTTGCCCAAAGCACACCATGCAGAATAAAACACAAGCCAACAGAGCAACGTGTCCAGATGATCAAATGAATTCCCACTACCCATTTAGACTGCGGCAGTTTGTCAACAACTCCACTTAAAGCCAAGAGAGCTAAACCAGACTAAAAGCGATGCGAAAAGAGGCGAAATCCGACTGGCACAGTCCAGGGCGAGCGCAGCTGCAGTGCGAGCGGAGGACTGTGCAGTCGCATCATGTGACAGGAGCAGCGCTGGCAGCAGAGGAGGGAGAGCTACAGCCCCTGTCCTCCCACCTTCGTAAATCTGGGCCTTCAGCACACCACCATTCACTTTCAGTGCAGAACTGACTCCGGTTATAAGCTTCACAATGCTCTGAATTGCTGTTCTCCATTTTTATTACTTCCCTCCACCAAATAAAACAGTGAGAGAGAAATGAATAACAATACAGGCAAGCGGTGTATTCCTCCCACTGTTAAGCACTTGCAGCATTTTATCACTTGTGGATCGAGTTTCCCAATGGAGCATGGTGAACACAGAACACAGTGCTGTTGTCTGGATCATTATTACACTTAAGGCTTAGCCCAAGTAATCATCTTTGTGATAAAATTTTCCCCGTGTTTGTAAGAGACGTGGACTTCCAACTGAATTTTGATGCTGTATGGTACCTGTATTTCAAGATAAAACAATGATCACAACATCCTCTGCAGCACAGCAAAATATTCCTTCTCCCCATACAGTTTCTATAAATGGCTTTTACTTTTCCGAGGCAAAGAGCCTGGCTATTTGTGTATGCTATCTGTATCACTCTGGCAGCCCTGAGCATCTGGGGAATTCTGCTCTTTGCTTCTCATTAAGTGACTCATTGTTCCTTTCATTTATCATAAACTGTGATCCAATTTATCAAAACATCTTAAAAGAGACCGACTTATCAGACTTGAGAATGAATAATCTTCGAGGAACATGACCCGCAGTCAGGTGTCACGCTTCGTCATCGCTCCCTCATCGCTCCCTCACCAGCCTGAGCAAGGGAAGTTACAACTGTTATGCAACAGGGTTCACGCAAGGCGAGAAGATGCACAGGGCACGAACCATATCCCCAAACTTCCACAGCAAGATCCGTACCCGGATGATCTTCTATGATTTCTGAAGGCTGCTACCAACACTGCAATTCTGTTGCTCACAGGAATGGTGGGAAAACATACGCATGCTGGGAGCCTCGCTTACACTAGCGTTTTAGTCATCATATGGTCCAACGGCGCTGCTCTGCATTAGCTTAGACAGGATGCTGGGAATTATGGATTGCATTTGGACAGCTCTTGCAAAATCTAGCCAATTTTTTATATCAAGGGATCCATTTTGCAGGTTGGAGGACTAGAATTGCTTAGCCAAGACACAGCCTAAGCATGAAAGCTTGGAGCCTGGTTATTAAAATACAAAAGTTGAACTCAAGACTTTGACAAAAACAGGTCCTCTTCTGTGGTGGGAGACTAGACCCAGGCTCTGAAAACCTGCAGTCTCGATCCTGAATGTTTTATCTGGGGCAGCCTTTGGTTATCGACAATTTATAGCCAGTAACGGGCAAGAAATTTGAGGGGGGTGACACAACATAACAATCATCCAGCTTCTATCCCTAGGGGCACTTCACATCACCTATTGTCCAATGCATTTCTCAGTACAAACCACGAATTTGGTGAAGAGGGAGTTGCCGAGATAAAAGTTTAAAATCAGAACGAATCCATGATGATTCCGTCTAACTTGCAATTTGGATATCCAGCGCTGCCAGACAGCTCTTGGAAAATTCAGCAGTGTCTCCTCCGAAAGGATTCGTTTGCAGATACCGACACGCAGCTACCTGTCGAAGGCACGCCAAACACCTCCAGCCTCCCCAGCTGGGAGGCAAGAGGCAAAATAACGTAAAGAATGGAGAAGTTAATAAAGAAGGGTCGTTTTCATAATTCCTGCCGTTAGGTTGAGCATCAAGGCCTAAGCAGAAAACGTGTCACATCGTATTTCTCTCCGTTAACGGCAAAGACAGCGGTGAGCACGGCTCCGTCCACCCAGGCACTGGGCCTCCGCCGCCATCGCTGCCCCCTCAGCCCCGGCGCAGGGCACAGACCCCCCGGGGAAGCTGCGGCTCGCCTCGGCAGGCGCCCAACGCGGCGGCGGAGCCTGCCCCGCCGCCGGGAGGGGATGCTCCACTCCGCCCCGGCCGCCGCCGCCCGCACCTGCCGCGCAGCCCGCTCCCGCCTTACCTGGGTTTCCGCTTGCGGCACGGCTTCTCCGCTGGGCCTGGAGCTCTGCGGGGGCGAGACAGCGGTGAGGGGCGAGACAGCGGCGAGGGGCGCGCCGCCACCGGGCCTGCCCCGAGGCACCCGCAGCCGCCGCCGCCCCTCCTGCCCGCCCGCGCCGCCGCCCCGCCCGCGCCCCGCGCCCGCCCGCGCCGCCGCTCCGCCCCCCGCACCTGGAGGCCGGACCGGTGCGGGGCAGGCGCTGCCGGGCGGCTCCTCTCACCATCCGCGCCGCCTCCGCCAGCTCCCGGGCAAAGCCGCCAGCGCCGCCGCGGCGAAGGCTCCGGCTGCGCGGAACGCGGCTGCCGCCTCACGCTAGTCTGGTCTAGCTTCGTCCCGCCCCCGCCCGCTCCTATTGGGGCAGCGCCCGGGCTAGCGGGGAGGCGACCTTCTGATTGGCGGAGACGGCCATCAATCGGGAGCCCCCGGGCCGGGCGGGCACGGCGCGGCTGCCTGGATACGGCGGCGGGCAGCGTGCGGCGGCGCCACCGCGCGGGGAGCCCCGGCCCGCCGCGCCAGACCCGGCCCGCGCCGCTGCCACCCTCCGCCCGCCCGTTCGTCCTTCCCCTGCCCCGCTGCGCCCCGGTGGCCGCTCCCGCCCCGCCCGCCGTCACGTCCCCGCCGCTGCCGGGGTACGAGTGCCGCACCTCGGCCAGCGCGAGAACACCGGCCCTGACAGGGCTCCAGCTGCTGAAAGAGACGGGGGGGCGGCGGCAGCCCCCAGCCCCTTGGCAGAGCGGCGCGCGGACCTCCCTCCCCGAGGGGCCGTAGCCCCAGTGCCGCGGGACCGGCGGCGCCTTCCCTGTCAGCGCCCGCGGCCCGTACCACCGCACGGCCCGCGGGGGGTGCGCCGCGTACAGGCTCCTCCCCCTCCCAGCCGCGGATTGGTAGGCGCCGGCCGGCAGCACCCCCCCCCCCCCGCCTCCCGTCCCCGCGCGGCTTCCGTCCTTTCCGCTCCGAGCCGCGCCGGTGCCGCCATCATGGTGAGCGAGTCCCGGCCTCCCCCGGCGCAATCCGGCGGCATCCGCGCGGCCACCGGGCCTCCGGCCGTCCCGCTGTGGCACCGAGTCCGCCGCGCTGCCGGCCGGGCCGTCGCCGGGATGTGGGGGGACGAGGGCGGGCGGTGGTGCGGGGCCTGAGGGGCGGCGGGAGGCCGGTGGCGGTGGCCTAGGGAAGGCCGGTCTCGGCCGGGGGGCGCGGCGGGGTCCCGGGAGCGGGGCTGACGGCCTGTCCGCCGCCCGCAGGCCAAGATCAAGGCCCGAGATCTGCGGGGGAAGAAGAAGGAGGAGCTGCTGAAGCAGCTGGACGATCTGAAGGTGGAGCTGTCGCAGCTTCGCGTGGCCAAGGTGACTGGCGGCGCCGCCTCCAAGCTCTCCAAGATGTAAGTGGGCTCCGGCCCGGCGGCCAGGCCCGCGCCGGGGTTAGGGCCGGCTCGGGGGGGCGGGTGCTGCGGGGAGGCCGTGCGGGACCTTGCCCGAGCCTGGGCGGGGGGGGGTGGGGGCAGCAGTACCCGCGTCGGAGCGCTCACACTGGGGTTGCGTGGGTTGCGGTGCGGCTGGGTTTGCGGGCTGCTTTGACAGTCTGGTTGCCCTGCGCTGTGAAAACAAGAAAAAGCAGTGCGGAAGAGGAACAAATACTTGGAGGCCCCAGGTGGGTTTGTGTATCTCTGCGCTCAGAGGCGGTAAGCTGAGATGTGCCGGAAGTTGTTAGCGTTTTGCTACAACACGGTGCAGTGTAAGTTCCTCGGTTGAGGCGCGTACGCGTTTTCTGTACGCTGGGTTTTAAATCTGCCACCCCCCCCGCCAGCGTGTTCTGAGACGCGCTTTTCTGTCTGCGTGCAGACGTGTGGTGCGCAAATCCATCGCCAGAGTCCTGACTGTTATCAATCAGACCCAGAAGGAGAACTTGAGGAAGTTTTACAAGGTGAGTCCAAACGTTGTGCCTAGTGGGCTTTGTTCTCTTGCTCTTTTCAAATACGCAGTTCGTAGAAAGGAACTAATTTTGTAGATTGATACTTAAAAGGTTAAAATTCAAGAAAAAAAAAATCATACAAAGTTTTTTAGTCGTAGTTCCTTTTTAAATATTACTGCAAGACTGACCTGGCTTCTGTAAGCTTGGTGTGAACCTGCTTTTGCCAGGAGAGTTGTGGACAGCATCACCCTCTGGGGTGTAGTGTACTTCCCAGAAGATGCCGTTTCCAGAAATGCATAGTCTCCTAGATTTTAATCACGTCGCAGGTGACAAAAGCATTTTTATCATACTAAGTTTCTCTGATTTTTATAACGTAGCTTCTTGGGTATTTGTGGGTTTTGGCTAGCCAGAGTTAAACCACGACAGTCCTTGAATTATATAGAATAGGAGGAAAAGACTTTTCCAGGAGGTGTTGGAAAACTGGGACTTGTATGATTAAGCATTGCTTAAACCTGAGTCAGAGCCAGCACAACCGGTACGAAAGTTAGAACCGACTCAGGTTCCTCAGTGGAGAGAGGGTCTCTTGAACCTGCGGACGGTGGTGACGGTCCCAATAACAGGAGTTAAGGCAGCGCCGCCGGTGCGCTCCTTCGGGCAGCTCAGCACTCCGAGCTCGTGCAGCTGACGGCAGCCTTGCAGTCTCTCAAACTCAAGTTGTGTGTTTTTGCAAACAGGGCAAAAAGTATAAGCCCCTCGATCTGCGGCCGAAGAAGACGCGTGCCATGCGACGCAGGTTAAACAAACACGAAGAAAACCTGAAGACCAAAAAGCAGCAGCGAAAAGAACGTTTGTACCCTGCCCGGAAATACGCCATCAAGGCGTAACGCTGCAGTGGGCTGAAGGTTCTTGATTACTGGCTGAGTATGTCTCATTAAACGGAATTCTGTTTGGAAGCTGTTGCTGGTGGTTTTTTCACTAGTGGTGGGATAAAGGAACCGTCAGCTTCATGCAAAGAAATCGGAGGCTTCGCAGAAAGTTGGAAGCTGCACGCAGGTGGTGACTAAAGTTTCTGTCTTGTGCCAGCGTTTGTGTTACGATGAACCGAGTTGCTGAGGTGGTGTAGCAGGCCTCATCGAAACTGCACAATTCCCTGCAGACCAGACTCTGCACCGCTGGCTGTAGCGCCAAAGCATCGCCATCCGTCCCTGGTTTGGGCGCGTGCCGTAGGCAGCGGCTCCTGGGGGCGAGCTGCCCGGCCCTGCCACTGAACCACGTCAGGCAGGCACCTCAGGAGGCTGGTCACCAGCCTGGCCACCGCAGCCGGGCAGCGGCGAAGGGGGGTCAGAGGGCTGCTGCCACCTCCCGCCCCGCAACCTGCTTCCGTGTCGGTCAGGAAGCTGCGCTCCAGCATCGCCCTCCAGATCTGTTCCCTCTTGCAGCTGACTTAGTCTTGGCAAAGAGCTCCTGGAAGGAGTAGGGCGCTCTGGGGGCGGAGGTGAAGGCACCATCCAACATCTCCTGTTGGCAGAGGTGTGTTCGGTCTGTCGGGGCCGGGCTGTGCAGCCGGCCAGCGGCAGGGCTGCAGGGGAGCTCGCAGGCAGGAGCCTGCATGAGCTGCGATGCCTGCGGGCTGACGCTGCGCTCGCCCCGGGAGTTGGGAGCAGAGAGAGGCCTTGCGGTGGCGTGCAGGTATCCCTTCTGGGTGAGAATAGCCCAACGGCTGGCGTTAGCGTACCGCTCTGCGCGCTGCAGGGTGGGAGGAGAGGATGTGCCATTCAGATGTTAGGAAAACGTAGGGGATGGGATAGTTCCAGAGCTTTTGTGTGCGTGGGAAGGCAGGTTGTGGCCAAATGAAATCAAGCAACCAGACTTGAGAGAAGCTGAGCTGGAAGATAGTTGTGCCAGGTTTCAAGGCACGACTCGGTCTCGGTTCCACGCTTTCACCTGTGAAGCGCTGAACGAGTTAAATGGTTTGACTTTCCCTTCCCCATGGAATTCTTTGGAACTCGGGGGATGGAGTTGCGATTCCCAAGGCCTTTTTTGGTTCTGATGTGAGGAAGAGTTAGGCAGTGCTGCTCAAGCCTGGGTGACGCAGCAGTCATGGTTTGTGTTAGTGCAGCTAATGTGTCCTAACGTGAAAAATTCTCTGCCCATTAGGGAGTCCTGAGATTGGATCCAGATTCTGTTTAGGAAAACCATGTTAATTCTGCTCGCTGAACTTTGCAGAGTTCTGAGGGATTCTTTGAGCCCCAAGGTTTAACCAGAGAGAGGTCTAATTATGTGCGGTAACGTGAGTTTCTCATATATTGAGCAATTACGAGGGATAGCTTTACAGTGCTGCTAATGCCGGCGGGGGGAGAGCTTTGTGAGGAGCTTGGCGTGACCCGAACACGATCCGTGCGGCAGTGCAGGAGAGCCCAGCCTGCGCCGCTCTGCGTGGGCCCAGGCTGCCGAAGCGTGCCCCGAGACGGCGTGTTGTGCCGGGAACCGGCTCCCTTGGCCATGATCGTTCTACCGTAACGAAAGAGGGAAAACACACTCATTGCCAGGCACGGAACGCCCGAGGAGAGCACGCAGGTTTGGGTAGCGTCGCCGTGCCCGGAGAAGACTCTCATCGTGCCCCAGCTGCCGGGACTGGACCGACAGCAGCTTGACCCTCCAAACGTCCTGCAGCCGGGAGGGTTTTGCTGGTGTTTGTGTCCCTGCAGCTCTCCGAGGCGCAGTTACAGAGGTGGAGTAATTCCGGTGGAAGGCTGCGCTGGAGGCCTGTGGTGCCGGTGCCTGCGCAGTTACACCCCGCTCTGTTTCCAGAGCGTTTCCACACACCCTGGGCAATGGAGAAAAGCGGGTGCTCGGCTCGGAGGCACCTCGGCCTGTCCTGCGCGGCTGGGGCGCGGCGTTTGCTGCCGGGGGCGCGCTTTGCTCCTGCCCCCCGCACCGAGGGTGCGCAGAGTGCGGGGCTGCTCTCCGGGGAGAGGGGCTGGGGCACGGCTCTGCCCTGGGGAGTGGAGTGGGTGTCCTGGCGGATACTCAGCTGGGAAGAGTATCCCAGAAGCCATCCCCATGCTGAAGCAGGAGTCGATATGGCTCAAGCTTTGTGCACAGTCCGCACCAGGAATTGGAGGAGGTAAACGGGTTTCTAGCACCACACAAATCCTGGAGCTGAATTTCCCTGTCTGCCCGTAGCAGGGTGCAAAACCAACCGGTCCAGCCCTTCCACCCGAATTCCGCTGTGCTGTTGCAGAAGGCGTCCCACGGAGAAGCAGCCCTCCAAAGCGTCGGGAAGGACACACTGACAGGACGGCTGCAGAGGTGAGGGGCTCTAGCACAAGCTTCCCCCACGGCACAGGGCAGGGGCAAGACACTTGGTACTGCTGGGAGGGCAGGGGGATGCTTGGCCTGGCCCATCCCGGCTCCACAGGGTGGTCAGTGGTCAGCGCCGGTTCCTGGGGTGGCCGTGTGGTCCCAGCTCCCTGGCAGGAGCTGCTGCTGCAGAACAGCCGGCTGCAGACTGCCTGCAAACGTGCTGGGGGGGCAAACCCAGCAGGACAGAAAACCAAGACGGCTGCGCTGGCCTGCAGCCTGCGCCCGTGCCGGTGCCACCCAGGTTCAGCCGGCTGAACCCCCGGCAAAGGGCAACCCCCCCCCCCGGAGCACCCCAGGGCTGCGCTGCCTTCACGGGGACCTGGCAGCGCTGCAGGCAGCGTGGGCTCTGTCCCCCTCGGGCTCCTGGGGGGGTGCTTGGAGCCCCAGTCCTGGGGCGCCTGCTGTTCTCCGTGCCGACCCTGCGCAGCTGCCGATGCCGACCCTGGGTGTAGCGCCGGTGTTTGCAGAGCATCGGGGCCTCCGGGGCTCCAACTGTTTATTTTTTTTCCTTGTAACTGAAGATGTCCCTCCGCGTTAGAGCAGATTTTCTGGGGAAAGCTGTGCTGTGGCAAATAAATAATTCCCAGGGTGGGGCCGAGGAAGGAGGAACAGCCGGCGGCTGACTGCGGGGCACGGCCCGGGGCTGATGCCACTGCGAAGGGAGCGCTGGCTGCGTGCCCTGGAAAGCGTTCAGCGGGACCAGATGTTGCTCTCCCCAACTCCCCGGCACAGCAGGCGCCGGCCAAGTGCCGATGGGGTCTCTGGGGGCCGGCAGGACCTGATCCTGCAGCTTGGGCAGGGGCTGGTGGAAGGGGGGGAGCTGCAGGGAGGGCAGAGGCCAACGTGAGTGGTGCCAGGTCTGGGTGGGAAGGCCCGGGCTCCACCTCTCTTGGCCGGTGTTTGCTGCGATGGACACGAAGCCGGCGCTCCTAGGGCTCCCCGGCATTGCTCCTGTCACCTCCCTCCTCCAGAACGGCTCCTTAGCGGCGCTCCTGGGCGCCAACGCCGCGGGCTGACCCCGCTTTCCGCACACGGGGCGTGCGGGGAGCGACACGCAGCAGGACGCGCAAGGTCCTGCGCGGGACAGGGAGCTTGGGAAGGATTGACCGCCCTGGGCACGGCGGGGTGCCCTTGGCCACGCTCTGCCACCCACTCCCCTCGCGGGGGCCAGGCGGTCCCACGTGGCTGTGCGTGAGCAGCGTCTGGTGCATCTGGCTGACAACAAGCCCAGCGTTGTGAGCACATGGCCCAGCTAGGAATGCCGAGTCCCGCCGGCCACGCGGGCGGCCCAGGTCTGCCCGGGGCGGCCACCCGCCCCCTGCCCTGAATGCCCGTTTTGTTGGCCAGGCTGAGGGAGGACTTGTCCCCGCGCCGCCCCGGGCCCACTGCTCCCATGAATACGGGCAGTGTCTGGACGCAGGCTCTGCCCCACGGGCCCCTGCTCCCGCCATCCGGGGGGCTCCCAGACAAAGGTGGCCCTGGGGCTCCCAGGAGATGGGGGCCACTGCGTGCCGGGGCTCCTGGCCCCCTGCCAGCCTGGCCCGCATCCACAGGGTGATGGAAAAAGCCCGTGTAGGGGTGAGCAGAGCCTGGCCACGAGAGCCCTCTCCTACTCCCGTGCTGTGCCGTGGGGCGCTGCCAGGGAAGGGGTGTTTGCAGGGTGCACCCCACCACCCTGAGGGGCTGCCGTACTGTGCCGGGGTGGTTTGGAGGTGTCGGCGGCGAGCCTGGGAATACATTCCTGTTTCCAGTGGTGAGTCAGCTGCGGCACCGCCAAGGCCCATGGCTCCCCTCCCTTCCCTCCGGCTGCTGCCGCCTCCCCACCGCCCAGCCCTTTCCCGCTGCTGCTCAAGGCCGGCACCTTTGGCACCTGCGCCCTCGCGTCACCCCGCGGCTCTCCGGAGACCGACCGGACACGGATGTTCTCCCACCAAACGCATCCCAGCGCGGGCGGCCAACGGGACGGGGGCACAGCGCTAGGGCTGCGGTGCTGGCACCGAGCCGCCTGCTCCCTGGGGAGGCCCTAGGGACAGGGGTCTGCCCGGAGGCTGCTGTCGTGGCTGGGCACCGTGTCCCAGGCCCCTGGTCCTGCAGCCTGGCCGTGCCCGGGCAGCTGTGCCGGGAGGGACGCAGGTGGAGCAGCACGCGGGTCACCCCAGTGCCACGAGGCAGGTCCCAGCCGTGGGAAGGCAGTGCCGCTGGGCCCGAGGCCACTCTCCCTGCCAGGCTGTGCGGGCCCCCCCCCCGGCAATGACTCAGCCGCAGCCCCCACGAAATCTTTTCCTGGCCCTGGGGATGATTGGCTCCGTTTTCGGTGCCCTACGTGGCCCAGAGAAGGGCGGCGATGGGGGTGGCTGGGTGCTGTCTCCGCGTCTGGCGTTCTGCCCCTCCACCTTCCTCCTCCCCTGCAGCAGGTCCCTGCTGGGAACAGCAGCTCCATACTGGGAGCAGTGGGGCTGTGCTGGGCCGTGCCCTCTGTGCCTGAGCCCGGAGCTGGGGCACATGCAGGAATGCAGGCCCCCCCCAGTCCAGGGATGGGTTCATGCCTCATCCTCTCCATCACGCCATTCCTGGCAGCCCCAGCGTGCTGGGAAGGTGCACGTGGAGCCGGCAGCGCCTGCTGCTCGCCCGACCAGCGTTGTTTGGGTTGGTCAACACTCGCATCCTGAGTCCCCGCCGCGCTTCCAGCCACGGCTTCATCACGGATACAAGAGAAACAGCTCCCCGCTGCCGGCGTAACCCCAGCCGAGGGGAAGCACTTGAGCAGGATGGATGCTGGCACCCGCACGCTTTCCAGGATATCCTTGCCATCCGTGTCCTCCCCAGCTCCCTGCCAGCCCTGGGTGCGGTGAGCTGACAGGTCTCAGCAGGAACATGCCGTCCCGGCGAGGCGCTGCCCTGCAAGCCACGGCGCGGGGACGCGAAGCGTGTGGGCAGAGCGGTGCCAGCACCATCCTGCTGTGCTGCCACTGTGCCAGGGAGCCAGGGCACATCCCCAGGGAGCGGGAGGGAGAGGCACAGCAGGAATTGCCTCCCTTCCCGTGCTGCTGCCCTGCCAGGGCTGTGCCCCAGCCTGCCGGCAGCAGAGACTGCGCCCAGGGAAGGGTAAGGGAGGGCGATAAAAATAGATCCCTGTGACGCTCAGTGCTGCTGGCTCCGGCTTTGAAGGGTGTTTGGGATGCGGGCACAGCCCTGGGATCGCTCCCACCGCTGCTGGACACACATCGCCTCGTTCCCTGGGCCAGCAGCCACCGGATGGAGATAAGAATGGAGGGAAGGGCCCGATTCCCCGGTCAGATGCTCCGCGTGCCCCTGGTCCTGGCCCTGCGGCTGCGGGCAGGTGGCATTCTGTGGCCAGGGAAGGGTAGCCATGGGCAAGTGACGTAGCATCTCGTGCCCCAGGGAAGTGGGGGGTGCACAGAGCCCTCCCGTGGGAGCAAACTGCAGCTGGGGGTGGCTTGGCTGCACCAGCCGAGGTTCCCGGTGCCCAGGGCTGGGGGCGCCCAAGGTGGAACAAGGACAGTTCTCAGTGCAAGGGGGCCAAACCCCCATCAGTGGGTCACCAAGGGGCCGGCTGTGCCCGCAGGAGGGTGTTTTTGGAGGGAGGGCTGTGGCACCAGCAGCTGCCCGCCAGGATGGCCCCAGCCGCCACCGGGGCCTCAGGCACCGCAGCCCCCCAGCATCCCCGTCTCGAGCTTCATTTGCTGCTTGCTGCTGAACTGAGAGATTTTAATCTTTTAATCACGTTATGAGCCGAGGTGGTGCCGGCCACGCACAGGAGGAATGTCTGGAAGTCAGCAGCGCCCGGCCCGGCGGGAGCCCATCCTGCCCCCACCCGCATGTCCCCACCGTGTCCTGCCTGGGGTTCCCCATCCTCCCCAGCCTGCCTCATCCTGCCTGGGACTGGAACTGGGACCAGGGCCAGGACCAGGCCTCAGGGACCAGGGACCAAGACCGTGGCCAGGAGCAGGACCAGGAGCAGATCCAGGACAAGGGGCTGCTGGGGCTGGAGGCACATCTGGCACATCCCTGCGGGCAGCAGCGAGGGATGTTCCGCACATCCTGGAGCTGCCGAGCCCGGGTGCCGGAGCAGGCGCTCAGAGGCACTTCCATGGACTGGCCAGGGTGTGATTCCCCTGTAACAGCAGAGAAAGGGCATCTGGGTGACTTTAGGTTGAGAAAAAGGTGTGGAGCAGAGGGTGGTCCAGGAAGGCCAAAGGACCCAGCACAGTAACTCCACTGGGAAACAAAAGCCCCTTTGGTTTTGCTTGCCGTTGGGGTAGTGCCACCACTGGGGGGCTGGGGGGCTTCTCCCACAGTGCTGTGGGGGTTTTACAGCCCCTGCAGCTGCTGCCTGGCCCCACGTGAGAGAAACCAACGCCCTGAGGCTGCAGACTGCCGCTGGCTCGCTGTCCCCCATCGCCCCGTGTCACCCCCCATCGCCTTGCGTTGCCCCCTCCCCAGCTGCCCCGGAGCTGCGGCCAAGCCAGTGCAAACAGCTGCAGGGCTGGGGGGCACAGCCAGGCAGCCATCCGGGGAGGGGGGAATGTGTGTCATGGAAGGTCTGTCGTGGGTATAATTAAAGCCTCTTGTTATCGGGGTGCTAGTGGCCGCCTTTGCGGGGGGCCTCACGGCTGCCATGGGGTGACGTTGCCCCCCCGGGCACACGCGTTTAGTTACTCCATCCCTGGTGTTTTCCTCCCGAGCGGAGCGGAGGGACGTCCCGCAGCCCAGCCCGGCGCAGAGCCACGGCAGCCCCCGCCGAAGAACAACAAAGCCCTGGAATTAGAGATGTGCTGGGAGTTTACTTTACCGCAAAAAAATGTCAGAAATCCGTATTGTTTGGACAGGGATTTGCTAGGGATCGCTAGATAAAAGCCTGGCAGGGACCCAGCTGGAGGGGGGGACATCACCCAGCTCCTTTCTCGTGGTGGGGGCTTGCGGCCAAGCGAGGATGCACCGCTGGGCCTGGGGGGCCGCGGCAATGGCCCGGACCATCGGTGCCTTCGTGAGCCAAAGCAGGACCTGCGCCTGGGTGCCGCGTGCGGCAGGGAGGGGGGGGCAGGCAGCCCCCTGCACGGCCCTGCCTTTGAGTCTCTGCCGTAGGAAACCCTCCAGCCGTGCCAGCATCCCGCGACACCCAGGCTGGTGGCCACAGCGCAACGGGACGCCCGGTAGGTGCCAAGGGATGACTGCCCTGGCACACAGGGATAGGAGCGGGAAGGAGCGGTGCCGCGGGGGCTGCTCTTACCCCTCGGGGCCCCCCAGCAGCTCCACACTTGCCAAATTTTGCAGCAGTGCGGGCAGCTGCTCCCACCGTGCCCACGCTCAGCTGCTCTCCTCTCCCCGCGGTGGGACTCAGCTCCCAGCTGCTGCTGCTCCAGCTGCAGCTCAGACCCGGGAATGCCAAATCCCCTTTTCCCCCAGGACCCTGCAGGGCCCGTTCCCCCAGCCCAGGCCGGGGGCTGCCGGAGGGATGTGGGTGCCCTCCCCGGGCTCGGCGTGGAGAGCGCTGCGAGGAGCCACACCAGCCAGATGTGCGAGGCACATCAGCCGCGTGCGTGAACAACCCCCGGGCAACCTGGCCCCGGGACGGAGAGCACCCACCCTGCCCACTCCCCCCCGCCCGGCTCCGGGAAAGGACAGCGCACGCAGCCCGGTTCCACCTCTGTTATTGTTTTAATACTGTTCACGTCTAAAATGACCAAAACCAAGCCAAGCGCTCCCGGCCCCTCGCCCTGCCGTCGGCGGAGAGCAGGAGGGCGCCGGGCTCCCCAGCCACGCACGCCTCCTCCCTGCCCAGTGCTGGGTACAGGCAGGAGTGCAGGCCGGGCACCCCGGCACCGCGGGCAGGCTGCTGTGAGCCCGCTCCGGGAGAGGGGACGGCACTGCTCCGGTGAATGCATTTAAATAATAAGCTAATGAGCGGCAAAAGCAAAGGCATCTTAATCATCTTAATTAAAGTAGCCATGGGCAGCTGCTCCCCCACATGGGCAGCCCCGCGGCTGGGGGACAGGCGAGGGCACGGTGCCCAGGCAGCCGGTACCGGGGTGCCAAGGCCCTCGCAGCGGTGGCAGCTGGCGGTCACGGTAAGCGTGGGGTCGTGGTAAGCGTGGGGTCACGCAGGGCCCGGCGAGGCGTGGGGGAGCGGTGCTCTGGTGGGCGCAGCGTGAGCGGGTGCTCAGTGCGGTGGCACGGGGTGTGTGCTGCCGCGTCGCCAGTGGCACGGACCCGGCTGCCTCCTGCTGCCGCAGGGATGCGTCCGCGGGAAGGCAATGCCAGCCGAGCTGCCGGCTGTGGGGCAGCCCCACGGCCCCAGAGGCCACGTTGTCGTGGGGGTATGTGCTGGGGGCTGCGCTTACCTGCACCACCTGTGCCGCGATGCAGCCGACACCGTGCAGGCGGCGGGGGCACAGCGGATGGGGAGGGGTTTGGGGTGGAAGCCAGGCTCTGGCCGCAACCCTGGCCCAGCTTGGGGTGCCAGGGCCAGGCTGTGTCGGGGAGCCCCGGCCGGGAAGGGCAGAGGGTGGGTGCAGGGGTGCGGCTGGGACCCGGCTGGGCGCTCAGACCACGAAGCGAAGCCCGTACGTCATCTGATGGCCGTTATCCCAGGCGTAGAGCACCTTCTCCTTGGGGTTGTAGTCGACCTGCGTGGTGAAGGCGTACTGGTTGAGGAAGGGCAGCCGGAGCTCTGCCTCCGTGTCCGTGTGCGTGTCGAAGGCATAGGAGATCTGCCCTTCCTTCTGGCTGTAGGTGTCCACAGCGTAGAGGATGCCACAGATGACGAAGCAGTTCCCGTAGGCGTTGCGCTTCAGCCCCGTCTTCCACGTGGTCTCCCTGCGCACCGAGAGGTCCCCGGGGTCGAGTCGGCTCAGGACGATCACCTCCTGCTGCGAGTAGTCATAGTCCACGGAGGGGTAGATGACCCAGAGCCCGCTCTCATCCACAGCGAAGTCGATGTCCGAGTGGCCCCTCCACTTCCAGGGCGTCGTGTCCTCGTACACCACGTCGTGGAGCAGCGCCCAGCCCGCCACGTACCGCTCCTTCAGGTCGTACTTGATGATGTTTTTGGTGAAGGCGCGGTTGTAGTAAAAGGCCCCCCGGTACACCACGTGCCCCGTGCCGATCCAGTTGTAGGGCAGCTTGTAGAGGTTGCTCCAGCGGCCTGTGAGCAGGCAGGAGAGGCGTTGGGACCCCCCGCAGCACAGGGGTCCCATGCATGATGGCCCGAGAGTGCCCCCAGCGCAGGACCCCACCAGCTGCCCGCCACCCCAAGGCCCGGCACAGCCGGCGTTGCGCGGCGCTGGGCACCCACCCAGGAGGAGCCAGGGGCCCTGCGCCCGCTTAGCCGCCAGCCCTCACCCTGTTTGAAGTTGTCGAGGCTCCTGAACTCCACCAGACTGTTGCCGTAGTAGTAGTTGGTGACGTAGATGCGGTCGTCCTTGGCCGCCGGGTCCTTCATCCAGGCCCCCTCGTTGCGCCCGTAGCTGTGGTGTTCCGTGGGGGGCTCCACCGACTCGATGGTGCCTTCGCACTCCACCTCCTTCACTGGGTACCGAGGAAGAGGAGGAGGGCTTACCCCTGCCCCAGGCAGCCAGCCTCCGCTGGGGCCGGGAAGCCCTTTCCGTGGCAGGGCTATTGCTGGCCCAGCCTGGCCACAGGTCCTGGGACCACCAGGAAGGGTGCCCCCTCCCACCCCCCTGCTCACCCACCTCTGTTTGGCGTTTCAGGGCCCCCAGTGCCATCAGCCCCCTGCCCGAGGAGGGTGGTGGTGGGGCTGCGGGTGGTGGCGCGGGGCGCCGGGGTGGTGCCGGGCGCAGCCGCGGTGCTGGGCACAGTGGTCTCTGCTCGCATGATGGCTTGGGCCTGGGTCCCCTTGGCTGGGGCGGGTGGGGGGCCCCTTTCCTCCTGCCGCTCTGCCACAGCCACCCCCCTCGCGGGGCTCTCTGCAGGGGACAAATCGGGGGGTCGGTGCGTTGGTGGGGGCAGCCCCTGGCCTGAGCAGCACCACAGCAGAAGGTTGCCCCTGCCCCACCGGCACCCCTGCCCCATCCCAGGGACTCACCGCGGCTGCCCGCTGGCCCCTCCGCTGCCCCCGCCTGCCCGGCCTTGTAGTAAGTGATGCCGCGGACCACGGTTTGCTGGTGTGCCGATGGTCTGGGCTTGGGCGTAGGCTGCGACGCGCCCTTGGCCTTCGCGTTATCCTTTTTGGGTTTCTCGGGCTTCAGCTGCTTCTCCTTGGGTGGTCGGGGGGCTGCCTTGTCCCCCAGCGCCTTGCGGGCGCTGGGGTACCGTCCCGCCTCCTTCTCTCGGCCACCCGCCGTGTCCTGGGGGGCACAGCCCAGTCAGACCTCCTCCCGCCACCGTGCCAGACAGCGGGTGCAGGCGCCAGCCCTCGGCTGCCAGCGCGGTGCACCCCGACGTGCTCACGGGAGCTGCCGGCACCCGCCGCGAGCCCGGGGGAGCTGGGCTCTGCCCCGCGGCAGGAGAAGCCCTGCAGCACCGGCCGTGCCTGCGAGGCTGGTGCCCCGTGGGGTACCTGTGCCTTGCTCTCGGGGACGGCGGCAGCGTCCTTCTGCAGCAGCTGGTAGCCCAGGTTGGAGATCTCCTTCTTGATGCTGATCATGATGTCGGAGTAGTTCTCGTAGCGTCTCATCTGGTCAGTGAGGTGCAGGACGCTCTCCTTCATGAAGTCGTTCTCCCTGCTCAGGTTGGTCTTGATGGTCTGGAGGAGAGGAGAGGTGTGGAGCCCTGCATGGGGAGCCCAGCACCCCGCCGCCCCCACGGGACACGCTGCGGGGACGGTGCCTGCCGGAGCTCCCTCACCTCCTCCAGCGTGTTCATCTGGGCCACGACCTTGCTGATGTAGGAGTGCACCTTCATCAGGTCCATGCTGTAGAGCGTTCCCTCCAGCAGATCCACCATGGACTGCAGCTGCGGAGGGAGAGCAGGGCTGGGGCACGGGGCAGCGCTGCGCAGCCGCTGCGGATGCCCCCCCATGTCCCCATCCCTGCTCGCGGCCGGGGCGCAGGACTGCTCCGTTGCCCTGTGGGCCTGCCGGGGCAGCGATGGGGAACATGGGCTCCTGCACGCGGGGAGGGGGTCTCGAGCCCCCACCCCACTGTCCTGCCACGCCTGCAGATACCTTGAAGAGCTCAGGCGCCTGCTTCTTCAGCTTCTCCATCTTCCACTCGTTCTCGCAGGGGTTGAGCGAGGAGGGGGGGGCGGTGCAGGAGCACTTGCAGTCGGCCCCCGAGCTCACCGTCTCCACGGTGTAGAAGTCCTCCACCCGCATGCTGCCGTTCCTGACGCGGCTGCAGGCGTCCTTGCTGAGCGGCCGCAGGATGCACTTGCAGCGGCAGTCAGAGCCCTCCGAGGTCATCCGGACCTGGTCTGCCTCGCCCAGCGCCTGCGGGGACACACGGCAGTGGGGCGGCTGGCGAGCCCCGGGGTCCTGCCTGGCTGGCTGTGTCGATCTCAACAAGCCACCGTGGCTGGCTCCCTCTTCGCTGCATGCCCAGAGGTCTCCCACTGCCCCCAGGGCTCCTGGCCATGCGCCGAAAAGCGTGGGGCCCAGAGCATCTCATCCCACCACCCTGCATCCGGGTGACAGTGACGACACCCAGGCACCCACCAGCGTGGTTTATGCCCCAGGTACTTTGGTCCCGTTTCTGTAGTTGTTTCCCAGCCTCCAGCAAGCCGGGGCCAGAGTGCGCAGGGATGGCGAGGAGGGAGCCAGAAGCGCCTCCGTCCCCCCGCGCCCACAGCCCTCAGCCCACACAGGGTCCGTTGTTCGTGGTGACACGCAGTCACCTCGGGGCCAGCTCAGCCCCTCCAGACTCCCGCAACGGCCCGAGGCACACACTCAAGGACTCCCTTGTTTCCACACATGGCCCTGACTCACGCTACGGAGCCCAGGGTGCTTTTCGGCCCGTTTCTGCAGATAAGGAACCTTCTCCCGCTGGCCGCGCTCGGGTGCAAGGCTGCAGTCCGGTCTGCACCACGGGACAGGGACCTGGGTCCCTCTCACCCCCTGCCTCCAGCTGGGCACCCATGGGGAACATCTGGGCTGGCAGGGAGCACGGCCAGGCCGCACCGGGTTCCCCGTGCGAGGACGTGCCTGCTCCAAGCACCGGGAGGGTGGGAGGAAGGGGAGAAGCGTCGCGGTGACCCCGGAGGGAGAGGACTCTGCCCGTGGGGACTCTGACTCACCCTGGGAAACAGGACGGTGGCAGAGCTGGGAAACAAGCTCAGTTCTGGCTCTCCCATCCTCCCCAGAGCACAGCGTGGCGTGGGAAAGGGCAGAGGCTCACAGGGCCCATGTCCCACGGGCAGCACCCACGGCCGAGCGGGCACCATCCTTCCCATCCCAGCTGGGCTGACGCGCCGGTGGCACCCGGGCAGCGGCTTTCCCTGGGCACTGCCCAGCAGGGATCCCCGGCCCCCGCAGCCGGGGTCAGGGGCTTCCTGTCCTAAAGCAGCAGCAAAACCTCCTGCGTTTTGCATTTCAAAAAACGCCTCTGGCTTTCAAAGGGAAAGGAAGGTCCGGCTGGGAGGAAAACACCAGGCAGCCCAGAGGGCTGTAAATTGAACAGGATCTAATCAAGCTCTCGGCAGGGAGCAGCGGGGCAGGGAGCAGGACCCCCTCCCCAAACACCGCCTCTCGCACCTCCCTGGGGCCCCCTGACCTCCCCAAGCAATGCCGGCGCTTGTGCAAACATGCAGGATGACCCACAGCCCGGCCACCAGCCCCTCCACACGCACCCGGGCAGCCCCTCGGCCCCCGAGCTGGCGGCTCTCCCTGCCATGAGCTTTGTCCCTCCATGCGCACGGCGCTGCGTGACATCCTGGATGGCACACGCGTCCCTGTGGGAACCCCGCACGAGGTCCTGGTGTGCCGGTTCCCATCCAGGATCCCCCCCGTTCCGCCAACACCCTGACTACGGGCGCAGCCGCCGGCGCAGCACAGCCAGACCCCCGGGCTGGGGGGCCGCCCTGCAATCCCACCCGCCATCGACACCTTCTGCAGGGAAGGGCCGCAGCTGCCTGTGCTGGAAGTTCATTCCCGTGGGAGCAGGCGGCTGCGCGTTCCCTCCCACCGCCCTTGGCAGCGCTACGGCGGGAGGCACGGCCGGTGCGGAGGCCCAACGCGTCCAACTGAGGTGGGGCACGAGCGGGCTGGAGCCACGCACGGCGAACGCACCCGCAGCAGCCGTATCAGCGGCTGTTTGCGCTGCACGGTGGGCCAGCAAATGACACGAAAGGGCAACCTCTTTGCCCAGAGACCTGGTTCAAGCCATTTCGCTTCTGCGCCCCAGCACGTGGCCCCTGGCCCGGGCAGGGCGCAGCCTCGCAGGCAGCCGGCCGGGCAAGCAGCCGGGCGGGCGGGCGGGCAGCCAGCGGCCCAGCAGCCTCTTTTGTCTCGCAGCCACTCGGCAACAGAAAAATCCACTCACCTCGGGCCGAGGTGCGAGTGGGCGCTGGGGGGTTTGGAGGAGACCGGCTCCCCCTTTCTGGGCGCTGCGTGGCTCCTCACTGCGCCCGGGAGCCGCCTGTCTTCGCGCGGGGTAGTAACATTAAACCTCATTCTGCCTTTTACACGGCTTCCTTAAACAGGAACCGTATGTTCTATTTATACAGAAAAGGCTCTAAACAAGGAAGTCTTAAAAAAAAAGGGCCCCCGCGCGATCCATCCTGCGAGGGTCACCGAGTGTCCACCACCATCCTGCGCCCGGCTGTGCCCCCACCCCTCAGGGGGCAGCCTGCACGCCCCCCGGCACACCTGGGACCCGCTGTGGGTGGGTTGGGACGCGGGGACACGAGGCAGCCCCGGCTGAACGCCGTCACGCTGCACCAGCTGCTGGGGGCTGACATCTAACAGCTCTTCCTGGGGGATGCTGCAGCCCCACGGGGGCTCCGGGAGGTTCTTTCCCCAAATCCCCCCGCTGGCTGCGGACCCTGGCCCAGGGTGCAGGCAGGTGGGTGCTGCCGCTCCTCCAGAGCCACGTCCCAGCCCCGCAGCGGGGCTGCACGGGAGAGCATCCCGCACTCTGCTGAGGGTTCCCTCGCTCCCAGTCTTACGAGCCGGGATATTTTCCCAGCACTGGTTTCTGGGACCACTTGCAAGCGCGTCCATGTGAGCGCGGAATTCGTGCCATTATTTGGAGAAAGCGGGACCTTTGACAATGAACCTTGGCCAGCTTTTAAGCCGTCCTTTGGCTGCTGCCAGAAGACTTGTCTGGGAGGAAAACACGCTGTGTTGATAAGCACGCTGCCGCGCTGCGTGCCGATGGCACAGCTGCTGGAAGGCATGTCCCCGTCACGGGAGAGAAACCATGTCACCCTCCTCTTCCTCCTCCTCCCCGGCTTGGCACAACGCGTCAAACACGTTCTGCAGCTCAGGGAGCTGAGGCAGAGCGGGGGCCATGGCTGACGGCGGCCAGGCCCTGGGCGCTGGCACCGCTCCGGTGTCCCGTGCGTCGCTCATGGGCACCGACCACGCGAGAGGCACGCGTGGCACACGAGTGCCCGCCGATGGGATCTGTCCCAGTGGAAAGAAAAATACCTTCAAGCACAGCGGGCAGCACCTGCATGGAGGGAGGGAGGAGGT
This sequence comes from Rhynochetos jubatus, assembly GCA_027574665.1. NCBI lineage: Eukaryota > Metazoa > Chordata > Aves > Eurypygiformes > Rhynochetidae > Rhynochetos > Rhynochetos jubatus. Next base: position 1,084,877 of record CM050671.1, read on the forward strand.
TACCTGGGTCCGTGGGGTGCCAGTCCTGGAGTCCTTCGGGCAGCATCGCCCCTGCAACCCTGCCAGAGACCCCTGTGCGGGGCTGCCCCAGACACCCCCATGCCAAGCGCTGCCAACAACCGCTGTGTTTTCATCTTGTTCCACCAAATCACTCGGGAAATCTTGGTGTTTTAAGGCTCTGCGGGCCCCGGCATCAGCCCCCTTCCCCCCCGGGGGCTGTCCCACCGCCTTCCCGCTGGGCTGGGTCCCCAGGTCCCGGCTCTGACCCCCCTGGGCTGGCCCGGCTGCGGACACTGACCCCGCGGGGGAGTGAGGGATGGAAGTGGGGGCTGTCGGACCCACACGAGATCCCGGCTCCCACGGGCTGCCCTGTCCCGCTCTCATCTCCGCGGGGGGAGGCTTGGACGGGGCTGTTCTTTCTGGCACGGAGACGCTAATTGCAGAGCCCATCACCGCAGCGTCGGGGCTTGGGCACCTTCCAACCCCCCCGGGCGTGCTCGCAGCCCCAGCCGTTCCCTCCGCGGACCCCCGCAGCGGAGGCAGCACCGGCGCCCCAAACCGCAGTCGCCTCTCGTGGGAACATCCCACGTCCCGGAGCCGGGGGGCGGCCGGGGCTCGGCGCAGCGGGGCTGAGCGGGGCTCGCCGGGGCACCCCTGCCCCAAAATCGCTTCGGTCCCCGGCGCAGGTTGCGGTGCCGGTGCCAGCACCGGGCTCACGCCGCCCGCTCTGCCCGCGGGGGTGCCGGGGTGCTCGGGCACCCCCGCCCGCTCCTCTCGCTGCCGGCCCTGACCGTGTCGGTGCGGCTGGAGGCGGCGGGGGGCCCGGCAGTCCCCCCCCGGAGCCCGCCCGGGCACAGCACCGACCGCTGCCGGGGCCTCCGGACCGGCACCGCCCGCCCCGACGGCGCCGGCCCCCCAGCCGGTGCACGGGCTGCCGCGGGGGCGCGGCGGGTGGGCGCACCCCCGGTCTCCATCCCAGCCCCGATCCCGGTGCCCGTGCTTACCGTGGCGGCGCCGCGCGCCGCGGCCAGCGCCGGCAGCAGCAGCGCCGGGAGCAGCAGCGCCCGCATGGCGAGAGCGGCGCCGAGCGCCCGCACCGAGTGCCCGCTCCGCCCGGCCCGGCCCGGCGGCGGGGAGGAGCCGCCCGCCCGCCCGCCTGCCCGGCCCGCCCCGCCCCGGCCCGTCCCGGCGGCGGCACCGGCCCCAGGAGCGGCGGCGGAGGCGGCGCGGTCCGCCCGGGCGGGGCTGTCCGGTGCCCGCCCCGGGGCCGTGCGGGCTTTCCCTGCACCGGGGCTGGCTGCTGGCCCGGACGGGGCTGTCCGGTACCGCGGGCTGCCCGGTGCCCCCTGCCCGCTCCCTCCCCGTTGCTAGCCGGTGCCCCTTTCCGGGCTGGCCGATCCCCTTCTCCGTCGAGGCCGCCCCGTCCCCGTGCCTCCCGGTTTCCCCCCTCCCGGGCCGCCCGGTGCCCGTGCCGCGCGGGGGCCGCCCCGTCCCGCGGGCAGCGCTCCGGGCTCGAGCGGCGGGCGCCCCCTAGCGCCCCGCCTCTCCCGGTGCACCGGCCGGCGCGAGCCGGAGGGGAGCCGGGCTCAGCCCGCGCTCTCGGGGCGGGGACAGGGGGGCGGGACCGGGGGGCGGGGACAGGGGGGCGGGACCGGGGGGCGGGCCCAGCCCCGGGGCGCGGGTACATCCGGGCGGCGCGAAGGGACTACGCTTCCCGTCGAGCCCCGCGGGAGGGCGGGGCGGCCCGGCCCGGCTCCGGCCCGAGCGCGGCGCCCGCAGCGGCGGCTCTGGCTGTCAGCAGCGCCCGGAGCGGCCATGGGGCAGCGCGGCCGCCGGGGCCCCTGAGACCCGCCGCGCCCCGGCCCGGCCCGGCGCGGCCCCGGCGCCGCCATGGAGCTGGAGCCGCCCTCAGAGCTCCCGGAGCCCCGCGCCGCCGCCAAGGGCCCCCCCCGCAACGGTGAGTGGAGCGCCGGGTCCGGCCGGGCCGCGGGTTCCCCCCCGGGGTTGGGGTGGGGGGTCCGTGCGGTGCCGGGATGCGGTGCGGGGGGCTCCGCCTGCCGCCCCTCAGCCGCTTCGCCGGGTGCGGCGGCCGGTCGCTCCCGCGTGTCGTGGGGCCGCCGCGGGGGGGGTGGGGGGTGGGTTCCCGGCGGCCGCAACTTTCCGCGGCCGCGGGGCACAACAAAGGGCCGCGCCGGCCAGCGCGTGCTGCCCGCGGAGAGCCGCCCTGCCCGCCGCCGCTCCCCGCTGTCAGCGGCCCCGCCGCCCGGGCTGCGCGGCGCGGGACGGGCGCGGGGCACGCGGGGGGTCTCCTCCGCGAGTGACGCTGTCCCCGTCCCCTCGAGGTGTTGCCCTCTGTTTCCCGAGGAAAGGGGTTGTTGTCCCCGTTTAAGTCCCGGTTTGCCGCTTGGGAGCCCGGCTCCGCTTCGTGGCGAGGCGCGGCTCCCCTCTCCCGGTTGCGCGGCTCCACGCGTGTATCCCGGGGCCGCCGCGCTCGGTGTCCCGCGTTCCTCGGCATCGGGCTGCCACCGGCGTGTCACGCGCGGCGTGTTCCCGCGAGTCGGCTGGGGTTTATGGGCACCATTTGGGCCGGTTTTACACTTCCCGTATGCAGATGCTGCATCTGCACTTGAATGTCCCTGCCAATTTTTATGGTTTCAATTGCATTTTACCGTCTTAAGGTGCCCCTTTTCCACAAAGGGTTGGCTCAGACAAAAGAGGCTCCTTATCGGGCAGCATCAGTGGCGTTTGCTCCGTCTGAGCCCTACCAAAATACGCACAGCGCCGGCCGTTACAGAAACGGGTGTTTCCGTGATTCTCCCCAAATGTGACTTGGAATCCTGTCCCCTTGCGCGGCTGCGGGAAACGCTTCATTCCGCTCTTGAGATGAGGCTTTTCATCCTTCGTGCTTCCCCAGCTTTGAGTTCGTTTGGGAAGTGTCCGTTCCTTTGGTGTCCTTAATGCAGATCAAGCATCAAAATTGTTGCGTTTACTGTTTTCCCCCCAGAAATACGGGATTTTTGGGGGGAAATCTTTTGATCCATCCCATTTAATTTTAAGAGGTACCCGTTTCGCGCGGGAGGCGTTGTACCTGTGGCTGCGGTTAGGCTGTTGAATGGATGATGTAACAACTTTTTTACTACTTTGCCTTAAAAAAAAAAAATAAAAAATGTGAAACGCTGGCACGGTGTTGAGACACTGCTTGACCTTCAGTCTTTCTAAAGCCCACAGCAGCCAGGGGAGGAGCGGAGGAGATTGGCTCCTCACTCTGTCGGCTTTTAAAATTGTGAAGACTCTTCATTTTCCATTAACATTTCCTTTGTTTAAGGAAGATTCGTAGCACATATGACTGTGAGGTAGAGCCTTCACTCTTCACGGAAACGGTTAAAATGGTGTGAGATCATCTCTCTCCTGTGTGCCTATCTATATTTATAGGCACATATATAAAAGTAGGATTATATTCTTGGTGGCTATGTTAAAATCACTCGTGAATTTGAGCTCTGCCCTGGCTCTGTATCAACCCCGAGCAAACTGCTGTGAGTTTGTTGGCGTCTTCAGTGAAAGCAGCCTCAGAGTAACTTTGAAATGCGGTTCCATGATTTCATTTCAGCAGTTACGGCGAATTTACAGCCTCGTTATTTGAAGGGGCGTTTGACATTCTTAGGATATAAGCTGATGGTTTTCCCTTACCAATTTGAGTACATGGCCTTCCATGTAAGAACCGTTTTGTCATCAAGTCAATAATAGCAATGAGTGAGAATTTAAAAAAAAAAAAATTAGGGCATTCATTTTTTTTCCTGCTCTACTAGCAATTATTTCTCAACAGGGTCCTATTTAAGACCATCTTCCCTATAGCTTCAGTTGGCACGTTTTTCCTTGGTGGATGAAACACGATGGCTTTTACACTATTGTAATTATTTTGTTTTAGCTAAAATAGCAGTAAAGCAAGTTAGAATTAAGGTGACTTTGGAGGCTTTGTTATGTGCGTATGGTCTCAGAAGAGAGATTTAAGCATGCTCAATCTACTTGAGTTTTGTGTCTCTTTAAAATTATTGGAGTTTCGGAGAGGTAGATTACTAATCTGGAAGAATTTCATACCAGAGAGAAGAGGAAAGTTGTAAGAGCACGGAATGTAAGGTTTTCAAAGAAAAAACCCACTGCTTGCATCCCTTCCCTTTTCCACAGCGCTCCCGAGGTTTACTGGCGCACACTGACATTTTTAGTGGTTCTTTATGCTTGATTGCTTTGCATCTGATGAGATAAGCCTTTGCCTAACAAAGACTATTTCATTGATACAGTTAGGTCGTGGTTTACTTGCTATAAACATTTCTTTGAAGACTTGGGAAGAAAAACAAATGGAGTTGTGGAATGGCAATGCTGCTGAAGTCAAATGTCTGAATAAACAAGAAGCTGTGGTGGTGTTTTGACTCAGTATTGGCTTGTTGAATGTGGGTGGCTCTTGCTTTTGTAAATAATAGACAATAGTAAATAATAGATTTCTGGCTTGTGTCTATGATGGGGCATAAGACTTGTAATTTAGGAAGAACTTTAATTCCTTTGTGATGATTTGGTGGTAAGATGGAAAAATACCTCTCAGTGTAAAGTTGGAATTCGGTATTGATGGCTTCTGTAGATCATTAATCAGGAAAATGGGTTTATGCATGCCTTTTTGTACTAAAACCAGGACTAGCAAAGTATGTTCAGCAGATGCAGTGTGTGATGAGGCACTACAACAGGATTTTTCCCCTGCTTTGCTGTAAACCAGTATAAAGATACTGTATTACGGAAAACAAGGGAACTCCTCAATCTAGGAGATTTATTTCTTGGTTGTTGGGAAGCAGTGATTATCTCTGTCCTGTCCCAGGCAAGTCACTTGTGATACTTTTTGGTGGGGGGAAGGTACAAGCGGTTTATTAAAGTGCTGTTCAACCCTTACGCGGTGGTAGCTTGGAACAAATGCGTTTACACTGGCATTCCCTGAGAACTAGAGCACCGTTTATCCTGTTGATAAACTGCCTATTTAAATAAAGCCTTCAGCAGTGTAATCTGGTAATTCTAATTAAGTCATTTACATAAAGAATTGGCCCAGGGTTTCATCAGATGGCTGCTGGGGAGCTGAAATGCATTCTTTCCCTCCAGCTGTATTAAACTAGCCTTTTGATCCTTTCCTTTCTTCAGCCTTTAAGCCAGGGTGGTTATCACTTTGCAGAGTTAACTGAGGAAGGGATGTTGGGGGACAAGAGGACCCTTCGAGGTTTAGCTTTAGTCTTAATTATTACAGTTCTAATTACCTAATTAGAAGACTTCCAGATTTTATATGTTGATAACAACGATTCTGTAGAGGTTTTGTTAGGAAGGAAATATAGCTCTGAAAGGCTAGTGTCAGTGAAGTTCTTGATTGGTAAATGATTACCGATGACTTATCTGGAAAGCAGTATATGTCTGGAGTATCTTCGTTCTACTCCAGCTCTTCGATAAGGAGGTTTCATTTACAAAGGGTGGACCCCGTGTCCTTCAGAGAGCATGAGTTACATGTCCACCTTCTGTTGCCTAATCATCCCAGTTATAGGCTTGAGTAGGTGGTGAAATTTAAATGGAGAGAAATGCCTGGTCAGTGTGGAGGATAAATTTTAAAAGGATCTACTTTTTGCCTTTGTGGACGCATCAGGAAAAGAACAACTGATAAAAACTCACTGAGGCACTAATGCCAGGGTGACTACAAACAGCTGTGATGTCCTTGTCTGGAAACCTCTCTCTGCTGAAACTTGGTGGAAACCTTAAGTGTTGTTCATGGAAATGTAATCCGGAATTGTGAAGCCCTTGGGACTAAATCTCAATTTTTTTGTCATATAAAACCCCACTGTCTATTCCATCAGGAGGTGGGAATTGCAGGGTGGTGTGTATTTCTGAGGGTGTCTGTGCTCGGGGTGGTGCGGTGGATTCTGTACCACCAACCAGTCAGTGGGTGTACTTTCCGAAACTGTAAATGAGCACGGTGCGCCTGTACGTGTCAGGGTTTATTCTTCCCAGTTGATGCTGACTCTGGCACAGGGTTTATCTGTGAGAATTTTTGGAGCCCCCAGATCATGAAGTCAAGCGGTTAAGTGATGGCTGTCACAGTTATAGTAAAAGATTTGAAAAGAGCTTGTGGTCTCTGAAAGTTCTGCCAAACACCAACCTGTCCTCATTCAGTGTGGCAGCTGTAACTTGAGGTTTTGTTGTTTGGCAGTAATTAATAGGAATTATTCCTAAGTATGTTGTTACCTTAGATGTTTCGCTAGGAGACTCTGTGCTGTGCCTCGTCTATCAACAGCTCCAGAGAAATGCCCTGTCACAAGCAGTGGTGATTCTTTAATGTAATACGGTATTTTTGGTTGGTGGGGCTTTGGTTTAAGGCAAGTGGCCGTCCAGCTGAGATCTTGCCTTCCTTTGCAGCAGAAAGTAAGCTCAGGTAGGCTTTTCCCAGAGTTGGACCTGGGGGTCAGTTCAGCTGCGGCTGTTTTGCTCAGCCCACATCGAGCGGTTTGGGTACCAAGTGCCTGTAAAAGGTCACGAAGGCTTGAGTCTGTTCTACACAGCAACAAGGCTGGAACTGATAGCAGGAAGAGCTTTTCTTGGTAGTATTGTGTGGACTGGTTGGAATTACAGCCCTCTCGGTAGAGCTGGGTGATCCCCTCCTGCAGCTTGCAGTCGCGCTGGCTGGGGTAACTTCTGCGGTGTCAGATGAGTCAACTTCCCTGAACACCCCTAAAAACTAACCGGTGTCTTATTAATTACATCGTCCGATGTTAAATGAAAAGTGGGTGCTAACTATAAGATGCCTGGAGGTGGGTTTGTGCTATGACACTGATCCAGCGTGCGAACAGGGAAATCCTAGCTTAGCCTCACCGCGGCTGCTTCGTTACAAGTTCTTAGCTGGTGCTCGCCAGCCAGAATGCTCTTCTGAGCTTGACAGTTCGTCTTTCTCCTGAAAGTGCAGGTTACTGCCTGAAGAGAAGAAACCCAAGCTCCCACCAGAAAGGCTCTCTGGACTGGTTGTGGTTTTACAGAATGGAAGAGAACTGAGGAAACACTTTCAGGGCTGATAAGTAATAGCCTGCTACTACCAATTTGCAGTAGCAAGCTAACAGCGTGGTTACTCAGTGCCTCCCGCCTTGCTCGCTGGCTTTGTGAAGCTTTTCTTTGCCCACTTCTATCTTCCCGCTTACCTGATGCGCGCTGCATGGGTCTGTCACCTTAACACTCGGGCTGACCTTTAGTGTTTCACTTTGATTTACATAGTGCCTCTGCTCAGTGAACTGTCCCTATCACAGGATGATATCCATAAAAATGACACTTCCTAGTCTTGAAAAAAATCCCCAGGCCCATTGGAGACATGTGAAAAGGACACCCAGCAGGAAGAGAGGCCCATGTCTTGAAATATTCATCAATCATTTTCCTGGCACCAGGAAACCAATCAGCTCTTCTAAGGGGTAGGGCGTAATCAATCACACAATGTGGGAAACGGGATTCGCTGGCCCTACCCAAAATGTTCCTTCATGTTGACAGAGGAAAAATGTTGTGTGTTTGCTTACTCGCTATCAGCAACTTACGCCCTTGGTGTAAAGGACGAAACAGTTTAATTTTGTGCAGGCAACCTAAGCTTGAACTAAAGATTTTGTTTCCAGGGATGAAGTTGAGTTATGTTTTGCTTGGAGATTTTTTTTCTTTACCATTCTGTAGCTGGTAGGAGAAGGTTTTGCCTGCTGCCCCCAGACAGTCAGTGGCAAGTACTACAGCATTATGTTTTCTTGAGAGGATCAGATTTTTAAAATTTTGCACTTTCTTCATGCAACGACTTAAGTTTGGAATAGCTTGTGTTGCAAACTGGTACTGGGAAGAAATGTGCCTCTGGATGCTTTGTCCTCTTTTTCTATCCGTATGTGGGAGAAAATACATACATGTTGCCCAATAGTAAGTGAACAGTAGTTGTCAACATCTGTAGAATATTTTACTGTAGCAAGTGGATGGGGGTTATTTGAAATCTTATTTTCTAGTAAGATGCTATAAGCTGGAACAAGAGTTGTTTACAGCTGTTCTTGCTATGGAACCCTCTGCAATAGCTGTTACGTAAGAAATGCCATAATACTTAGGGTGGATTAATTGGTGAGTAGGTTTCTAGAATTCCTTTACCAGGAAAACATTTCTTGGATGCCTGGTAGGAAGTAGAGGCGTTGAGCTAATGGCCCTAACGAGCTCTGGCTCAGCGTTGCTCTGCTCAGCACTGGTTTGGGTGTTTCTATTCAGTTTTCTATTTCAATAGCTACAGAAACTGGAGACAAACGTGTACCTTTAAAAAGTCTGGTGCTTTGCTCCTGTACAAATATGCTGGAAGTGCCAGTTGTCCCAGTGGTGGGAGGCCAAAAGCCTCCCTGGCAAGAGCTGTCTGCGCCCGCTTGCACACAGGGCTTTGCCTCGGCTGGCAGAGCCGGGCTGGCGGCTGCTGCTCCTCAGGATGTGGCTTCTTGGGATCCCTGGAGCTGGCAGAGCGGGAGCCCCAGCCTGTGTGCCCATGGGCAGCCCACCCCCACAGGCTCTGCCCATGGGGCTGGGGGACGAGCAGCCTCCTGTGCTGTCTTGATGGAAAAGCTGAGTCAGGACTTCGGCTCCCGGTGTCAAACATTAAGTGCATTTTCCTGGCACATACCTGGCTTCTGTAAAACACGTCAGGAATAACAGTAAATGTGCCAGCGCATCCTACTTCTGCCAAGAAGGAGCATTTCTAACCCTTAAAGCTTCAGAAATGCTGCATCAGAAATACTTTAATTTTACCAAATCCCGGTGTTTAATATGTCTCTTCAAATGATGCGCTGGGGTGGGTTATTGGGCATAGCAAGTCTGGGACCGTGTGGGTGTAGCTGGCAGGTGCCGATGGGACCCAGCAAGCCCTGCCACGCTTGTCTCGAGTATCGAAGATGGTTTGTCTGCAGTGCACGTGTGTAACAGTTATTAACGGAGCAGATGCCAGCTGATCTTAATGCTGAGGATGAAATGCCAAAATCCTGGCTAGTAATTAAAAGCTTTGGAATCATCTTGAATCTAGAGCTGTCTTGGGGTGAGCTTGACGCTTCTCCCTTGCAGGCAGTTGGGTACAATGGTGTGCAGCTCTGTTTGAGATGGTTCATGGCAGCCTGGGATGAACACTGATGGTCAGAAATAATCAAATGCAGTTGAGGCACCAAATGGCCATGCAGAATGGCTGCAACTACGTCTCCTAAATGAAAGTAAAATGGGCTATGTACAGAAATAACCGGAGGATAAAGCTGCTTGCTCACACCTAACTGCTTGGAAATTTAATTTTAGAGGCTTACCGTAATGGCTTACCAGACTTGATGAGAAATCCAGCTGGATATGTAATACCTGCCTTTAAAAACAAACTCCTTTTCATAGTGAAGGTAGAGTTACTTGTCATTCTGTAAGTGTATGAATTTAAACAGCCTCAGCTCCACTGTCAAGTGAATCGTTACCGTGGGCTGTTGATCTGGAAGGGCACAATTCCAGCTCTGCAGATTTCTTAGGGAGCTGGTGCTATCTTTGAGGGATTTTCTTGGTTCAGCACTAGTCTGGTCTAAAATGATGTTGTAATGCTCTTTCCTAGCCTTTTTGAGCTATTGCTTTTTGGGTAGAGCCTTGATTATTAGGGATTTTGCAACTTTTATAAGAAAAACTTGTCTTATTTGTCAGTAGGGAGGATAACACCCTGTAGCTCAAAATGCTAAACAGCTAAAGGGTAAGCTCTAATGTATATACCTATTTTTCCTGTATCTAGGAAACTTGTATCCACAGCTTAAATTTAGTTCATGAAAACATTCCATTTTTAAGTGAAATATCAGGAGTGGAGCTGCCTTGAGTGTGCTGGAAGCACTCGCTGTGGGTCTTCCCAGGCTTGCCTTGTGCAGCTTGGCCCCCCCGAGCACTGGGGCAGTGCTGAACCATCCTCATCTTAATTCAGCCTGCCAAAGATCAGGGCACACTGGGATTATCTTTCCTTTGGTTAAGATGTTGTCGAGCTCAAATGACAAGCCTTACCCCACACTGCTGGCCAAGCAGAACACGGCCACCTGTGAAAGGTGAGTGATGCACAGCAGGGAATGCCTACCTGGGACTGCTCTTACTCTGATTTTGAGTGCTTAATTTCTCATTAAGGTATGAGGTGAGAAAAATGAAGAGTCTCTGGTTTTGGAAGTATGAAGATGTCAAGTGTTGAGGCAGTTGCGAGGGGAAATAATATCAGAACGAATGTGGGCTGTGGTGGACTTCTGCCCTGCAGAGCCTGGCACAGTCATCCACTTCCCTGTGCGGGCTTGGCAAGCGCTGCCGGAGCGGCGTGAGTGAGGGGAGGCGAAATAACTGCTGGGAGCTTGTCTGCTGCGTTGTTTTACGGACTTTGTAAACCTTTTTATTAATTCAGTGCAGATGTTTGAACTGATACTCGGCTCGTTATCTGCATAACTTATTTAAAGCTGAGAATGCTCTCAAGAAACAAAGTATGAATATATACTCTTGGGGGTGTATGTTTAGTAGTTAAAGGCACATGCCTGTGTCTTGTCCTGCTTTTGGCTGGGTGATTGGAAGCCCCAAAGACTGACCCATGGGTCGCTTCCCATTAACGCCGTGGCGGTGTAGAGAAGGAACGCTCCTAATGGCAGCACAAGGGTTGCTGCGCTGTACGGATGCTGCAACATCCACCTGCAGAGCAAGAGGAGTCCAAGCCCTGTCACAGGGATTAAAAATTAAGCTACAGCTTTCGAAGCGTGCTCACGCTTGTGACTCCAATCAGCTCAAGTGCACTCTCCCTTGCGCTGAGAAGCGTTGCGGATGAGCGTGCTACAGGTCAGGTAGGTGGAAGGCTCACGTGGATCTCCAGCAGGTAGAGTGAAGTGCTGAATCTCTTCCCTCACCCACACATGACTAGCATCAGCTTGAATTGCCCCTCAAATGAAATGTTGCCTGACTTCTTTCCATGTGATTTGCTGGCCATTGAAATCACTGGCTTTCTTTAGTGCTTGTCTTGTGCTTTAGCACATCGAGGCTTTCGGGAGCGAGCGCCTCATCACGAGCAGCAGCTCCTCAGCTGCAGTGATTTGTTTTTAAGTGGTTCCCTGATGAAGTGTGTACACTCCAGCTTAGGGGCTGGCTGGGATCTCTTGAGAGCGAGCACTCCTGTTTGCTGGTGGGTGGGTGTGCTGGACCAGGGCGGCCTTTGGGGCAGAGCCGGGGAGGTGGCCGAAGGGGGGTGGGCAGAGGCTAGACCCAGGTGACGGTGGTCAGCCCGCGAGCAGGGTCTTGGTGTGCTCAAGTGGATGGTGAGCGAGTTGCATGCACGTACGGGTGGGGAGATACTGATGTACTTCATCTCCCACTGTACTGGCAGCTGGAGGTGTGTGCGGAGGAGCTAATCCCTTTAACCTGTGCTTTTCCTGCTGCATAAAAATTTAAATGGCAAATCTCCACTGAATGTTTACCCTGGTTTTGAAAAAAGTAATTGCTGAACTTTAAACATTTTTGTTTGCTCACCAAGCAGATTACTCGGCTTCAAAAGGAAGAATATAAATCATTTCCCTTAGAGTGTATGCTACAAATACTTTATCATGACAAGTTTTAGAATTCTATGCCTTAAAACCTGAGATTAAAAGAAGCAAAATTCTATATTCCATGTCTTTTCATGGAAACCAGCAAAGCGTCAGCTCCTGTATTTTTATAAAGGTAGATTAAATGAGAATTACAACTTCAGGTTGCTCTTCAGAGCAACTGTGTGTACTAAAATCACTCCAATGATTTTCCCATTGAGAAGAATGGGAGCTTTGTTTTAAGTAGAGGAAAAATAAACTTATTTTAAGTAATGTCCTAGTAAAAGTGGAGAGAAATATCCACAAATACTGAAATGTTAGAAATGATGCTTCTGTTCTGAACATTTTTACAGCTGTCAAACCTTTTCTGATGTGCTTTTTAAGATGCTCAGATGTGTGTTGCTACAATTAAAAGCTAATAAGAGACAAGCCATCCTGCAAAACAAGATTATAGCAGTGGACAGATGTGGCTGGAATGAGCCCCAAAGAGAAAGGGTTTCTGGAATTGTGAACAGCAGGAGCTAATACGGTTTGCAAACATGGTAGACAGTAGGCAGAGAGGTGAGAATCAGATTTCCCTTGATTCTTGCCTGTATGTAATCCCCATCCCTGGGAGGCCAAACGCTTAATGTAAGCTTTTCACTCCAACAAAACCCAAAGGCCTGGTACGGGTGGGGCTGAAAGGAAGCTGTCAATGAGTCGGGAAGGCTCTAGATCACTGAGCGAGATGCTTGAATCAATAGAGGAAGAAAAACACTTAACAAGGCATAAAACCCTTGTATTCCATCGCAGGCATCATAGTGACGGCAAGCTGTGACTGCCGTCTGGTCCAGGTAGCTGTAAAGTTGCAGTGTGCCAGCCACTTTATAGCTGTTTCTGGGGAGAAGCTTAGGGTACGTGCTGGTCCGACTGAGCACAGCTCAGATGAGCTGTGGTACTTTTATCTGCTCCAAAGCAGTGCCTGCTCTCACTGCACCATCATCCCCAGCCTGGAAGCGCCTGCCCCGGTCACTGGGCATCCCACAGGCACGGGATGCTCTGGAAGGACAGTTATTTACTGCAGCATGAGCCACAACACCCTTTCAGGGGGCCTGCAGGAGATTATGACCGAGCAACAACCACAGCGATACTCACGCTGACAAATTCAGTTCATTGATTTGGTCCTCTCGTGATGTGTGGTGAGAGCTACAGCTCGGATTTATGCGATACGGAATATTGTGTTTCTAAAACACGTCACTTCCGTCTGCTGAAACATAAGACTTGTAGGTTTAAGTGCAGGATGCCAACAGTAACTTTTATGTGATGGTGAGCGTATTTGCTGCGACCCAACTGTCTCGGCTCATAACTGAGCATTACAGAAATGCGCTGTACGCGGGCAGTTGTAAAGCTTTTTCCCTCTAATGCTGTTTTAATGGTGGTTATACATTCAGTGGTTGACGACGATTCAGTACTTCTGTGTACATGTGGTAACAATGAGGAAACCTGTTTTTGATGTACACTGCTTACACCTATTTTTCACATTCTAGGATTCTGTCAAGACCCTCCCACAGAGCACGATTCATCCACTAGTAAGTACTAGTTAGTCTTCTCATTTCCAGCCTAGTGCAGCCAGCCAAGGCCTAGTAGGCATTGTCTGTGTTCAGCTGAGGTCCGTTAGAGTTAGAAGGTGTAATTTTATCTCCACTAATTAAAATTTGAAGATATATGCTGTTAAATTCATTGACCTTGAGTTTAGGGGGGGAAACAAGCTGTTTTCAGACTCATCACATGTCTATGCTTCTCCAGGATCCCAGTCTGTCAGTGCCATCATGCACTAGCTGATGAATTAAAAGGGCACGTTACCTCCTTTGTGCTTAAAAAGGTCCACTTACAGTAGCGTTTATAGCCTGACACACTGGTTGGCATCTCGAACCGCTCACCTCTGGGAACACTGGCCAATTTGACACATGATTTGTGGCATAGTCTATATGTCATAATGTGCTGTTATTTATCAGTATATTATTACTAATCTGGGTTGATGTTAACTAAAAAAGAAATCAGTGGCATCTCTTGTGTAACAATAGTTAATTGTGTGTTTAATGTAGGTAATTCTAGCGAGAATCCATCTGTTCACAAGGCATACTACTATAGCGGACTGTTGGCCAACACTTTATAGGTGATCAAAAAGTAAATAAAGAATTTCCGCAGATTGACAGAATGATGATGCAATGGATCTTTCAATACTGGCATGGTCTGGGCTGCCTGGTGAGCAATATCCTATTCAATCAGTGTACTCCAGGTACAGAAGATGCAAAATGTCACGTCTAGGGACAAAGACAGCTTGCCTGTGGAATGGGGCACTGCGTGCTGAGGAGCACCGGCTGTGAAATAGAGGTGTTTGAGGCAGTGCCTGTCGCTGCAACGCAGTAGCAAAAAGCACTAATGTGGTCCTTTGGAAATTGAACGTAGGTCTTTTATGTTTACTGCCTGTCTGATACTGGTAGTGCTGCGTCAGAATGCTGATGTTGTAGTGCTGCATAGAACCCCGATGCTGATCTCTTAAGGTATCGGGAATTGCCCAAAAAGATTGAGGCAGCCTGATAGTCTTGGCTTATTCTGCTTATCAGAAAGATTGAGAGTAATTACATAGCTGAATTACAGCTGTAGGGGATACCTTGGATAGTAAGTGGCTCTTAGAGAAGACAGACCAGCTACAAACAGGCTGCAAGCTGTGGCTATGAATTCAAATGAAAAATACAATTTCAACTGAATATAGTTTTTATTCTAGGTTATTACTTCACTTTGTAGGCTTTTTTGTCCTCAAGTCAGGATAGAGTGCCTTTTAAAAACAGATGAGCCTTGTGAATAAGGGAAATACCGTGTTCTGAAATGCTCGTTGTCTGTGATAATTGACTGGGAACACACACTGCTGTACGACGATCTGCCTCAGTGGTTAGAAGCCTGGCTACCTCAGATATTGCGCTGCAGGTTGTACAGTAATTTTGGTGCTGAATGCAACACTTTGGCGACATTTCCTTTTACTTTCAAAAGATTGTAAGACATTTCAGCATTGATCTGTGGAGAAAGGCTAACAGGGATCTCAGTTGATGGCCAAAGAAACCAGAGGATTTGTTAGACACGTTTAGGCTTGATAATCGTAGTTTTTGTCCCCTTTGAACGAATACCCAGCGCACCTCGTGGCACTCCGATGGCTTGTACTGTGACCGAATGTCACTTTTCATTTAGGACATGCTGGGAAGCTTTCTTCATCCTTTTCTCTAAAAAGCTTTGCTGCTTCACTATGTGCCCAGTCTTCCCTTTCTGTAGCCAAGAAATCTGAAAGGATGCAAGATTTCTATGACCCCCCTTTAGAGGAGGGAGTTGGCTGAGAGCAGCCCCAGTGAATGTGCTGTTAGCAAGGGGTGGCTCTGAGACCATCCGCACCCCATTTTACAGAGGAGCCATCCCATCTCCTGGTGAGGCAGCAGTGGTCAGCTCTCGATGGGCACTGCAGAAGGCTTCTGGAAATCCAGCCCGTAAGATATGTGGTAAAGCAGATACCACAACAATGTGCATCTCCTTTCTACTTTGATTTTTGTGTCTCAGGAGGCATTTCAGGAATCCCGTGACTTTTGATGGCATCAATAAATCAGATACCATGCCAACAGAATTTTACTGGAATGTAAACAGGCATTTAAAATAACCATGTCTGTAGAGTGTTTGAGGAATGCAGTGCAGGTACAGCTCTGAGTATTGGAACACTAAACTGCCGTGAATGTTTCCTTTCGGTTATGTTGGTAAGCAGGAGCTGTGATTGTTTTCCATATTAACGAAAATAATTCAAAATATTTATCACGAGATGACCTTACTTCCCACTCTTCTTTCCAAACTGTGTGCTCAGTGTTGAGGTGAGACAAGAAGCTCTGCCCGATGTAGGGGAAAGGGGAGGAATGTCTCTGTATAGTAAAATTCAGCTGATAAGGGATAATGAATCACCTTTAACTCAGCTCTGCTGGGTAGTAGCTGATCTGGGGAACTGCAGGCTGCTCAGCCTTGTCTCAACTAAGAGCATGGAGCAAATCTGCCTGAAAGATGCTTCCAGGTGCTTGAAAGGGACAGGAAGGTAATGGGGAATATTCATCATGGGTTTACCAAGGGGACATCATGCCTGACCGAGCTTATTCCTCCTGGGATAAAATGACTGGATCCCTGAATGACAGCAGTTTCGTCATTAACTGTAACCTTAAGCGAGGCTTATGATGCGGTTTGCCCTATCATCCTTGTAGCTGAACTGGGCTAACAAGGGAAATGTGGGTGAATAACTGTGCTATCTGGTTCAAAGGGCAGCAGTCAAGAGTTCAAGGACTACCCAGTGGCCAGTTATTCAGTGGTTGTTCTTGGGAGTCAATATTGGAGCCAATACTACTTAGCAATTTCACCAACCATCTGGATGATGGGATGGAGTACACTCATCAGACTTGCAGATGACACCAGATTGATACTTTGGAGGGCACAGCTGCTATTCAGGACCTCAGTAACCTGGAGGAAAAGGCTGATTGAACCTTAAGAGTTAAACAGAAATATCAAGCTCTGCATCTGGAGTGAAACAGTGCAGACTGGGGAGCAGCTCTGCAGAAAGGACCTGGGGTCCTGGTGAGCCCCATGGGTCAGCAGGTGTGCTGGTGGTGATGATGGCTCGCTGTGTGCTGCCTGGTGCATAACCAGCCGGTCGAGGGGTGTGCTGCTTCCCCTCTGGGACGTGGCAGTCACATCTGGAATACTCTGGGCAGCTCTGGGCCTCCCAGCAGAGGACAGGCTGAACAGAAGTAAGGGCACTGGAGGGCTGCTGAGGTGGTTGGGGGCTCGAAGGCATGACAAATGTGGACAGGCTGAGGGAATTGCATTTGTTTAGCTTGGAGGAGAGGAGGCTAAGTGGGGATTAACTGCCAGCCTTTCAGTTCTTCAGAGGGGCTATAGGAAATTATGGAGCCAGGCTCTTGAAAAGTACATGGCAAAAGGCCAATGTGAGTTGCAACAAAGGAAATTCCTACTGGATGATTTGGGGAGGGGGGTAACTTAGTGGAAGTGATGCAGCACTGGAATGGGAGTCCATAGAGGCCACAGTCTCCATACTTAAAGTGAACAGATCACTGACCAAGCTGATCCAACCTTGAAGCCAGGTCTGTTTCCAGTGTGAGGTTCAATTAGATGAGCTCCAGAGATGCCTTCCAGCCTGAGTTACTGAATTACAGCAGAAGTGTCATTCTCCTGAAAGGTCTTAAGGGTGGTGTACCATGTCTTACCTGGAACTTCTGATGCCTCGGTTTTACCTTTGGGAGGGATAAGTCTATAATCCTGTTACATTATCTGCATACATCCCAGGTCAGAATTCCTAGTTTTAGCATGCGTATTTCAGAAAGTCTTTATTAAAATGTTATCCATCTTACTGAGTATTTACTATGCAAATGTCCTTGCAACCCCACAAGCTGTGTTTTTAACAAACAGATCCATGTGTCATTGATCTTCAGCAGGTTAGCAGGTGGTCAGAAGCAGTGGAAGATGATGCAACTCATTGAATCAGCATGTTTTGCTTATTCTGGTCTTGGGTATCCCTGCATCTGTTCAGGGTACCATGTTTTACCTACTATACTCTTCCTGTATGCAAGATGACAACCTTTGGGGAGGGGGTACCAAAACTCATGCACTGATACTGTCAAAGTCCAATGCTATGTCACAGGTTCAGGCTAAGTTCATTTCTAGGAGTAGCCCATATAGCCATCAATTAGCATAAACAGGGACAAGGGCAGCCAAAGGTCAAGAGAAGTTCAAAATAGCATAACCTCTTTTTGCTAGTGTTCCCAAACGTTCCTATCCTGCGAAGTTCTCCAAGCTCTCCTTGCCATCATGTTTACTATACAGCTGTAAAAGTCAGAGAATAAGGCCTGGCTTGATACAAGGGAAGTTAGAAATCGAGTGGTTAAGAATAGGTAGCATTGTTGCTTAAAACAGGAGAAATAATTGATTTATGTTATGGTGGCCAATAAGGCTGTAAAGTGAGAAACTCTTAAAGAAACCCCGTGGCTTCAAGGGAGCTTTTTGCTCTCATTTCTGCTCAGCAAATAGGGGTACCCCAATAAAGGTCATCAGCTCCATGAGCTAAATTATTAATTCCTTTCATGCCACGCAGGGCTTGTAAACAGTATATAATACAAGAAAACAATTGGCACTGTTCACTCACTGGGCAGAGGGGAGGTCAGAGGGTAACTAGTTGTATTGGCAGCAGCTGTTCTTCATAGCTGAGTGGACTTTCATCCTTTTCATCTTTTGGAGCAAACCAGTTTCCAAAATCTTAGCTGGTGGTTAATCCAGATCTCCTCTCTTGGCTGAACTGTTTGTAGGAGTGTAATGTGTTGCATATAATTATGAAGATAAAGGCTGGATGGGAGGGTGAGGGGTTACAGATAAGGGAACAAACCCAGCATTGCCATCTTTCATAAAGAGCTGTTTGAAACTTTTTTAAATATTAACTTGCATGGGTGAGAGAGACCTTAAAATCCACCTATTGAAGGCAAGGTGTAGAAGTACTTGTGCTCTTATAAAAATCAGAGCTCAGACTTTTTTATAAAGTACATGTTAATTGGTTATAAATACCCATCACAAGAACAGGAACGTTGAGGTGTTTTCTGCTCTTCCGATATCACGGCCTTGCCATGTTCCATGTTTGCACAGTCTGTGAGCTCTGCCCAGCTGCTGGGTACGATGGCGCTTGGTTTACAGGACACTGAGGCAATTCTAGTAGCTTTGGACTTGAACAGCCAGGCAGCTGTGACCAGTGTGTTATCCTAGGTGAGCATATTAGAAACAGTAATTAAAATATATCATGTTGAGCGTGAACTGAAATGATCCTTTCCAATTATGGTTAGGGAATGCTGTTAGGCTTCTGTTTATAGCCTATACCATGGAATTGTAGTGAGCAATCTAAAGTTATGGGACTTAAAAAATTTGCACTGGCTCTCTCTAAATGCTTACCGCTCCAAAATCCCTCTTCAGAAGGCACGCGCTTTATTTGGTTGCTGTTTGAATGATACTTGATAAACTATTCCAGATGTTTGCAGGTGTAGCTTACGACCCTAAGTGACTGTTACTCACACAATGGCTTCTCAAGTGGTACAGGCTGCTGCGGGCTGCTCGCAGCCTGCTCCTTGCCATCTGGCTGGCTTGGCGGGCAGTTGACCTCTTTTTGCCAGAGAGCAGCAGGTAACCTTTAAATGACCATCTGCTAATCTGTCACTTCAACCTTTCTGAAAGCTGCGTTGTGCTCAACACTGGTATTTACACAGGCTGAGTCTTACCACTCAGAAGAATAAAAGTAACCTTAATGCCGCACTTACTTTTCAGGTTATTTTGGCTGTAAGTGAAAGCATGTGTAAACAGGAAAGAATACAAAATTCTTTCAAGATATTTGAAACTGCTATAGTGCATATGAAGAATCTTTTTTTTACATATAAAAATGTATATAGTGTATGACCTGCTAGCTCTTTCAAAGGGTTGGCAATTCCCACATTATGGAGATTATTAAGGCAGAAAATAGGAAGATGAAAAATGAATTGTTTTTCTGTAAGCAGATAAGAGACCTTTAAAAAGCTGCTCCAGGGTGTCAAATGCTGCAGCCTGGCATGTCGCATGCAGCTTTCAGAACACTTGTGCAAGCACTGCAGGGAAGAGCCAAGTGAGACTGTAAATGCATGTTTACATGTTCTGAGCAGTAAACGTCTTGCTAATTGAATGGAGAATAGCACAGGAATAACCCAGGGCACTTGTGAATAAAACTGTCATCGTGTTTGTCACTGGTGCTTAGCATGTTCAACTAAAGCTGCTAGCTTTGCGCAGCAACAGCGAGTAGGTTCCTAGGCGAAACGCTTGCTAGGTATGGCAGGAGGAGTAAGTTCATGTAAGCATGGTGCTGTGTCTGCTCTTCATTCTGTAAAAATGGTCTGCTCAAGTGTTTACACTTGTGTTTGGTTTGCCTAATTACAGCAGAACTTTGCACTTTCCAGGGTAAACAGTGGTCTTTGGGGAACTGCCTGCTGCCGAATAAATTGGAATCGTAAGAATGTGAAACACAGGGTTTGGACTAACAGCAAACCCTGGCTGTGGGTTGAAGTTACGCTTCTGGGACTGTATTCGGTGGCTAGGAATGTAAACTTGTCGTAGGCATTTACTGGGTCTTAAAGCTAAATGAGAATTACAGAATTATGTGGTATCTGCTGGCATCAAAATGATGGAGACTGATTTGACTTGGGCATTTGTGGTGGTGTGGTAAGAGTGAGTGGTTTTTTTTGAGAGAGATCCAGTCCCAAAGAATGTATTTCATTTTACCTAATTTCAGGTTAAAACTGGCCGTGTTACTGGAAGATGGTTCTGTACTGGTCCTGGAAAGCTGGACCCTTCACAATGCAGAGGGCATCTGGCATTTGGTTCAGATCATATTCTGACTGTGGGGTTTTTCAGCGGCAGAACACAGGAATGTAGTTCTGTTCCAGCTGTTAGAAAATAGAGAAGCTAATAGAAATATAACAGAAATAAAGCTTCAGGACAAATGCCAGCGTTTTGCATACCTTTGGAAGGGGATCTCGCTTCCTATGAGGATTTTGAAGGTGCACTGGACACAGATGGGAGATAATCGTGTCCTCTCATTGCACAGTGATGCTGCCCTTACAAGCTGATACTGTATATGGCCTAAAACTGATATTCAGAGTCTTTGTTCTGTAAATTGTTCTGACCATCACGAGTTACAGCCTACCAGTATGACTGCTTGGAAAAGTAGATCTACAGATAATGTGTATGAGAGGGAAGGACAACACTGTTTAATTAACCGCTTGTCAAAGCAGCTGCCTCAGGTGATCAGATATGGATATGCATATTCAATTTAAATGTAAATGAAAGTTTTCACGATTAAAGACTCCTTGGTACCATGCACATCACAACTTTCTCACTTTCCCATTAGCTACAGATGTGGAGCAGATGAGTTCCTCCTCTCCCGTCCTTCCTATGAACTCCATGGGCAGTAAGTACACCTTTTCTCACCACATGTGATGAGGTAGAGTTTCGGAGATAATTCAAAGGTACGAATCCGTACTTCACAGTGGAGAATGTGAGGAGTTTTGGGGGCTGATGCTGAGTTGCGGAGGTGGGGATTGCCGTGTCTGCTCGCTGATCGGCTCCTTCTCGCAGAAGTAGCACAGAGCAGGTCTGTACCTCGCTATTTACGCCGGCTGTGTTGGATCTTTTGCTGCCAGAGGCGTGGGAAAGCTGTGAAGCAGGTGCCTGTATGTCAGTGATAAACACCTCGGGTGCTGGCAGTGTCTGACATGACAGGATCTGCCTTCAGCGTGTGGGTGTTGTACTGGGGACCTGGGGCTTCTCCTGAAACTGGAGCATTTGGGGAAATCCTCTTCGATTTCACTGTAATTCCGGGCCTGTGACTTTGAGGCTCTGACAGTGCGAGCGGCCGGACACCGCGATGACACAACCGGGAGTGTCCGTCGTCGCGCGGGCGTGCCCAGCGCCATCCGCCGGGGGGCAGCACGTCCCTGCCGGACGTTCCCGCCGCGCGCGCGTTTCCCCGAGCGGCTCCCCACGCCAGCTTTTGGGGAGGCTGTGGAGGTTTCGATCGCAGCAGAACATTACCTGACAGCTCGTTTCTAAAATAAAAAAAAAAGTGTTCAGAAGTGCTAAAAGCCCTCCCGAGTCGGGACGCTGGCCTTGCCGCCATCGTGCTGGTGGCCTTGCACTGGCTTTACTGGAGAAGGTTGAACTGTGGCTCAGCTAGTGAGAAATATGGTTCCTCTCTGATGCCAGGAGTGTGGAATGAAAAATACCATAGCCTGAGCTGCAAATATGTGTAGTTATGTGTTGATTAATAAAGCACACTTCCGCAGGCATCCAGCTAGGCTTTCGTGCAGCCGATCACTTCTACACGCAAGCGGGTAACCTCGCACGCACATGCAGTGTTTCAGTTGCCGTTTAGGCATGTGTATTGTTTATGAAGATAAATTGGCTAATATTCTGTTGAACCTTCGTAGCCTGACACAGCTCAGATTCACTGCATCCAGGCCTCTCGTGCACTAAAAGGTACTAAACCGACACTCAGTTGTCCGCAGTACTCTCGCATCGTAACGGACCTGCCAAATACTAAACCCAGGCTGACGTGAACTGAATGATCCGCTCTCCTTCCCCTTAAATAACTGTTATTGCTAGTCTGAATTTGTGTAGCTACGGCCTTCGTGTCTTGTCTTTTGCTAAACTGAAAAATGCTTGTTAAACTTCTGTTCCCTATGAAGATATTTATATAAATTTTTGATAAACAAAATAAACTGAGCTCCTTGAGTTCTTTTGATGTCCTCCTGTCTTTTGATCAACCCTTCAGTGCTGCTGGGCAGGCTGAGCTGTGGCAGCTGGAGCGTGGGCATGGTGGTGGGCTGCTTGGGTCCTGCCAGCTGGTCACAGGGCTGGGTGGGCAGCTGGGAAGCAATGTCCTAAAGGGCTGCAGCAAGCTTAGCCGTCCCTGGCCTGCCAGAGCCTCTGTGTTGATAGGTGATCCCTGCTGGGGCAGTTCGGAGACCTCTCCAGCCCCAACCATCCAACTTCTGCAGTGGCAGCACTGAACGTGCCGGTGCTCAGCGTCATCCCGATGTTCGGTCTGGCTAATGTCTGAGGAAGGCGGTTCTGCGGGGTGGTGATCCCTGGTAGGGAGCGGACAGCTGGTGCCAGAAACATCTAAAACTTCCCAAGCATGGACTTTGAAAAATTCTGAACACGTCTACTAACCCGTCTTCCCCATGTCAGTTTTCTCCCTTGCTGTCTCATTACCAAACATGATTAAAGCAAACACAGCACAGTAGAAAACTTAATTCTTAGGCTTATTTGTGCATCCAGAGCACTTGAGATCTGTGGAGTGTCTGCTTAAGCCTTCTGCTTGTCATGCATTAGCAAAGAGGGGGATGGCCCTTTACTGTAGTTTTTCCTGTTTGTTTGAACTGTCTTAGAGTAATTGCGGTCAATTATTTTCACATTTCCTTGCAGTAAAGATGGATACCTCTGTCAGGACTTTGTATTTTCATACAGGTGTATGTGGAAAAAACCAGTAGACTGAAATATCTGTTTAAAGTAATACACAAGTGCTTTCTTGTACGTCATGTAAGGACACTGGGGAAAAAATACAAGTTGTGCACTCTCACTTTCTGAATAAGTCTTCCTAACATGCTGACAAATTTGAAACTTTAAAGGTAAAATGTTAAACATTACAAAAATAGACATATGACTATTTTTGATGCAGTTTGACAATGTCAGCCATGCTTTCAGGCTGCTTGTTTTTATATTACTGTAGTTTGATATAGAGAATTTACTACCATGCTTAGCAAGGGCTTTGGTGGAAATGGGTGATGAACTGTCAGACTGGGGGAGATTTTTTTCTAAAGCCCTAGTTTTGCAAAGAGTTCAGTCTGTTTTGTTTGTAATTCTGTTGAACCTGGTGAAACTGTTCCTGTGTAAAAAAAAAAAAAAAAAAAAAAAAAAAAGAACAAGTTTAAGTCTGTCAGCAGAACAAGCAAACAGGTATTTATTTTGAATATTCACCTAATTGGAGTTTAAACGTCATTAGTAAGTTGTTCTGACTTGAACTGTACAGCGAGCTTAGGGAGACAGTTCTTGTGCGGTATCAGCACAGCGTGTCTGAACAGGCTTCTTTAAAATAATCCCATCAGCAACTGGAGGAGGAAACAAGGCATGAGGGAAGTGCTTGGACCCTTTATTGCACAGGGAACTGAATGCTAGCTCTGAGTTAAACAGCATCCACCTTCCCTGTTTGGTCATGTCCTGCCCTCCCTCCGTGTTTTGGAGTGGTGGGTGCACTGCAGGGGCCTCTTGCCTTTACTGCACTGATTACTTTATAGGACCCAGTGTTGTTCCACAGCTTGTCTCATGCAGGAGGAAGTTTTACTTCCTATAACCAGGTGAAGCTCGTGTAGGTTTACACTTCACTGATGGTGACAGTAGGGATTTACCAAAGGACCATAAAAAGCAAGGTGTCACTTTTAATAAAACGGAGTTCATCAGCTGTTCTGTCTCCCTTATGCCCCTCAAAATCCCCGAGCAGCTCTTGAGTGCTAAAAGCATGGTGGAACCCGTGTTTAAACAGAAGGCTTTTTGTGCTCTTCATGAAGCAGCCAACATGGAAACCCTTCTTGTAGCCGATAAATGACAGGGAGGACTAACTCAGTCTGCTGAGCATGGATCATGATTTTCCTGTATCTTGAACCACCTCAGCAGAGAAATAGACTCTGTAGACTCGTGAGGGCCTGCTGTACTGCACGAGTGTCTGGGGGAGTGTGGGGGCAGGATATTTCTTGCACTGTTGCAGTAGCTCTTAGAATATTGAAGAGGAGCTTGTTCTCACAAAACAAGGTGCCTGGGATGCTCCATACAGTTAGTTTGCCCCCCAAAAAGCTGTTTGTGCCTTGTTATAAATCCCTCCTTTTTACAAGCAACACTTATTTTATCCAGAATTCACAGTCCTGTGAGATGCTGATCTTCACAGGGGCTGTCAGGTGGCAACGAGCACCCCTGCTCCTGGAAGAGCTGGATGGTGTGTCCTGAACTTCTTTGGTGAGATAACAGCAGAGCCACAGACCTCACAGTTACCAGTAGGTGGAATCTGAATACAACGCTGCTTTAGCAAACAGCCCAAGTCGCTTTTCTTGCCAGACAGACGCCCCGAGCCGCATGACCGTTCAGTCTCTCAGCTAGCTGGTCCGCAGTTTGCATTCATTGATCAGTGAGTTGATAGAAATGAAAACCCACCGACAGCAATGAATGTTGATTGCAGCCATTAGACACTGAAGATGTGCAGCGCTGTCCTTCAGGCCGCTCCGTTGGTACTGTGTTTACACATGGAATAGTCGGGATTGCAGTCTTCTCAACCTCAGGACATACAGCTATTGCAGGGCTTCTTAAGATCTTGGTGATTTCTGGGAAGTACACTTGCAACAGGGAGAGTAGTAGAAAAACATTCTTCAGTTGGGAAACCAAGTTAAAAATGATACAAATTGTGCTTTTTTTTTTTTGTAAAGGTGATTTCTTTTGCTTGCTTACTCCACTTACTCCTGACAGCAACAACCTGTAGTTTATCTGGTTCGTAGATTAGATGGGTCTTGACTCTGTACCCCAAGGGCTTGAAAACTGCCCGTTCACTGAACCTTCCCCCTTTTTGCATTTAAATTATTTCCCAAATATTCTCAAGAAGCACATTGTCTAACTCAAGGAGGGCTGGGCCTCATCCCAGAAGCATTCACATTAGACCAGTATGAGACACATCCTGCTTAAAAGCATTTACCGTGTCCTCACGGCAGCTACTTCTTGGCTACCAAAAGCTCCTGCAGCACCATCATGTTTACTGAGCTGTCCACGGCTGCTGACAAGTGGTTTACTCCTTCGAGCAACGGTTTCAGGTGGTGATGCTGTGCATGGTTCAAGGTTTTTAGACCTTTACGGCAGGAAAGCTCCAGTGGTGTCTGCAACTGTCATCTGAACCACCTTCTACTGGCATGGGTTTTGGCAAAGGCCTGCTTTGATGTTGTAGTGCCACTGGGTCGTGCGATCCAAGCACGCAAAGGTACCAAGCGCACTTGAAGGGAACTGCCTAACTGCCAAGAGCCTGTGCTTTCTCTTGGTCCCAAGACAGGGATCTATTCTGTTCAGTGCTGCTGACCACATGCAGAGGTAAAGTTACACAGGTTGCAAGATCTCTTCTTTGAGAGCAGCCTGAGACAATGTTTCCTGGCATGTACTTCCAGTCTTATGGGTTCTGCAGTCCCTGGGGGGGGGAAAGCAGCTGCCTGCACCCTTGTGAAGGCATGTGCTATTAAAGCCTGCGGGGTGCAGTCCTACATCTAATCACGCAGAGGGGCCAGAAAGGATGCCCTGTAGACGCTGCTGAGGTGCCTGTGCGTTTGGCTTTCTGTTCCTGTGAAAAGAGGGAAGTTTCCTTGCCTGTCTAGCTGTAAAGCAACAGCGTGAGTCGCAGGAGCAGCTGGACCTTGCTGGGAGGGATCCGGCCCTTGGCCAGTGTTCCCAGGGAGCAGCTGCTGAAATCGAGCGCAGGTTCCTGTGAGCAAATGAACTGACATTCCAAAGCTTTTTCCAGTGAAGCTCAAGTTGCCAGCCCAAATGGAAAGGAGGTTTCCCTCCCGATCTGGCCTGTATTCTGCTATTTTGAACATATACCGTGCTCAGATTTGTTTCCAAGTGTACCATATGGTGTGGATACGTTACTGCTTTGTGCTGCCCATATGAAACCTTCCCTTGTTCTCAGATGCTTTGTTTTGCAGAAATTCTGCTTTACTATAAAGTTTTTTGGTGTGGGGTTGTTTTGTTTTGCCTTTTTTTTTTTTTTTTTGGTAAGAGAAACCAAACATTTCTTATATTTCTTTCTTAATTCTTTTTTGGAGAAAGTAGAACTGGAAAAACTCAATCTCTGTAGCTCTTAATCTGTAAATCATGACCTGTTAATGGCAACCATATGTGAGAAACTATGAAGGTTCAAGCTTTTCGTTTAACAGAGGGTTTGTGATAAACCTCAAGGTACAGTCAACGGTCGATGGTTTTTTCTAGTTCCCAAACTCACCGACAGCGTTGAATGTTCACTGAAGCTATCCAAAGATGGCTGTATACATGCACTGTACATACTTTCCATGCATATGTTTTCCATAGACTAGCAGTGGAAACACTGCTGAGGACTGCACATTCTTTATTGTAAAGTCTTAAACTGCAAGTATTTTAATTACGAAATGGAACCGTGAGAGCTAATGAATTGCAGAAGTGTAACACTACAGTTAGGGATGCTAAATTGACTAGTGTTTCCTAAATCAGCTTTGAAGAGATCTGAGTTGCAGTTGTGAAAGCGCCTTTCCTCCTGTGGATATGCACATTCTCCATCACTATGCTAAGGGTGTTTATGTTTCAGGTTTCTTCATAAAGTTCACTTTAAATAAATAAAGCCTGAGGACACTCCTAACTGCAAACCAACAAAAGTGAGAGCGGGGGAGAATCTACTTCTTACTGGAGTACATAATGTCTGTTCATATTCCTGCAGCTCCTGTCCCCTTTTCTTGGCTGGGGGTCTCTAAAGGCTTTATCTGTGCCGTTGCTTTAAGGCGTGCAGATTCTCAGTGACTGCTTGGTTGAGCCAAGGTGGCCCTCCAAGGGCAGGAACATCTTACTGGGCAGAGCGGCTGGAGGTCATGATTCCCACTCAATTGCAACTGGATTCACTGGGCCCTAGAATGTCTTCCCTACTGGCTGCAGTTGGGATGGTGCTCCAGCCTGTCAGGGAGGCAGGTGGCACAAAAACGTGCTTCACCCCATCATTCCTTCCCTCTGCTCCCTTACTTGCCCGATACTCTCAGCTACTGAGACATTGTGTCCCCTACATCCTGCAAGAAACTCACAGGTAATCTGTGGCAGCTGAAAGCATGACGGGGCATTTCAGCCACCAGATCATTCCTATGCCACAGGCAAGCGTACAGAGGCGTCTGGTGTTGGACCGTGGTTCAGAGTCCTTCCTTTACTCCCTGTACTGGAGACTGAGCAGCCTGGCTTCAGGGGCATGGCAAATCCTGCCCAAAGTGAACCACTGCACGAGAAGTCCTTCTGATCCTCAGATAATTTTTAATGATTAATATTATTGGAGGAGCTGACTGCAAGTTTTAAACTGAATATGTAAATGTCTGCCTAAGAAAGTGCTGGTTAGAATAGATGAATTGCATTATCTTTCCCCGGAAGAGTGGAGAAAGGGATTTATTCTCATTAAATCTCTATGTTGCATCTGTCTAACTATCTTCACTTTTTCCCCCTGGCTTGCATGGTTTGAGAGGGAGGAATTATTTACAGCTTGTTTGTTAAAAATGAAATCTGCTGCTGTATCTGAAATAACCTGGCTGTGAGTGAAGTGGATCCTACAGAGTTACTGGAGATAATCGATCGCTTCAAAATTCTGGCCACTTGCTTCTATTTTCTCTTGTCGCAGGGACTGTTAAAGAGTCTCTGTGAATATCCTGAGCTGATCCATGAACTCCACAGGAAGTGTACTGTCTAATAAAGTAGTTGAAACAATCTCCTGTATTGAGTAAGCTGTTTGAGAGATGAGCTAGCTCCCAGAATACAGTTTGCAGCCTGCACTGAAATGGTATCATTAAATGTCAACAGATACTGAAAATCAAAAGAATTCTCTGAAAATTAGTCTCACCTTTTTCCTGCCATCTCTTTGGAGTAGGAGCTGGTGGAAAGAACAAAGAAAACTTGAATTAGTAATGAGTAATGATCAGCCTCGAGTGTTAAGCCTCATGAGTGTTCCAGTGGGAAGGGTGGTACATGTGGTAGGTGTAACACAAATCAAGGAAACTAAGTTCAAGTCAAGCACGAAATTTTGGGTTTAACAAGCCAAAACAGTGTGTTTATATTTAACTACATTGTGAGAGGCTTTTTCCCCAGTTCACAACTACTTCTTCCTTTTGCACCTCCGGTGACCTTCGACTTGCTAACTTTCACCTTCTCATTTCACAATTCCAGAGCTTGAATTTCTTCTGAATGTTAAAACCAAACCGTACATGTTATTTCTATATCCTGGCTGCACGCTCCTTCCCTCTTGCAAAGTTCAAAGCTCGCCATCAGCTAGATTTTTTTGGACAGAATCCGAAGCGATAAAAAATTCTCTGGAAACGATGTAACTGGGCAGTATGTGCACGGCTCGGATAGACAAAGATGGAATCTTTACAACCCTTCTGTTGTTGGAAGTTTTACCCCCAAAACTGCACACAAAATCCATGTTCTCCACTCTCCAAGTCCTCTCTCTCCCTTGGGGTGCGTGTGTGTATATACATACGTACATATATATCCATATAGCGGAGGGAACCTACGGAGGATTGCCTTCCTACAGCAAGAGCCGTCTGAAAACTACAGTAGTGAGTGCTCCCAGCATGGAGATAGGATTTCTCTTCACACAGTCCTGGCATTTTCTCTTCTTATTGTTGCTCAAGTGATTGCCTGTGTCTTACAAAACAGGTCATGTCTCTTCTCATCTATTTTCTTCCCTGTCCTGCTTCCCTACTGAAGTGACTTTATGTTTAATGGAAGCGACAGTGGGGAGCAAAGCGCCGGTGACAGCTTTGAGCTGGGTGAGCAGAGGGCGGTTAGAAAAGCCTGCACGTGCCACCGCTGCCTGAGCCTACTGAACAACAGCTTCTCTTCACCTTTTGCCATTGGCATGGCAGAACTGGCAAGATGCTGTTATTTGTTTGGTCTGACACACCCCAAAAGTTATCATCTGCACCGAGCCTTCAACGTACCTTCCTCTCAGACCTCTTTCACTGGGGAGGCACTGAAACCAGCCCATAGCTGACAGCTGGCACCTCTGTTATTGCTTAATTATTATTTTCCATTGTGCAAACAGCATTAAATGGACCTGACACCTTCCCTGGATGCTAAAGGCTGTCAGTCATGGGACACTGTCTCCGAAACCCGACTCTGTTAGGTCCGTAGTCCCTGAGAGTTCATCGGTGTAATGATGTGAATCGGGGAGGTAGCGGATTGCTGAACCCCAGCTTCACAACGAAAATACTGCAGGTTCAGAGCACATGGGGTTTTCTTCCGACTTAGGGTGGAGAGAATGGGTTTCTGTCTGAAGAAAATGGTTCCCTCAAAATATACACACAAACCGTGGAACAGAGAGGTTAACCTGGTAATCGTCTGGAGTATGGGGACAGGGCTTAGTTAATTCTGTGGATGTCTCTGTTGCTCTGTGCATTTATGGTGCCTGAACAATTCTTCCACCCTAATTCAATCATTCTAATAGTTCTGTACAATAAGGCTTTTATTTATAGCAGGGCAGGAATCCTAACGGCACTGCCCTAAATAAATTGAACATATGCATCTGGTAGTAAACCAGTTACGCTTTCCCTTCCACCCCCCGTGCTGTGACTCTTAGGAGGGAGGTGAGCAACCCCCGTGTATGGAAACCAGGGCTGAGTGTGCTCAGCACACGGCAGCGTCTTAGTGCCTGCCTTGACGCGTCCGTGGAAATGCCATGTGCAAGCATGTTTACTCTGTCCTGCAATGAGCTTTACTTGCACTATAAACACGTGTTTTCTTTGTAGATGTAAACACCTTCAGCAGTGTAAGCATGCTGATACGCCTTGACGAGGCAACGGGGAGACAAGAGGATGTAATCACTGGCAGTGTTTTTAGTTATTGCTGTTGTTTCACTGAAATTTGGGTGAGCGCTTGAGTAGCAATGCAGTGGCCAAACGCTTCAGATTCAGCAGTCTTCGACAATTAGCACTGGAGATTTTTTCAGCTGTCCAAAACCTCTTTGCTCTACTACTTGACAAGTCTTGGGACTACATGAAATCAGGGGACAGAGTTACCAGTCTGTTCCGTTTGTCCTTTTAGAGCACAGCGCTGTGATGGTGATCACAGAAAACGAGTGCAGAGCTCTTCTGGGACCCGAGAGAAATGCTGTTAATACCCGTTTCCAGCAATTTATGGAGGACTTACCAAGTTATTTTGATCTCGTTTTGAGGTGACAAGCTTGCTTGTGGATGCAACATACCCTAGACTGTTGTAAGGTGTTTGACTTAATACCAGCTGACAACTTAAACTGGTATGATACAAATTGCAGTGGCAAATGTTAAAAGGATTAAAAAAATGACAACCGGGTAGGTGTCGATGCAGTTCCGAGTGGGAACCTGGTCAAGTTGATGCAGTCTTAGAGAGACCGTTTGCCATGTCCAAAAACATTGCTGTTACTGCCCTGGGAGAAACACGGTATCAGATCTTAGCAGGTTTGGGGGTTTTTAAACAGAAAAGCAACACAAATCTGGATCTCTAGATAAATCAAGCATAAATGAATGCTTCAGCATAGTCAAATGCAAAGTTACATGTTTGGGAACGAGGAATACAGACCATGTGTGAACATAAAGGACTCCACTGTATGAAGCGGTACTTGCTGTGGTAGATAATTAACTGCACGTGTGTGCACAATCTGACTTTTACTACTGTGCAAACAATGAAATATTGAATAGGAACAGAGGCTGTTGCAGCTGC
Source organism: Rhynochetos jubatus (assembly GCA_027574665.1). NCBI lineage: Eukaryota > Metazoa > Chordata > Aves > Eurypygiformes > Rhynochetidae > Rhynochetos > Rhynochetos jubatus. The sequence goes on from CM050671.1 coordinate 1,115,620, forward strand.
ATTTAGTTCTCCTGTAACTGCTGAAATGATGCTTTGTCCAGTCCTGGTACAGGCTGCCCTAAAGACATCACTGGGCTGAACAGGTTGGCGAAAACATGAGTGGAGTGCAATTAAATCATCAGAAAGACTGTCACCAGTAAAACAAAGGTCTCTAGAGCAAACCAGTGAAGGTTAGGGAGTTTTGTTCTGTCTGTTAGCATGTTTACCCACACAACGAGCCAGTTAAAGCCCAGCAACAGTGCCCTGGGCTTGGTAATGGGGCTGGTTTTGTTGGGGGGGAAGCAGAGCCTTGAAGATGGGCGTTAGCGGGGAAAAACGGTTTGACTCGGTGTGAACTTGTTTCAAGAGCATATGGAAGAGTGGAACACTTTTTTGAACTACAAGGAGGCGACTTTGCAACAAAACATTGTATCTTACACGATACACTCCTTGTCCTTGGAAAATACCGGACTAAGTCTCAGCAAGTGATTTTAGCAGAAAAGTAGAATTATCTTGGGTTTGATTCTTTTTGCCAAACATGATAGTATTTTAAAACAAGGCATTTATGAGTGAGCTAGTCTGCATGTTCCTGCAGTCTGACATCCCAGGTTGAGTAATCAGATGCCCTCTATTTTTTTTTAAGCCCTTTACTTTCCAAGCCACTGAAATAGTGAAATAGTTGTATTTATTAAACAACACTTGGTTTACCTTCCTAGAACACACACACAAGTTCTCAGACCCAAACCCTCCATCTCCTGTTACCTGCTAATGGAAGTATATGTCAAATTTGCTCGTAGAAAGAAGGGTGGCTGGGGCTGGAAGACATCACCGTGGTTAGAAGCTTCCTTGCTGACCTACTTACACAGGAGCGATCATACTGGATTAGCCTCCAGCTTGCTATCCTGTCTCCAAGTTGTTTTTGTGTAAGGTGAAGGGATCAGGCACACAATGTCGCAAGACCTCCCTGCCTCGTCGCCAAATTTTCTGAAGGACTAAGTACAATTTCACCCAGGCAAACTGGGGAGGAGATAAGGAGCATCTTCAGGCCCACAACAGCCTTTCAGCACGCCGGGGGTGGCCAAAGGGGTGTTTTTCTGAGTAGACCCATTGGGGATGGGTTTTGGAGCAAGCTGCATTTATAAGCTGTTTGTACCTGCGGCGTACATGGAACAAAAATGACCTCATTTACACTAATGACCTCAAGATACACTAATAATAGTGTATCTTCATCTCATTTCACCTACCTTCAGAAACTGTCTTTGGAAAAAAGCTACCTTGATGTTTGGGAGCACTATGGGATTGTAGCCATTGTCTGCAATCAATAAAGCAGTTCTGACTCTAAAATAAAAACAAAACAGTGGCTAATGGATGTTTAGAAAAGGATACAAGGAGGAGAAAAGTCCAGATTTCTTACTAAGCATCTCCTGTCTCCCAGGCATTTTTCTTTTCATGAATTTGCATGGCTTCCCTGTGAACTTTCACCCCCCTTCTTTTAAGATAACATTTGTTGCCAGGAAGATCGTCTTTATTAGATTTGTAATTTTTAATAGGCAGGAATCTCAGGTGTCCTGATGAATTCCTGCAGTTGCACTATGCCCCAACATACCTCATGTCGGGTAAGCAGCTTCTGTAAATACAAGTAACGTCGTCTCATTTGGTATATTTAACACGCTAACAGTTCTTCATCGCTAAAATCCTGCACTGCTCTAGAGCTAGGACGCTTTGTATTTATTATGGTGGTGAATTTAGGAGATGTACTTCTCCCAGAGATACGGCTATGGTGACTTGCTCTTCCTGGCTGGCAACGCTGTGGCGATCAAAAAGACTTCCCGTTAGCTGTGAATTCAGGCATAGTTCCTGCGCCTCGGTTTCGGGAGAGATGATCCTAACTGCGGGTGATTCTGTTACTGAGATTGTTTTCTGCATTTCAGAAATTGCTGGCACGGTCATCAGTATGACAGTCTTTGCAAAAAAATTAGTTCTTCTGTTGTGGAGAATTGCCTTTCTGCTCTGAGACTGGAACTAGTTGGACTTGGCCAGTCTTCTTCAGGGTAGGGAGGGCAGAAAATGCCTTCTGTTCTCACGCTAGTATGTACAGTCAGACTGAGATTCCCTTGTGACCGTTTCTGAAATGTGTAATGTAGCTGGAGACGATGATGTTAGAGAATCCTGGGTTTTGGAATTAAGGTCCCTGTTGGTTTTGAGCCAGTGCACGCTGCAAAGCCTGCGTTGTGTGGGCTCATGCTGGATGTGGTGCCTGCCCTGGAATGTGTTTTACAGGGAATCGTTTCAGTTTCTCGGTTTGAGATACTGAAGAAATGCCCAGAACCTGCACATGCATTGACAAACACGGGAAAGTGTCTTCCAAATCAGGATTGATTTGTTTTGTTTACGTGGCTTGATTTTGAAGACTACAGTAAAACACGATCCCGGCTGCAGAAGGGAAGGTCCATCCCTGAGCAGGATGTTTCACCGGCAGCTGTAACTCCAGACCAGTGACACGACCCCCGTGTTCCCTGTTCACACACTGGTCATAAGTAACAATATAAAAATAGATTATTTTTTTTTAATGTGCTAATTGGGACTTTTATATTTGACTCTGTGTCTGGAACATTAGCAATTCTAGCTGGATAAAGCTTAGGTTGTCTGCTTGGGAAGCAGTATGGATGGAGAGGGATCAAGCGAAGGATTTGCTTTTCATAATCATAATGTCTCCTCCTGATGCATTGATAACTGTCCCTTTGAAGATAATTAGCTTCTGCTTTTCAGCTTTAAAGCCCAGCGGTTCTCATCTGACAGACTTCAAGATTTGGAGTTGTTCTCAAAAGAAACACCTCTAGAATCTCACTTTTTGGTTCCGTTTTGGCAGCATGGCACCCCCGGGTCAATCTTACGCTGCCATCCTGCAAGACTCCATTTCACGATGCGCTCAGTGCAATACGGATTTTACTGCCACTAGCTGTAAATAACCAAAGCAAAGATAACGCCCTTGCAGTGAGCAGGAAGAAGATAGGTGAAGATCCATCCTGTCACCCTCCCGTGCTGCTCCTCCCAGCCTTGTGAGATTTCTTATCACCTGCCAACGTCTGGCTTGGCTGGAAACGCTTCTTGCAATGAGAATCACGTCACCCTGCGGGTGATCTAATCCGCAGGATGGACCAAGTTCCACTACGTTTCACTGTTTGTTCACATTTTCACACCCAATTCCTTTACCCTTGTTTACACCTGGTCTGAACTACAGCGTGCACGCGCAGCGTTGACTGTGGAGAGCTTCAGATGTATTCCTGGGATACTTTTCCTTCCACTGCTTGTGGCTGCTGCGCAGCCAGGGAGCAGCAGCACCTCTGAACTGCTCTTCAGGTGTTAAAATTCAAAATAGAAGTATCTTCAAAGACTCTTGTAGAACAACTACGTATGATTTTGGGGAAAAAAAGGCCCTCTCTTATACCTGATTAGCAGGAAAATATTCTGTTGGAAGAAAGACTTCCTCCCCCCCTCTTGTATATTTAATTTCTTCGCTTTTGTGTGCTTTTAAATATTGGATGGCTGTGGATATGACCCCCAGGTGAACAGGACTCAGCCATTCTTTTCTGAATTATACATTTAGCCTATTTAAATGCAGCCATCATGTGAAACAAAAAGGAGAAAATGTACTTATGTTCATTTAGAAGAATGATCTTTGGATAACGTCACCCAAATATTGCAGGGTTTTTATCTTGCCTATAAAATAAATTGGTCCCAGTGTGCTGTGAGATGCACATAAAAGTTTGAATATGAAAGTAGTATAAAATTCCAGTGACTGGCTGGAACTGGCTTTAGGATTTTGAAAAAACTGGAACAGATTTACTAAGTACAGTTTATGAGGGAGTAACGTACTGGAGATTTTAATCTGCGAATCTCAATCTATTGGCACGTTTTGGGGTTTTTTCTATGCCCTTTCTACTGCTTTGGACTGTATTACCTACCGTTTCTCCTGGGGTGTGGTAGAGCAAAACTGTTCTAGATGTGTTTTGTACCACAGCACGGTAAGCCACACAGACTGATGATAATGTGAAAATTTGGTTGGCGTGCTGTTATTTGAATTGGGGATTCTGCAATCGTTTCACTGTTTTTATAGTTTTACACTGAACTCATTGGTGTTTAGAAAATATTTTCTAATATTTTGAGATGCCCCTTCTCCCTTCCCTCTCCCAAACACGCCAACAGACCGGTGTGTTTGCGTGATCTATGCTTCAGTAATGGCTTTCTACCCGGAACAATTAAGAGCTGTGAGAGGAGAGGAAATTTGTCATAAAAACGTTCCAAATGGAAATCTGCTTTTATGTGGTTTCAGAATGACAACATAGGTGGATATACTGCCACAGTGTCAAAATTCAGATAGCAGAGTCTTTCTACTCAGTAAGTAAACACCGGGGGCTTAGGCAGGAGGTCTGGCTGTGTTCTCGGGCTGAGCAATCCCCACCAGCTATCCTTTGAGGGCACCACAAAGCTCACACAGACGATACAAACGAAATAGCTTCGCTTTACTCAAATATTTCAGTATGTTCTTCATTTCCAAAGTAGACTGCAGAAATATTGCATCTATCCGCTGGTTACTGAAAAAAAAATGAATTAAATAGGGCAAACAAAGCTGAAGCTAAGCTATTATGTATTTCAGATTGCTTAGTATTTGGCATGTGGACCAAATGCTTTAGATTATAAGGCATAAGCCTTTCAGAACCTTAAGTTATTTTAAAATTAAATGGATGACAGGCACAGGTCTGCTGCATGGATTTGATTTTCTTTGTGTCTTAGCAGAAGTAGTAAGCAATGTCTGTAAGTATCTAATAAAGCTATTTTCTGCTATTATTGAGAGGTTTACTATGAGAAACAGAACTGAGACAGTACCACATTTTCAATAAAACAAATTGAACAGATTCTCAGAAATCTAGGTCACAGTAACAGATGACCTATACATGGTCCTAGTTTTTGATGCAACTGTCTAATCTGCTCTGAGAGTACTAGCCAGACATCATTCCTAATTGACCTTGATATTCAGTGAACAGAAAGAAAGCTAAAGCCACATGATATTTAAATCTTTAGCAGAAAAAATACACGGCAAACTTGAACGCATTCTGTTTTATAACCAGAACCTATTTGTCACGTGAACCTTGTCCGCCAATGTGTCGATCATCCTAAAAATCTGAATTTAAGACTCCGCCTAAAGAAAATAAATCTGCATACGAACAGCCATTCCTAACATCCAGTTCCAGGGGAGAGTTGTCACGTCCCTTGTATAACCGTATTTTGCAATGCAGCTGCCCCGTCAGGCTTGCCCGGACTTTCTCGTGCAGGTAGGATGTTCCCTGGCTAGGTGAGAGCTCTCGTTCCCTTGGACTCGTGAGGTTCAGCAGGAAGCACTGCCGGCACCCGGGTTTAAGGGGCTGTAATTACGAAAACGGGGGCTGCTGACACTCGGGGCGCTGCCACACGTGCAGCTCGACGTGTACGTAAACATGGCAGCCTGGAAACGACAGTCTGCGTGGTTAAACCCCGACCGGACTGACCCTGGCTGTTCAGGACACCAGGCTGGAGATGCAGCGTTATTTACAGACGGCACTACGGGCTGTCTGCACGTGAGAAAGGGGTGGGTGTAGTTCTGTGCTAAGTACGCTCTGCCAGCAAAGAAACTAAGTAGTAAACCCCGAGTGCTCCTAGGGCAGGATACTTCCCAAGAAAACGATAAAGTGATTTAGGTTGACAAATTAAGCGTCGGTAAACACACCCCAGGAATGGCTGGGGCTGATAACCTGTGGTTTGCTGGACCTCACCAACTGCGTTTCGATGTGCCTGTGTTTGGCAAGTGACTGCGTCACTTGTGAGGTTGGCCGTGCCTCGCGCTGGAGCCGCCGCCGGAACACACGGACGGTCTCCGGTGCATGAAAAGCACTTGGGTTGTGCTGCAGAGGAGCCGTGTCCCGGGGGGAGACACGTTAGCGCGCCGCGTGCCGCGCCGTGCCCGTCCGCTCCAGCATCCCGCCCCGAGCGTTCGCCTGCCCGTAATCACGTTTTGGCATCTCATCTCAGACAGTCTGGCCTTTTTGCGTCACCCACGGGTTAACCGCTGGGCTGAGCGACGCGGTGTTGCAAAACCCAGTCGTGGACAATCGCAAGGCAGGGTGGCAGCGAGCTGCTATCGAGCAGGCAGAATTCCTGCGCTCCGGGTTACGCGCGTTGTGCCTTTAGGTGGCACGATGAATTGTTAATGCAGAAGGGGTTTTGGTATTGGAACGCAGCACTTCAGCGCACTCAGAAATTGCAGCTTTATGCCATAGTCCATCGTTCATGGTGATTGTGGTAGTTTCTGTGCATTATGGTTCAGGACAGCTGCTGATGGTTCATGTGATTTTCAGGCAGTGCAAGGAAAGTAAGAATGACTGAAGTCTATTTAGAAAGGTGATGTCATCAGCCTGTATGTCAGTGTTGCTTCTTATGAAACAACCCATGCTTTCAGTTTATCCTTAGCATAAAAATACCCAATCGTTGTCTTTTGAGTTCTTAACACTTGAAACTTTTGAGTGATGTTAATCAATACTGTGGTTTTGAAATGATTACAGCATCTGCTGGCTATTACCGAGATAAAATGAAATTCTTTGGATTCCACATTTTTTGTTAAATTGCCAAGTGCATTGCTGGATTTCAGCATACCCGATGCGTTTTCGTTAGCAACTAACCCTGTAATGCAATACTATATATTCATGTACAGTCACATTATATACATGTTGGTCTTCTGCATCGGCTGCAACTTCCCAGTCTGTTAGTGGTTAACAGGTTTCTTTTTTTTGTGAGTCTATAAACTTTCTGTGGGAACAGCCGCAACTGGGGTTGGGAAAACTGACTTTTGAATTATCTGTTATTCCTATGTGCAGTTTAAAAAAAGCCAAAAAACTAACCACCACACGAGAGCAGCCATCAGCATCCTTCTCTTGTGTGCACGATGGGATTATTCCCATGTCCGAGCTGAGTATGCAGATGTTTATGGGGGCGGGTTATGTCCAGACATTCCTTTTATGGCTGTTTTGATTACGCAGAAGCTCTTTTTGCCAACCTCTAATGGTCTGGTTTCCATTCGAAGTGATATACTTAACAGGTATTCAAACTCTCAGGTCTAATTGCAAGGGCAGAATTTAACTTCCCAGTATATTTTTTGGGGTGGGGGGGTGGGTTAGGCAGCATTTTCAAGGGGTAGATTTTAAAATCAGCTGCCGGATGAATATCGAGAGGTAGCAGTCCTGAAGGTGACAGAAAAAGGTTACTGTATTTTAAGAATACTATGGTATTTAATCTAAGAGTGCTTTGTAGGTGAAGCCACCCCTATCCTTAACCTTTATTAAAAATAATTTGTCATATTTTGGCTCAAAGGCTTATTCTAGGTAGGGCCTTCTGGGTCTGTAAGTACCAGCAAGAAAAAAATTAAAAATCAAGAGCTTGATTGTAATCTAGCCTGATTCTTATCACCTAAGTTGTACTGAGAAGTAATACACCCAAGCCATTGTACTACATCAGGAAGAGAATTCAAGGAAATTATATAATTATTCAGACAGAACCGACTCCTGTGAAAAGTATTTACATTCACATTTGTATTTCTAATGTCCTGAAACAGCAGCTGAAAACTGTACGAGCCAGGCCCTCACATGTAAGATTAACAAAACATCTGTACAAGCAGCACCTTAGAGAGGATTTAACTTTTTCAAAAACGATGTTTTAGTCATCCAGTCTTCCCCCCCCCCCCCCAAGCTGTGTTGCTCGAAGGAGCAATGGAAGCCAGTCCATCATCTGCCTACTAGGCTGGTGCGGAGCATCAGCACGAGTCCTCCTGGGTATCCCCCAGATGCCTTGAAAGATGGACCCGTTTTCCTCACTTCAACATTCTTCCCCTTTTCCCGAGGTCACAAGGATTGTGTTGACAAAAACACACTTAAGAGCAGCAAACAGCCAGACCTTTGTTGTCTGTATTTTATGATACTTTGTATCTCTTCAGATCCTAATAAAAACACCCATTTCACAACCGCGATGTATTCCAACTGTCAGTTTCATTGTTTGCCCTGGCTGAGGAAGAGCCAAGTCATTCCTGCTGCGCTTGCAGGGATGCTGGCACGTAGAGCCGCGGCCGCCTGCGCTCTAACGCTGCGTATGCCTGCGCGTGTTTAGGTCTCGCTGTCCAGTTGGGCTGGGTGTTTTATCCCGTGCTAAGCCGATAGGTGAGATTTAAGGAAAAAAATTACGAAAAACGAGGAGGAACAGCCCAAACCTTCCTGCCGTTCGGGTAAAGATCGACCCGGCTTCTGCCCTGAGCTGCGGCGCGGTGCGCGGCGAGGGGCAGGCTTTGCATCTAATAAAACCCGCCGGTTGGTTTTCTAATCTTGATAATTTCTGCTCATTGGCTCCAATCAGCAGATTAAAGCCCAGTCTCCGAGGAGTTCTCATTTTAACTCCAGACTGGGGGGAAAAAAAAAGTCGGGGGGGGGGGGGGGGGGGGAAACGGGAGGCACCAGACACTGAATGCTTTTTGGTTCTCTTATTTATTTTGGTATTTGCCAAGTTGACACAACTTGAATCACGTCCTCCTACACAACTGATACAGGAGATGCACGGAGTCAATTTTAGGATGAAATCGGCTGTCCAGCCTCGTCCCCTCGCAGCCACCCTTAAAATGAAGCCCATTATAACAACAGCGCATCTCAGGCTAGACATCAGCTGCCTCAGCGACCAATCTCTGCTCTCAGAAACACTTTGAGGTTTTCTGTCCTCAAATTCTTTTAATTCCCCCCCCCAAACACATTAAAGTCGCCAGCCAGATCATGCTTCTGCCTTCCAGACACAGGGCAGCGACCACAGCTGAAAAGTAACCATATGGACTTCATGATTTTATGTACTGTGACAATAAAGCTTTTATGACATTCTAGGTGGTTAAAAATGGCAGTAAGGAGCTCTTAAACATGGCACAGTCATGTTGCTTTTCTGAACCGGCAGACCTGCCAACAGTGCATCAAAAGCTGTAATTTCCTGTGCACTGAAGCCCCCATCTCTGCTGCCTCCAGCTTTGTGTCCCAGGGCTTGTGCCTGTGTGCTAACAAATCTCTATTGTCCAGCGGGGCGAATAGTGGCTGGGACGAAAGAATTGCTGTCTGGTTTCTATTCAAATCCAGGTAGTCGGATATATGAATGGAGTTTCTCGAACAGCCATGTGAATAACCTCTGCTCTGCGTGGAGGCTGCAAACCGCTTCACAGGCTGGTGGGGCTCTGCCCCAGCACCTCCGCTGCCCGAAGCGCCACGGTTTGAAATACACTTTTAATGCTCTTTCTTGGCTTTTAATACTTATTAGCTTTTAAAAATAGGTTCTTACACATTCCTGGACAAAAGAAGGAGGGTAAATCACCCCCTTTCTCAACTTCAGATAAACTTGTGGAGGAATTCTACTTACAGCTTGAGAAATGAGTTGGTTTCCAATTGGAAAAGTTTAGGAAAATTAAGTTATTATCTTAGAACATACCAGATTCATAAGTATATGTTGACCGAGTCTTTTTCTTGTGCCCATTGCAAAGCGTCGCAGCTAACTGCAGATGGCTTGGGGAGCAAACATGGAATTTCTTTTGGGAGTGAGTTATGATCAGAAAAAAAAAAAAAAATCCCTGGGATGATAGTTGGAGCAGGAATCTGAGCAATAACGCGTATCGGGGTTCGTTTTACCCCCTTAATTCGGGGCGATTAAGTCAAATAAGGCTGATGTGCGGCAAAACGCTGTCTGCGCGGCCAGAGAACTGAACCCCCCCAGAGACTGGGGCTGTCTCGACCCTCTCTTAACCTCACCCGACAGCCACAACAACTGTCGCCGGTCGCGATTATCGTCCGCAGGCGGGCGGGCTGACCCGCAGGTGCTACCGGAGAACCGAGCCATCCCCGGGGCGACGGAGCCAGACAAAAGCGGGGGGACCGGGGCGGGGGGGGGGGGCATCTCCCTCTTTCACGTCCCCGCCCCGCGGCAGCGACGACCGGCACCGGCGGTGCCGGTCGTCGCTGCCGCGGGGCGGGGACGGTTTGTCTGGGGCTACCCCCCCCTCCCACCTCCTTTGTGTCCCCGTCTGGCTCAGTTCCTCCCCGCCAGCCCTCGGGCGACACGCGTGTCTGGTTACCGACCCAGACCCGGGAGCAACTTCCAGCGTCGGGGAATCGCTCGAGTTTCTCCTTCTTCTTCGGGGGAGGGGGAAAGCGGGTGTCCCCCCACCCCACCCCACCCGCTGCAGGGAGCGGCTCCCTCCAGCTGTGTTACATTAGCAGATAGCGATATATATATATAAAAAAAAGGCTTGTGTTCGGAGAACAAAGGAACACGTGCAGAAATGAGACTTGGAGGGGGTGGTGGGGGGGGAGAGAATAAAATATAAATAAAAATCCCCTGACAGCACATCGGGACGCAGGGCGGCCCCCGCCCACCCCATCCCCCCCCGCGGCAGCGTTAGCCCCAACCAGCCGTTAATCGGGATTAAAGCCTTACCTGGCCCCGGCGCTCCTGGGGAAGGCTCCGCGCTTGGCTCCCCCCACCCCAAAAAAAAAAAAAAAAAAAAAAAAGTTGCTGCCGGTGCGGGCAGGACAGCAACTCCCTGCCCTCGCAGCGCGGCCTCGAGCCCGGGGAAGGCGGTGCAGTTGGCTCCCCAGCCCCGCCGCTGCCCCCGCCGGCCGCGCAGCCCCGTCCGCCGCCCCCCGCCCCGCTATATAGGGCCCAGATGACGGGCAGGGGCGCAGCCGGTCATGTGCGCGTTACGCCGACGCTGATTCGCTGTCCCGGCTCGGAGTCGGCTCCTGATTGGGTCAGGCCCGCGCACCGGAGGGTTTCCCCGCCCCTCCTCCCCGGCGGCGGGGCGCAGGCCGAGCGCGGGGCCGCTTGTTTGGGTGCCGGGCGGCGGCGGGGGTTGTCTGACGGGCCCGGCACCGCCTCCGCCCCCAGACCGACACCTGCCTCTTCCCGGCGGGCGGCCCGCAGCTCCCACGACGCCGGTAGCGCTGGCCCGCACCCTCCCCCTCCCGCCCGAAGCAGCGGTTAGGGCTGTGGTTTATGTCTCCAGCGCACAATGGGGTCACAACACCCCGAAACGAGCCCCCGCTCCAGCCCCGGGAAACGCCTCGGTTCGCCACACCTCGCCCTCTGCGAGCAGCACGTTGGGTGCCCGGATCGCCCGGCCCCGCGCGTTCTCCCTTTCGGGGGTGTCACCCGCATCCCGGAGGGCGCCCGTCCCCAGGGAGCTGGGACATGGCCCCTAACCGTGCTGGGCAGCCGGGGGCCGCGCTCAGCAGCCCCCCAGCCCGGAGGATGTATTTCTGGTCTTTCTGTGCCGCCAAGAACTGGGTCGCTGTGCAGCGCGGCCTGGGTGGCATCTGTTTGGCACGCAAACGTAGCTTTCCTTTATTTGACGTGAGTCGAGCTCATGTTTAGGCCTAAAACCATCATACTAAGGTTCCAGGGCTTTTGAAGTACGCGGTAGAGCGCTGGAAAACACCTCCGGGGTTGTCTTCTCCAGGTGGTTGGACAACTCCCAGCCCATTCTTGGGTAAAGCTGCCGCTGAACAACACGTAGTAGCATCAAGGCGAGTTCCCGTCTGTTTTACAAGCGTCCTGGTTAGTGACAACGCGGCTGTCGGGGCACGGCAAGGACAACTATTGCTGGTTTTATTGCAGGACAGAAAGTGCCTTTCGGCGTGTTCTCAAATGGGACCACCTGATGATACGTGAATTCCACTAAGTTGCTAGTTTCAGTGGGTTTAGCCTAACAAAGCTGCTCCCACGGACTTGTCTGCAACGTCTCCCTGTGCTGGAAGAGTAAAGCGAGACACGGGATGTCTCTGAAATTCAGAATCGCACAAGGAGGATGTGCCCATTCTGGTTTTGTAAAGCGTTTTCTGTGGGAATGCAAGAGAAGTGGGGAGGGGTTAATGTACTCATTCCGTTTTTTCATTCTTTTCCGGTGTTTTCAGTCTTTCTCCACGTATTTTCAGTGGTTGACCTTTCTCTCTTCCCTGAGGACACTCTGATACGGGGAGACCAAAGAACTGGACACCCTCCTTGGAGTGGAGGTTGGACTAGGTGATTCCTGAGCTCCCTTCCAACCTACCACCCTACCGGTGAAACGCGTGCTGTAGGAAAGGTTCTCTACCACTACGTGGCCAGTCTCTCCGTGATGCGCTGCCGTTAAAATGCTTTTCGTAACGACCGCGGTAACCCGCTGCCCCTTCTGGCCTCCTCTGCTTTGGTAGCTCGAGAGTCCCAGCTGCCCCAGGCAGCAAGCCCGCGGTGGTGAAGCCGCAGGTGAGGGGTCGAAGGGAAGGTGCTGCAGCAGTAACGCGCTTCATGCCCTTTTCTTGGTCTGGTAGAACTTGGCTTTGCTGAGCATTTTCGGACGTGGCATGATGTTGGCATTAGGAGTCCCTCCTGGACACAAAGGAGGGGAGGGGGGGTCAGAGGTCCCTTTTGGGCATTCTTGACATGGATTTCTATAGAATGCACCCTCAAGGGCTGGATGAATGCATAAATGGAAAATGAAATGAAAAAACAACTGACAGTTACGTGGAACTCATCCAAAAGGAAGCAATTTGGAAAAAAAAAAGGTCAATATGCTGCTTTAGTGGTGACCCGGGCTCGTATCAGTGCCACGCAGCTGCTATTGATGTGGATGGAGAGGTTCCCACCTCCTTGTCATGAGTGTGAAGGAGATAGCTCGTATCTGCTCTCCGTTCTGCTCACAATAACCGTGCTGCTAACTTCTCCAGTGCCAGGCGGCTTCCTTTCTGTCTCCTCTTTCAAAGATTATCTTTCACTTCTTGAGTCACTTGTTGATTCTTCTAAGACGTAGTTGGTGCTGTTGTTAAAATACGTGTTCTTGCGCTTACTGGGGTAGGAACGTATTCTGGGCGGCCAGTTACGGGTTGTGCTGGCTGGAAAGCATACAGTATCTTTGATCCTATTTATGAAAAATAAAAAATTAAACCGCTAGGGTGTCTTTGAGGGTAGTATGGTCTTACAAGCCGTCTGAACGGCTACTGAACTCTAGGAGCTTTTACAGACTCCTGTGCGAGGCTTCACCGACCTACTGTACTTCCCAGGCCCCGTGTGGTACCCAAGCAGTGAAATCTTTTAATGTGATATCCTTGTGTTTTCTGCTAATGCTTTATTCTTAAGACTCACTTTTAAAAAAACAACCAAACCAGTGGGACAAATAGTATTGAAAAACATTTGGGTCTATAGCCTGGATTGGATTCCAGCCTAGTGCTCTTGGTACATCAGAACCCCCGAATTAACAGTTGTTTAGTGCTGATTGTCTCAACCAATTTTAAGATTTGCAGAAATACTATAAAAGTCCTCAGATATGAAATGGCGGGGTCTAGAAAAAGGAGCAGGGTTTTGGCACAGTGTATAAACATAATCATGTGCCAATCTCCAGGTGCCTCTTTATGTTTCCCGTGTCAGAGGTCATCTTCAAACGGTTAAGTTGCTTGAATGTTTTCAGGCTCGTCCTAATTATATTGCTCTCATTATCAAAACGCTACGTCCTGCTCAGTCGGATGTACATCGCCATTACTAAATTAGAACCGCGTTTCACCAAATCTATGGAAAACCTCCTTTCCCACTGGGAAATGAACTGCTGGAGCGGTGGCGAAGTGCAAGTTCCCCAGGCAAGGGCACCGGGGCCGAGGATGTTCTGCCGTGGCAGTTCCTGCAAGCAGGAGCTGGGCCCCGCAGGACCCTGTCAGTTATGATGGGGCTGGGAGGGGGGAGGTGGGGGTTTGACCCAGTTTTGGACCCTTAAGCCATTTTACAGTACTGTAATCAACTTCGTGTTCTATTTTGCTGCATAAAATTTACCCCGGTCAGAGGAAAAAGCAGTGGGGATCTGTTGAGACATCGAAAAGAAGGCGATGCCGGTGCTCCCTTGTGCTTCTCCCGATTATCCTTGAGTCTTGCTGGCAGTTCCCGTCCTGGAGAAAGGCTGTGACAAGACAGGGGAAGGAGGAATCTTGCAGTAAGTTTGCTCAGACCCAGCGTGCTTGACGCAGACAGGCAAGCATCTGCCTCGTTTCTCTTGATACCTTAGAGCCCAGCAAGGCAAACAATGAGGGCTTAGGTGGTACTTGCATCCTTCCTCCCCTGTACCATCCTTACTGTAGCCACAGAGAAGTGATGTACGTGAGGAGCGTTTATCTGGATGAAGGATTTGTGACTGTTTGGGACACTGTGCTGTTCTGTGAATAATGGCTTTCCTGGCTGCGCTTATGATAACCGGTGCCTGCCCCGTCACTGCGTCAGGAAGAGGGCAAGGCTGGCTTACTGCGCTCGTCATCCTCATCAGCTTTGACTTTGCTAATGGGTGAAGCGCCCGTGAGAACTGCGGCAGCAGGAATGTTCAGAAACCAGAAAGCCTTAGCAGAGCTGCAGTTGGCAGTGGGGTGAAGAGAAAGCAAAGGGGCTGAACGGATGGAGACGCCTTCAGGCAAATTCATGATGATATGGTGCTTTACCGTCCCTTCAGTGACTGATGGCATTTTATTATAATCCTACAGCAGCCATCAGTGTGAAGGCCAGCTCTTCACTCTGAAAGTGCTAAGCCTGAGTTCCTGCTGCTCTGGAGGGAGTGGAAGAGCCATCCGTGGGTAGTGTGATACAAGGTCCTGGTCACTATTTTTCCTTGACATTCAGAAGAGTGTGAACTAAGTTGTATGAACCCAAAACCCATCAAGACCAAGTGAGTCCTGCGCTGCACACCTGTACCTCTCCCACCGACCTGCTAGGGCGCTAGGCTGGTTGGACCAGCTAGGTTACCTTCTTATCCCTCCCCATCGCTGTCCCTCTTTCCTTCCCTTGGGTGGCTGAAACGTGTCTGCTGTCGAGTTCATTCAGGCAAGATTGTAAACCAAATCATTTAAGAAAATAGTTGGAAAAAGTTAATTTGGGTCAAAGAGGGATTATCTGAGGAAATTGTTTCTACTTGCACATCCTTCTGCTAAGAAGTAAGCAAGGAAAAGCTTGAAAATAAACCTTGTTGAGCCCATTTTTGGCGTTACTTTGTATGTGCTCTGTCCTTTCGGTAGCTGTCATCACTTAAACCCATCTAACTTGATGAGGAAGGAAGGAGATTCAGTTTGAGAGCAAATTCAAAGTGAAAAGATTTGGCCAGTGACATGATGAAAGGGATAAGTGTAGGTAGAATGGGATTAAACAGAAGTATTCTTGGTATTGAACACATGGTTCAGAGGCCTCTGCTTTTTACAGTCTTATTTAAAGCTAACTGTACCTCTTTTGCACGAAAAAAGAGGGAGAAAATAAATATTTTAAAAAATCAACCTGTAACTGAGTGAGATAGGAATTGTTTGATAGAATTGACAAATTTATGAAGACACACTACAAAATGCCAGGAGCAGCATTGGGAAAGACCATGTCCTGAAGGATGCTTGGATTTGGAGTGGGCAATCTGAAGGAGTCGTCCCTGCTAGCCTTGGCCGCCCCTGGCCGCCCCTGGGGCGCCGGGGCCGTCCGGTGGCAGCAGCTCACTGCTGGCATCCGGCCGCGGTGCGGGAAGAGCCTCGGCCGCAGCATTTCCCCCGGTTCATCGTGCAGGGGGGACGCAGTGACAAACAGTCGTGGATTTCGTTCTTGCTTTGCTGTGCAGATAGTTTCCTCTCTGCTTTAAAACCAGTAGCCTTTAAAAGTCGAATTACTGCGTGGGCCTTCCAAAGTATTCCCATTTACTACCATTAAAATCTATTCTGTGACCAAAAGAGCGGCGTGTGGTGCACTATAGCGTGGCAGAGACTCTGCGTGTTGGGCAGCCAGTTATCCTCACGGCACTGGGTGAGGGAGTAGCTCCAATTCTCGCACTCGAGGAGTAAACGAGAGGGAAAAATGAAGGCCCAAGACCAAAACTAAGGAACAAGTCAGCGCAAGAGCCAGAAACGGGGTCTGCTAGCTCTGTGCAAGTATTTGTTTTTTAGGGTATGCTGCCAGTATTAATAACAAAAGAATTGGCTCAGTTTCCACATTTCAGCTATGAAAAATGCATGTCTGTATTCTGGCAATCAGGGGAGCACTTGCACTCGAAGGGAGGAACGCTGCAGGTTAGCACTCTGACAGTGTCCCTGTGGCTGTCTTTTTCTCGGTGGCTGTCACCTTCTGTAGTCATCAAGTGGATAAAGAATTTTTGTCATGCTGCTTCATGAATGAAGTCTGTGCTCTTAAAGAGCATAAGAATTAGCTCTGAAGTGTGCATTATCACAAAGCCGATGATGGTGTTGAAAATCATAAAAACTAAAATATACTTTCACTCCATTTTCCATTTCTCTTATCACGACTCTGAGGTCGTACAGAGTCTGGGTTTAGTTTGTCATGCTGCTGCTTTTTTTTTTTCCCCTGGCTGCTGCTAAAATGCTCGGGATTGTGGGGAGCTACCAGCCCTTTGCTTTTAGCATCATTCAAAACCCTTCCATTTAGAAACCATTCTGATATCTTGGTGAGGTTTTTTTTCCCTTCTTCTTCTTCGTCTTTTTTTAACTCCTAAGGAAATTTGCATTAAAATGGAATCATTGTTTCTGAAGAGTTCCATCTGCTCCTGCTGCTTATTCTGTAGCTGAAGTCATAATCCGCTGTTTGTGAAATTTCCCATTGAAGAGATTTTTGGCTTGTTATAGTTTCAGCAGAAAAATTTCAGAACAGAGGAAATATAGATGCTTCACCTAGGGGGAAAAAAAAACCCCACCAGAAAGAGCCTGGCGATGACATCAGAACGCTAAGTGCCTCGGCAGTCAATACACTGTAATTCTGTGGGGACTGAGTGAACGGGAAGTAGGACAGTAAGCGAGGTGTGCAGGGCTTGGGTGGGAAAATGCATTTCCTCACGGTGGCAGAGCTTTGGCTAGGTGTAGTGAGGGAATACTGATTTTCTGGTCGGCTCGGTACATTCGCCTTTCTGTTGGTCGGAGTCAAAGGGCAGGGTGATTCGGGGCGATAGGGGTGCTCAGACCAGCGAGAGAGAAACAGGCAAAGTCCCTTTAAAAGAGCTTTAGCCAGAAGGGAACAGCCAGCCTTCTCCCGAGCAGCCAGGAGGGTCCGTCGGATGGGTATTCATTTATCTGCTCTCACAGCCCCGTATCTACTTCGGAGGAATATTCTGCCAATGAGAACAGCAGTTTTTGTTGTTCCAATTCCTTCCGTTCCTGGGATTTATGCATTTTACATACATTTATGTAATCCCATGCTTGTGTGTGCCTGCATGGAAGCGCTGAACACATTCTTCCAGTCGAGGCAGTAGGAAATGGAGAATCCGGTGGGCTGGGAGAGGAGGCTTGTCCTGCTAGGACCTCTGTCGCTATGCAGAATTACTGCAGGAAAAGTGGGTCAGGGCGAGCGGCGCCGGCAGCAGCCGCACGCCGCAAACCCACCGCAGAGGCTGACGGCTCCGGGAGGGCAGCGGGGCTTCGTATGGACCCGTGCCTGGACGGCGATACCGCGCAGGGCGACGAGCCTTCGCTCAGAGGATATTCTGAGAGAATTAGTGACCTCGTTTTGCATCCTCATTTACGGGATTGATTTCTGCCCCACGTGTGGTGTGTGTGAGAAACATTGCATATGTATGAGCTAGGCTGTGCTCTAAAGTAGGTAAGGCAGAGTTCTGCTGAGGAAAAGCAATTCGTCTCAAACATTTGGCATTTTCTCTGTTAATTAAATCGCAGCGTGCACGTGTACCCCTGCGCAGTACGTGTGCTCGAGGGCTGCCTCCCTAACCCTTCCCGTATTAGCACTTTCCGGAACAGCCTTCTCGCCTTCATCGCCGCAGTCCGTACGCACACGCTACTTCTGCTCACCCCCTGCGCTCATCGTGATCTCATTCCCCATGGGATGGCTGTGATGGCGGAGGACGGTTCCTCCTTGTCCCACGCAACGCCGCGTGCGCGCTGCGGGGAAGCTCCAGCCGTGGGAGATGGATGGATGGGACGTGTCCCCCCGAGCACCCACCCCTGGCTGGAGAGCGGCTGGGCTGCCCGTGCGGGTTCCTTGCTGGCTCGTTGTCCCTTCTCCCAGGTCGGTCTGCTGCTGAACTCCCTACCCTTTGTAAAATCCCTCCATATATTATCCATTCCTAGGGATTGGCTCCTGGGGTTGGTGTTTCACAGCTCTGTCTGTGGCTCAGGCATAACACTGAACCATTTTCAACTTCGTATACAAATCTGATGTATAATTTACCTCTTCAGGGACAAAGGAGAGCTGATACCAACAAATCTGCATACAATCTGTAGTCGTGCTTTGTAAGCTCCACAGGAAATACACTTAATAAACAAGGTCCTAATTAGGACCTTGCAGCTTCCTACCTCTCTTTTCTTGCTGTTCTGTATCACGTTAGTGCTCAAGTACCAGTTATTTCGGAAAGCTCACTATATATGCCTCATCCCAATCAGTCTCTTGTTCCCTTGTTGCCGCCTTCTTTTCCTCCTCCATCTTCTCTTCAGATGTCCTTGGCCTTCAGAGCCTTTCCAAGAGATAATTTAAGTCTTCTTGCCAGGTCATGCCTGGCCTCGTGTGCCGGGTGAGGCACCGCTCGGCTGCTCCGTGGCTGGATGGAGTTCAGTCCTGCTCTGCCTAGAGGCCATCTTTCCACCCACAGGGTCCCACTGAATCCCCAGTTCTCACCATCCAGCAGCTCTGCGTGGTTGTCTCCATGGGGGTGCCTTCCAGAGGTTTGTCTGGAGCTGGGGAGAGGACACCGGGGAAGGCAGGCACCCCCCCGGCTCCACACACAGCTCTCACGTCAACCGTTACAGACCTTGGCATCCCGCAAAGTTAATTAGTTGGACACAGGTTGTAACGCTAGATACTGGCAGAGGATGATGGAATGTATTCTGCGGAGACTGGATGCTTCCGGAGGAGAAGCTAAGCCTGGTCTTAAGCATAAAGGAGTACTGGCAAATTTATATGTAGATAGTGGTGTGAAAAACGTAAGAGCGTCACTTCTTCAAGGGGGAAAAAGCCTCTGCAGAAGTTTGTTTTCTGTTCTGTTACCTTTGTTTTTTGTGGAAGGGTCTCTGTCCCCGATCTGACAACCACTGGAAAACAGGCATTTTTCAGATATGTTGAGCTCGCCATCGCGTTGGTTTGGTTTTTCTTGGTTTGGTACCGCAGGTAAAGCTGTGAGCTCATCTTGTTTCACGAGTGGGGCTGCTGCTTTTCTGCTCGGCCGCAGGAGCTGGGCCGAAGACTGGCTGTAAAACGGTGTTTGAGCTGCAATAGTATGTAAACACCGTTCCTCACATAGGTGTTCGTATCGCCGTTTGCACATAAATCCTTTGTCTTTGCCTTTTAAATTAATTCCGTGTTTATTGCTGCGTGCAGAAACCCAGCAACTCACATGTATGACCCAAGTGCAAATTCTGCACAGCTACAGCGAAGTTAGGAGACTAGAAATTGCATGTAGCTATGTGATTTAATTTTCTCTGACATATTGAGTCTATGTTTTAGCCTACAGAACTCCACAGCTGTGCCCTAATTCTCTTTTCCTTGTGATCTCAACATCGCTGCCTTTTAAGGCATTGCTATTCTTGGATCCCAGCAGGACACCATGTTAGACTGTCACCCTGCACTCCCTGTATTGCCATTGCATAAAGCAGCTTCTCCCTGGACTTGCACATAATACGTGTAAGGAAAAGTTTGGAGCAATTTAGTGGGTGGGTAAGACTAGATCGGAGTACTTTATATTCTACACGATAGTATCTGTTAAGGTGTGGGTGGAGGGATTCCTCTGTGCTTGCTGTCTGAGGGCAGAAGGAAGACGTTTATATTCTGTTACAAATAATAAGCAATAATGTGATTTGGGTTTGGCCGGGTTTACATCCGGGACGGCGACTCACACAGGAAATATGGATGTCGTTTTTTGCTTTAAATAAGAGGGTCGCTGCCCTGTGGGTATTTATATTCGGTTTCGTTCAGTGGCGTTCGTACCTATGGAACTACGTAAGCCTAACTCCCGGTTTAACCAAATATTGACCGTGTTTTAATTCCGGTGCGGCCTTTCACATCGTGCCTTTGCTCGTAGGAACGTAATGCGAGCACCGTTTGCTAAATCTGGGGTAGAAACTCGCTAGATGTGGCGTAGCCTGTTCTAACGCACGGCATGGCGCCCTGGCTGCGCTCAGAGACGGGAATCGGAGCATTTAGAGTGTCTCCTGCGAGTAGCAAAGACTGTTTTGTGTCGTACGTGTGCTGCCAAGTCATCAAAACACAGCACAAGTGGCCAGCCCCGTGTTTTCTGCTGAGAGGATGCCGGGCGCTGAGCACGGGGAGGCTTTTGTTTACCTGGTTTTCAAGATACACGACAAAAACGCTCACGCAGATTGTAATTTTTCACTTTTAACAAATGGGTGGGCTTATCTTAAATAAGCAACAGGAAAATATAATACGATTGGAATTTCAAAAATCTGATGCTGAAATCCAGGAGCTGTTGTTGAGGCGCATCATTTTAATTTCAAATCCGAATCTTACATGTTTCCGCTCAAATCATCTCACATTTCTTACAGCACCTCGCGCTGGAGAGGATCCCTCCGGCTACACCCGCGTGCGCTGCATTGTGGGAGGATTTATGGAAATCGTCGGATTTCAGCTGGCAGAGCGGAAGGCAGGCGTGGAAGGGCCGCTGTGTCTGTCTGTCCTGCCGCAGCGCACGCGGACACGCTGCCGCAGCTGCGCCGGGGTGCGCCCGCTCCTCAGCCCCCGGAGAGGAACGGGGAGAGTTTGTTTGGTTTGGGTACTCTGCCGGGTTCACGTTCCCGACGCCGCCAGGGTGGTAAAACAGGGTCGTAGCGGCGGGTTCCATGAGGTTTTAGTGTTTCTCTTGCGTTGCAGTGCTGGCCATAAAGAGGACGGTTGTTCCAGCGGAGTGCAGCTCAGGACACGCCTAATGAGGGGAAATCAGCCCCCCTAATGCAGGGGCCATCGTCCCCGAGCAGTCACGGAGAAAGGTGGATTCCTTCAGCAGGCAATTTAGAGGCTTCTGTTGGGCAGTAATCACGGTCCTAACTTGGGTGTCCTTCGCCTACGAGGCTCCTGTACAAGGAATTAAGGTCCATGGGTTGTGCCAGGCTGCTTTCGAGCCGGCTGCTGGAAGAGATGCTGTTCTTTGGCGGCTGAATGGGGGAATCTTGAGCCTCTTCTTTTCCAACATGAAAGTTGGAAATCTCCATGGTTTAGTTCCAGCTCTGGTGGGTTGTAGCTTTTGGTCCTGCGTACACACACCGTTTCAGTAGGTAACAGGCATTACACAGCTCCTACTGTGAGATGTCGTGCGAGCTCCACACCTCTAAAAAGCCACTCCATCAGCTGTGCTCCAATGCAGCAGCATCTCAGGCTCATGTTTCTCCAGTTCAAGGCGGTTTCCACATCATTTTGGGACCCAGGGAAAGGAAGTGTAGGACCTCCAGGTTCCCTTTGGAAAGCTGCCTGAGCCTCTACGGGCATTGTCCCGAACCCTGCAGAACCTGACGGCGAATGCCAGTCTCAGGACGGTTTCTTTCTGTTTGAGGTTAACGGCAAAGCATTTACAGCTCTCTGTGAGCATCTCTGCCTCTTTGAGGGTACGTCATTTAGGTTTCGCTTCTCGCCCCTGGTATCTATTCCCCCAGTCATTTTCCACCAGGATCCAGCGGTGTGTAGGTTGGTACTGCAGTAGGCTTGAGACGCGCTGAGCTCTCAAGATAAACCTCTGCCTAGAGCGTAAGAAATCGGCCGATTCACCAGAGGTGCTCTAGGCACAATTTGCTGGGTAACTTGTATTTACAAATTGCAAGTGTGTGAATTGGTTCAAGCACATCTTACCCTACATGTTGCCTTTAAGCTGTAGCCACCACTACTTTCCTCTGTTCGTGCAGTTTCCACCCCATCAGACCCGGTTGGGGCTTCCAGGCCGTAATACGGAAGACTGTGGTGCAGGCATGATACAACCATCTCCAGGAGTGAATCACACACATAAAAAACCCAATCAGAACGTGAACGACGGTGGAAGAACGCTGTTGGTAGTGGAACCTGTTGGGCAATTCAGGGTGTGGTGTAGGATTATGGTTTAAAAGCACAACTTAAAAATTTAAACCACCTTTAGGAATTCACAAATGCCCCCAAAACACCTGTGGTTGTTTTGAGAAGAAATGTAAAGGCCAAGAAACCCTCCTGATAGTGAAAAAACATAAAGGGAAGCCATTTGGCTGTACTGCCAGCACCGTGCTTCAGAGGACGCAGGAGAGCGCTGGTGGTGGTCCGAAAGGATTTGGACGTGGAGAAATGTCTTTCTCTAAAGTAAATGTAAATTTTATCTAAGGAAAAAACCCCCAACAGTTAAAAAGAGAAAAAAGGAGTGATTTTTGTACTTGTAATTTGCTGTTTGCTTTGCATCTGCTCTGGGCACCGTGAGCCCAGGTCGGGGCTTGCAGGGAGCTGGCGCAATCTGACCCAGCACAGCCCCAGTGTCGAGGTTACTGGTTTTTTGGAAACACCATGGGAAGGGTGCGTTGATTTCAGATACACTGTTAATACAAACGTGAATGGGGTCACGATAATTGGTAGTTATTGTTGTTCGGGCCACTGACATCCCAGTTCTGCTCAAACAGCCATATGAAAAAAAGGTTGAGAAATAGATGGGAAGAAACAAGGAAGGAAGAAAATAATCACTTTACAAACCAAAAAAATGATTCCAGCAAAAAGCGCGTTTCTGAGTCGTGCAGAAACACAGCCCCGAGCCGCTGGTCTGTGCCCACCCTGTCACCAAAGGCAGAGATGTTCAATTCCGCCCGTCTCCGCTCCATCCTGCCACTTCCACGGGTGGTGACATTCAGCGGCACGTAAGGACTCTGGAGCTGTGCAGAAAGGAATGGGGTGAGCAGACCAGTAGCTGACCAGTAGCAGGCTGGTCCGGTCCTGGATCCAGGATTCTATGTTTAGATGCCTTAATGAGAGAGGCTTTTGTGGTCAGGGCTGCTGACAGGAAAGAAAAAGGGGAAAATAAAACTGTGTGTGAGGAAGTATCATGGGAAGAGCGCTCCACAGCAGGCATGGGCTCTTAATGTCCCGAGGACAGAGTTGGGGGAATTCAGAGAAATAAAACCTCGTGGCTGGCTATGACAAATCTTAGCATTGTTACAATACATTTAATGTATTTTAATTGACTCTGGTTTTGTCCCCGTCGGTTTTATAGTGCTGTCATCTGGAAGACAAAATACAGAGCTCTGCTCTCCCAGCAGAGCTGTGTTTGGATCTGTACTGGTTGTATCTGGAAGACCAGACTTTGTGTGAACTGGATAATTACCCTGTAAATGAACCAGAGCAAATGCAGGTTTGTGAAGTGTCTTCTAATGTCAGTGAAATAGTAACTAGCTACCAATTAAGTTAGGATGAGGCTGGATCATGTGGAAAACAGCATGTGAAGGTGCAGTTAGACTGTATCGTGAGACGTATGTACACAGGGATCAACTTGGTATCAAAAAATTAGTTCCACCACGTGGAGTAGGTTCTTGACCGCAGCAGATCGTTGGCACGGAGCGGATCCTCTGCTGCTTCAGCCAGGGAAGTAGCTGGTCATTAGAGGCTCATCTTCTGTGAATCAGCCACAAAAGAAAACGAGGGCACGTTTTTTGAATGGGCTTGATGAAAACAGAGGGATATTGGGATTAGAGATTCTTGGTTTCTTCTCTGGGTTTGGAGAAGTGTGATTCGTCATGGTTCCTTCTGAGCTGCCATTGTTGGTGCGCCCGGCTTGGTCCTCTCCCCGTCTGCTCCATTTGTTTGGGGTGGTTTTTTGTGCAAGATGATCGCTTTTTCCTCCCCATTTGTGAAATTAAGGGAAATTCCTTAGTACACAGAAGACCCCCTTTGTCTTTGAGCTACCTCGTTCTGCAGAACAGTTTATGACTATAGGAATTTCATCCCGAAAACGCGTCGCACTCCGGTTAAGAACAGCCAGTTGTGGCTGTTTCCAATATGTAGTAGCTTTCCCCCTCAAGTACATGATCTTATTACCACAGATTTAAATATTTGATTTACGAAATGTTGCTTCCCGATGCCGCAGTTGTATCATGTAAGACACATCCCAACAGATCCCGAGTGTAAAGATTGTTTTAAATGGCTTTAATACAGACAGAGGTCAGAAAAGGCAAGATAACAGCGAAAGAGGCTATGTCAAAAAGTAATTAGAGCAGGACAAATGGATTGTGCAGGCATGTCGAAGGCTGTTATTTCTGTAGGCAGTGAGTAGGAAAGGTGTTAATGTAATGTGACAGATCTGGAGCAAAAATGAGGGTGCAGGGAAAACAAATAGGAGCTGACCAATGGAATGGTTTAAATTATGAGGTTTGCTTTAACATAATTTGATTACACATGAAAGAAATGTTTAGTGTAGTTTCTTTGAAAATCTAATTGTCTTAAATACTGCATGTTCGATGCAGTCTTTACACCCAAACGCTGTGGCAGCCTCGCTATCTGTCAGTAACAAGCACATGAATAGTTTGTGCAGCTTCACAAACGGAGAGGAGGGTGGAAGGGGTTTTCCCTAGCGCTAGTCTAGTAAAATTGGCTGTTGCTTGCAGTCACGTAATTTGGGACCTCATGCTATCAGGGGTGGGCGGTATTTAGGCCCTAGGAGCTGCTGGTTTAGATCACATGAAAACAGAATCTATCAGAAGGAAAAGGATGTGATTTAGTGGAAGGGTGACAGTTATCTTTTCAGGACCCAGCTCTTGCCCCATTCCAAATGAAGAGCAGTATTAGCAGGAGACAGGTAGCAATGCAGAAGTGCCCTGGATTTCCAGGCGGCTCCAACGGACACAGAATAAGATTTCATTTCCTGAGCAGTGTCCTCCCCTGCGGTTTCATGTGGAAATCACGCTGCCTGCTGTCCACGTAAGGGTTTGGCTTCTCAGGCAGAACCAGCGTAGTTTACGGGAGCATTTTCCTAACATCTGCAGTAGCATCAAATTAAAGTGATTAAAGCATCTGTATGGAGGAGCCACCGATGAAGCTTTGAGCTGGATGCTTAATGCGTTATGGCTAGGCAACAAAGGGGATTCAGAGCCAATGAAAAATGGTGCTCACAGGCCGCCAGGCTTGGCGTTGACCCCTCACCCCTGTAAAACCGTGCCAGGTGGGGCCCCGTGCCACCCCCGCCGTGCTGGTTGTCTTTCCTTACTGCTTTGAGTCCCTCTAGAAAGAAAGTTGAATTTACACCAGGTTTTCGGAATTTTTCCTGCCCCATTGTCCAGTGTCATCTTCTCTTCCCTTTATTGTCCTTGCAATTCTAATAAATATATTTTCCGTGGTTTTTGACATTTTGCAGTTTCTTTTAAACTTGGTATCTTCTCAAGGAGTAATTGTGGTTTATAGATAGAGAAGGTGGGAGACATTAAAGGCAGTAAATTGTTCAGTCTTCAAGCTGAGGTGTTGGCAGAGTTAAAAACAGAAGCTGCGAGTTCTGGTGATGCTCTTTTTTTTCAGTAGAATACGCTGTTTTCTGAATGGATGTTTTCTTGGCCAGTTACCTGGGAACAAAAGGGTTTTGTCAGGGTACACCAGGCAGCTCCTCCATACTTCTGGTCCCGTTCTTGGAAATTCTGGAAGGACATTTCTTGACAGCTTTTCCTTTCCTTGTAAAGCAAGAAACTTCAGCAAGTTAAATGAATTGAATGAATGCCTACAAGGAAGCTGGGGGGGGCTTTTCCCAAGGGCAGGGAGTGACAAGACAAGGGGTGATGTGTTTAAATGGAAAGAGGGAGATTGAGATGGGACATGAGGAAGGAATTCTTCCCAGAGAGGGTGGGGAGCACTGGGACAGGTTCCCAGAGAAGCTGTGGATGCCCCATCCCTGGCAGTGTCCAAGGCCAGGCTGGATGAGGCTTGGAGCAACCTGGGCTAGTGGAGGGTGTCCCTGCCCATGGCAGGGGGTGGCACTGTGGGGGGCTTTGAGGTCCTTTCCCACCCAAACCATTCTGATTCTATGAAATGTAATACTCAAAGAAGATTGGCAAAAAAAAAAAGACAGCTAGCTACTCCTAATAATAGAAAAAGCTAATTGCAGTATAGATAAAAGCAAAGGGGCAACCAGCCCACCAGCTGGACTCACTTAGGGTCATCTAGGGAGTGTCCAGGGAGCGTGAGAGTGTGGCAGAGACCTTGTTTGGTGGCAGCAGGGGTGGCCGGGAGGGCTCTTACCTCCCGAGCTTAGACCAGAGCTGGGGGGTGCCTGCTCCCGAGGACAGTGAAGGCTCTTTAAAAACCTTGGTTCATACCTTTATCGCACTGCGCTGTACAGTGTGCCAGGGTGGCGCAGAGCTGTTGCGGTGGTGACACGGGGCCTGCTGAGCGCCCCGGGGAGCATCACAGACGGGCCTGTCCGTCTGTCGGATGCTGCCCTCTCCTGTCCGCTGTCACCCTGCTCGGGCCCTGGGCCTGGGGCAGCCAGAGGCAGCAAAACCTGGCCTTTCAGTGATGGGGCCTTGAAAACCAGCATGGTGAAGGCTGGCAGTGACCATGGAGCGGGTGGAGCATCCCCGCCCGGGTGGGTGATGCGGGATGTG
Source organism: Rhynochetos jubatus (assembly GCA_027574665.1). Lineage (NCBI taxonomy): Eukaryota > Metazoa > Chordata > Aves > Eurypygiformes > Rhynochetidae > Rhynochetos > Rhynochetos jubatus. The sequence continues at coordinate 1,142,220 of CM050671.1, forward strand.
CCGGCTGGGGTGCTGCCGAGGGGCAGGCGGGCTTGGGATCCCATCTCCCACAGAAATGCTTCAGCGTGGTACACTTCAACTTGCTGTAAATCCCAAGGGTTAGAAGCTGTCAACACTTCCTCGCTTCCCGTAGAACATGTGCATTTACCTTGGCTCAAGGTAGCCCAACATATAAGGGATGCCCGCGGCTTTCTCAGCATCGCTTTCCCATTCTCCTCTCTGCGCTGCTTTCTGTGCTGTGCCACCTCCCCGTCCCCTCTACCAAGTCCCACCGATGCGTGAGAGGCACAGAGCAGTCACAAGCAGGATTTGTCCCATTCTGCTAATGAGCTAGCCCAGCCAATTAGCAGTTGCAGTCATAGCAATGCGTTCCATGCAGGTACAGAACTTGAAGCTTTAGCTCTGGAGGTTTTTCCCTCTGTGTTGGTATCTGGCCTGAAATTGGAGGAAATGTACTCTCACTGTGTGTTTTTTTTTCCTGGGGATACCAGCAATTGTTGCTGCCTGTTTGGAAATAATGCTGAGAACGACAATAACAGCAGTTTGAATAACAAACTGTTGGTCTGTTGTTGTTGTTATGGAAAGTACCAGCAACTGCAGCAGACCTGTGGTTGGTAGGACTGCAATTTGTGTGAATCAGGCCCAAAATAACCTTTTGGCTTTTCACTTTACCACTTAAAGGCACAAAGCTTTTCCTGCCTCTTCAAATCCGGGAGATACTCTTTGTCTTTTCTCCTCATTCCTACATCCCTACGGGTCCATTTTCTGCCTGGGCGTGGACCCGTTCCAGGTCTGGGCGAAAAGATTGCTGCTCTTTGTGCCCACGCTGGCATCGATGGGGTGCGCTGGTTCTGTGGGTGGGACATGCCGGGATGAAGCCCCCGCTGCTGCATCCCGTGTTCGCTTGGGAGATTCTGTGCCTGGCTATTGGCTCTGTGGGAGAAACAACTGCCTGCAGTGCAGAAACAACTGTACCCTCCTGAGGAGGAGGGTGCGAGGGTCGGATCCAGGCCTGGGCTCGCAGGACCCAGCTCAAGGACTTCCCTGTTTTCTGGAATGATCTGACGCTGCGTGACCTGATTTGGGTTACTGGAAATTACGGGAGACGCGCCCCCAGCATGGGACAGAGTCACCCAGTAGGAAGGGTTTAGAATGCAGCTCGATTGCCTGCTCATAGAAATGTAAAGCCTTTCCCTTTGCAATTCTCCTTTCTTGTGCTTGCCCACTAAGGCAGTAAAACCATATACTTCTCCTACCTACAATCCCATTTGTTTTCCTTTTTCCTCTGAAGGCGACCTCTCCGAGCAGCCCTTAACCTCCCCCCTGCTTATTCCTGTTACACAGGGCTGCTCTCCACTGCTTGTCACCCACCAAGCAAGATGCGATGAAACGCTTCTTGCAAGCCGTTCAGTAGACTGGGATGGCAAATGCAGTGGCCGAGCAGATAAAAATATAAATAAACAGATGAAACTGGAAATTCATGAGAAGGATTCAATTTGCACAACAACCAAACTAGTAAGAAGGAGGAAAATGCTTAATTTTCTGTACACCACGTGAGTGCCTTCACCAGAATTTCCAACACCGCGTTCCTGGTGCGTTCGGCTCTAGGGAGCAGAGGAATTACCCACGTCTGTCATTAAACTGCCATCTCCTCAGAAGGCAGCGGATGTTTATTATCATTTCTTGCAGTTCCTTCCTTAGCTTCTGTAAACAATCGAATTTTAATCGTTTTGTCTCTGCAATACACGCATACATAGAGTGAGAGGAGTAGAGTTTTGGGGGAAGGTATGTGCGGTGCGTACCTGGAACCAGTTCTCTCGCATGCAGTACTGAGCCTGTGTTAATCTGGGTTTATAACGTTTATTCAGCTACGTTTGCAGACCAGCTTGGTTCTGGCCCGTGGGCCCTGAGTGTTGTTGCCTGGCTGAGGCTCCTGCGCCTGCTGAACTGGGTGGGCTCAGGAGCATCGTTGCTGCAGAGCGGAGATGCTGCCAGTGGCACCGTTTGGTGATAAAATACAAAGCCAGGAGTCTGGTGTTTCCGTATGCGCTATGTGTTGCTTGAAGTCAAATCTCCTTCAGTATGTTAGTGTGGTCTGTGGCAAGCGTGGTTGTGTGGCGGCAGCTCTCGCTTTAGCTCCGAGATGTGCTCGGTTTTGTTATCCGCAGCCCAGACTTTGTCAGTGCCACAAAGGGGCCGATGTCTCAAACTGGGTGGACACAACAGAGCCCCGATTGTCATGAAAATGGGCAAATCCTCGCTGGAGCCCAGAGAATTATGGAAACGGTGGCTGTGGGTGGGAGGGCAAGAGCGTGACTGCCCCCCCCGCCCCATTCTGGGGCCACGTGGCTCTGCCAACCCCGCTCTGCCCGAATTTGGGGTTTCCATGAAGGTTGATAGGGATCGGCTGTGGCAAGTGACGATGTCTGCAGACCGTGTCCTGGAAAGCCTCCACTGGCCTGGTCTGGCAGCATCTGACCCGTTTCAGCCCTGCCTCACCACTCCAGTGAGGCTCGACATTCCTGAAAAAGTCACATCTTTGGAGAATTCCCTGCCTCTGGAAGCGTGGTCTCGGGGTGCGTGCCCGGGGAGAGGGGTAGTGCTCAGTGTGCCCACTCTGCCCCTGCCTGCAGAGTCTCATCCCAGGGGCAGCCCAGGCGGCACACCCGCGCTCCCAAAAGCAAATATGGACAATGTTCTTAAAACAAAGCTCCCAAAGCACGCCTGCACTTGTACAGGATGCCCTCGGAAGCGTCACACAACTCATGCATGTTGTCCTTTTCTCCTGCCACGTTCATAACCAGCCATCTCCACCCCGTCTCTGGCGCTGCAGTTCGTTTTGGACACATTGCAGCACCACGCAGCGTTTTTCCTGTCCTCCCTTGCAGCAAGTGACCGTGTTGGTCAGGGGATGAGCCAATGCTCAGCACTCCCTGGAGATTTCCCGTGTCCTCCTCTCGATTCCCAGGCCCATCCCTTGTGGCTGTAATGTCAGGACAATAAACCCATTGCAGGCAGCAGTGTCACTCGGGCAGTTTTTGGCTTTTACTGTTACGAACTGGCATTGCTCTAAAATTTTAGATGTCAGTTACGATAGCGCCAGGTTTTTCTGTTTGGGGTGGGAATTGGCTGATTCGGGCTGAAATAAGAACCAACGACTTTATTTTTCCATTTACCAGGCTTGCTTTAAGGCTCTTTGGTTCAGACAACGGAATTAATCTTTCTTGTCTCTTTTCCTGCCCCCTGCCCATTCCTAGTTTGGCCTCTCATTTTGCAGAACAGTTCCAGATCTCCGCAATTATTTTCTGCCCTTAAGGATTTATTATGGACAGACTGTGACACGTCTATTTAATGTCAGTTTTGAGTAATTGGGAAGATTTGGGTTGTTTGACCAATTATCCTTTTTCCCAGCCAGGTTTTGTCCATACTTGCAGTTGTTTCTGAATTAGCAGGGGGTTTTTTTGGGGTGTCTCCGTGTTGAATCCCAACAGCACTTGTGTGAGCAGCTTCGTGTTGGCCCGTTACCCTGAGATTAAGTCGCTTTATTTCAGATGGCTGTGTCCACATCACACCACGGTGTTACAAAATCAGCGCTCTGCATTCTGGTCACACTTCTCCGAGGGGTGCCAGGAGCGCGCGGAGCGCTCGCCTGGGATGAAGAATGCGGAGCTTTGGGAATTGCGAACAGCTGTGTAAACAGCGCAGCCAGGGGCTGGCTTACCTTGGCCATGCGCTGCCGGGGCAGGGCAGCGGGCTCCTCACGCAGCCCTGCTTTGGTAACCCCCAAAGTGAAAAACAGAGAGGTCAATCCGAAGAGCACGTCAAGCACCGACACAGCAACTTTGCGGATTTACAGCATGAGCAAAGCCGAGACTGGCCCAGTGCGGGACTGGTTTGCGACAGCTTGCTCCCGTGTTAGGCACCTGCTCTGCAGAAACGCTGCGTTAAAAACGGGATCGGGAAAGACAGAATGGCAGAAGGGTTGGGGTTGGCAGGAGCTCTGAGCCTGCAGGGTCAGCTGCCCCCTCCAAGCAGGGTCGGCTGGAGGAGGGTGCCCAGACTGCAAGGAGGACGCTGCTGAGCTCTGCTCTTGCGTGCACATGGGGTTATTTGCATTGCTGGATGTCACCAGAAAGCAATAAAATTTCAGGCTTGGGATCAAGTGAAATATGACCTCTTTTGTTGCCTCTGCCCCTTGTTTATTTTAAGTCAGCCCTTTCTCAGAGCATGGTTGAGCCCGGCGGTCCTTTGGAAGAGGAACAGAAGCAGACTATGGCTTTTGGAGTCCATGTAGACATCTGGAGGGCAGGTTGAACTGGGCATTGGCAGAAAAGTTTTTGGCCATTCCCTTAAATGCCTCGGTGTGGTGAGCATTGGGTTGGGCTTGCTCAAACCCAGCTGTTATCGCACATCCCGTGTTTGCAGCAGCAAGGACACATGAACTGCATAGCATCCAGGGCTGAGTTCATCCCAGGAGGAGGACGAAGGAGTAGGAGAGCTTCATGGAAACGTTCACTGGTGCAGAGAAACACGTGGCCGTATCTGTTGGAGTGCTCACTGTCAGCAGGGCTGCCGCGGTGGTACCTGTTTTGGGGTGGGAAGCTAAATCAGCCATGGATTTATCGTTATGAAAGTGTGCTCTGCCGCTGAGCTTAAAGGCAGAGATGACCCACCTTGAGGAGGATGAGCAGCATGGACTTTTTTCCTTTGTGAGAGAGAAATTGGGAAAAGACAAAACCCCCAATGTCTCATGTTGTGTTTCTCACAGTAGTGCTGGTTTTCTTTTCGGAGCTACGGGCAGTGTGATTTTAACTCCATTCTAGCAATAGCACTGCTGAAACTATTTCCATTGGAAAGCGAATGCCAGCTCGCTGGCAAGCCAGTGTAGATCGTACTGTTAAGTTCTGATTGTTTGACAGACCTTTGCACATGTCCATCACCAGCTGCACATGCAGCGGTCCTACCCTGTTCCGTATCCATCAGCGCACACCGCTGTCCGAGCCCGCTGCTTGGGTCAGGCCACCAGAACTGCACAGCTCCCTCGTCCCTGCAGCATCGACCGCGCCGCTCCGCCGGTGGGACGCGTTCCGACGGGGATGCGGGGAGCCCTTCTCCCCGCTGACGTCACACCTACTTTCATTTCTGACCTGTTGCTGTATTTCGTGCAGTGGTTTGGTTTTTCCCTCCTCCTTCCCAGCTTTAAAAGGCTACAGTGGCACTTCCAAAGCTGACACAGGAGGTACCTGCAGGCAGAAACCCTAATTTCCCTGGGTGGCTCAGCAGGTGTATTTATTTCTGGAGCCAGGTTTGTTTTCCATCTTAGTCTGGGTACTAATCTTCAAGTCAGTGGTTGTGTGGCAGATGACAAACCCACAAACCGATGCTGAAATCCCTGTTGTAAGCCAAGCCTGTGCCGGGCAGCCTCAGAGGAGAGAGCGTGGATCATGCAGCAGGTTCCTCAGCTTTCCTCCGGAGTGCTGGTGTGGGCACAGCCGAGAGGATGCTGGAACAGGTTGTGCTGCTGCTTCTCTGGCAACTACCGCGTATCCATAAATGAAGGCTACGGAGCAGAGTGCTAGCTCGTGCCGTGCTGACTGCTCACCCTTGGGAGACCTCTGCGTTGTCACAGTCAAAGCGTGTTCCTCTGGTGAGGAACCTAAGTGAGCACCCAGCCACCAGCACCCTGGCCCGCACGAGGAGGGCTCTGTCCTCCCGCTCTGGGAGTCGGCACCCGAATTCCCAGTCCTCTGGGCACTGGGAGTCCATGTCCACAGCGGGCTGCGGCTGCCGGCTGTGCCATGGGAGCTCTCCGCCATGCGTGGGCATCCCACGCTGGTGCGTGCCCCAGGCGGCTGTGCCTGCTGGTGTAGGTGTAGACCTAAGTGTTGGTGTAGGTGTAGGCATAGAGCGGGACGGGTCCATCCAGAGGTTGCATTTCAGTGCCATGAGGACTGAACAGAGGTTTTGGCCAACGGCTGCTCCCAGCTCAAAGACCATTCCCATGCCAGAACCTCCTGGCGTGTCGCGGCCCGTGTGCCCATCCATCACGTCTGCAGACGCTTCCCCGGCCGCGCTCAGAAGTCGCTGGGAAAACTACTCCAAGTCGGGGCCGCGCTCTGGACCCCGCGGCCGGCGGCTGCTCCGTGCGCGGTGCCACCGGCGGGGACCCCGGGAGGGCGGCCCCTTCCCGGCACCCCCACCCCCTCCCCGGGCAGGGCCGGCGGGGCCGGGGCGGTGCGGGGCGGCTGCCCGCGGCCCGGCGGAGGCGGCGCTGACATCACGGCTCGTTAGCATAGGGCCGGCCCGCGGTCGGCGGCGATGGCCGAGCCGGGCTACTCGCCCGCCCGCGCCGCTGGCCCCGCTCCCCGCCGCGCCGCCGCCATGAGGCGGCCCTAGGAGCGCGGCGCCGGGGGGATGAAGCGGGACTCGACCTGCATGGAAGGTGAGCGGGGCCGGGCCGCGGGGGCCTTTGTTCGGGCGGCGGCCGCCGGGGGGGGCGCGCAGCCCCGCGGCCGCCTCCGCCCCCCGCTGCCGGGGCGGCCGCATCCCCGGGGTCGCCGCATCCCCGGGGCGGCCGGGTCCGGGAGCGGCACGGAGGCTGCGGGGGTGGCACCAGGGGCCGGGAGCGGCACCGGGGCTGCGGGGGTGAAACAGCCGCGAAGGCTTTTTGCCTTTTCTTCCCCTTGTTGGAAGGCGGCTGCGGTGTGCTGTGTGCCTTCGCGGATTATGCAATTTGGGGAGGGGGGTGGGGGAAAAGGTATTAGTTTGTTTTGCGGCTTAATTTGTTTATATTTTAAACTTCCTAATCCCTTTGACCATCTGGAAGAGCTTTTTTTAGTATCGTTAATTATTGATAGTATCGGGGTCATGTAGGCACTGGATAACACAGCTCCATCTCTCCTGGGACTAATACTAGTTCACAGATATTTTACAGCTTCCCTCCCCCCGTGATTAAAGGCGGTGGCAAAGCTCTTCTTAACAGGGACGAAATATTTAAGGGGAGCAGCCTGCGCGGCGTAACACGGTTTGGGAAGTCGTTCCTTGTGGTTGTGCCTAGGCCCTGCCTCCTTGTAGGCAGGGACCGCTGGGTTTTGTTGTTGGTTTAATCTTAGATTTTTCTGAACTCTGCGTCGTTCTCTGTCCTCGCACATCTGGGCAACTCGAATAGGTCCAAGACAATTGTTTTTAGGCAGGCAAGTCAGTTTTTAGTCTTGCTGCTTTGTAACGCATCAATGTAGTGAAACAGAGGCTAACCCAGATTTCAGCCGGAGGGTACGGCCACGCCGGAGCAGGGCAGGCGACCGTGCAAAGAGCTTTATTTTTCCTAAATTGGATTAGAGAAAGTAGATCACTTGGGAGAGCGACTGTGAACTCGGAGTGGATCCGCAAAGTGTGCGAGTGTGGGTAGCGTGATGGAGACCCTCGTTCCGCAGACCCTCGTTCCTGCTGTTTCGGCTAACGGGGGCACATTTTGGTGCCGTGGGCTTTTGTTCCAAACTCTTTGTGCAACAACTGGCTGGAGTGAAGGATCAGGCCCTGTCGCCCGTCCCCCTGTGCCGCACAATGGAGCGGGGCGATGGTCCCTTGGCCGACCCTGGGGCCGACGCCGGCTCCCCCGGGATGTGGGTGCTCTGGGGTGCAGGGCTGGGTGTTGGGGTGAGGAGAGGCAGGGTCGGGAGAGAGGGGCTCCCCGCCTGCCCGGGAGAAGTTGCATTTCACAGATGAGTTTTTGATATGCAAATGGAGAGGGGTGATGGGTTTCATCAGCTGCACACTCTTGGTTTATACCTACATGAAAAAGAGCAAATGATGCTTTGTTGGGTTTTTAATGAGTTTTCTTCTGACTGAACTCTTCTTTAGCAGAAGCAAAATCTGTGTGGAGTAAGACCATGAGTTTGGGATTTAATTGCTGGAAAAGGACAGAAAAGCAGAGATGCGCTGGCCATTTCTCTGTTGTAGCATTTCTCCTCTTTTTAACACTCGGTCGCTGCTTTTTCAAATGCGACCGTGCTCGCTGTGCCTCCGTAACATCTTTTTACAGTACAGAGAATAAGGTTGCAGGCAGCCTCTTTCTTTCCCCTTCTTTTTTTTTAAAGGACTTGAGGAGGCTTGTCCATTTAAATTAACCTTTATCCCAGCTGGGCACACAAATGTTTTTGTTTTAGTTCACAGAGGGTTAATTCTATTCAGGCTCTCACCATGGCCGGCCTGATCCGGGGCAGCACAATCTGCTCTTTGAGCCTGAGCTGGCCAGGATGGACGTTGGTGCCTTGGCCCGCATCCAGCATGGGGCTGGGGACCCCCATCTGCGGGGTCGATGGGGAGCAGGATGCCCTGGCCCCAGACTGGGGCTCGCTCACTGCCATCCTGCGAAGGGGCCACCAAACTGAAAATTTAATCCCTGTGTTACAACTTAAAGAAAAGCCCCTTAAGCAAACGCGCCTGGTTTTGGGGGTGGGCTTGCTCGCACAATGCAGCACTCCGCGCGAAGGGGGGCATCACCCCACTTCTCTGTACTGAACAAGCTGTTTTTCTTGAAATTAAAAACTGACTGTGAGAAAAATCGTTAGGATGGATAAGGGGGAAAAAGAAACCTTTAAGGCATTTGTTTGTGCTTGAGGCATCCTCAGAGGCCAGCGAGATTTTGTTAGGATTTCAGTAACACATGTGTGAGATCTCCCCCTCCCGCTCCCCCTCCCCAAACAGCTGGTATTTAGCAGTTTGAGATTTAAACCCAGCTAAAGGCTGCGGTGGGGTGTGTTGTGATAGGGTGAGTTAATCGTGAAGCAAATAAATGATGCACAGTAGAAAAGATGCTAAATACCCGAATGGGTTGCAGTGCCGAGTGTCCTCTGCAATCTCTTATTCAGCTGTAAAAGATTTTCTTAGCTGTAAATCACATTCTGTTGTTTAAATGGGAAGTTTTGCCGCTTTCTGCATCCTCCCTCTCCAGCAGGACCAAATCCCAGCACTGGCTGCTCCGGGGGTTTGGGGTGAGGGTTTGTGCCGTCACTTTTGGCCTCGCTTTAGGAAATAAAGTCTTTGTTTCTGCTCCGTTAGAAAGCACCGATGTTACAAGACCCCCAAGCTGGCTGCACGGGCTCGCGGTCTTATTTCCCAGGTAAATCTTTCACAGGTGCCAGATGGCTTTAAACTGCATCTGCCGGGGTGGGTGCGATCGCTCTCACAGCTGTGGGGAACTGCCGAGGCGAAGCCAGCATCTGGTGCCCTCCAGGAACGCGGCCGTGTTGCCCACCCGCTCTCGGATCACGGAAGGCGCTTCCCGCAGCCTGCTCGGAGCGGTGGTCCGCGGGGGCCATACAGGTGGGAGCGGGATGGACCCTCGCTGCAGGCTGGATGTCTGTCCCCGTGCTTTAATTAATTTGCTGTGTGTTTTATGTGCTCATTCATGCGCTTTAGTGTGCTCTGTATGTGTCTTTGCTGCATGCCTCAGCAGGTTTTGAGGTATTTCCTTTTGGAAATGATAAGAATTCTCTTTAAAATTACAGAGTGGAAAAGTAGGTCTCTTAAAAAAAATAAGTATATTGCTTCTACCTTTATAAAACATAGACCAGCAGAGATTTCTTCTCTTTCTCACACCGTCTTCTGCGACTCTTGCGTAACATCGTAATATTCTTGGATAATTTACATTGTATTAAAATGTGGTATGAAACCTACCATGACCTTTGAAAACAATACATCCTTTAATGTGGCTTCGGGGAGGGGTTAGCGAGGGAGTAGCCATAAAAATCTTCAGGGTTCAAGATGAGGTTGAGATTTTTGTGAGTGCTTTTGTCGTAGCAGCAACTGTTTGATTTAGTGGCCCCTGCTACAATGGGTTGTGAGAACAAAGCCAGAATATCCCGCGTATGAGTTCGGGAAATGTAAGACCCATCAGGAAAATTGAGGCCGGGGGGGGCTTCCTCAGCCCTGTCTCTGAAATAAAACATGTGCAAGGTATTTGGAAAAAAAACTTGTTAGGAATTGCTTTGTTTCTTATCCTACGTTGTTTCGTACGGTTTTTGAAACCAGCAGAATCGGCGAGACGAGAGGTAACGGAGCCGGGGAGGAGGGCGGGCTGCGTGCTTTCAAATTGTCAGACTTACTGTGTGCAAGACGTGTATTCTAGTGAAATTTCAAGGTTAAGGGAGATCGGAGCACCCCCGGTGCAAAACCGCTTTACGTTTGCCCGTGCTTTCCCCTCTCTGTAAAGTTGGCTGCGGTTCTGCCCCGGCTGTCCCACCGCTCGCCTACACAAGGCGCTTGCATTAAGTAGGGTGAAAAATAGCAAAGGTCAGGAGCCGGCAAAGCCTTGGGCTGGGGTGGGGGGGAGCATCTTGGGCCTGGTCACGGCTCCTATAGTTTTGTGGTTTGTTTTTTTTTTTTTAAAAAAACAAACTCTGCAACTCTTAAGACTTTGTGTAGGTAACTTGTTTTTTTATCTCCCCGTTCCGTTGGAGCGGCCGTTCACGGCGTGTGCGGGCACCTCTCTAGTCCCCGGAGGTCTGTGTCTTTGTTCACAGCCTGTACCGCTGTACTACAGGGAATTTTTAGTCTGGAAATGCACCCAATTAACAGTTTCTGCAGGGAGGCATGTGCAGTCATTGTGGCAGCGGGGCCATTCACACCACCTCGCCGTCACCCTGCCAGCTCGGAGATGGGGATGGCGAGGGAAGGATTCTGATTCCTCCTCGCTTTAATCATCCGGGCTTCCCATCTTCGCCGGGCGACGGCCCTATTCTTCCCACAACAAAAAAGCTGCGCCTGGAAATGAGCCCTCATTGACATCCCCAGCCACCAGCATGCTTGGGGCGAGGAGGGAGCCCCGGGATCTGCCGTGGGATGCTGCGTGCTGGGGTGCCAGGATGCTGTAGCAACCCACCGCATCCTCTTCCACCTTTTGCCGTGTGTGTCAGCCGGTAGTTTCGTGGCTCCCTAATTCCACCCCAGCCTGCCTGGCCGTGGCACAGCGCGGCCCTTGCTGCTGACCCCAGCGCCTGCGATTTATGGCGCTGCTGGTGGGAGCAGGGGGAGGGCCAGGAATTAAGCCGAGGCTGAGCTAAACCCTGCAGATAGAGGACTCTTCTGTCCCAGGCTAATCCCCCAGCCCCCTCCCAGCGTTTATCAGATAGCTGAAGGTGGAGATTATGCAACTGGGGACTACAAAGTCATGTTTAGCTGCCTCCCTTCAGTGAGATGCACAGATTGTCCTGATCGGCACCAGCATTCCTTTGGGTCTGCGCTAAGCACATACCTGAGGTGGTCTGTCCTGTAAAACTGGAAATGTTTTAGTGTGGCGATGACACCGTGGAGTTTCTTTCCTTAAAGTTTGCATTTCCTTCATTCATCCCTTAAAAGAAAGGTTTTATAACGATTGCAGTGAAATCTGCAGAAAAGAGCAAATTTGCATGCTGTGCATTAGCAAACCTTTTAAAGATTAATAGAATTTGGTTATGGTTTCTGCTGGTGAAAGCTGCTCATGAACAAGAGAAGAGCAGCTGGTTTAGATTTTCACTTGGCTTGTGTAACTGAAAATTGGTTTCACTGCTGATCCAAACATGTTTGGCTCCTTTCTTTCCATTGCGTTCACATGTTCTCCAGTAGTCAGAAGCAACACACTGGTTTGTCAGGTCGATTAGGCTTTATCAAGGTTGGAGGGGCTTCGTTGTGACCTCTACCTCCTGCTGATCCAAAAATCCTGTCGATAAATCCAGCTTTCTCTCTGCCTGGTCAAATCTAAGTCAGGAAAACCAGGCTGGGTGTTGTTTGCTGGACTGAGTTGGAGCAAGCTCATCTTCACCAACTGGTGCCATCCTGAAGTTGGGGCTTTTCATTGCGTCATTTCCCTGAATGATACAAATGGGCTCTTTTGTGGCCCTGTCACCTGAATTTTCGGTGACTCGTGGCAGTGTGTGACACCCTAGAAATGAAATAACCTTGCACTGCGGAGGGGTATGTGGGCGGCACACCGGGCACAGCACGGGTCTGCCCAGTTGTGTGTGCCCAGTCTGAGCTCCCTGCATAGAGTCATGGTGTCGGATGGCTTCTCCATTCCGAATCTGTGCTCTTCTTTTCCTTCTTCTTGCTCTTCAAAGTGTTTCTTATTCTTTCTTTTCCTTACACCACCCATTTGGTTTTCTGACCTGGTCTGCCTGTCTGTCTCCTTCCTCTTACTGCCCTCTCCCTACCTCCTATTATTCATCTTCCCAACCACTTTCCTTGTTGAGACCCATCATCTCTGACACTGTGTGACCCTCTGCCACCCGCACATCACCGTAATTCCCTTGTCACCTGGACAAGTCTCCAGCGTGGCCGCTCAGGTGCTGTCTGGAAGGAGCCTTTGTCCCTGCTGAGGTGTAAGGGTACCATGTGGGTCACTCTTTCCTGCTCCTGTCACCTAGACAGTCCTAAAGGAGCACTGGCCCTCAAGTGCCTTCACTCTGCAGCTCCTGGCCACCTTGGAGGAGGAGAAAAGCAGCTCCAGCTCTGCCGCTGAGGTCCAAAACACCACCTGGTCTGGGCTGTCCCACCTTCCCCTTCCCAAGGGATGACCCTGACTGCTTTGTGGTGTCTCCCCAAGCACTACCACATCCTCCTGATTTCCCCATTGATCTGAATCGTAGCTGTCGTGTGAGCTCCTGCAGCAGAGAAGTTCCTCCTCTGTGCTCTGAACAGTTGGCCATAGAGGAATAACCAGCACAGCACAGCCTGCACCCGCAAGGCACGTCCTGGAATGCGTATGCACTTCTTCTGTCTCCTAAACAGCTTGTCCTTAACTAAATATGATTAAATATATGTATCATACCAACTCCAGAGGGAAGGGACTGAGGCAGTGATGTTAAACTCTGGGTACCCGAGGCTCGTGTGGACAACCATGTGCAGCATCTGTCCCCAGGGAACTGCAGAATCGTTGCCACCTCCCGACTCCTGCTTTAGCTTGGCTGTTTCTGCCCATTAGAGATTACACAGTCACACGTTTGAGTCAAGAAATAGTCTGGTTTCACCAGCATCCCTGGGAAATGTGCAACCGAGTGAAAGGCACAAGCACGGTTCCTGGAGTGCTGTTGCTCCAAACCAAAGCCTGTTCTGTTCCTCGGTGCCCCTGCCTTGCTCTTGCTCAGCCAGGGTGATCTAGTCATCCAGGTAATGATTGATTGACGTCTGGGAAAGCAGCCCCATGAAGTAGAATGCAGATTTGTGTGTACCCCCGAACATGCTTGGATAGTGTCCCATCTTCAAGGTGCAGCTCTGTTTGCAGCTATGGGGATATTAATGGGTTAAGACACCGGGGCAGGGAAGGTGGATTGGCCTGGTGTGCGAGGGGTTAAGCTGTTTGGCTGTGCTAAACATCTGCTCCAGGAAAAGCTTGTGGTGCGACTTGCTGGCATTATTTGAAGCGTAGCTGACTGTTAGGTGAAGCGAGGTTTGGGCCTCCCTGTGCAGAGCTGGGTGAGGTACCACCTGGGGCTCCCCAGTCATCACTTACTTTGCCTTTTTGGTTTGACGTCGTGTCTGTGGCGATCGCTGCCTGCTCCAGGTCCTCGCCGAGCTGTACGTCATCCCTGCTCTGCCTCGGAGGACGCGTTAGATCTTCAGATACTGAACTGATACAGCAACAGCTCCTGTTGCTGGGAATCCTACCGTTCACATTTTTAGCCATCCAGAGGCCTTCCAAAGATTTGGAAAAAGTAAAATCACGTCATTGTGGCTTAACCATACGATTGTTTCTGTAACGATGTTTGCTTGGTTTCGGGGTGGTGGCTTGTGCCGTGAGCCTTTTGCTGGAGCCGCAGGAGGAAGCGAGGAGGTGAGCGGTGCCTCTGCTCACCCAGGCAACACGCACGTGGGACAGCATTGGTGTCTGCCAGGCACCGCTGCTGTGTTCGCATGCCCTGCTCTGTGCGGTTGAGGTTGGCACTTCAGACCCTTTTTCCCCTCAAGCTTTGTGTTCCTCTCTGCTAACAACAGCAGAAGTTAGATGGAGGCTGCTGGGGAGAGCCACGCTCTCACCCCTGCTCCCAGGGTCCTGTCCCGGTGCTGGGGAAGTGGGAGACGGAGCCTTCCCTTGCAGCCATGCGCTGCTGCTCCCCAGTGCTGTGCGATGGATCCGCACGAGCCTGACAGCCGGCTGCTTCTGTTCGACTGACCTCCCAGAAACTCAGGGGTTTTCCTACTGCGCACCCATGGCAGGTGCCGGCACCTCCGGGCACCGAGATCGATGTTTGGAGAAAAGCCTGTATGTTGGGAGTAGACCTCTGGGGCAGCGCAGCATGCTGGTGCCACGCTGGTGAGAGCATCTTCGGTTTCTGTGTTGTGGTCGCAGTCCTGGGAATGCGTGATGCCAGGGAAGCTGTGTGGGGACTCGTTTGGACCCTGGTGATGGGATTTGACCTCCTGCCCATGGAGGGAGGGACCTGTTCAGTGGCAGAGGCGGGCTTGGCAGTGATGTGGCCTCTCACAGCTGTAATGTGTGCTCCTTGTTAGCTAAACCGTGCTTTGTTTCCCAAACTACTTCTATTTCTGATTAATTGTGTGACAAAGGGTGTTTCTAACAGGCTGGCTTTTAAGCAAACCCGGCTTTCACTTTTCTTCATTCTTCTTGCCACTGTTGGGAATTTCTGGACTTGGTGTCCCACGAATATGTTGAATTGAAATGACTTCACTGGCGGTTGTGGAACTGGAGTTTCGGCAGGCCTGCAAAGCTCAGGGCTGGAGGTAAACCCCTCTGCACACCTCGCTCTGCTCGCCGAGTAAAGGTGGTGAGGAGCCTCGCGCTGACGGCACCCCTGGCCGGGCTGGGCCGGGCTGCCAGGACCGACGTTTCTGTGCCAGGCTCTGCCTCGTGGACATCTGTCTGTGCAGCCCACGGTGTGCCGAGACTTTCCCGGTCCCCTCGGGAGAGTTTCCGGTCGCTTGGTGCGGCTGTTTTGTTGACCACGAAGCCTTTCCTCTTCTCTTGCAGATGAGCGGGTGGATCAGCGAACCTGCCTGATCTGCGGGGACAGGGCGACGGGGCTGCACTATGGGATCATCTCCTGCGAGGGCTGCAAGGGGTTCTTCAAAAGGAGCATCTGCAACAAGCGGGTTTACAGATGCAGTCGCGACAAGAACTGCGTCATGTCACGCAAACAGCGCAACAGATGCCAGTACTGCCGGCTGCTCAAATGCCTCCAGATGGGGATGAACCGAAAAGGTAAGGAAAACAGGGCTTTTTGCTGGTGGGGGTACAAACGGGGGCCAATGTTAGCAGTACGCGCTACCCTTCCGCAGCTGCCTTTCCGTATTGCAATTCTGTTTCTCAAATCCTTGATGACAAAAGGTAAAGCTGCAGCAAAGTTATGCGTGGATAAAAAAATTCTTCCTGAGCTACTTTGTAACCGTATCGGAGGAAAAGGCTGTGTGAAAACACGTGTAGGCAGTTGGAGAACTGATCCTTGTGATCCCTTTTTTCAGGGAAGGTAACAGCTCGTTCCTGTCCTTCCTGGCGGATCTGCCCTCGCGTTTATCCTGAGCGAGGTGGTCGCTGTTTCCGTGCTTCAATATACTAATGTGGCAAAAAGGAATGCGTTTAAATAGGCTTTTAAAGTGCCAAGAGGGGCAAGTCAGACGTTACCTGTTCGTTGTCGTGGGATCTTAGACCTGCACTGGCTGCCCAGGGGTCAGGTGTGAGGGGCTTCACTGACCGCCCGTCTCTGGCTGACGACGCACGGCTCCCGGCAGCGGCGTGCGGGACTGGGGAATGCTGAAGGTGGTTTGCCAGGTACAAGGTCACTGAGGAGACGAGTGGATCTGGCGAAGAAGCTGTACCGGGTTGGGGACAGCCAGCCCTTAGTCCCCAGGAGCGCAGAGGTGATGAAATGTTACACTATCGTCTTCAGGATGGAAAGTCTTAAGTAGCTCAGAAATTAATGATGAACAAAGGGGCTGGGATGTAGTTCAGTGTCACGTCTCTGCTCTTCACTCCAGTCTTTTGACTCTTCAATCTCGGGAGGTGTTGCCCGTTGGAAGCAGAGATTTCTTGGTTTAATGGTAACGGGCAGGAGCGGGTGCTGCTGTAGCACAGGGGCTGCTCGCGCTCCCTCCTGGGCGTGCGGGAGGGACCCCTTCCCGGCTGCGAAACACAAGTGTCACGTCCCGGTTGTGAAGTGTAGCTGTTGATGCCGTTGGTGTCATCGCTCATGGGAAAACCCACCTGCCAGGAGCGCTGCCGCGGCCATAGATTGGCTGCGGATCCAGCGGGATCTTCCCGAGAAGCCGCGTGTTGGGGCTGGGATGGAAAGCTTATCTCCTCACTGCTTGGACTGCAGATTACCCTCGGGGGTGCGGTTTGCTGGGGCCCTCTGACCCCCGCATCTCCCGACGTCCCGTCTCCCGCTGCCTGCCGGCCGGTGCGCTCCGCACGCGCTGCCGGTAGCACGCGCGGCTCACCCGCGGGAGAGGAGCGCCACCTGCTGGACCGCTGCTCGCCCCCCGCTGCCGGCTGCCTGCTCCCGCTGCCCCGGCGCCCCCTGCCCGGCTCCCTGCCCGCCCTTCGGCTGGCACCCTCTCAGAGGAGCCGCGGGCTGTCCCGGAGCATGGGTCTGGGCAGCATTTTCTTCCACAGTGCCCAAATTATCGCATAATTGACTTTGTAAGTGGGGCTAAATCCAGCTCTTTTTGAGCTCACGTAAGGCCCTGAGGAGACCCGGTGATGCGCAGCCCCGTGCCCCGGCAGCTCCTCCGGAGAGTGCATCCAGTGTTGGAGCCGCCCCGGTCTCTTGGAGCCTTTTTTGATGGACCGCTTCGTTTTGTTGCAGATGTTGGCTAGGTTATGGACGTAGCGAGTCTTCCTAAAATCCCATCTAAGAGGAGCATCCTGGATGTACTGCGGTGTGGGAAACAGGGAGTTCAAAGCCCAAACTGGAAGCCACAGGGAATAGTGGCTCGCGTTGCGGCGTAGCCTCTGTTTGTCTCTGCTGGTACTCAAGCCAAGTGTCGCAGCAGATACGAGGGGTTGCCAAGCGCCTCCAAGGTGTTGTGGGAGTTTCTTCCATGTAGGAATGGTTGTGAGCATTTACAAAAATAAACACAGTCAGTTTGCATCCCATAAACCTTGCTGTCGGATGCCGTGCCCGCAGGATGCCTGAGTGGTCGGGCAAGGCAGTCCGGAGAGCTCCGATCCGCCAGCCAGCGGAGGACTGCTGGAGTGGCGGTAACTGCGTCAGGAGTAATGGGTTCGTTTAACCTCCAGTTGTTGAAAAATATCCACAGGCTTCAAAGTAACATGCGTGAGCCTGGGGGACGCCTTGGGTAGAGCTCTGGTTCCGGACCTGCGCAGCCACTGCTCTTAGCGCGTGGGTTAATGGTTTTACTGGGTTTGAGCTTGGAGTGCAAAGCGCTGCCCAGCACCTGGCTGTCCTGCCAGCTTGAACGCAGCCCATCCGGCCGGTTCAGCAGGGGGGGCAGCTCCGATGGGGTCAGGGAGCTGGAGGATGCAGCTACAGCCGTGCTTGGGGGGTAGGCATAAGGCCGGGCAGAGTAAAGACCAGCCTGGTGACGGCCAGCGTGGTCTCCGTGGTTAAGAAGAGCTGTAAACTCTGCAGAGGCAGGTTCTCAGAGTCAGTCTGTAAAATGATGTGGGTGTGGAAAAGGATGATGTAAGCCAGACTGCTATGGTTACACTTTGAAATCAAAAGTCCAAGTCAGTTTACATCCATGGCTCGTAACGGGATTAGCCGAGAAGCTTTCTGAATCACAGTTAACAATAAAATATCTTGGAAAAACTAGTGAAATTCCCCCCAGATTGGGAAGTGTTACTGTAGTTCCATTAAGTTAAACCTAAAGGGAATAACAGAGCTAACAGTGGCAGCTTAGTTTTGTCGGTCACATTTTTCTAATGAGAAACCAATGTTTTTTGGAAAGAGCTTTCACAGAAAATCACCAGCTGTGTTTGTTAAAATGAGTTTGTTGTCTTTCTGTCTCTTAAATGATTTGTGTGATGTGAAAGAGAACCGTAATGGTTTTACATCCTGTGTTCCTGGCTTCTCCGGTGTGCGTCAATGAACGTGACGCGGCATTTTAAATAAAAATACTTGCTGGCCCGTGGAGGTGATAGAGTTGGCGTTAGCAGGATTAGAACTGTATTGCTGATCTCGTAAGGTGGTGCTGTGAGGTGCCAGAGGGATCACTGTGCTCCTGGTCACGGGCTGGCTGAGCTCTAAATCATCCCGGCAGTTTTGCCGAGTGATTTGCGTGGCTCAACGGTGGTCACAATTCGGGAAGACGCAGTTTACGTCCAAGTGCGTGATAGCTCTGCCCTGCTGTGGTTGCCGTGGGTGAAGCCCCGTGCGTAATCCCTGAGTGCAGCACCACGGTGGACGGGCATAGTTCAAGCTGAGCGTATCTAAAGTCAAGCAGCTGCGTGGCTTTTCTGGGACGGACATTTTTCCTGAAATTTTGTGCCATTTTCTGCTTGGGGAGGGCCTCCTGCAGCCCCGTGTGCCAAGCAGGGTGAGGACAGCCCGCAGCAGCAAGGTCACCGTGCAGCTGGGGAGAGCCTCCTGCCAAGTCTGGCCAGGTCGTGGTGGGAAAGAGATGGAGACCTGATAAACGGGGGGACCCGGCCCGGGAGAGGAGGCACACGAGGAGCAGGGTTGGTCCTCGTACGCTGTCAGCTCCTGCACAGCTGCTCTGCTGATAAAGGGAAAAGCAGGGGGAAGAGGAAGGCAGAGAAGCAGCTTCAGGATAATCTCCTTAATTGGACTTCACTGGAGATCCCTGGAAATTGTTTAAAGAGCCTTAAAAATGTAGCTGCTGTATTGAGAAACTAGGCTGCCCTTCCAGAATGAAACTGCTTAGCTCGGTCTAGTGACTTGAATTTTAAAAAACAGCCTTGCCTGCAAGTGGCTGGGGGAAACCCCCCCATGGTAGCCGCAGGAGACCTGGCCCTTCGAAGCGGCAGCGGTGCTGTAGTTGGGTGAAAGGCTCTGTCTCTTGGTGTCTCTCCGCGTGGACTCTGGCTCAGGGTGGTCTCACGGGGCTGTGGGCAGCGAAACACCGGTGTTTGCATTCCGTTTTCTAGCAGTCGTGGGCATTTGCTGCGTTATTTCCAGGGATGAGGTAGGGTTGCTTTCCGTGTGCCACTTCTCAAATCATTCTGGAATTATTTGTGATGAAGGGCTTGTTATTCCTTCATTACCTGTCGCTTGAGGATCTCATGGAGAACCGAAACGCCCTGAGTCATGCTTGTAGCCCTGTTGATGTGTGTGTGCTCTTTGGGGTGAGGGCTGTGGTGTGTGCTGCTCGAACTCTCCGGTGCCCTGGAAAGCACTGGAGGTTTCTGTGCTTTGATGAGCAAAAGGAATCTTCTAAGATATAAAGTTGTTTTTTTTTTCAAAATAGCACATACCTTCTTATGTGTTTCCGGAATTCCGAGCGGTAGTGTTCCTCACCAAGGTTTGGTTGTTTTCTTTCAGCAATCAGAGAAGATGGCATGCCAGGAGGCAGAAACAAAAGCATCGGACCTGTCCAGGTGAGCGTGTCCAACCGTTTCTCCATGGTTCCCTTCAGCTTTTGCTCTCTTGGCCTTGGCACACCCCCCGTGGGTGCTGGGCTTGGGCCGTGGCAGCAGCTCGGCATGGGATGGGGCCGGGGTTGATTTGACTGAGCTTTGCTCAGCCCTGCCTGTGCCTTCTGCTGTCGTAGCAGGGTTTCAGCTCCCAACAAGCGTTAGAAACACCAGTCATGAATAGGAGATTTGCGAATAAATTCGGTGCCTGCTTGTCCCCGGAGGGGCACGGCGCGGTCCCAGGGTGCCCGTGTGAATTCACGGGCAGTCGCCGGCCGTCACGCCGCCCTGTCCTTTGTGAGCCGCACAAGGACGTCCGTCCCTCCGCAGCTCCCAGTAAATCTCACGGGCTGCCTGCTGCAATTCCTTCAGTTGTTGCAAGCGGGGCACCCAGTAAATGTCTCGCTGATGGATGGCTCAGCTTGTCTGGAGATGTCTTGTAAAGCGCGAGGTAATTCAGCACAACAGCTTGCACTGCGCGCGTGAGAAATGATGGCCATTTCCAGGTCACCGCGAAGAAGGCGGTCGTTTAAAAGTTTAGTATTTATTTTAATAAAACAGAAATAACACTGAAAGCATTTTCTGTGACTCTGTGCCTGTGAGAAGACCACTCACCCCAGCCCAAAACCAAACCACGCCAAGCCAGGCAGCCAGGTGCCCTGCTTGCTCAGTGAGGTTCTCCATAGCGAGCGCAGGAACAGGCAAGAATTGGCCAGTGCTGCTGTGCCTGTGGTCAGCATCAGAGAGCGCCTAGCTCAACTAATAGTAGTGATTGAACATTTTCTGCTGCTTGCAAACATCATGTTTATAACAGCATTACTGATTCTTACAGTCTGTGTGGGACTGTCAAAGAACAAATGTGTAATTTTTGGCCAGTTCACAATTTTTACTGCCTTTTGGAGCGATGTAGCTGTAGTAAAACAGCAGCTTTCGCTAGCCAGAGCAGGCCCTCGCTCATCTGAGACTGATGGGTCAGTGCTGGCCTGTAGGTTATGCCATCAGCTCCATTTCCTGGGGTGAGACTGTTTAGCTATTGCCCTCTTCAGGTTCTGTGCCTGGGCAAGCCTCCGGAGCTTTCCGATGCCTTTGCAAGACTGGAATAAACTGTCTAAGTGATGCTTGGCTCTTGAAAACGACGTTCAGAGTTCACTGTGCTTTCGTGCAGAGTGTTAACTCGGGGTCATTCCGTGTTTGTGCCAGCCTCAGCAAGGGACATGCACAGAATTAAAACAAGAGAAGCCCAGAAATGTTTATGTTGCATTTTCCCCACTACTGATGCGACGTTTCTCAAGGAGCACGCCCAGCTCTGTCTTGAAATTTTATACTTTAGTGAATTCCATCTTTTTTCAGTCTATTTTAGCTTCATATTTATTGCTCTCCAGCAGGTGTTCTAAGTATTAGATGCTTGATCACTTCATTAGGTGCTACCTGGTCCTAATCCAGGGACAAACAGTGAACGGTGGTTCCCTGTAAACATTTACCTGACTAATTTTATTTAGGTCACTTTGCCTCTCTCAATTGCTTTACCAAACCAGAGCCTACCCCACCTGCTGTTTGCCCTTACCCCTGCTGAGTGAGGTTGCCACTGCTCTGACCTCAGGTACTCCCAGGTTGCTCACTGTGTGACGGTGGCTGATTTACAGCTCGTTGCTGTGTGTATTTGACATCATCTTTTCACGTGTCCGTGCCTGTCTGCTCTGTTACGGTCGCTGGAATTGCATTGCAGGGGCTGGATCACCACGATTAGCTGTAAATAGAGTTTTTCATGAATGTTGTTAAACGTGAAGGAGAGAGGAGGTAAGTGCAGGAGCGGCGAAGCGCTTCTCCTGGCGCAGGGTGGGTTCAGCTCGGTTGGATGTGGCTGTACGCTGAAGGTGTTCACGTACGGAGGCTCTGCCTTCTGTTCTCAGCTGAAGTAACCGTGATGGTCCTGTATCTGACAGATATCCGAGGAAGAGATTGAGAGAATTATGTCTGGGCAAGAATTTGAGGGAGAGGCAAACATGTCATGGAGCAACAACGGAGACAGCGACCATAGTTCCCCCGGAAATGGAGTTTCTGAGAGCAACCAGCCTTCACCCGTTTCTACTCCATCTTCAAGGTGGGAATGACCCCCGGAAGAATTTCGTATTCCAGTAATCTTGACTGTGTTTCCCCGGGTGATACTTGGGGTGAACGTAGGAAAAACACACCGTGAGTGCGTCTTTGTGAGCTGAGCGTACGGCAGATTCCTGCGTCTCGGTGTTGGAAGACAGCCAGCACTGGACTGAAAAGAATTGAACTGGGAGGTGAAACACTCATGAGCAAATGAAAAAGAAGGCAGTGTTGAGTGAAAATTATAACTAAAACGTATCTCCTAATTTATGGCGATAGTTTTTTCTGCGGATCGTGGGAAGCGATTACTTTTCAGTGTTCGTTCTGCGTGAGCTCTTTCGGCACTGTGCTCAGGTCTTGAAAATAGATGGCTCCGTTTCAGTTACTAATTGATGGCGTGCTGTTACCATCAATTACCGTCAGCGCCGGCCTAGTGACGCAGCCTCTGGTTGTGAACACAGCGAGAACCTCACCCTTCCGTCTGCTTCAGTTGCACCCAAGATGGGAGATGTTTGTGTTCGCTGGCTGTGTAAATTCTTAATTTACAGTCCTAAATTCTGGCCCTTCGAGGAAGCCGGGGTGGAAGTGCTTCGTGCGGTTGGGATTCTGGTTTGGTCTCCGAATGGCTCAGCAGCAGGTCCCTGATCGCGGTGCGGCGGGACCGGCGCTGAGCCAGGCTGACGGTGGGGCAGGCGGGAGGTCTGGTCCGCACGCTCTGTTATTCCCAGCGTAGGATTTCAATACGAAGGCGTTTTCCATTCGGTTTTCTTTCCCTGTTTTTATTAACATTTCTGGTGGAGCTGTGGGCAACGTATTAATGAATCGGGTGGAATTTTGGGGGTATATTAAGAAGCTTTTCCTTTTCCAGTAGGTCCGTGGAGCTGAATGGATTCGCTGCACTCAGGGATCAGTATATCGGGACGCCGGTGTCCACGCACTATCAGTACCTCCCGCACCTTTTTAGCTATTCTGCTCACTCGGCTCTGATGCCCCCCCAGACACGCAGCCTGGACCCCCAGTCGCACAGTCTCATCAATCAGTTAGTGTCAGCGGAGGACCTGGAGCCGCTCGGCACGCCGATGCTCATTGAGGACGGGTGAGTGTGTGCGGCGCGAGGCAAGAGGCTGCCCGGAGCTGCCTGTTCTGGCTGTTGTTTGGGTCTGGCTGTCCCTGGGACAGCCCCAGCTCATGCGGCAGGGGATGCTGACGGCGAGGGGGGTGGCTCGGTGCATGCTTTCGTGGCCCGGTCGGCATGGGGGGGCACTTGCTTTTCAAGTGCCTCGTCGGATGATGTCGTTCAGTGATTTTAATGGTTTTAATGCCTTCATATTAACTGTGCCTGCAGGTATAAAGTGACTCAGGCAGAGCTGTTTGCGTTGTTGTGTCGTCTGGCGGATGAATTGCTTTTCAGGCAGATTGCTTGGATCAAGAAGCTGCCGTTCTTCTGCGAGCTCTCCATCAAGGACTATACCTGCCTGCTCAGCTCTACGTGGCAGGAGCTGATCCTGCTCTCCTCGCTGACTGTTTACAGCAAGCAGATCTTTGGTGACCTTGCAGATGTCACCTCCAAGTACTCTCCCTCTGACGACGAGCTGCACAGGTGAGACGTCGGGCTGAGCCCACGGGTGAGATTTAGGGATGGAGGAGGCATCGGGAGGATGATGGTCAAGTGTGTTTCTGGCCCTCTGACTGACTAGTCACCTCTCCTGGGACAGGTCACCTCAACTGCTGCTCTTTTCCTTTTCTGTTTCTTAGGGAATGGTTGTTCCAGGGTTAGAGTTAGGGAATCAAAACTTCCTTCCGCAGGGGAAGGTGCGTGGAGCGGTGTGGTGCTGTTGGAAGTTCCCGTAACAATGCTGTCACCCTCCAGCACAGCCCTACAAACCTCCTTTTTTATGGTGGGAGTAAAACTCACCAGCACTTTGGGCAACCCTGAGATACAGAATGTAAGGTCTTATTTAAAAACCCTTTGGGCCAGCAGAAAGGTTGTTCACAAAGCTCGTCGTCTGTGTTATCAAAGTGTTTGTTATTAATTGCTGTTTCATTGTTTTGATTACATAAATTTAAAGATGTTGCAACTTAGCCCTTGTCTTTTCCATAGTACGTGCTATCTGATGCTCTGAGGAACCTGCCTTTCATTTATCATCTTGGTCAGGGTGTTGTTTCTGGTTTGAGTGTTTTGTTTTGTGGTCTTTGTGCCAGACAGATCCTTCTTTTGGTAGTAGACTCCCAAGCTCGCAATATTACGGCAGAATAGGTGGGATTTACGGAAAATGCTGCGATTTTGCAAGAGTCACCAGAGGATCGAAGTGTCAGACAAGCAGAGATTTAAAATCCTGCCGTGGTCCTCAGCCATCGCACTGTCTAATGGTTCTTTGAGGTTCCTTTGTGCGTCTGCGTTGGCAACCAGAGGGTCTGGCTGAGACCACGGCAGAGGCGAGCGGAGGAGCCGAGAGCTGGACCCAGGTGTCTCATTTCCTGGGGCAGGTTCCTCCGCGGGCGCTGTTCTGCCCGGCCATTCATCATGCATCTGGTGCCGCTCCTGCGAGGAGCAGGAAGGGTCATAGAAAACCACAATAACACTTGTTCCTGCATTCAGCCATCCTTTTGTTCCTGCTGTCCTGGTCAGAGCCTCAAAAGAGGAGTGTTTGTTTCATTTTGGGTTTGCGATAAAGACGAGCGAGAGGTAAGAGAACAAGACAAAGAAGGAATCCTCGCCCTGCAGAAAGCGGCCATTCAGAGCTGCTCGCCTCCGAAGTCCTTCAGAGGAGATCCGTGCGCAGGGATGAAAATAGGTGTTCTTGGGAGTGCAAGTCTCTTCTGATTTAGCTTTTCAAGTATCCTTAATTGTCATTAGTAACATGGGAAAGTGCACACCCAAAAAAGCCATTTAGCGGGAGGCTGCACAGATGGGGGGGGTCTCACGCTGTGTGGTTCCCCCCAGGTTGTCTTCGTGGTGGCTCAGCCGTAGCTTGGCGGCGGTGGGACAGTTTGTGGGTGTTACCATCCGACTCACGCCTGGAAAACCTGGTCCCTTTGGGTTTGAGAGGGGCTCGTACAGAGGGGCGTGGGTTTCCTGGAAAAGCCCCCGTTTCCTCTGGTGTTGATCAGTGATGTTTGCAGACCGAAGTTCAGTAGATCTCACAGAAATCTCGCTGAGCCGTGATCATCTGGCACTTTGGGGTTAATCTCTGTTCTGGTTCAGCAAAATGATGGGAGCAGTGCTCATGCTTAGGCAGGTGACGAGTGAAGGCACAGGATGAGTTCCCCGGCCCCTGTGTTTTAATCACTTCTAACAACTGGCTAAATGTTCTGTTTGCCTGCTAGATCAAATGTTTTCTTTTATTGTGCTGTTTTCCTGGAGATGAATATGAAATGAATAGATTCCTGACCTCCCCCAGCACTCCTGATAGCGCTTC
Source organism: Rhynochetos jubatus (assembly GCA_027574665.1). Classification (NCBI taxonomy): domain Eukaryota; kingdom Metazoa; phylum Chordata; class Aves; order Eurypygiformes; family Rhynochetidae; genus Rhynochetos; species Rhynochetos jubatus. Next base: position 1,167,279 of record CM050671.1, read on the forward strand.
CCTTCCCCCTTCTTCCCAGCTGATCCCGATAACTCCCAGCCAGAAACTTGCCTGGTGTAAACTGCGAGGAAGAGTGTGTGGAGGAGTCAGTGCTCGAGAAGAAATAGGGCTGTGAAAAACAGAAGAGCTTTGTTTGAAAGGGGGAGGAAGGTATGCGCAGAAAAGTAAGACAGTTCAACTGCAGGAATGAGAGAAGAGCTCTCCTGGATTTATGAAGTGATGAGTGGCTGGTAAAAATGTGCATGCTCTAAAAACAATTAAACCCAACAGACGACTGAGTGGTCTTTGTGCTCATTAACTTCTTGAGCTTTGCAATCTTGCACCTGCGAGATTTTTAATGTCAGCTTGAGAGCAAGAAAACTTGTACAACTTTAGATTAGCCGACAAGGCTTTCATCGCTTACAATATTACTTTCTTGAAGAAGTGACCTGCAGTTCAGATAGCTTGTTTTCACTTCTCTGAGGTCAAACTCCACCATACATTTTACAAATAACTTTGAAGTAAACAAACACACATACCAAAATAAGGTATTATTCAGTGAAAAAGGTTCTATTTTTGTTCTATTCAAAGATGGCTTTCTGGCTCTGCTCTTATTCTTTGTGCTGTACAATGCTGAGCGCAGCTGAAGCTTCCCCAAACACTTCTGTCCCACTTATGAGCGTTTTTGCAAGATGTGGTTTCTTTGAAACCGGGGGTATTGCCGTGAGATGCGTTCCTGAGAGGCTGTCCTGGCTGTTGGCGCGCGTGGGATGGTCTCCGGAGCACGCCGGCACCTCTCCGCACTCTCCAGCTCCGCTGCTGACTGCTGCTTACACCACGGCTGTTCCGTGGTGCACACGCGGGGTGTTGACCCCGTAGGCTGCAGAGCACCTCGTTCTGCACCCACAGGATCTCCATCGGGCAGTTTCCCAGGAGATTCTGGGGCGATACGCATTCCCTGTGCCCTCTCCAGTCCCTGTGTTCCCTTGGCGAGTGGGGCCGCAGCCCGTTTTCAGCCAGCAGCACGGATTCGGGAATGAGCGTGGCTGGACCTGGTGGGATGCTCCAGGGCTGGTGTGGGTGGTGGATCCAGATCCCAGCGGTGGATCCCTGGCAGCCCACACTAGCAGCAGTGCTTTTCTGTTGGATCTTGATAGGCGTTTATTCATGGACCACATTGAATCCTGCACGTCCCATTCAAGGGAGGGAGTTTAGAAGGGAACGGCACGTGTTCCATAGGCTGCGGGATTCAACCTTAGGCCAGAGCCTGCGGTTTCACGCCCTTTAACGTTGGTTATTCGTGGTTTCGCGCGTATTTGTATTTGCGAGAAGGATCACGGCCTTCCCGCGGTTTGTCTCACCCGGGGAAAATTAACAAACCATAACAATCAGGCAATGAATACGGCTGTGTGGAAGTACAGGATCTCTGTGAGTCGCTCCTGGGAATTTTTGGGAGGTGAGCTTCCTCACCTGTCTGTCAGAGGAATGAAGCGTGTGCCGCTGTTGTGCGTGGGTCGGTGTAATTCCGCGGTGTTTGAAACAAGGCACTTTCCAACGGCGCTCTGCAGACCGGAGAAACCATAGGCCCTTTCGCTGTTGGAAAGGGACTTTGTCTTGGGAAGCAACAACTCGGGTGTCAGGTGGGGTGTGTTTGTTGCAGGGAACCAGCGTCCCTCCGCAACGTGCTGTGAAGCGGCACCAACCCCAGTCTCTCGGGGAAGGGGGGGTGCTGTGCAGCTGCTGGGGACCCGTCCAACCCTCAGGGATGGGCGGTGTTTCGGCTGCCGGCCAGCGCAGGATGCGCTGGGCTGCTGCACGCGGTGGACACAAATTGAAGGAAGGCGCAAGGTGGTTTGGGGTGAGAACACGTGAAATGCTGCTGGGGGGGCGGCTTGTCTTCTGAAAGCGCTCCGAGGATTGCTACAGATGCTTTTATCCTGCAAAAGTATCCGTCAGGAGTAAGGCATAGCGTGGTGTGAGCTGCTTTCTGCCACGGATAGGTGCAGTGCAGCACCAGGCAGACGGGGAATGCCTCCTGACCCGTGCATCTGGCAGGACGGCGGGTGTTTTGCAGGGTATTTTCGTGTCCTGCAAGACCACGTTTCTGTGAAATCTCACCTCGTTCCCCAGGCTGCTTAGTTAAACCTCCTGTTAGCCCAGCGGAGTGCAAAGGCACGGTCCCCGTGGAAATTTGGGGAATACAAGCGCAGAGAGGCAAAGCAGCGTGCCTGCAAGCACACAAGAAGTTTTTGTGTATTCCTGGCTCCATCCAACTTTTCCTCTGTCGGCGCAGGCTGGTGATGGACTGCAGCACCAAGAGATGGGTTTTTCCTAAACTGCCTGTAGCAGTCAAGCTTGTAACTCACGCGTTTTCCTTCTTACTTCTACTTCAGTGGTGTCAGCAGACTTCGAGCAGTTTTGATGACTTTCTTTTTTTTAAATTCTCTTGCAAGATGTTAAAATCTCTAAAGTTATTGAAATAAGCTTCTTGCCTTTTTTGTACAGCCTGTGCCCAGTACATGTTGATGTGTGATCTCTATCCTGCAGATTCAGTGAAGAGGGGATGGAGGTGATGGAGCGGTTGATCTACCTCTTTCGCAAATTTAACCAGTTGAAGGTCAGCAATGAGGAGTATGCGTGTATGAAAGCCATTAACTTCCTAAATCAAGGTGAGCTGATGGAAAGAAAGTACCGGTCCCACTGGAGAAACTCTCAGTGAGCACTCTTAGCTTCCCTGGTGAGAAATGGGAGGAAGGGCTCCGAGACTCGAGCTCTGAAACCCCTCGGCACGTGCTGGCCATCGTGCAGGCTGTGCAGTGGAAAACTTGGTACCCGCAGGAAGAAGTTCTGGAAGTGAATGAATTTATTTGCTTAGCTCATTCTTATTGCCTTTAAATACAAACACCAAGGGCAGTAGGTGTGGGATTTTGCATACGTACTGACGGTACCAGCACCAGAGTAAGGGCAGAGCAGAGAGGCCGGTGAAACCTTGCTGGGTAAGGTGACTTACTGGCTGCTAATGAACTTTTCATCAGGCAAAGGTGTGTCATCTGAAAGTATTACTGCTTTGGGTAACTATTTAGGCAATTAACTAAATGATACTTTAAACCCAGTTAAATTGCATGACTCTTATTTTCTGAAGCAAGCACTGACTGTTTGCATAACAACCCTGCAAAAAATCCCAGCTAGAAAACGCATTTGTTCATTTTTCTGCTTTAAAGGGTGAATTTGTAAAAGCAATCCTCCCTTTTTTAGATCTTTGCTGACTCTTTAAAATAGTTCCCTTCAGGGTATTTACTTGGGTCACCTCGTTTGCTTCCTACTGTGTAGATTCTATACCTAATGCTCTTCAAAGTGAAAAGTAATCGTGAATGAAATATTTATGTGCAGGCAGTGAATTCTGCCTAGGAAGGGCTGGAATCCTCCAGTTGATTAACCAGCCCGTTAACGCTGGCAGTCCAGGCTGCTGCAGGACCCTAGACGCTGCAGAATCCATGCAGAGCAATTATTCTACGTGTGGGAAGATCCCGGTCATTCCCCAACAACCGTAGTGGGCTGAGATAGCTTGGAACAGATTAGTTTTGTTTCTCAGCATCCCTCTCCCCACTCGTGTACGTCGTCTCAATCCGCTGCTCGTGGATCCCCTTTCCCGGCCGTTGGTCGTGGTGCCGCGACTGCGGGGCCTCGCAGGATGTTTCTTCGTGTTGTAAATGAAGAAAACTGAGAGGCGAATGCTTTATGGGTGGTGTTCAGCTGTAATTTTGGAAATAAACGTCCCCAAAGTCTTCTGTGCTGTGAAAGATAGTTGCAGTCTGTAGGACTGTGCCGCGGGCTCTCTCCTCCCCCACTCGTTTCCAGCAGCAGATAGTGCTGACACTTCAATCTCTGCCGGGCTGAGGATCCGGTTTGCTTCCCTGGGCAGTTTCCTGACAGTGGATAATGCACTTCTCGAGCTGTCTCCATTGTTTTCCAAAATGTATTTTCATTAATTTCCTGTCTTCTTTTATTTTTAGTTGAAGTTTGCAATTTTTTATGTGAAATACCTGAGAATTATTTTTAAAAGTCAGCTTTTGGGCAGTAGATAAATGCCTCTTCCGTCAGATGGTCTTACAATACTGAGCCTGCACCGGGGGTCCGCAGCTTCCGTGCTCTGCCACCCTGGATCCTTCCCAGGACCCCCAGCAGCGTGTCGATGCCGTTGATCACGCAGGATGGTGGCAGTGGGACTTCCTGCCACTTTGATAGCTTGGAAACGTCCATTTTTTCTTTGTGTGTGTGGCCTGACGTTGGCAAAGCTAAATTTAAAAACAAGACGTTGACAAGTTTGTAAAGCTCCTGTGAGATAATTCATAAGCAGATGGGGAGAAGTATGATGATACCTTGAATTACAGAGTTGAGCAGTCCCTCAGCCGAGATGATATAGCTAAAATCAACATGTTTCTGTCTGAGGAAGTATTACGCTGAATCCGCTAAAGGACTAAACCTTGACACACAGCTGCTTTACACCGGGCAGGCGGGGATTTAAGGTTGCTGGAGCCGTTGTCTCCAAGAGCATCCACTGGGCTCTGTACGTGAGCAGCTTGGGACACGAGCTGCACTCGTCCCGGTTGTTCCTGGAAGGAAATGCCGTACCCAGACACGCGTGTAAAGACGCACCCGCCGTGCAGGCACTCCAGGAGCGGGGACGGGAATGTTAGTATTTGTCTAACTGGGCACTCGAAGCTGGTCTCTGAAGCAGGGACCCGGTTTTAGCCATCGGTTTGCCTTCCCTGCAGGAAGGGCAGTGAGCGCGCGGCTGCTGCTCTTCGAGGATGTTTTTGTCGTGTTTTCATGACTCTAACCGTCTTTGCTTTCAGACATCAGGGGTCTGACTAACGCGTCCCAACTGGAGCAGCTGAATAAGCGGTACTGGTATGTTTGCCAGGACTTCACGGAGTACAAGTACCCACACCAGCCAAACCGTTTTCCGGATTTAATGATGTGTTTGCCAGAGATACGATATATTGCAGGTAACGTTTCGAGCTCTTCTCCCGCTGGGATCACGTGTGAGTTGTGAACTTTGCTTTTAAAAGCAAATTCATTTGTAACAGTGAAATTCTTGTCGAGTTTGGTGTTTGTGTGGGACCTTTTGCCCACCTTTAAGCCGATCTCCCGTCACCCCCAGCTACCCAGCCAGACTGGCTCTTTGCACGTTGTCCCTGTGCTGCTGCCGGCCGCAGCATCGCATCCTGCTCCGAGAAGCCTTGCTCTCGCCTGCCGCCCTGTAACTACTTTGGTCAGGTTCTCCTTTTATTTTCTTCCTTTCAGTCCCAACTTGGAGGCATTGTGTCCCAAAAGGGTTTGGGTAGTTATAAGAAATAGAGATCCCTGAAACGCTGGTTAATTAAGGAGCAGCTGATAAGCAGAGCGGCGGGCAGAGCTGCGGTGTAACCCCCGGGTTTCCCCTCTTCTGCACCTCTGAAGTCCGCAGGTGAATTGTCAAACGCAGTTGTGTCACCAGTCAGACCTACAAGGTCCGGTGTCCCTAAAACAGTTTGTTCCTGAGTGTTACGGCAGAGGGAGGTGCTTGCCCCGCTGTGTCAAGGCTCCATATGCTTCATCCTCCTCGTCGTAACGAACCAGATAATAATCACCGGGTAGCTCTCATAATCTACTCATTGAGATCAGCGAGGGGGTTTGGGGAGAGACGGGGTTGTCTTTCCCAGTTTCTATAAATACTGCTCCACTGTGGAGAAATCATTTTGATCTGACTTTACCCATTTATTTTGCTCTCAATTCAGTAAATAATAAATCCTGTTGTCTCCGAATGAATATCAAATGTCTAATGTAGCAGTAGGATGATTAACTGTTTCTCTGAGAGGTTCAAGGTAAAACCATCCCCAGTGTTGCTGGCTTAGGTGTCTCTGAAATCTGATTCAGGAGTGGCTGCTAATTCTGTTTTGGTTATTTTTTTCTTACCAGGAAAAATGGTGAATGTCCCGCTGGAGCAGCTGCCTCTCCTTTTTAAGGCCGTTCTACATTCCTGCAAGACGAGTGTGAGCAAAGAGTGAGCCCAGCTCGCCGCGGCCGGTGCCTTTACGCTGTGCCTCAGGCAGGGAGCTGGCTCGCCTCGGGAGAGGGGCAAACGCGATCCAGGCAGGGCACGGGGCGGTGGGCGTCCCTGCCCTTGTAGCAAGAATCTTTTTTTGTTTGGTTTTGTTTTGTTTTTGGGTTTGTTTTTTTTTTTACTTTTTCCTATATATTTATTTCACGACAGAGTTGAATGTATGATCTTCAACACGGTGCACATGGTTCTGTATGAATGCAGCAGCTGCATTCTCCAGCGGTTTACAGGATGTGAAGATGTTTAATGTTACAGTGTTTGTTAGGGTTAGTTCTTTTGTATTTTGAGGGCTGGGGACCGAGATGACTAAGACTACCTCAAGGAGAAGATGCTGTTCACGCACTGCTCTTTCCATGATTTATATCCAAAAGCGTTTGCCGTAGAGAGCGAACGACCTCACCGCATCGACGGAGCTGTTAGTAGCCCAAACCGGACGATTTTGGAGAAGCGGGTGTTGCAGAAGTGCCAAGTTTTTGTTCTTTCGATACAGTAATAATTAAAAACAGGCAAGGAGTGGAGAAGGAAGGGTCTGTCCAGCCAGTTGGTTTCTTTTCCCTGGCAGTTTTTAGATGGAGGTGGTAGCTCCTGCGGTTTCCTTGAATCCCGCCCCAGCGGGATCGTAGCGTTCACGAGCTGCGAGGGGCTCGCTGCCCCGTCCCCTCCCGGGAGCTGCAGGAGGGGGCTCTGCCCCCAGCCGCAGCCTGGCCACTGGCCTCAGCATTGCTGCACACCTTTCCGTTCGACTGGGGTGGGGTTGCTGCGCTTCGTAGCCGGCTCCTGGCGTTACACCAGGGTGCTCTTGTTGCTGGAGAACTGCAGGTCACTTCTCATCGCTTCTTAACATCCGTTTTAGGTTCAGAAAAGCGGGGAAAAAACAAAGAAGAGGCAGGATTGCCCCTTTTAGTGTGTTCCTCCTGGTGTTATCTGACTACTGAGGAGGCTTCTGCACCGCAGCAATCCCAAGCAGCCTTTTTCGGGGAACAGTTAACGCACCCCGTGGTTAACTGTGACCGTTGCAACGGGGAGGAGGGACTCCAGTGCCCTCTGACACGGCTTTCTCTGTTAGGCTTGGGGAATACACAATTTGTAGTTGTATCCTGCTGGGACTGTTCTGCTGCCTGTGGAATCCCTTCCTACCAGGAAAAAATGGTATTAAGGCAGTGCTTGGTACACTGCTTTGTCCTAGGTGTTGCAAGGCTTGGATTTTCCATCTCACAACCCCCGCGCCACTGCACGGAGAACGGGTTTAATGACGACTGGTTAGCTGGGTAATTCCTAAGTATGGGCGTTATCTCCAGCTGGGTATTCTCATGGGTAACCTCATGGCTTCGGCTCGTGGTGCTGGTGGGGAGGTTGGATGAGATGCTCTTGTTCTCAGCTCCCTCATTAAGAAATAACGTCCGAAGGCTCAGTGAGTCTCCTAGGCAGCCATGTCACCCTGGCTGAATTAACTTCCCCGTGTCCTTAGATATGAATCCAATGTTTAGGTAGCAAGAGGGTTCACCAGCAAATCTTGGAATGCCGTCCTAAAACTCTTTTGGGAAACAGCTTCTGTTCCTTCAGGGCACGGGGGGCCGGTTGCTGCCTTGCCTTGTCCTGGTGGCAGCCGTGTGGCACGAGGTGAGCGCTGCTCAGAGGTGCTGAAGCTGCTGTGAGATCAGAATGAATGTGATGGTGAACAGGAGAAAAATCTCTTTCACCAACGTCATCCTTCCTTTCCCTTCGCCCAGGGGTGCTCCCTCAGTCGCAGCCGAGAGATGCTGTGACCCTCTGGCTTGGCACGTCTCCGGTTGGACAGCAGCGGCACCGTGTCCCGGTGCTGGCTGACCGCAGACCCGTGGCGGCATCGCCACCTTTGCGATCCCGCTTGGGCATCTTCCAGCTCGACGGTTTCCCTTTCCTAAAAGTCCAGTAGCTGCTCATTTTTCACTATTTAAATAGGATGTTACGGGTACCAGCTGCTGGGCCCAGCAGCAGCTCAGCTTGATAGAGCTTCACAGCCCAAAGGTGGTTCCATAAATCTCATTTACTTTCTGACTGTAAAATGAGGCAAGCACGTATTTCTCAGGAAAGCCTTCTGCGTACAGCCTATACCTCAAGTATAAACGGGAAGATTTTAGTATATCTGTGTGTAAATTAGGAAGTATTTCTCAGCTTTTAAGTTTAATTTCCAAATAGCTTGATATGATCTTTTTATTACGGGTTATCTTCTGGCTTGCTGTTTGATACACTCAAGGAATTGTTAAAATTGCATAGGAGTAACTTTATTCTACAGTTAATGAATTATTATAATCTGTTGATGAATAGGAGTTTGTTTTAATTAGTGTACATAAGTGGTCATCTTATTGCCAAATACCCAACAGAAATCCTCTACTAGGTATTCTGTGTTTATCCAGGATAGACTCCCAAGACTAACACTGTGCCGACAACAGCGAGAAACCTAAAGTCGTTTATGATGATGAATGGACAAGAATGTTCTGCTTTCTATTGTATAAAGCAGATTTTACAAAGGTTGGTCGGCGGCGGCGGCCACCGACAAATAACCCGTTTGTTGTAGAGAGGAGAAGAGCCTTACTGAACGGACAAGTAAGGAAGACGCTCATGAACCGACCCGGGATCTGGCTCACTCATTCTTAATATCTTCTGCACCAAGTCCTCTATGACTTGTGGGTTTTAAACAGGGTAAAGTGAATGTGTTGCATTGCAAACTCAGGTATTATGAGAAGGTAGGAACGTAGCTAGAGATGTAGAGACGTTAGGTCAGTCACTAGATGTATTTGTGAATTTGGTTTGAAGGACATCTGGGAAAGGTTGGAATTTTTGTTCCATTCTTCACGTAACATTCGGTTTACAGGGACTCATATTTTATTTGTGCTTAATGCTAGTAGGGGGAAGTTCATTATCTTTGGTATCTATCTGCTCTTGCTTATCTGACCTTCTGTCATAGAGAAATCAATCAACAATAATAGTCTTTGGTAGAATTTTCTGCCGTGACAAGTCAATTTTTATCCCCGATTTGAAAGATAAATTGGCTGACTGACCCCCTCCTCTCCTTCGTAGCGCTTGTGCAGATGGAAAGCTGAAGAGTTACTTTTAATCCGAACAGAGATTTGGGACATAAATTTGCCGTGCTGGGGCTCTCGTAGTCAGAGGGACTGCCGAGGTCTCCCAGCCGCTGTTCTGCGGCTCGGAGCTCGTTGCCCAGTACCGAGAGCTGAGCATAAATGGCTGCCGCCGGCTGGCGGGGCCGAGGCCCGGCTCGAGGGGCGAGACCCCGGGACTGAACAAAAGCTTTTGGGAAGCAACTGGGCTTTCTCCCACTGCCTGCCTATGGGCCAGGCTTCTGTCCCGGGAGCTGAGCGTTGACCCAACGGTGTGTGGCAGCGAGTCTTTGTCCCCAGCATGCCCAGCCCCTCAGGAGGGCTGGGGATGGAAGGGCGACCAGGGTGCTCAGGGGTGTGAGGTCCCAGTCTGAGCAGGCGGGCGCTGGGCACGGCAGGATTGATGAGGCAGGAGCTAACTCTGCAGCCGTTCTGGCGGAAGGTGTCCCTACCCGTGGCAGGGGGCTGGAACTAGGTGAGCTTTAAGGTCTCTTCCAACCCAAACCATTCCATGATGGTAGTAGCATGTGCAGTAGCTACTTTCTAATTGCTAATCACACCAGGGGCGTTCATCCTTCTCATCCCACGCCTGCCAGCCCGCGGGGCTGCGCAGAGGCACCGCTTGCCTTGGGTCATCAGCTCTGGATCTTTCCGTAATCCTTCCATCCCGAGCTTTGCCGTTTCCAGTCATGCAAAGACCCAAGGGGGAACGCAGCATTGTCCGGGTGGTCAGCGGGATGGCCAGCTGCGGGGCGACCTGTGCGCGCGAGCTGCTGCCCCAGTAACCCCCGTTTTCCCAGTTCTGTGGTGTCACTTTGAGCGAGCCTGCGGGAGCGAGCAGTGCCGGTGGGGCGAGCGTGCGCTCCGGTGATCCGGCAGGGCTGCTCTCGCACGCCGGGGATGGCCTGGGTGGCTGTGGCTGTGGCCATGGCCGTGTCCCGCAGCTGCCTGCGCGTCGGCTCGAGCTCGCGTCGGGTGCCGCTTGCTGCCCGTTCCTCTTTCTGCAGCACGCGGCGGGGTCCACCTGCCCTTTGCTCTTCAGGCTTCTGCACAGAACTGCAGGCACCTCAGGTTAAGGATTTTAAGTCTTGTCCTTCAAACCAACCTTTTTTGAAAACAAGCAAACTTGAATTTCTTTTATCTTTGCATTTTTAAAAACAAACAAACAAACAGATTCTCCTGTGAATGTGCTATTTACCGTCCATTCTTTCTTCTTTCTTGGTTTTGATTTGAAGCTACGAAGCTTGGTGTCTGTGAAAATGTTGTTATTTCTGTATTTCTCAGGATAATAAGCGGCAATCATCCCTGCCACATAAAGGGCAGGAGAAAGGGGGAAACTTGGGGAACTAGTTTAAGTATGAAGCTAATTTTTAAGTTGTAGATGATGTGTAAATCAAGGGTAATACATAGAATGTCAGTATCAAGCTGCGGCGTTTCTCTGGGTTCACGGTGTGTTCTTGGCAGCACACGGAAGCTCAGGGATAAGTATTTAAAATGTGACCCAGAGAAACCCTGGTCTTGATGTTGCAACAGCTGCTTCTTTCATGACTTGTTTGGAGGACCCACTGAAAGCTGAATGAAGTCCCCACATGGAGATTCTGGGGGAAAACCTCTTGGTTTGGCTTGTGGAAGTTTGCCTACTAAAGGATTAGATGCAGTCCAATGGGAAAAGCATCCCAAAGATCCGCGTTGCCGGTTGGGCTGTTGCAAAGCCGTGGTGAGGGGAGCTGGGGGTCCGCTCTGCCCAAGAGGCTTGCGGGGAGGGCAGGCCCAAGCCCAGGGTGGCAGAGGGGCTTTGGGGAGGGTCTGGCCAGGGCTGCGGGGAGCACCCGCCAGCCCCGAGCTGCCTTGCCTCCCGTCCGGCCGCAGCCCTGTGGTGCCCAGCCCTCCGCGCCGGCATGGCAGAGGGTGGATCACCATCGGTTTCTGTAGGTTCGCGCTTTTGCTGAAGGCACGTCAGCTCCGGGGGCTGGGAAAGGTTTATCTCTGTTTCCACGTGACCTTGACCTTCTGCCTTTGGTGTTAAATGTGTTTGAGTGTTTGTGGAAAAGGGGAAAATGGGAATTTCTCAATGTCCCTGGCAGCCAGTCCCAGTGTTCTGTACCCAGCTTGTTGCTTAATATGAATTAGAGCATCTTAATTTCCAGTCAGTACAACTTTCTCATCGGGGTCAGTGAGGTTGTAGACTCAGGCCATTGGAGACGGTACTGATGTGTGAAACTAGTTCAGTTACAGCTGCCAGGAGTATCCAAATCTGTCCAGCCCGATGCAGCTGCGGGCAGTGCCAGCACTGAGCGAGAGTGTGCAGGGCTGAACCCCACCTTCCCCGCTGGCCAGGATCCGCAAATCTGAGTTGAAAACAGCCCTGCCAAAAGCTGGTGAAGCCAATCCAGGCAATAACTTCCCCTTGGAAAAAAAAAAAAAATGAAGAAAAGAGCTCCTGTGCAGCTGACCTCTAACAAGTCTATGAAAGAAGCAACATGGTTCAGTGGCAGAAATGCCCCCAAGGGCAAAAAGAAACAGAGATTGAAACCGGATGACGATCAACCTTAACAAAGCCTTTTGTGATTCATTGTTTTCTTTCAACTTATAAAATGTCTTGTAATAGTTTATAACATTATTGACTCAATTTCCATAACAAAACTACCTCGTGTGACATCCTGTTTATCATCTCAAAGGGATTGTGTGAAAAACAAAATACTGCCAGGGCTTGGGGCAGGGAGTGATGGCTGGAGCTGAGTTCCCCTTCCCGTGGGTTGTGGCGTGGGTTGTGGCTCGGTTCCACCAGCAGGTGATCGGATTGACTTTGCATCCCTCCTGGCCCCCTGGGAAGGCGTTGGGGCAGCGCATGCCATGCTCTCGCTCAGCACCCGTGTGCTGCAGCAGCTGATGCCGTGCCGAGCAGGTGGGCAGTGTCCCGCAGCCGAGTGTCCCCGCACGGCGTGGCGGGGGTCTGCAACGCCGCGGGGCAGAGCCGGGCTCTGGCATGGGGCAGGATGTGGGCCTTGCTGGTTTGGGTTTTGGTGGTGCCCATCGAGCTGCGGGCCTGGTTCCCGGTGCAGACGGGATGCAGAGGCTGTCTGTAGCCTGGGACCTTGCGGAGCCCTCGCTGCACACCTCGAGAAAGCGGGTCCAGTTTGCTGCCGTGGGCTTGTTGGCCCACTGCTGGTCTGTGGGACGTTTCCAAGATGGGTTGGTCCCATTCTTTGGTTCCGTTGATGTTCCAGGTGATGGTTCCTCCCAGTTCATTTTTCCCACAATCCCTTGTGTAAATCAGGGAAGCAGGATGTTGCCTCGGCATGACACACGGTGAACGTTGGCACGCTCAGAGCTGGGGCCGGGGCAGGAGAACGTGTCGGGCCGCTGCCGCCCTTGCCCTGCAGTGCCCGAGGAGGAGCGGTCACCATGCTGCGCCTCTCGGGAGCTGCCTTTTCGTCACTACGCTACGACCAAATGAATGTTTCAGCCGGCACGTCTCGGGCGCGCCGCGGCAGGACCGGCGCGGGTCCGTGTCAGCCCGACCTGCCCCTGCTCCGCTGCTCTGTCTGTGACTTGACTACCTGTGGAAATGTGACCAATAAGTGTTGAACGCATGTTTAGCGAGTGTTAGCTGTATGAACTAATAAATGTGAATTGTTCTGCACCGTGGCGTCTGCTGGTCGCTCACGCCGTCCCCCTTCCGCAGCGGCTCTCCCTTGGTGGGGGCATCCTTGAGGTGATGGAGCCCGACGCTGGTCCGGGTGGCAGCCGCGGCGATGCCCTACCTGCCGCCGTCCTGCCGCGGAGCAGCCGGGGCTGGAATCGGTGGGTCTGGGGAAGGCCGTGGGGCTGCTGGTGCGGCCGGGGGCCTGGAGCCCTGCCCTGGGCAGCGGGGTCGGCTGGGGGGAGCGTGGGTGGCAGGAGCTGGGGAGGGGCAGGAGCGGGGGCAGTGTGAGAGTGAAGGTTTGCATGGTCTTCTGGACCCCTGCAGTGGGGGGTCCCATGGCCGGGGCCCAGCGGAAGGGCAGGAGGAGGGGATTTCTCCTTTCGGTCATTGCACCCTTGCAGCCGGAGGTGCCCGCCGTGGCACAGCCACGCCACCGCTGTCAGCTGGGGGGTTCCTATCTGTGGGGTGGCCAGAGCACGCAGCAGCTCGGCGGGCCGCAGGGTGCGGCGGGAGGAGGGTTTGCACCAGCAGCAGGAGACCCACACGGCGACAGCTGCGGCAGGCAGGAGGAATAATCCAAACAAGCAAACGCACCGGGAATCCTTGACCGGCGTGCTCCGGAGAGAAACTGCAGAAACCATTTAGCGATCTCTCGTGTCACCGAGGTGGGTGCGTGTTAAAAGACTAAGAAGCACTTTCCGTATTTATGTTTCCGCGTGTATTAGAGAGCGTGTTAAGGCCCACTCAGGGAGACGCGGCGCTGCCACAAAGGCGGCTCCAAGTGAGCAGCCGGCCCCCGCGCTCTGCTGCTCCCTCCCGCGGGGCTGACGGCCCTTTCTGCTCTGCTAAACTCATAAAAATGGAAATTCTTCCTTTTTAATGTTTAGGAGCTCTTGTGCTTAAGAGCATTTAGGATTTTTTTTCCCACTTATTTTAATAATGGGAGATTCTATGGCAAAGAAATAGCAGTTAAGTGTCTGCCTTCTGGCACGCAGGGATGCAGCCCTGCCTATATTTCTCCTGAAGGATTTCATCAGTGACGGAGCTCCGGGGTTTGAACGTGGAGCTGCTGGATTGTGAGGAGCCGTTTTTGTGTGGGGCAGAGCCTGTCCCCAGCCGCAGGGCAGAGGGGTGGGCTGACAGTCTGCTTTCCTTCACTGGCCAGTTTTGGGGGGTTTGATTTCCATCACTTCCCCTTCACTCTGACCCCCGGCTACGAGAGGAGCCAACCTGTGGCTGTGCACCCCTTTAGGAAGCTGAGGGGTGGCACTGCTGGGTCTCTGCCCTCAGCCTGCTCCGTGGGCACGTGTCCCCCTGGGAAAGGCCGGTTCCTTGGGCAGGGCGGGCGGATGAAGAGCTCGGCTCTCCTTGGCTGTGCTTACCGGAGAGATGGGGTGGCTCTGGGTCCTTCATGGAGCAGATGGATCCATGAAGGTCGCCCGTGAGGGCAGGGCTGCCCTGCAACGGGCTTTTGTGCTTAGGAATTTCCCCAGTGTCTCTTCTCCAGAGACAGCAGAAATCTGTTCGTTTAGACCTAAAAGTGGCTTCAGTGTGGGGAGCAGGGGATGGTCGGAAGAGCTGTCCCAAAACTCAGGCCAAGCCAAGGGCCTGGCAGAGCAGCGCTCTGCCCTGTCCTGGGCCCGTGATGGTCCTTGGCAACCTGGTGAAGCAGCCGTTCCCCCGAGCCAGAGCGTTGTGCTCGCAGTAATCCCTCGCAGCAGATGCAGTGAATGTGTTGGACCATAAATCAGTGCTGAGCACGTTCAGCCTCACCTGGGCCCTCGCTTTTGGGGAGGATGCTTGTTCCAGCCCTGCATCACAGCTTCGTGCTGTCCCACAGTCTCTGCACGTCCCCTTCCAGAGAGCATCACGGGAACAGAGGGGAGCGGGAGGGAAAGGCCTAGACCAGGAGCAGGAATTGCTCCAGCAGCCCATCTCTAGGTGTTTCTACACGAGATCCTCCTATCCCATGAGGAAAGCTTTGCTCCTCTTCCCGCTGTGGCAGGACCCAGCCATGGGGAAGCCAGATGTGGTTGACAGGGAGGGCTCAGAGGAGTGATGCAGAGGGAGAGCAGCCGGCTTGCCATCACCCCGGGCACTGCTGCTGCTGACCCCAAACCAGTTCCATCTCCCCCAGCACCTCTGTGAACCTCATGGCTGCACTGCCCCTGCCAGGCTGCTTGCCACAGTGGGGCCATCTCCCCCCGAGCTCATGAGGTCCCCACTCCCCTCCCTCTGCAGCACCATGCCCACCCCCTCCCTGCTCCTTCTAGAGGGTTTATCACATCCTCCCTTCAATCCCAGCATGAGCCGCAGTGCCCCGCTCCTCTGCCGAGTGCACTCACATCTCCTGCCCTCTCCATTGTGTTAGTTTTCCTTATTTACAGTGGTTCTCCTCCTCTGCGGTGCAGCTCGAGCGGCTTTGACGCTGCGCCGCCCGGGATTTATTCCCTGCAAGGGGGCCCTGAAGGTCAGCAGTGGCGGGGCTCTCTGGGAGGTAGCAGAGGATGCTTCACACACGTGGGGCGATGGGTTTGTCCTCACCTTCAAGCCAAGCAAGAGGAGCCGTGCGGAGGTGATGGGGCAGCCTCACCCCAAGCTGGCACGAAGGGCTGCCTGGAAAGCCAGGCTGGAGTGGGAAAAGTACCAGCACATTTTAATTTTCAGCTCAACCTCTACTGACCACTGTATTTTGATTAGAGCTCTGCTTCCTTTTCATCTCGGTGCTCGGGCTGGTGACAACTGCCACAGCCTCGTGTGCGCAGTGCAATAGTTTATCACCGAAGGCCAGCCGCTCTATGAATTCAGAGCCAGCGCTGAACAAATCACGCTGTCACTAACGTCAAACTTGTTAACCTGATCTTTGGTGGATCACTAGTGTCAACATTGCACGGGACATACATTATCAGGCCCAAGGACTTTGGGAGATGCGTTTGTCAGGCTGCTCTGTCACAGTCCCACTCTTGACCTTCGGAAAGTAACTTTCAAGGATAAGCTGCTTTCCTCTTGAAAAGAGTTGCCGTTCCCAGGAGTGTCACCCCATGCCACCCTATGAAGCTGGGTCACCACGCCTGCAGTGGTGAAGGATCTGCTGGGATGGTCCTGTGGGGCAGGTTTTTCCATTGATGCCCATCACTTGCCACATCTATTCCCTGAGCTGCTCCCCATTGTGTCCTCAAGTGCTCTCACATCACCCAGTCCCTGTCCCTCTGGGTCTCACACCCGAAAACCAGCCCGTCACATGCAGGAGAGTGGTGGGTCGCCGCTTACTGGGCCATCACCGGTCTCTCCTGTCTCGGTTTGCCAAATGCAGGTGCAAGAATTGCTCTTGGCCCTTCTGACGGGGTTGGTCACCGCGGCGGAGGTCAGACAAGGGATGGACCCCCATGGCCGGGACGGTAACAGCGTGCTCAAGAGGAATGTGCTCCCGGTAAGCTCCTGCCCAAGCTCCTGGGGGGCGGTTGGGTTTCGTGGTACTGTTGCTGGGGATGGTGGCGCCCTGTCCCTGCACCCCCGGGAGCTGGAAGGGATGGTGCTGTGAGATGGGATGGGCAGCCTGCACGGGCTGTGGGCTGGCGGGGCCGGGCTGTGCCAAAGCAGGCACGGCTCGCAGCCGGGGGACCCCGAGGCGGGTGCTGGATTCGAGCTCCACGTCGCTGTCCCCAGGGGCCAACCCCGCTAATCAGCTGTGAAAGAGAGAGAGAAAGCTGGAGAGAAATCTTTCTCTCCACTAACCTCATCACAATAAAGATTCCTATAAAGAGCTCTTATCCTTGAAGAAAATGAGGCACATAAGCAGGAATAGTAAACAAAAGGCTGTCATTTTGACCCAGGAGTGCTTCATGTTGTTGGCAACTGCCAAGAGGAAACATAAAGAGAGGCTGCATCCAAGTCCCAATTATGCAGAACTATGTGACTGATATGTCAATGAGTCCCCCCGGGAGGAGACCACCAGCACTTCCCGGCGCTGCCTGCGCACCATCTGCACACGCCGCCATACACCGGGCCCGCCCGCAGCCCCGAGCGAAGGCGTGCGTGGCATTGGAAGAATGCGGGGGACAAGGTAATGTCATCGGGAACGCTATCGCCAAAGTCCTCGCCGCGCGTGCATTATCGGCGCGGGCCCAGGAGTCAGGGACTGCGGGCGGCCGGGCAGTGCAGGCGGTGAGATCTGGCAAACAGTAGTGCTGACCACACCTGCTGCAGGCACGCTCCGGGAACGTGGCGCAGGCAGGAGGGCTGCCCCGCCGCCGATAAGCTGAGTGGATGGAGATAAAATCCAAGAAGGAGATATGCTTTGCTGAGCATCAAGGCTACGCACCAGCAAGGAGCCAAAGCACAGCTGCGGCCCGCGGCGGGTGGTGCGGCTCTACGGGCTACGCCACGGCCCAGCTGGGAGGAGATGGGGCAGGGCGGTCGCTGGACCAAAAGCCGGGGCTTTGGTGACCAATGGGCCAGTGGTTGGGCTCATTGGGAGCACAAAGCAGAGGCTGTGACGGTGCCTTGGCTATGACAACGCTGCGGTAGGGCAGCAGCTTTGGGGTCACCAGCAGCCATCCCCTCCCCAGCACATCCCCGGGGATCAATGCAGCTGGAAGCCAGGGCCACCCCATCCCTTCCTCCTGGGTTCTGTGGCCACCAAAATGTCACCCCAGTCTGCACATCCTTCCTGTCCCTAGGGGCCCCTGGGGCTGGACACAGCCTTCAGCACAGGCTCCACACGCGCTGGCTGCTCCTGCCTGCACGGGCACGTGCTGCCAGGGGTATCCAGGGTCTCCTCGGGCATGGCTGGTCCCACATCCCAGCGCAAACCCAGCTCTCAGGGCAGGAGCATGGCCAAGAGGCCGGTGCTGCCGCTGCAAAGCGCCCTGGCGTCAGAGCTGGCGCCTGCACTGCAGATGGGCCTGGGCATTCCTGGTGCCAGAGCCCCATGCACCCATCCTGCCAGGAGCCGGCTCTGCATGGCCCTTGCATTGCCGTTCCGGAGCAGCCTTCCCCAGAACCGCCCTCCCAACACTGCTGGCCGGAACCTGCTGGGCTGCACCGCGGCCCATGCTCTGGCCCTGACCCGGGGCCGTGCGCCCACTGCAGAAGCTGGACCGCGGCCTTGGCAAGGGCCCGTGCAAAGGAAAGTGCCCAAGGCCGGTAGGGACGTATTTACCCCTGAAAGCACCTTGCTGCAAAAATAGCAAGCGTCCGGCGTGAGGCCGGGGCTTCCCGGGGGAACAATGCCTGTCAGGAGGAAGCGGCCGCGGCCGCCCCACAGCTCCATCCCCGCCTCGCGCGGTGCTGAGCCCCGAGCCGCTGCGTGCCGGCCCGGGAGGGACCTTGAACCTGCCACAGATTTATTTTCTCTGACATTGGCATCGCGTCGGAACATCTGGCATGTGGCTGATAATTGCTGGGGATCGGGGCGGAAGCTGCTCCGGGCCTGGCGCTTCTTCCAGAGCTCTGTTTTCATTAGTTTTTCTCCTCTCTTCAGCTGCAGAGCGAGGAAAAAACAAGCTGGGCTGTGCAGCTCGCAGCTCCCGCTCCTCTCCCCACGCCCACGGCACCAGGAGGATCCCTAGTCACCACACCACCCGGTGTGGGTACACCGTGTTGCCCGTCACCGTTGCGCTGTGTCAGGGCTGCATCAGTGCCGAAGGAGGATGAGCCTTTCCCAATCCCTGAGCCCGGGATCGCGGGTCCTGCCGTGCCACCCAGGTGCCAGCCTGTCCTTGGGGCTGTTGTCACTGCGGGACAAGGCGAAGAGCAGTACCCTGCACGCGGAGATGCTGTGGTGATGGATGGCCGGAGAGTGGGACCGGCGGTGGGAGCAAATCCCAGCTCTGGTGGGACAAAAGGTGTGTGTGGCCCCTCACCCTGGCACTTGGCCTTGCCACTCTTGTGTTTTCCCAGGGCTGTTGGAAACACGAGCCCGGCGGCCGGCGTGGTGCCCGTGGGCCAGGACCACGCCTGGCGCTGGAGTGTGGGGAGGCGAACACATCTCCACTGCTGAGGCTTGGCTGCCATCGCCGGCCCAGGGGCACTGGCTTTCTCCGAGCGCTGGTTTGGCACACGCAGAGCTGCCGGCCATGGCTGATGCGAGCTCACAAGGACCCCAGGCACGGGGCGCCACATGTGCAGGAGCCTCCTCCCACCCACTCCTGCAGAGGAGACCCCTCGGGGCCGGGGAGGCCGCGGCTGCAGGTCCTGGCACTGGATAGGTGCGGTGGGCTTGTGCTTCTCCTGGAGGCATCCTGCCCTGCGCCCTCGGCCCCCTCCCTCCTGCCCCGGGCCGTAAATCAACGTGGCCGTGGGCGCTGGGGCGCTCGCTGCCGCCCGCCCGTGCCCCCCGCCTCCCCGCGGGGTCTCTCTCCCATGGCACGTTATCTGCTGCGGGGGTCCCACTTATCTTCCCTGTCACTTTCTAATGCTAGTTTATGGGCAGCGTTTTGTAGCTTAATTATGATGTTTTTCAGCGCGGTCACGTGGCCACGGAAGCCAATAAGGCACCGAATTGGGTCCATCCCGTCTGAGCCTGGCCCCTGTGGGGAGGAGATTGGCCGGTGTCCTACCCGGGGCGGCGTGTGCGCAAGCCAGAGCCCCGACACCTTCCCGGCAGACGCAGGTCCCATAAATCCCCCATCCCGCTGCGGACGGGGCAGCGGTGCCCACGGAGGCTCCTTGGGTCGCAGCTCCTGACCGGTGGTGTGAGGGAGGCTCTCCTGCCACGCCGGCCCCACGTGCAGTGGGGCACGCAGCCGCCTCGCAGTGAGTATGTGTCCGTGGGGCGAACCGTGGTCCCCCCGTCCCGCCTGTCTCCCGGCCGCTGCCGCCATTCCCCAGCATGGTGGCTGCGGAGGCTGGAGTTGGGGATGCGGCAGGGCTTGGCGAGGAATTGGGAACCGTCCGTGGGCCTCTGCTTCCCATCTCGTCCCCATGCGCGGGGTTGGAGCCTCTGCTTCCCGTCCCATCCCCATCCAGTGGGAGTGGGGTTGGAGATTCCGCACGTCGCGGGCGGCAGAGCGAGGCCTCACCGTAGCCTTGGCCCCTCGGCCATGCTGCTGCCCAGAAATGACAGAACCGGCTGCCAAGGAGCGCTGGGAGCCCGGCCAGTGGTGGCTGGGGGGCCCGGGTGGAAGCGCAGGCAGCCCCCACACCCTGGAGCTGGCGTGGGAGGCGGCCGAGACCCCTCAGCAGCAGGGGCTGGCTCAGCCACCCCATCCCCATGCCGTGCCGGGAGGCACCGCAGCCCTCGTCTCCGAGTTGCTTTTGTTCCTCACGGTGTTTCCTCGGCTCTTCTCCCAATCTGTGGCCCCTCCTGGGCTCCTCTTCCCGGATGGCAGGTCCTGCTCCATGACTGCCCAGCAGCTCCCCCGGGAGCCCGCGGTGAGCGTAGGGGCCGTGGCCGAGGGGCTCCGTTGGCGGTGGGAGCGCTCCTTCCCAGCCAAACAGCAGCTGACCTGCACCGGGGGCTGCTCTGCTGCTATTCTTAGCCTGGGCTCGATTCCTGGTGGCTCTGGAGCGATGCTCCGACGAGCCCGTTTCCTGTTTGCCGCTCTCCCTGCCAGCGCCGCTTCCTACCCGCCGCACCCACGAGTGGCAGTGGGTGTGTGGGATGAGCCGTGCAGGACAAGCTGTGCGGGGCCAGCAGCCATGGCTCCCCTTCGCAGGGCGCTGCCGGCAGCACAGCCCCGAGCCGTGTGGGAGCTCCAGACACCCACAGCCTTGGGCCCTCCGTACCGCTGCCCTCCCTGCGGTTCCCTCGGCATCAAACCACCTGGAATCAGAGCTCCCACCACGAGGGCTGTGCAGGCAGCAGGCTCTCACCCGCGCTGGGACAGGCACCCACCCTGCCCCAGCCACGAAGGGTCTCCTGACCGAGCGGGTCGGCCCTGATGGGATGGGTCCAGCTCCAGTGCCTGGCTCAGAGCTGGAGCCTCGAGCTCCCTGTGGCCAAGTGGGCTGCAGCACGCAGCCAGCCGGCCTGGGAGCATCCCGATAAACAGGACGTGCCGGGAGCATGGGTGCTCCTGTGCCGGCCTGCTGCCGTCATGGAACATTTCATTAAGAATCCCTAAATGTGAAGCAATGAATTAAATACCAACAGGGAACAACCACTGCCTGGCAGGCGGAGCAGGGCACCGGTGGCCGTGGCTGCTCTGCGTGGGGTGGCTGGTGCTAGGTCCGAACTGTCACCCCATTAGCAGTGGTCCCAGAGAGGGGTCAGGGGCTGTTGCAGGGCCCAGCGCTGCTCACCCAGCTTCCCTGGGGCTCTGTGGGCACTTGCCCGCTGGTAGGACTGGTGCAGGGTGACAGGGGTGGTTCTGGCAAGACCGGGGGGCTCTGAGGGCTGCGCACCGAGTGGGTCCAGACACGTTTAATTGCGCTCCAGCCCCCAGGACTCCCCATTCCCTGCCGCTCACAGGCCGGATGCCTGGGGAGGTGGCTGGCTCTTGGTTCCCCATGGATGGGGTGGGGCAGCTGCACCAGGTCCGGGGGGGGGGGGGGAGTGGGGAGGGTGTCTTGCCTCTTCCTGCAGAGAGGTGCCCCCCCAGCCCCTGGGGTCCCCAGGGCCAGACCCCGGTGCCACCGAGGCCTGGCCAAGCAGCTTCCCCCAGCCTGGGAGCAGCGGCGGGAGCTGCCACCCACAGCGCTGCCCTCGGGGGCTGCTCCTGCCCCGACCCGACCCCCTCCCAAAGCCCCCCCGCTCTCCTCCCGTCTCCCGCTCCTGGCTCCCCCCCGGGGAACTGCAGTCCGGGGGTGCCGTGCCCGCTGCCCGCCGGGGCCTGCCGTGCCGGGGGCCGGCGGCGGGGCAGAGCGTGGCCCCGTCCCCATGTCCCCGCGTCCCCGGGCTGGCAGGTCCCTCCGCCCCCACCCCGTCCCCGGCGCCGTGAGCCGCCCGCTCTCCCCAGAGGAGGTTCCCCAGCCCCCGGGGGGCTGGCCGCTCGCCCGCACCAACATGGAGATGCTCTTCCAGGCGCTATAAAGGGCTCCGGCACCTGCCGCTCGGTCTCCACCGCGCCGCGCTCCCGCTCCGCACCCAGCGCAAGGGGCTGGGGGCCGCCGTCCCCCGCCCGCCCCGTCCCGCTGACCCGCTGGCTTGTCCCGCAGCAGGGCCGCTGGAGGGGATGGACTATTCCTATGATGAGGACCTGGACGAGCTCTGTCCGGTCTGCGGGGACAAGGTCTCCGGGTACCACTACGGGCTGCTCACCTGCGAGAGCTGCAAGGTAGGAGCCGGCCGGGGCTGTGCGGGGCCAGGGGAACGGGGCCGGGGCTGTGCGGGGCCGGGGAACGGGGCCGGGGCTGTGCGGGGACCAGCGGGGACCGGGGAAACGCGGCTGGGGCCGCGAGGGGAGCGGGGCCGTGCGGGGACCGCTGCACGGGGGACAGGGGGAAGGGGCTGAGCGGGGAGGGGGGCTCTGCAGGGACCGGGGCAGCAGGGTCGGCAGAGGGTCGCTCCTCGCCCGTTTTCGTTAGCGGCAGATTCGCTCTCGGCAGCGGGACTGGAGCCCCGACCGGGGCGGGGTGGGGTGGGTGGCGGGGGTGGGGGGGGAGGGCGGGAGCCTCCGTCGGAAGCGGGGCGCTGGGACGGGATGCCGGGATGCCGGTACCGTTGCCCGCCGCATCGCCGCCGCCGCAGGGCTTCTTCAAGAGGACGGTGCAGAACAACAAGCACTACACCTGCACCGAGAGCCAGAACTGCAAGATCGACAAGACCCAGCGCAAGCGCTGCCCCTACTGCCGCTTCCAGAAGTGCCTCACCGTGGGGATGCGCCTGGAAGGTAGGGCACACGGCCGGCCGGCTCCCCGCGGCCGCGCCCGGGCTCCGCGGCCGCGGACGGGGCCGGGGGTGGCCGAGAGGGCGGCCGCGGGGCTGCGCGGGACTGCGCGGTCTCCCCCGCGCCCGTCGCGCTGTCCCCGCCGCGTTCCCGGGCCGATAATTCCT
Organism: Rhynochetos jubatus; assembly: GCA_027574665.1. Taxonomy (NCBI): domain Eukaryota; kingdom Metazoa; phylum Chordata; class Aves; order Eurypygiformes; family Rhynochetidae; genus Rhynochetos; species Rhynochetos jubatus. Next base: position 1,190,045 of record CM050671.1, read on the forward strand.
GCGGCCTCTTTCGATTCCGTTTTTCCTTCCCGAGTTAACAAAAAATTCGTTTTTTCGCGTCGCCTCACGCTTTTCCGTTTTTCGTTTTTGTTTTGTTCCCCCGGGGGTTTTGGCTGCTGCGGTTTAACTTTCCAGGATTTTCTTTGCTGGTAGAACGGTTGGGAAATAGCGTAGAAATTATGGTTTTCCTTAAGCACATAATTCCAGAGGCTGAGACTTAAGGAAAACCTTAAAAAGGACGGGGCTCGCAGTACGACAGCTGCAGACCCACCGCGAAATATATTCTCCCTCTTGGTGATATTTAGCGCAGCAGATTTCTCGCCTGACCCCCGGGGAGTGTAACTGCAGCCCCCCCCGCCCGCCACCTCGCTCGTGTCAGAGAAGTCGATCCCGACTGAGATGCCAGAATCGGGCCCCAACATCCCCCCGTCGTGCGCTGTGGTTCCTGCAACGGGACAAAAAAATACACCTTGGGGGGGGGGGGGGGGGGGGGGGGAGATCGCTGGCAAGCGACCGTAAAGCAAAAGCAGAGGCGGAAAGGAGCCCCCCCCTCCCGGAGACAGCCGCCGCCCCAGCTCTTCTCCCCTGAAATCGTTTACACTTTGCGGCGGATGAGAGTGGGCCGGGGTGAGCCCCCCCTCCAGCCCCTCCCCGGGCTCGGGGCGCAGCGGCCGGGGTTGGGGGCGGAGGGGGGAGCGCCGGGGAGCGCGGGGTTCGGACACAACACCGAGCTGCAAAATGAGCCCCTGCGAATCCCGGCGTGGGTAGGCTTCCAGCCCCCTCCCCAAACAGCTCCCAGTGTCGCTTCTCCCCCCACCCCGGACTGGAGTTACTGGTGCCCCGCATCCATCCCTGTGCGCTCCGGCAGCTTTGCCGGCTGCTGCGGGAGAATTTGGGCGCCGGGAGGGGCTGGGGGCTCAGGGGGCGGGGGAGGAGGGGCAGGCGCCGTCTCAGTTGGGCCGTTTTCGGCAGGTTTTGCTCGCCGTGGAGCTCGTTTGGTCCGGGAGGGCAGCGGCCGGGAATTTTTGTTTATTTTCCTGCTGTTAGCTCCCTGGCAGAGTCCTGCAGCTGGGCGGCCGGGGCGGGGGGAGGAGAGGGTGGGGGATCACCCAGCGGATGGTGATATTCCCGTGGGACCGTGTCTTTTGGGGTAAAAACCGGAGCCCACCTTTCCTCAGTTCCCAGTATTTTTTGGGCAGGGAATGGGAGGCGCCGCTTTGGGGGTGAGTCTTCAAAAAACAGCCCGAGATGGTTCGATTTGGGGGGCAGAGTGTTGACGCGCCCCCCCCCCCCCCCCCGCCCCGAAGTGCCTGAAGGGATGCTGCAGTGGCCGGGGAGAGCAGCGCAGCCCTGGCCCAAGCCTGCCCGCACCCCCGGGCACCCCCCACCCCCTGCCCGGGCAGGGGAGGCGAGGGGAAGGGAGCAGGGATGGGAGCGGGAATGGGACCGGTGGGATGCGGGGGGGGGGTGGGTGGGGGGGGTGGGTGTGTGTTCGCCTGCAGAGGGGTTCGTCGGGGGGGTGCTGGGTGTGCGAGCGCTCCCCGGGCGGCCCCCCCGGGCCCCCCTTGCATCGGTCGCTTCCCGGCAGGCAGGAGCAAACGGCAAGTCGTTCCCGATCCCGAGTGAGGGGCAACCGGGAGGAAAAGCGGAGCGGGAGGGAATTAAAAGGCCTCTTCTCCCTTTGTGTCCTTGCCGGGAGGGGAGGAGGGGACCTGCGGAGGGTCTGAGGCTGGCTGTGAGCACCTCGCGCTGGGGAGGGGGCGGGGGGTGTGCAGGGACCAGTGGGGGGGCCCTGCCTGCGCAGGCTGTCCCAGGGTCAGAGGGTCCGCATGGGATCCATCCCTGGGCATCGCATGGGATCCACCATCCCTGGGCATCGCCGGGCCCGGCCCCGAGCGGCCGTGGAAGCGGGTGGGCGATTGGGGTGGGCAGGGCAGGGCTGGGGGTGGGGGACCAGCCAGACCTGCCGGTACCAGCCCGGGCATCCCGGCAGGGCCACGCGCACCCGCTGGAGTTGGGAACTGCCCCGGGACACTGCCCGTTGCCCAGAGGGGTGCGAACAGGATTTGGGGGATGTGGGGGGGCGCAGAGGATGCCTCCGGCTGCCCAGCTCCCAGCGAGATGCTGTTTCCATGAATAAAGAATGAGGGAGGAAGCGCGGGGCGGCTCCCCTGGGAGCACATTCCTGCTCGCCCTGGAAAAGCTGCTGCTCCCGACGACGCTCCCGCGTTTCCAGCCTGCCTGCGGAGAGTTTGGGAGGTGCCTGGCTCTCCGGAGGGAGGGGGGCCCGGCCGTGCTTCCAGCGGCCCCGGGATAAGTAGGTGAGAGGGAGAGGTAACAGCTGAGCCACAAAAGCGAGACCCGCCCGCTGTCAGCAGGGACCAAAACTGGGAGAGGGTTATTCCCTTGGATGCTGTCTGTGCTGCCAGCGGGCCCTCCTCCATCCCTCTGCACCACCCTCCAGCTCCCAGCGAGCCGAGGCTCTTCCAAGGGTGGGCCCGTGGCGGTGCTGAGGGACGAGCTGCAGAGAAGCACCTGCTTCCTCGCTCCCTGACACATTCTTGGGCTTCCTTTGAGGTTCGGAGGGAACATCTGCTTTGCTACAGCCGTGAGGCTGTGATTGGGCTGTCAGGGTGACCCTGCCAGTGGGATGCTCCGGCAGAGCCCCTCGGCCGTAGCTGATTCCTGGCAGGGATGGGCAGCCTCTTGCCCAAAAGCCGGTGTGGCTGGCCGTGGGGTGCACTGCACCCCACAGGATCTGCCAGCTGCGCTGCCCGTGAAAGGGGCAGAGATATGCAGAAGAGGAGCATGTGCAGCCTGATTGCTGGAAAATCAGGGTCCCGAGGGGGCTGTGGGGTCCTGGGCTCTGCAAGGCATCAGGAAACAGGGGAATCCCAGGGCTGGTCCAGAGTCAGGGGCCAGAAAAATGAAAGTGGGTTTTGAGCCCCCTTGTCTTCGTGGGCTTCCCCTACCTGCAAGGGATGCAATCTGCTTTATCCCCCAGCCTATTTTGTGGTTGAAGCCAGATGTCGCTTCCTTGCCTGCAATTCCCGGAGGCTCTGAGGGGGACACCAGCAAGGCAAGAGCTGGGGCCGGGCACCCCAAACGTGCCATGTCACATCCGTGGTGTGCGTGGCTGGGGGTGAGCGGCACAGCCTGCCAACGGCTTTCTGAGAAAGTCTCCCTGGTGCCCCCCAGCCCTGCTTGTTCACCAAATCCTTCCCATCATTTTCTCTGTGCCGCGTGGAAGCACCGGTTTCCCTCCACACACGTTCACTGCAGCCTCTGCCCCCTCTCTGCCCCCCAGCTGTGCGTGCAGACCGGATGCGTGGAGGAAGGAACAAATTTGGACCCATGTACAAGCGGGACCGTGCCTTAAAGCAGCAGAAGAAAGCTCTGATCCGTGCCAACGGCTTCAAGCTGGAGACCGTGCCTCAGATCATGTCCCCGGTGCAGAACGACTACAGCCTGTCCTCCACCATCCACAGCATCCACGCCATGTCCAAGACCTTGCCGCCCAACCCTGCCACCCTGCCACCTGTCGACTACGAGCGCAGCCCCTATGGGATGCCCTCCCTGGGAGTGACTGTGCCCGGCCACACACCGCTCGCTGGCTACCACTACCCCTCCTTCCCCAGCCGCACCATCAAGTCTGAGTACCCGGACCACTACACAAACGTGCACGAGTCCGTGCCCGCCTACGTGTACCCAGAGACCTACCCCAGCATCTCCCCTCCAGACATCCCCGAGGTCATCCTGAAGCTGCTGCAGCTGGAGCCGGATGAGGCCCAGGTGAAGGCACGGATACTGGCCTGCCTGCAGCAAGAGCAAGGCAAAGGCCGGCACGAGAAGCTCAGCACGTTCGGCCTCATGTGCAAGATGGCAGACCAGACCCTCTTCTCCATCGTGGAGTGGGCACGGAGCTGCATCTTCTTCAAGGAGCTGGAGGTAGGAGCCTGGGCAGGGGAGAGGGATGCTGCACTGGGCGGGCAATGGGGGGCAGGTAGGATTAGGGCCATGAAACGCCATGAGGATGGGGCAGTACCCGTGGGCACGAGCCCAGGGGCTGCAGATCTGCTGGTGCATCCCCATCCCGCTCCTGGCTCCCATCGTAGCACGGCTGGAGGCACCCGGGCCCGGCTGCAACGCCGGAGCACTTCCCGCTGTCACCGTGGGGCTAATGATTTCAGATTCATCACGGTGGGGGCAGGTGTGGAAGCAATCGCCGGCAGAGTGACTGCGGTGTCAAGCTCAAGATATAATTGAAAAATGTAACGTTGAGGAATTATAGTTGAGACAATTCTCTCCTCTGCCTTTAGGAGGAAAATCGATGCTGTCAGGTGGGTGCCTATTAGCACCCAGCAGCCGGGGCAGGACTGGCCAGGGTGGGGGCACCACCGAGCCTCCTCTGGAGCCGCTTCTGCCACCGGCAGCCCGTGAGTGTGCCCGGCTGGGGGACATGGAGCTGACCCCTGCCCCGCCGGGCTGTCCCCTCTAGCAAATCCCCCCGAATACTTACAGGGACCAAGGGGTGGATTAGCAGGGGTGGGGCAGCTTCTGACATCCTGCAAACCTTGCCAAGCTTTCAGACATTTTCCATTCATGTCCTGGGATGACCTAAGATCCCAAACCGGTGCAAAAATGGGAAAGAAAATTTTGCAACATGGCCAAAACCCAGAGAGCCGTGTACCAGGGTGGCTGGGAGACCCGGGTGCCTTCCCGTGCTTCCAGCCTGAGGCTGTGCTACCTGGCTCTGGCCAAAATCACTTTCCTTCTGGGATGCCATGGGGACTGTGCCCGGGACAGGGCCAGGCTCTTCCCCGTGCCCACCCAGGTTGGGTGCCATGGGGCCGAGCATGGCAGAGCCTCATGGCTCAAAATAGCCCCCAGCTGCCAGAACAGTGTCAGGAAATGGCATTGTGGGGGTGGGTCGGGCTCGTTTCAATCATATCAGTGTCCAGCCTGGATTTTGGGAACAGGGTGGTTGTTGTTTTGCAGGAGATATTGTAAACAGTGTAAATTCAGCTCCTGGCTGCGTTGCCGTGTAGCCTTGTAACTCCATTGTCAGCCTGATTGCGCCACCAAAATAGGCCGTTTCCGTGTGAATCCGTGTCGGCGGGTGCTCCTCCTCGCGTGGGGCTCTGGGGGGGACGACGGTGCCAGGGCCCTCACCTGGGCAGGACCACTGGTGTCCTGCAGGGAGTGGGGATCGTCCCCATGCCCAGGACATGGGGTGCAGTGCCCAGGGATGGGATCTTGGCTGGGCATCCCCATCCATCGCTGCCAGCCTGGGGGCTTGCTCCTTTTGCCTTCATCCACGCGATGAGTGTGGGGCAGATTCCCGGCATCTCGCAGGGCCAGGGACTGCAGGGCACTGTGTCCTGCCCTAACTCCAGAGAAAGCACGGTTGTCACTGGCCTTGGCTCTCTCCCGTGCGCTGGCTCGGCAGCGCACCGGGTAACTGGGCAGATCCGGGCCCCCGGCACGGGGCTGTGGTGCCTGGGCCCCTCTGTGTGTGTGTCCCCCAGCATGGTGACAGGGCTGCCCACCTCCCACCCAGCATGGCACGTCCCCCCTGGCACAGGGTAGCTTTCCCTTGGGCGTACGGAGAGAAGCTGTTGGGAAGCAGGAGTAGGGATGGAGCTCCTGAAACCCCATCCCTGCTCCTGCCTGGCGCGTAAAAGCAAACGGCTGCTGGGGCGGTAAATGAACTCCGGCTAGTGCAGAGTTTATGGCTTTACCCTAAAGCCCGCTAGCGCGGAGTAAAATCGCCGTCTCAGATCGATGGCTGTCACGCAGGCAGTCCCTGCTGGGTGCTCAGGGCTCCTGGGAGCAGGGGATGCCAGCAGCACTCTCCATCCCCTTGGAATGTCTGTGGGAAGGCGCTGCTCTCCGTCCCCCGTGGGGAAGGGCTGTTGGCCGAGACCGGTGCCGGGATCCAAGGCTGGAAGGGCATCGTGTTGGGGCATCGCTTCAGGGCGTCATGCTGAGCTGATGCCGAGTGTGTGGGGGTGCAGCTGGGTGAGGAGGGGATACGGGCAGATGACCCCATGCATTGCATCCCCTGCCTGAACACTCCCAGCACCCAGGTGCTCTGGCCGTGGGGCTGTTTTGCAGATGGCTGGCTTCTCCCTGCGGCCTCGCAGGTAGCCTGGAGCGGGGGGAGCAAACCCTCGGGGGCACAGGGACCTGATGGCTCACGCCTGGCTGGGACGAGCCTTTGCTCCCTGCCCGGGGAAAGTGGGAGCAGGTCCCCCCTGGAGCTGGCAGGTCTTGTTCCCATTCCCATTCCCATTTCCGTGTGGGATTGGGAATAGCAGCCCAGCGAGGGGCAGCGGCAGACTGGGTGCTTTGCTGTCTCCTCCCAGCAGGGTGACCAGGGTGCGGGGGCGTAGGGAAGAGCCCCCCCGGCTCCGTCGCTGCGCCCAGGGAAGGAGGGGGGAGATGGGCTAATGGCCTCTTGACATCGGCTCGCACGCCACGTCTGCCCGCAGGCGCGGGGCAGTCAGATTGAAAACAGATTTAACTTCCCAGATATATCGTTTCATTTAAGGGCCAGTAATTCTGTCAGTCTGCCACTGACAAACGAGGGTCCCCATGCCAATCCGCCGGGGAGACTGATGTCGCGGCGTTCATCTCGTGTCACCAGGCAGAGAATTACGGACTGCGCTGGCCTTCGGAGGCAAGACTAATAATGCCGCGCGGCAGAGGGGGATTTGGGGGCCCGCTTGTTTATCGAGGGCCGGCCAGGCAGCCGCGGCGCGAGGCCGCGCGGGCGGAGGTGGAAGAGGTCAGCGCTGACGCCCATAAATACGAACTTTAACTGAGTCTAGATGAGATGTGTCAGGACTGAGGGAAGATTTGCAGCATCTCCTCGGGAAGAAAAATATGGGCCGGGGGTGAAATATATTTCGTTGGGTCGTGAGTCTCAGGCAACTTTGTCCTTTCAGATGTAATTTTTTTATATATATATGGAGGGAGACAGACAGAGAGATGTGCATACACACGCACACTTGCACACTCACATTGTGTCTGGTTTCGGGTTGGTTTGTGTACACGTATCTTGCGCAGCCGGGTTTCTATAGGTGTTTCCGCCATACGTACACATAAATGTCGTGCACACAGGGGTGCAGTGACCTTTAGATTGGGATGAGCAGCCAGGAATGTTAAACAAATTGCCACGGCTTCAGCCTGAAGGCCGGGCTGGGCTGGGCAAGTGGCGGGTCCCTGCTGCCGGTGGAGGGGCTGATGCCTACCCCCTCCTCAGCCCTTCCTCGCCATGGGGCCAGGGCAAACGCTGCTCCCACCCGTGGACAAGCAGCAGTGGCTGGCAGGGACGCTGAGGGCAGCATCGTTCCCACGGACCAAGGGGGTCCTGGGGGTCGCTGGGTCTGTCTGCTGGGCTACTCTCCCTCTCTTCTCGTTAGCAATCTCGGAGCCACGACAAAGCCTACTTGTAGCCAGTTGCTTCTCTGCCTTTAGCATGCGTGGGTCATCTTGACCCCATCTCCTGGCCAACAGCCAGCGCGTTTTTGGCAGATTTAAAATCTCCTTCTGGTCGTGGATGCTGCGGCAATGTTTAGCGTCCTCTGCACTGGGGGAAATGTGACGGCTTCCCCTGCCTGCTGACGTCCCAGCTGGCACAGCCCTGCCCTTGCTTCCGGGTGCGCACGCGGAGCCATGATGCCCACGCAGCCTTGCAGCCTGTGTGCACCGGTGAAAAGCAGTAATCTGGGCACAGCAGCGTGCTCTGCCAGTGGGGAGGGGAGATCCTGCCCTGCTGCACTGGCTTTGGTGGTTTTTTGTGCTTTAAGATGCCCATTCTGGTGGTGTCTGGGCAGGAGGATGGGGACCTGCACTGACCATTAACACCTTAGACTTGTGTGGGGTTTTGCTGGCGTGTGGCTGGCGGATGGCAATCCACTGTCGCGCCTCAGTAGCCAAGGTGATGGGTCCTGCTCGCAATAATTGCCCGGGCTGCAGTGTGGGGCACTGGCATGTGCTGGGCACCTGCGTGGGAGCTGCTGGGGCAAATCCTGCACCAGTGCTCCGGGAAGATGCCCAGAGAGCATCCCTGGGGTGAAGACAGGCTGGGAGCTCCTCGTGCCCGTGGTGTGCTGAAGCTGGGTGGGGAGAGGCTGGGGATCGATGTCCTGGGACCTGCTCGGGGCTTCTGAGCAAAGCAGTGTTGTTGGTGGGTCACTCTGCTCCATAACACCGCAGAGATGGTCAAGGGTAGACATCCCCGAAGGGGCAGATGCCCTGGACCGGCTGTGCAGGGAGCAGCAAGCGCAGTGGGGCTCTGCTGTCCCATGGGGCTTTGACTCTGTGGTGCTGGGGTGTCCTGATCACATATTTGGGAGCCCCAACACTCCCAGGGCTTTCCTTCCCTCGTGCCTATGAACCCACAGGGAGGGTTGCAGGAGGTTTATAACCACATCCACACATGGGTCCCGCAGCTCTGTGCCTCCACACACCCTGCCATCCCTCCGGCCCTTGGTCCGAGCCTATTTGCTTCAGAGAAATGGGTTTTTCTGTGGGTCACAGGCCTTCAGCAGCTTTTTGCGGCCAGGCGTCAGGGAAGTGCTTGCCCTGCATGGAGAGCGTTTCGCTGCTGTGTTTTGTGAATGGGTTAAATGCTCGCTTTAAAAAAAAAAATCACCTCTTAAAGACAGCTTGCATCAGGTCCTTGATAAAGCACTCCGCTGAAAAGCCTTGACATTAAAAGAGGAAGATCTTTTGCTTAACTTTTAAAGGCGAGCGTGCGTGCCGCCTCGCCGGGAGGACTGATTGACTCTGAGTGGCTGTCCATTAGCAGCCCTCTGCTCCTGGGAGGCCACTGGCGCTGGGCAGACTGGAGGTGGTCTCCAGCCAGGACCCCCCTTCCAGCAGAGCCGCACTGCTGGAGCAGGGCTGTGGGGCTGCCCCAACCCAGGCTATGGGGACACCCTGCTCAGTCCCTGAGCCCTGCCTGCCCCCCAGAGCCCCCAGCCCACCGAGTCATGCTCCCAACCACGTTCTCCACACGTCTTGACTGTGTGGCTCTGGCACGCGGCGATGCTCCCAGGAAAGGCCGGAGCATGCCAGCAGGGGAGCAGCTGTGTGGCCGGCACAAAGCGTGCCACGGATGGGCAGTTGGGAGGAAGCTGAACCTGAGGAAGCTGAACCTGCCTGTGAATGCTGGGAGAAGCTGATGAGTCAAAAATTGTTGAAATGCTTCCTTTTGGAAAAGCTGAATGTTTTTAAACCGTCTTCAGAACAAAACCTTTAGTCTGTCTCCTTCGGAGCTCGTCCGGCTCAGGAATGAGGCACAGGAAGGAGCTTCCAAAACAACACTGCGACTCAGCTGGAGCGGAGGAGCTCGGCACGGGCCGGGAGCGTGCGGCTGGGCTGGCAGTGTGCTGCCGTGAGGGGAGCTCAGCTCCCTGCGAGGGCTGGCCGTGCTTGCAGCCAGCCGCCCAGCTTGGGGCGGAGGTCATCAAGAATGCAGAAAATCTCCATTTTGTTTTGATGCAGAATGAGCTTTTCCCCAGTTCTTTGTTCAGCAGCTGAACAGAAACCTCACGGTCTGTACGGCTGGGCCATGTACAGTGGCTCCTTCACCGGCTCCGGCGATGGGGCGGCAATCCTGGCCTCGGCACCCCATTGCACCTCGCTGCAGGCAGGTTTTGGGCCATTGGGCAGGAGCGGGCACCGCATCCCTGGCGTCGGTCGCTGCCTTCTGCGCCGCACACCCCTCCCCGGCACCGCGTCCGGCTCTGACCACCCACCGCACTTGAGAAACACATCCTGGCGGCTCGTGGGGAGTGCTGGGCTCTGAGACCATAAAGCTCCCTCTCATCTGACTTCCATTCCTTTTGCAATCTCCCAGCACTGGTTTATTGCAGCCTCTTCAGCGAAACGAGGGTATTATCCAGTCCTGTGATACTGCATCTGTCTTGCTCCTATTAAAGGCAGCGAGCACAATGGCACTGCAGAGCTCTTGTGCAGGTGCTGGATGTGCTCTGCAGGGAAGTATTACTGATAACCCCGGCCCTTTCCCCACACCAGCCTTGCAGGAGAGGGGGGTCTGGGCAGGGTAGGGGTTCAGCTCTTTGTAGAAAGGAGCTGAGGTCCCGTGGAGAGCAGCAACAAGGGGATGAAGGCGGTGGCTGTTGGTGGGGCGGTGGGGAAGGCAGCAGAGCCATGTGCCTCTTGCCTGCTTCCTGAGCTGGGACGGCAGTGTGCCCCACATCCCGCCACGACTCCGGGCACAGGGGCCTGGCAGGGCTCTTTGTTTTGCCAAACGTGGCCGTTGGCTCTGGCAGCTTGTCCCGCTGGTACTGGTGCTGCCAGCAGCCCACCGGCTTTCCCGCGAGGCCTTTGGATGTCCTGACAGTTTGCGTCCTGGGTCGAGCTTTTCGCCAGGGGCATTTGCAGGCCTTTCTTGGAAAGCGTGGCCGGGGACATTTATACCTGTGCCTGCACGTACACACCAGCACACGTGCAGATGTGTACGTGATCACGCATGTGCTGGTGCGTGGGCAGGGGCCGAGCTGGCAGCTGCAGGGCGCTGCGATGCCCTGTAGCCGGAGGCTCCCCCACGGCCGAGCTGCGCTGTGGCAACTCCATGCCCCCGACAAAACCTGCCATCCCGGGCAGGGAGGCGAGGATGGGTCCTGTTTTCTTTCATTTTAAAGTATCCAGAGGGGCTGTCCGAACACACAGGGCCTTTTGTGCAGCAGCCACGTGTTCCCTCCCGGCCGGGGACGTGGCCAGCAGTTGTTTTGTTAAAGATTTGTGTGCGGAGGATGTGCTTGGTGGGGGAAAGCCCGTGCTGATAAGAGCTGGTGCTGGTGTCAGCGGGGCTGCTCTGGCTGTGTTTCAGGTGGGCGACCAGATGAAGCTGCTGCAGAACTGCTGGAGCGAGCTGCTGGTGTTTGATCACGTCTACCGGCAGCTGCAGCACGGCAAGGAGCACAGCGTGCTGCTCGTCACCGGCCAGGAGGTGAGCTGGCCCACCAAGCCCGCGGCGGCTGCTGTGGTTGGGGCGGTGGGACCAAGCGGTGGGGCTGGAGGGGGGTGTGGGGATGACTTTTGTCTTACTTCTGGCTGAGCGTGGCCAACCTGGTGCAGGGCAGATGGGTGGGTTTTACTGCGCTTTGGGACTGCTTGTGCCGAAGGTCCCATCCCATCGCATCCCACTGCATCCCACCATCCAGCTCCTGCTTCTGGTAAAAAATCTTTCTCATGGGAAGATCAACAGCCCCACCCATACTTGCAGAGGCGGGACGTGAGAAGGGGCCCCTTTTTGGTTTTTGGAGACACGCGTACCCCTGATGTCAGTGCTCTGCAAAGGGCCTCCCTGTTTTAAGCAGCACTGGAGAAATTAGGTTCCCATTTCACCCATCAGCCTTTGTTTTGACACCCCCAAATCGCAGTTGGCGCTGTGGGCTGGTACACGGCTCCTGCCCTGCACAGGGTCCCCTGCAGTGGGTCTGGGGGGGGCTGGGGCTGACACTGTCCCCATTCCCACAGGTGGACATGTCAACCGTAGCGTCCCAGGCTGGCTCCATCCTGAACACACTGGTGCTGCGGGCACAGGAGCTTGTCCTGCACTTGCACTCGCTCCAAGTGGACCGGCAAGAGTTCGTCTGCCTCAAGTTCCTCATCCTCTTCAGCCTCGGTGAGTGGGCACCGGGATGTGGGGCAGCCGTGCTTGGGGGGCCGGGCGGTGGGAGTGCAGCTGGGGGCAGCGTGTGTAGCCCAGACTTCAGCCGTGCTGATGGGCAACAGGGGGTGTTGAATGAGGAGACGTAGGGGCTTGAATGAGGGAACTGGTTGGAGCGAGTCCAGACGAGGCCACGGAGATGCTCCGAGGGCTGGAGCCCCTCGGCCATGGGGACAGGCTGGGAGCGTTGGGGTGTTCAGCCCAACTGAGAGAAGAGAAGGCTCCAGGGAGACCTTCCAGTGCCTGGGGGGCTACAAGAAAGCTGGGGGGGGGCTTTTCCCAAGGGCAGGGAGTGACAAGACAAGGGGTGATGGGTTTAAATGGAAAGAGGGAGATGAGATTGGACATCAGGAAGGAATTCTTCCCAGAGAGGGTGGGGAGCACTGGGACAGGTTCCCAGAGAAGCTGTGGGTGCCCCATCCCTGGGAGTGTCCAAGGCCAGGCTGGATGAGGCTTGGAGCAACCTGGGCTGGTGGAGGGTGTCCCTGCCCATGGCAGGGGGTGGCACTGGGTGGGATTTATGGTCCCTTCCAACCCAAACCATCCTGTGATCCTGCGAATGAGGAGACGGAGGGGTTTGAATGAGGATCCAGGGGTGAGGGCAGGGTCCGGCCGCCCCCCCCCGTCTCCCCGGCGGGTCCCGAGCGGGTCCGGGTCCGGGTGCGGGCCCTGCCCCCCGCCGCGGGGGCCGCTGCTGCCCCTGTTTTGGTGCCCGCCGGCCGCGGCGGGCAGGGAGCTGCCGGCTGATAGTGCCGCGGCAATCAGCCTGTTGACAGAGGCGGCGGCCGGGACGGCCCGATCCCTCCCCGCACTTGGCGTCAGGGCCCGGGGCCGCCGCTCCCGATTAGGCTCGGCCCGGGGCTGCGGTCGGCCCGGGCGGCGGGTTCGCGCGGTCCCGCTTCACCCAGACAAAATACGCGAGAGACGCGGGTGCTGCTGCCAGAGCCCGCAGCCGCCCTGGGGCTGCGCCGCGGCTCTGCCCCGCTCCTGCCCCTGCTCATTCCCTGCTCCAGCTCTTGCTCCTGCCCTGCTCCTCCTCCTGCCCCTGCTCCTCCTCCTGCCCCTGCTTCTGCTCTTGCCCCTGCTCATGCCCTGATCCTGCTTCTGCCCTGATCCTGCTCATGCCCTGTTCGTGCCCTGCTCCTGCCCTTCTGCTCTGATCCTTCTCTGATCTTGCTCTGTTCCTGCCCTCCTGCCCTCATGCCCTGCTCCTGCCCTACTCCTGTCCCAATCCTGCTCCACTCCTGCCCCAGCCGTGCTGCTGCCCCAGCGGGAGCATGTCCCAATCCACCACAGCCGGGGATGCGCTCCTTTCCCCACAGGCATTGTCCCGAGGCAGGGATGCCCTTGCAGTCCCATCGGAGGGATCTCAGTCCTCAGTGGGGTGGCGTGGCCCAGGGCACCCAGTCACCTTCGTTACTGGTGCTGACACCTCCCCCTCAGCCTCATCCCAGCGGGAGATCTCACCTCCTGGCGCGAGGACGGTGGTGGGAGCTGCGAGGGGCTCAGCTGGTTGCTGCTCTTCTGGCTCGCACCTGTGCGGCCGTGGCTGCTTCGGTTCACACCCCCCCACGGCTGCTGCTAATTGCACACCCCCAGACAGGGCAGAAACTGGCATTTCCCTAGGGAAACGTGCTTGGGTCCCTGCCGCACCTGGGTGCTCCTGCTGAGCTGGGACGGTGAGCCCAGCTTGGGCAGCCCCGTCCCCATCCCAACCCATCCCCAACCCCAGCCCCGTCCCAGGGGCTCAGTCTGGGTTTACACTTCTGTATCTGTAGAGTCCCATCCATGCCCCATGCCCCATCGTGCAGCAGGCCGTGAGCAGCACTCCTGCGCTGTACAGACACCGCTGTCTGTGTTGGCAGTTTGTGCTTGAGGGAGACCCTGCATCACTGCGTGTCACCGTTGCTGAGGAGCCAGCCAGCACAGCCACTGGGTTAATGGGCTAAGTGGGAGCAGTGATGGGCTGCAGGCGGTGGGAATCCGCTCCCCTATCCGAGGGGCCGGGATCCGGGCCAATAGGGTCTGAAGGACCCACTGGTTTGACTTGGGTTTGCTATGGATGTGTCCCTCTCAGCCGGCGAGTCCGGCAGCCGTGGGCGCCGAAGGCCCCAGACACGGCTGGTGTCTCGGGGTGCGGGAGCTGCCGTCCCGTCCTGCACCTGCGGCCTCTCCTCCCGCAGCTTTCTTTTCCTCTAGAGCTGTTTTGAAATCCAGAGACTTCGTGTACGATATTTCGCTGTTCAAACAGCGATAAGGTGTGGCACAAACAGTGCCAGAGCTGGGAAATAAAGGCGCCGGTGGGGCTCGTGCCCCGAGCCGGGACCTTCCCTGGCTGCTGCCCCATGGGCTTGGCACGGGGAGAGCCGTTCCCCCCCGTGCTGCCCCATGACACAGCACGGCACGGCATGGTCAGGAGCAGCGTCCTCCAGAGCGCAGCCAGGCCGAGCGCGGCTGCGGTTCCACTTCCCCGGAGCAGCGGCTTTCAGGGAGGGCACGGAATCAAATCGCTCTATTTTCCCATAGATCATTTTGCCCCAAATCCAACTTTTTCTCTCCATATTGCAGAGCTCACTTGGAGTAATTTGCCCTTCGCAGGCTCAGCTGTAGAGGATGGGATTGTGTATTATGTGCAGGATGTAATTGCCTTTAACAAGAGAATTTCCACATTTACCACTCTGCCACAGCACAATCAAAGCCAAGCCCTGCTCACAAGAGCTGCCATTTGAGTTCTAAATAGATTTCTCTCCTGAGCAGGTAAAGAGATTTAATTAAAATTAGGGCTTCTCAAAATAGCAATATTTATGAGGACGGCACAGGTTAGCTTTGTTCTACAGAAGGGCTTAATAGAGCCTTAATGGATTGACCTATCATTCGATTTCATGACTTACATTCATGAAGCAGCTACTCTTGGGGAGGGGAGGAAGAGAGGCTTTTATAGCCCACATTCCCTTAAGCGTTTGCAATTTATCAGCAGCTTCTCCCAAACAAAAGGAGCTGTGAATAGGAAGAACACTTGAGGGCATAGAAATAATCCCAGGCATATCTGTATGTGTGATGGGAGGCTTTGTCACAGGACAGTCTTTGCAACTGCTGCAGTGTCTCTAAATGAAGTGAGTCAATGTTATTTGGACAACATTCTTTATTCCTTGCAGGAATGAAAAGATTATTCAAATATTCAATTAAACAGTGAATAGGGTCTTTCAGAGAACCAGGTGAGTTCATCGAGTAGAACTAGCTATTGTTGAGCCAACTCAGGGGATAGATTTGACGTTTATCAATATAACTTCTTTTTTTTTTAATGACATGCACAATAACCTTATGCAGATAAAAAGATTTCATAACAACAACCCGGGGAGAAGGGAGATGGCCACAATGGGAGCAAATGTGCCGCCGGAGTGAAAAGGGAAGGGTGATCTGATCAAGTGCATCTTGGCACGACCTGTGGAGCTTTGTGCCTGCGCCCAGCCTGCACAGCCCGGCCGTGGGCATGGCCGGAGGCTGTGTCTCCCCAGGGGCCCCACAGCTCCCCCCCACCCCCCGGCTGTGCCTCTGCTCCCCGGGCTCTGCCCAAGCACAGGCTGAGGACTCACAGCTTTGCTGGGCTTGTGCAGCGCTGGGTGGTGTGGTCCCCCTCGAGGGATCCTGTGGGGACAGGTAGAGTTGGGAGTCATGGACACCCCCACCCGGCAGTTGGGGTCCTGACCCCTCTGTCCTTCTCAGCCACCTCCACCACCAGCACTCGCTTTGCCCTCCCGACAGCTGCTCATCCCTTTTGGGACCCATCCAGGTCAAAGCCATGTTGGATTCCCCTCTTTTTTGGGCGTGAAAACCAGAAATAACACCCAACTGCCTTGGCCAGAACCTGTGCCCAGATTTCCCTGTGCCCAGCCCGTGGGCGGGATGTGTCTGGCTGCCAGCGCAGACCTGGACCTGGCCGTGCGTCAGCGGCTGCTGGGGGCACAGAGCCGGCAGCACCGTTACCTGAGCTGCTGGCTGCCTCCACGTACAGTAAATCTGTTCCATCCGCTCGCCCCAACAGGACTCGGTGCTGGGGTTTGCAGCAAGGTCTCCTGTGGGCGGGCACCGAGATGCCATTGCTGTGTGTAGCTGTAGCTGCTGACGGGGCAGTGCACAGCACCGTTCCCCTAAAGCCACCAAAATCTGCGTGCAGGGCCGGTTCAACATGCTGCGTTGCTTGAGGACCAGTGCCTCATTCACAGAGCACTGTGATGGCAACCCCAGCACCAGGGCAGCGTCCTTGGAGGGCAGCTCAGGCAGCTCCAAAAGCCTGGAGAAACCCTGAGCCACCAGCCTGTGTCCCTGCAGTTGCCCTCCTGCCGTGGCTGTGGTCCCAGGGTCCCTCTGCTCCGGGGCTCTGCATGCCCCGGCTCTGCCATGGGCGCTGTGATGGCTCCTTGGCTGCCAGACCCTGCCTGCACCTGCAGGCAGCAGAGCTGGCAGTGGGATTACTGGGGAGCTGCTGTGACCCTGGCAAGGCACGGAGGATTAGGGTTTCCAGGCTGGTGAGCCCTGTTGCCACATTGGAAAGATGAGGTTTATCAGGGAATTAATTCAGCCGCTTCCTCGACCTTCAGGAATTAAAGGGGGATGATGGCAACAGCTCCCTGTGTGTGGGTGCAGCCGGTGACAAGTTTCACCTTCGTGGCTTTCTGGATGGTGAGGGCAGGGGGTGGGGGTGCGGGCTCTCCCACTGCCAACAGGGGTTTGGGTATCTGTCTTCAGAGTTGGGGGGAGGCAGGGCAAGGACGGGGAGCCCACGGCCAGGCAGGGACGGGGTGTAGGAGCCCTCCTGCACTGCGTTCTTGTGCATGAGAGGTGTGGATCATAGATTCATAGAATGGTTTAGGTTGGAAGAGACCTTAAAGCCCACCCAGTCCCACCCCCTGCCATGGGCAGGGACACCCTCCACTAGCCCAGGTTGCTCCCAGCCTCATCCAGCCTGGCCTTGGACACTCCCAGGGATGGGGCATCCACAGCTGCCCTGGGAGCTTGTCCCAGTGCCTCCCCACCCTCTCTGGAAAGAGCTTCTTCCTGATATCCCATCTAAATCTCCCCACTTTCAGTTTAAACCCATTACCCCTTGTCCTGTCACTACAGGCCCTTGTAAAAAGTCCCCCTCCAACGTGGGACGCAGGAGCACAGGTTCCCCCTGGTGCAGCACGGTACAGATGGGGCAGACCTATGGGTTTGGTGCTGTTTCATGGTCCCATCCACCCCTTTGCAGACGTGAAGTACCTGGAGAACCACACGCTGGCTAAGGACGCTCAGGAGAAGGCCAACGCGGCGCTGCTGGAGTACACCGTCTGCCACTACCCCCACTCCACGGACAAGTTTCGCCAGCTGCTGCTGCGGCTGGCGGAGGTCCGGGCGCTGAGCATGCAGGCGGAGGAGTACCTCTACCACAAGCACCTGAGCGGGGAGGTGCCCTGCAACAACCTCCTCATCGAGATGCTGCACGCCAAGCGGACTTGAGCGCAGCCGCAAGCACAGACCCGGCGGAGTCCCCAGCGCTGCCAGAGGCACGCCGGGCCAGGACACGTGCCCGGGGCTGGCAGGCTGCCGCTGCCGCTCCACCCCGCCTTTCTCAGTGATGCTATTTAACCTGTACTATTGGAAAAGTCCCAGATGGTTTATTTTAATACGCAGTAAGGCCGGTTGATGGCTGCGGGGCTGAGGGCTTGGCTGCCGGAATGCCCCATCAGCAGTGCTGACCCCCGGGTCCTCTGCACACCTGGTGCTCGACCTGGTGCCTGCCCAACCCGTCTCTGTGGCGCGAAGGAAGGGTAAAGCCTGTCCCAGCTTTTCTCATGTCTATGGTCTGCTCCTACCAGCTGTTTTCCACTGCTGCCATCCCTTCCCCAACTCTGCCCCATGTCTCAGGGCCCCTAGTGCACAGGGCAGGGGAGTGGTGAGGTGAACTCCTCCCAGGTTGTAGTTTTGGCTGAAGATGTTGGCCCCATGCAGCCTTGCTGGGGCCCCAAGGTGCATGTGTCTGGACCCTGCTCCTGGCATCCCGCAGCATTGCTGCCTGCTCTGCGTCCCATCGCTGCCCCAGCCAAGCAAGGGCAGTGCTGAGCCCTCAGCTGAGATGATTGGTTTTTCTCAGCACTTACTGGTGCTGGAGGCACCACCTGTGGCTTTGCAGCTCATGGCAACCACAGTGCCCGGAGCTCACAGGTGTCTGTGGTCAGCACATCTCTGGGATGTCAAAGCTTTGCTGCAGAAGCTCTAAGAGATTCAGTACCAGGAGCGTGGGACTGTCTTCAGGACACGTTGGGCCCGTGGCCCTGGTGCTGTGCCCTCAGTGCCAGCACAACATCCCTGCAGTCAGAACGCTTTGCAGGTCACGGTGCCCAGAAGGCATCAGCACCATGACCTGAGCTGGTTCCCGAAGCATGAGGACAGGGTGGACCCAGGATGGGTGTCCCCAGGCAGGGCAGGGTCCAGCCGTCAGTGCCTGGAGAACAGCCAAGGAGCAGGATGGGGTCAGGGACAGACCCCGACCCCTCCCTGCCTGCAGCTGATGCTGGCCAGGCAGCCGGGAGGTGCAGGGTCCAGCCCCGGGTTCTGGGGCAGCAGCAGCTCCAGGCTGCAAAGAGCCGAGAGCACGTGCCCAGGGGCTGGGGGGAGCTGCATTTACCTGCCCAAGTGTGTGGGGAACACCAAATGCTGTGCCAAAGCCACAAGCAAAGAGCTGTTGGTTCCTCACCCATTGCAGAAGAGGAGCTCAGAGACATGACTGGGCAGCACTGGGGGGGCTGCAGCCCCCCCAGGCTGGGACATACCGGACTCTCGCTGCTGCTTTCTCGCTCTCAGCTGTGATCTCCTCGTCTCCTGCCCCCGGGCAGCCCAGCACGGACCCGCAGCCCCTGGGGTTGGTTCAGGTTTGGTTTCCATGCCGGGTGTTTGGTCCTCGTTGGGAGGGGGCTGTCATCCGCCGCGGCTCAGCCGGTGCCTTGAGGAGCTGCAGACCCTGCACCCGGAGCCACACGGTTTATGGAAGCTTGTTAGATGCAGAAGAGCATGTTTGTCTCTGCTTTTCAACGTTTGTGCATTTTCCTCCTGAAGTCTGTGGTTCGGTTTCACCTTCTTCTTTCTGTGAACTTAAAGAACTGGAGAAAATGGTTTGGGAGGTAAAAGATGTTTTATTTTCAGAAAATGAGAAGTGTCCTTAAGTGTCTCTCTCTCTGTCTCACATCCTTTTCTCCCTCTCATCCCTCCCTTTCCCCACTCCCCACCCTTCCTTCCCAGGCAGGAGGTTACCAACTTCCTTGTCAGGAGCAAACCACTGTAATAAATTTTGCAGTTCATTTAAAAAGGCAGACTTTGTCTTTTTGGACTGTCATTCTGACCCTCCTTGTAGGTGCCCCCCCTTCCTCCCGGCTCTCCATGGGCAGGTGGGATGTCCTGTCTGTCCCGCAGGAGAGCCGTGCTTGGCCCTGGCAAGCCCCTGTATCCACGGGGGTCTCTCCCGGAGCACCCCCTGAATTCAGCTGTGGGAGGGAGGGTCGCTGCTGCGGTGTGATTCAAGGCATTGGTGACTCAGGATCTGGTTCAAAGTGCTGCTGGGGATTGCCATAGCGACTCTGAGTGTGTTTTGCAAGTGGGCTCATGACTGGCAACATTTATTTAGCTTAGAGACCGGATTTTTCATGTGGCCCCCAGTGGTCACTGTGGCTGAGACCCCTCCCCAGGTGCTGTGCACTGCAGCAGGGAGCAGAACCACAGCAAAGCACAGAGCTCTGCAGGTGCTTTGATGACCTGTATTTCAGCACTGGGAAGTGCCCCCTGCCCTGGCTCTTCCCGACCCCAGCACCTGGAGATGCTGCTGGGCTGACAACCGGAGCGGTGGTCTGCACGCGCATCTCACCCTTCTGCTTAGGGCTGCACTACCCGACAGCGCTTAAATGCAGGCTGAGCAGAGACCGGGGGACGTGGCACAACACGGAGATGGCACAGGGAGCGCGCGGTGCCCTGGTCCCCGGTCAAACCGTTCACCCACGCTGACACACAGAGCCACCGCAGGCGGCCGCGCTTGGGCACGAGTCCATTCCCCTGGATACATTGCAACAAGGAGAGAAGGTTGCCTTTAAAATCAGCATTTACTGTCAACATAATCAGCCAAAACCCCACGTGTTACGTGCTCTAAACACTCGGGAGGTAACCGGACAACAGGTCGGACGCAAAGAGCAGAGGGAGAGAGAACATACCCTCAGCTGGCGAGGGGCCAGGCCAGCCAGCAGGAACCCCGGGCGGAGCAGGGAGAGGACTTTTGTCCTAAACAGCAGAAGGTGCCACTGAAGTCAGCTGCTTCACAAAACTCTTGAAGCCAGCCGCTGTCTTCCCTAGTGCACGTGCTTCCTACGCGTCCCATCGCCAGCCGCGGCAGAGCGCTGTGCTGGGCGGCAGTGGGGATGGAGAAGGCAGCCGTCCCCGCCAGCATGGCAGCACCCGCAGCTGGGCTTTGTCCCATGCTGCCTGCTCCAGGTCCCCCAAGCTGCACAAGCTCTACCGGCAGCACTAACCAACACACCCATCTGGGTGCTGCCGGTGGTGCTGGTGCGGCACCGCGTTGGGCCAGGCTTGGCCACCCCGGCGGAGGCTGCACGAGCCGCAGGGAGCCCTGGGCAGGAGCCACGGTGAGTACCTGCCTGTTCGTTGCCTGCAGAGGAAGCCCCATGGGACCCCGACGCTACCCCAGCCCAGCCTTTGTTCTGTCTGCACATGCTGCTAGGAAGAAGGAGAGGGCTAACAACTCTGCCTGGGCTAGGACAGCCCTCCGCATGGAAGCCACCTTCCCCGACCTGCTGTCCTCCCGGCTGCTGGAAGAGCCTTGGCGTTGTGGGCCCATCACCCAGAAACTCCTCAGAAACCTAAAGCAAAAGAGAGATGATCTCAGCTGCATTGGGAGGGCTGGGGTCTGGGGCAGTGGGGGCATGGGTGGGGGTCCCACCATGCTGGGAGAAAGCACAGCCCAAACCTGCCATAGGACTGAGCACGGCCAGCCCTACCTTTCAGTGGTGCAGCTTTGCCATCCCATGGCCCCCCCTGCCCCTTTAGGGGTCTCTGAGATATGGTCTTTATGGCAGGGAGCCAAAGCAGCTTCTGTGCACGGGGCTGTAAGGAGAAACCTCTTCTTCCCCCCCCTCCTCAGTAATTAGCCCACTGCGCACAGCACCAAGCTCTGAGAAGGCTGAAGAATGAGGTTTAAATGGGATTTAATGAAAATACCAGCACTACCGTGGCAGAGAGCACTGATGTCACATGGGCTGCACCTCCTTCCATCAGGGCATACGGTACCCTCTGCCCGTTGGGAAGGGCCAGGGCATGGATGGCGATCCCACTGCAGAGAGGCCCAGCTCTGACGGGTCTGCATTTCTCTGAGTGCAACACTCCGCTGCTTTAGTGGCTTTGAATCCCAAAGATTCATAATTTCCTTATTATTTTAAACCCAATCTTATTTAACACGGTATGGTGAGAGTTGCAGAATTACTCAGTATTGATCACAGAAAGGCTGGGCCATGGAGACAAGATCCATGTTGCTATGTGTGGCTTAGCAACATATAAATGTATTCAAACAGAATAATGAAATTATCGTGGGGAAACAAAGCAGCCATCACTTGAGGAGATGGAGGGTGTGGAGGCCTCTTGGAGCTCTTGTTTGCCAAGACAAGGAAGACGGTACTTATTGTTTCTGCAAATATGTGAAACCCCCCCCCCTCCAGCCATCCCCTGCTTACATAAAGGGTGTAATGAATCCGGGCAGTGCGCTCGCTGCAGCACCCAGCTTTGTACAGCCGGGCTGGAGCTCATTACTGCGGAAACGTGCGGCCTCTCTGAGTGAATTGAGTCCTTGGGGGGGGAGCCCTAATACTGCGGGTTGGGGAGGGAATCCACAGGGCAGAGCCTCCGGCCACAGCCCCCCTGCAGAACACCTCAGCTCTGTGGTTCTGAAGATGACCTGGGGTTCACCTGCATTTCATCCACCCTCACGCGTGTTAACGCGGCACTGGGGGCCCATCCCACCTCCCTGCGGACCCCCTGGCCACTTCTTGCCCTTGGAGCCAGCGCGATGCCCACAGCAGGAGCACAGCTGAGGTGCTGGAGCAGAGAAGGGGTAGATCCCACCCCAGACCCAGAACAGCTTTCCTGGGAGACTGCTAGCAAGTCGCTTAAGCTATGAGCATCCCAAGAGTGCCCAGGATCCAGCGCTCCTCCTGCCCAGCCACCCTCCCCGCTGGGCTGTGGGGCAGGCAGGCTCCTCTGGGCTGGGCACGAACTGCAAGCCTGCTGCTGGTACCACCATCATTTCATTACAGCCGGACGGATGTTTTCAAATAAAGAAACCTGGGGCAAAACATGTCTCTTTGCAATAAAGTATTTTGGGAGAAAACAGACAGAAGAGGGGAAGCAGTGTCTGTTGAAATGATTTGTCTCCTGTTCACCATCAAGCACAGAGGTTGATGGTTTTCTTCCCCTGGCAGCTGTTATCCCCAGGAGCTACGCAGCATTTTGCTCTGCTGTACAAGCTGTGAAGACGGGAGCCTGTGCAACGCTGAGCTGCCCTGGGGTCTCCCAGGCATTACTAGCACTGGGCATTACAGCCTTTTATTATTTCTTTTTTAAAGGCTGGAAGCACTCGTCTTTGAGCCCGGTGCCGCACGCCGGCTTGCACGTACACAAGTGTGCAGAGGAGTGCTCTTCTGGTTCAAGGAGATCTTCTCGTTCACCCCAGGCTGAAGGACTGCCCAACCGAGGGCTCCCTCACCCTGGGGCGCGCGAGGAGCCGCTCTCGGTGCTAGAGGAGAGGGTGGCCGTGCTCGGCGCTGCCCTGCACCCACCCGCTGCTTCCATGGCCATTGTGCATGAGGGCAGGCACTCAGCCCAGCCCGGCATCCCCACCGTCCCCTGGGCAGACCCAGGTTTTTAAAAACGTGCTGAGGGCTTACCTGAGGAAACAAAACCAAACTAAAACACCCGCCTCTTTGCACAGCTGGCATTTAATGTGGCTGGATTAAAATCTGCAGGAGCCGGTGATAGTGTGGGGGGACAGAGCACCAATGCACGTGCTGGATGCAGGTCTTGCTGTCTCTGAGACCCCCACTCCTACGCCTGAAAGGCCGCAGCACATTTACTCCTGGATGCCACTGTTTCTGCCTTGCTCACGTGTCCACTGTGGGGAGGAAAGTTGCAATGCTTCCGGGTGGCATCGTCTCGAAAATAGTCTAAGCACACCCTGCTTAGACACTTAATGTGGAGCAAAATCAGAAACCTGCTAATGCACTGCTTCCTTTGACAAAAAAACACGTAACAATGCAGAAAAAATAATATCAATCCATCCCTGGCGCTTCTCCACTGCACTGTCTGCTTGAGTGACCCCACCAGAGACGGCACTGAGCGTGCTGGAAGGACTCAGCAGTGGTTGGTAAAAAACATAAAGGTAAATATGCTACACCCGTAACCGGAGGAGCTGGTGACTTGCCCAAAGCCAGGCTGGGAAGTCGGGGTGGGAGCAGGGAGCTGCGGCTGGCCAGTCTCCCCCCAGCTCTGTCGTTGAGCAGAGGTCTGGGGCTTAGGAGGGATTTCTGGTTTTAATTCTACCCACCTCCATGGTGACATTGGCCTTTCTACAACCTGAAACAGAAGCACCTAAATGGCTGCTTCTAAGCTCATAAATCTAGCCCTGTCTGAACACCCACCCCACCTTCCCTGGCTGCCCTTCTTTGGGAGCAAGTCACTTCTAACACCCGCCGGTGCCTTCTGCAGCAGCTGCTGGTTTAAAATTCCCCGTAGCAGCAAAGAGGTGTTGCCAACCCTGGAAGCGGGCCGGGTCTTGCCAAGCAGCGCGGTGTGCTGGTCGCTGCTGTGCCCCACGAACAGGCTGTGCTGGGGTGCACAGGCAGGGCGCTCAGCATCAGGTCCCTGCAGGTCCCCACTGCCCCTCTGCTCCCTGCCAAGGACCTGCAGCTTCCCTGTCCTGGAGGGGCCCGGGGAGCTGGTGTGCAGCAAGCTGGAGGCACAGAGGGGCAGCAAGAAAGGTGCAGACACACGGGGAGAAACCAGGCGGGTGCTGTGAGATGGGCATCCCCGGCTGAGCCACCACCAGTGCTGCCAGGGCTTCATACCTCTCCCTCATCTGTTCAGGGGGACATGGATCTGCCAACCTGACCAGGACAGCAGCCACCAGCACAGTTTGGAAATAAAAGGCTTCCTAAAGACTAAGCAAAACCCACCAGCCCCCTGGGCAGCCCTCCACCACGCAACCGCAGGCACCAGTACCAGCAGCAACAAAAACCAGAGAAAATGATGTAGGCAAATGTTACCTGAGGATTTGAACGCTGTCAGCTCCACAGCCTGAAAGAGGGGAGAACATGTGTTAGCAGAAGGTACAGGTCTGATTGCTCCTCTGCTGGCTACCCTCCCCCCCCCGGCACGCTCCCCGGGGCCAGGCAGCGCTCCCCCAGCAGCCAGCGGCTGCACCACACTCTCCCTCCCACTGAGCACAGGCAGGGACCTGGAGCCTTCATCCCAGTCCAGAGGGACAGGCACTTTGCAGAGAGCCCCCGGGCACAGTGCCTGTGGGGTGAGCTGCCACTCTGCTCTGCTCACCCTCTTCGGGGACCCATCCAGCCCCGAGGTGACCCAGCAGGCTGGACACCATGCTGGAGACCACAGGAAAATTCAGAAGAGGAGATAGAGCTTTCTCCCCCAAAGAGCACACCAAGCCTCCACCTGATGGTTAATAACTGATGGTTAATGCTCTGCGAGGTGTGGAATTCCTGCTCCCAGCCCAGCAGCCACAAACATCACCAAACAACATTTTAAAAAAGCTGAAACACAAAGAACATCTCGTCTGTGTTTGTATCTTCACCCACTCAATGTTTTGTCATTTTAAGTGTTTTCAAACGTTTTTAAGTAGCATCTTCTCTTCATCCAAACCATTGTGCAGCTGCCAGTGACATTCTTAATTCACCGCTCCTCCAGCGAGTGCCATGACTCATTTAGCCAGGGAGCGGGAAAAACAGCACTGGCTTATGTAACTAAGGAGTTACAGACTGCAGCACCTATCCCAAGGCAGCACCTTATCCACGGAGCGTCGCACCTGCGCCCACCACCTCGCGGGGAAGATGGGCTGGAGCACCAAGAGACGCAGCACCCATCTGCATGGGCAAGGGGCCGTGCCCCCTCTCCCTCACCTTTTGAGGGCTGCTGCATCCATGTTAGTTAGAAGGGAAACAAGTGTGTGAAAAATGCAATGTTGAAGGAGCAAAGATAGAGCGAAATCCTTGGTGACCCTCTCCCGGGGTGTCTGCCCGCTAGGCAAATGCCACAGCCTTGGCATTTCGGAGATCTGCTCCCTCCTAATGCTCCCTGCCTGAGGAAAACGTGGCCCCTGGGCTAATCCCTCTGGCCCACGTCTGGTATCTGGTGCCAGCAGCTTAGCGCTGGTCCTGGTTTACAGAGCCAGCACCTGGCTGGCTGAGAAAAGCATCACCTGCGAATGAATCCCGGTCGGCGTTCAGCACGAGGGGAGGAACGGCATTAGCCACAAGATAAATCAGGAGAGATGAAAATATGGATTTTATTGAGTGGCTTCAAAACGATATGCCAGCTACAGAAGTATTATCTATTGGATAAATAAGAGCTGTCTATGTGACACAGGTTTTCAAAGGATAAATATTAGAGAGGGAGAGAGAGATCCTTCAGTGAGAGACTCATAGGAAAGTAGTGTTGGATTTTATTCTGAGGAAATTACAGCACTTGTATGTCAAGTGCACAAGGACTGATGATCATTTCAATAGTGGGAGATGGAAGTGGTATCAGAGTAGTCAAATTTAAATTGTTCCCTGCTTTCGGGCATACCTCGCTGTGCTCTACATCCCACTCCTGCAGGCAGCACAACCCAGCCTGCCCTCCCTGGACCGATGCGGCTTGCCCACGGCAGGGCCAGCAAGCCCCTGCTCCTGGATTTTAATTTGGTGTCCCTGGGGGAAGTCTCCTGCCTTGATCCATACCAACTTGGTGCTTTCCTGGCTCAGGTTCACTGGCTCTTTCTGTTCCTGTCTGCCCCAGCTAGTCACCCTCCTGGAACAGCAGCATGGAGTTCCCCATCAGCTCAGAGGTGAGCTCTCACCTGGGAAACTGGCTGTGCTGGGGCTCCTCCTCTCCTGCCCCCAGAACACACACCCTCCCCCGCCCCCCTTGCTCTCCATCTTTTGCTCCTACAGAAGACAGCCAACAGTTGCATCTGACTTGGCTACCAGGAGTGGTCACGACGGGCATGAAAACACACAACTCAAATGGTTTAAATTACTTAAATCAATATGCTGCTAACGATGAGCACATATTTTAATAAACCAGAGGCTTCAGGATGGGTATCAGAGCCTGGACTGGCTCTCAGGAGGAGAGCATGGATGCTGGGCTAACACACCGCTTGGTCCCTCACCAACACCCAGCAATTTCTGTAACGCCCTGGGACAGAGGGGATCAGCGTTACCCTCAGTCTGCCCACAGGCTGCACAGGTCCGGCAGCTTCGGGGACTTGCTGGACATAAAGCACGGGATTTGTGCCAGAGCTGGTAACGCTGCCAGTTGCCCTCAGTCCCAGCCCATCGCTGGAACCATCAGACACCGTTCCTATGTCACTACTGTGCTCTGTGTATGGGTGAAGGTGGAAGAATAACAGAAGACATTACATACCGGTCTTTCGGGTGACATAATTGATGAAATCCCCATGGGAATTTTGGCTCCAAAATTTCCTAGGGGGTGAAGCAGCACAATGAGTTTGAAGACTAGAGAGTAGAAATATTCGTGCTTTACTAGAACTCGGTGCTTTGTGTCCCAGGGTATCTCCCACTGAAGCAAAGAGACTAAACATGTTACCTGCATAATTGTACCCACAGTCTTGTTGGAGCGTGCAACACCGTTTTTGTTCCAGAAGCTAAAATCCCTATTTCCTACTGCCACCTTTGCCTCCCCTTCTCCAGTAAACTAATTTTAAGACACAAACGTGGATCCTTGCCTCAAGAGAATGCAATGCAGCATGACATGGTGATGAGACCCCCATGCCCACACCCAGCCAGCCTGCAGGCATGAACCTGACCCCTCTGAGATCCAAATGCACACGGTCCCTGCCTTCCCTGGGAATCCTTCAGCCCGCGCTGCATTTGCAGCACCAGACTCCAGCTGCTCATATGGGCACAGTGTGCAAATAATTCACAGCACCAAGTGAATGTGCAATAAAATTCAGGCCTCAGGAATAACCCTTCACTGTGGACTCATGCCACAGCCTGGAACAACAGCAGTGGAAACCCTTTTATTTTTACCTTTGTTGGTGATGTTCTTCACTGGAGGGTCTCTCTGCACAGGGCTTGACAAGGCACACTCAGCTGCCGGACTCTGTTTCCCTGTCTCCCAGGAGGTCATGTTTCTTGGGCTTGATAAGTAGTTGATGGGATGAGAGCAGTTCTGTAATGACAGGGAAGAGATAGAGGGCAGTGAAAATTGTAACATGAGCCTTTGCTAGATCCAGGTCCACCCTGAAAGATTGATTTCATCTGCAGTGCGGCCCCTGGGATGCTGACACACATCCCACCCTGGTACAGCAGGCTGCTGACCAGTCAGGGTAGATTATCTTTGGGTCTGTGCTGTCCAACAGGGCCGCAAGGAAGGAGGACAGCCTCTGCCATGCTCCCTACATAAGTAAAATAAGACTTCTTTCCAAAATCATCTCCCCAAAGGAGCCCAAACGTACACTTAGGGCCCTCTTCCGGTGGGTGTGTAGTGGATGAAGGGTGCAGCAGGGCTTCCCTGCAACTTACTGTGAACGAGAGCGCTTTTTTCTTCTCCTTCATCCTCCGGATGGCATTCCTCACCTGGAGCAGAGCAAGGACATTAGAGAGGGCTGCAGCAGCTCTAGCAGAGCAAAAGATCTTCCAGCAAGTCATGGAGAAAAAGCAACCACTGTTCCAGAAGCACAGTTGGGGCTACGCTGCCTTTGCACCTCCTACAACCCCATCTACCCCCGAGTGTTGTGAACAGTTGCTGTGATGAGTGGCTGAGCCCCAGCCAGGGGTATCTCTTACCTCGCTGTTGTAGATTGCATAGACCAGGAATATGTACAGGCCCTGAAAAGGAGAGAGTGCAGGAAGGGTTAGATGTACAGCTGGTCTGTGCTGCTTTGTGTGGGAGGAAATGAGTTTGGTGAGCACTAGAAAGGGTGAGGACTGGGCTATGGGGAAAAGGCACAGACAGTGGGCACAGCACAGCCAGGGGCAGCCGAGCAGGTGGGACCTTCCTTAAAATCCCACTTGAGGCCAGGCAATTCAGAGAGAGCCAAAGGAGAGATGCTCCCCCTCCCAGTCCCCCTTCCTTCTCTCTCCCTATTTAATCTGGGGGGAGCAGGCATCCCTCACTGGGTACTCAGCTTCCCAACTCCAAGCTCTCCTGCATTCCCATTCACTCATGCATGGAAAACCCCCCATGAAACACCTTCTTTGGATCTCAGAAGCAGAAACCACCAGGAATTGCAAGGGGAATTAAGCACCGACCCCAGAGTGGGGGGCTTTTGCCAGCCTCCTGCAGACCAAGCGCAGCATGATGCTGGGGACAGTTCCCCTGTCCCACGCAGTGACAGACAGTATTAACAGGGACCTGTGACCCAATTTCCGTGGGGTACAGACCCAGAGGCTTTGCTCAGCGCCAGTCTGGACACGGCTTTCTCCACCCTGCCCGCATGCCGGAGCTCCGGCAGCACAGTGTTGGCCACCCTCTCCCTACCCGCCGAATCAGTGCTGTTGTGTGCACACACTGAGGACCAGCAAGCAATGACATGCTCTGCCACAACCAAATGGTCAGCCACAGCTACGTACCCAGGGCTGGTGTGGGATGTGCTCCGGGATGTTCTGGGCAGGGCCAGCACAAGCATTGCCTGGAGGCCACAGCCTGGGGCTAATTACAGCTCCAGACCAACGATTTTGGCCTTAAGGCAGCACTATCTGGCCCACCAGATTTATGTTATATCTGTGGGGTGTTTGTTATCGCAGCTAAATAAATCAGCTGCAGCAAGAAAAGTAATCCATCTTGTCTTCAATGAGCCTGGCTCTTCATCTGCGCGCTCTTGGCAGGCGTGATGGTAGCAGTACCCTGGCGCCGTGCCATGACCTGTCCTTCAGCCAGCAATGCTGGTCACTCCCCCAGACCACATTTCTGGTCAGGCTGCCAAGGCAGGTCTTCCTTGAAATAATCATTCTGGATGAGCATGGGGAAGGGGGGTGGGGAGCGGCGAGAGCGGCTGGGAGGAGAGCAAGGAAGGAGAGGAGGCCCAGCTGCGGCAGCGGGCGGAAGCGGAGATGTGGCTCTGGAGGAGGCTGCTCCTGCCCGCGCTCCTGCTCGCTCTCCATCTCCTCCCAGCATGGCCCGCAATGCCCCTTTCCCTACGTCTCCCTGCTCACAGTGAGGCCGGTGCTGCATGGCCACAGGCCAGAGCGTGGCACATGCTGGGACCTACAGAGTGGGATGGATGCTCCAGCCCGGTGTCTGTCTGTCCTGCTCCGTCAGCACACCCCACCTGGGAGCAACGCTGTCCCCTGCTCCTCCCTCACCAGACATGGGTGAGCGGCTCTGAGAGTCCCTGCCCTGAGCCGGCCTCAGGACCATCCTGCCAGCCTCACAAGCCCAGGTGAAGCCAGTTTTACCTACGCTGTTTCTTATCAGCGCCTGCACCCAGCGTTGGGTGCTTGGCAGGGTGTTGGTGCTGCTACCTCCGAAATCGTGGGCTAGAGGGAAGGCACTGCCACCTGGTCACCAACCTGCCGGGCAGCCCGCTCCGGCACAGCACCGCTCGGTGTTGCTGTTCAGTCACTCGGCTGAATTCCTGTGCTGCCTGGCTAGAGAAAGAGTTGTCATGTTTGGTGTCGACGCACAGAGTAGCCTTGAAAACAGGCTTGGGTTTCCGCAGATAAACAGAAAGCGGTCAAACAAACAAACAACCGCAGCAGCTAAACTTCCCTGCACAACAGCAGCGCATGAAGCACCATGCTGGCCTCAAAGGGAGTTCCAAGGCGAGCCGTAAGACAGTCAGCAAAGGGGCTGAAATGGGATGGTTTTATCCCTGATTCCTCTCAACTCCAGACCTTCCCACCAGCATCACAATTTCTCTTCCAGGGTAATCTGCAAATTGACCTGAGCTTGGTAATCAAGGGACAGAAAGCAAACAATCACAGCACATCCACGGGGAAACCCCCGGCCCCCTGTCCACGCCACAGCCCCGGCTCCCGCTGAGATTTAGGAGAACGAAGAAAAACAAAAGCAGCAATAACTTAGAAAGCAAGGGAAGAAAACAAATCCCGATCCAGCAAACACCTAGCTCCTATCTCACCCAAGGCTTGTGAGAGAGAGTCTCAGGAGATGTATCATCCAGAGGACACGTTTATTCATTTCAGGAAGAAAACCCCTATGTCCAGCACCCGTGTTCTGGCAGCCAGCATCCCACGCCTCTTCTGCTCAATAACTTAAGCATGGCATGAGCAGGCAAGGAGAACAGATGCTATATTTCATTACGGTTAGGACAGGCCTCCTGCCACCCTTTTGATATCCTCAATAGTGGAGATGTGGAGAGGCGGTCCTTGCCTGGCCTTGGAACATCCCATCTGAGAGCCGACGGATGTGCGTGAGCAGCACCCGGCTGCTGGATCAGCGCCAGGCACAGGCAGAACATCCCTGGAGCAACCACCCATCTTGTGCACGTGGTGATAACGCCTGAATTTCACCCTTGGAGAGCTGGGCCAATGCTACACTGAAACCGGCCAAGTATGCCAGAGGGAAGCACTGCAAACTCCCGCTCCGCATGTGAAAACGACAGCGAGGGCCATTTTCTATTGCATCCAAAGGAAAAAGGGAGATGGGGGATCCACTTGGATCCCAGTGGTTTGGAGGGTAGTGCCCAGTTGCTCTCTTCACTTGGACCCCCTGCAGTAGTGTTCGTCCTGGGCAAGGGACTCTGAAAAACATACCCCTGAAGGTGCAGCGCAAAGGGATGGGACTGACTGCGTGGGTACCCCCAGGCACTATTGATGGGCACAGGTATAGTCCCGAGGGGAAGGGGGTCTGGGTCCGTGCCCGCTCCCTCGGCTGGCTCCCACTGGGGACCCTGCCCGTGGCAGGAGCAGCGGTGCTCAGTGCTGCTCTGGCTCCATCTACAGCTGCTTCCTCTCGGGGTTTGGAAAGCCTTTGCCAACAAGGGGGACAATGCTTTGAGTCACAGGGGCAAGCACATGTTCCGGGATGTTTCGTCAGCATGTGTCCCTGAGCCGCAGGCGTCCTGAGGTCCTGGGAACAGAACCACCGCAGCGCAGCACCGAGTGCTCCAGGCTGCTGTGACAGATACCGCTTGCTCTGCTCTCTTAGCCATGCACAGGCTGGATAAAGCTTTAAACTCTTGATGACATCAGTAAACTTAGAAGCAAATATTAAGGATTGCTTTACACCCCAGAGTTACTTTCTGCCCTCCAGAGATCCCTATCAATACTAATACTAACATCACTCTGGAGGGTGGTGGCATTCAGGAGCCACAGGAGACACCAAGGCAAGCAAATAGCTTTAAAAATGTAGTCAGATGATGCCGCTTGAAGAGGAAAGGAGAGGCTGAAGGAGATGACGTGACTCACCCAAGGTCTTGCAAGTCAGAGCTAGAAAGAGCACACACGCTTGCAGCCTCCACGTGCGAGGCTCTGATCACCAGCCCACATCGCACTCCATTCCCCCTAACACTCCTGCATCCCACCAGATGCCAGCGCCACTCTCACTGGGCACTGGGAGCATCCCTGGGGGGTGCCTGCATGGCTGCAGACAATATAGATTTTAGGGGTAAAGATTTTCAGTCCTCGATTCTTAATTCTACTTCTCATCTCTGTTTGATGAAGCTGACCCCCAGGCAAAGGGGGCGTGGTCCTGCCCCTACGGTTCTTAGGCCACAACCTCTAAGTGCGTCTGAACATGAACCAGATGAAAACCACCCATCCTGGAACACGGTCTCCAAGCAGCAGTCAAGCACACCATGGCTGGGAGGGAGCCTTGAGCTGCTCTCCATGAACAGCCCTATTCTGGCACTGACACTGGCACACACGGCCCGTTCCTACTCGGTAGGAACGAGGCTCATTTCACTGATGCAAACAGCAGCTGGGATGTCTGCCCCCGGAAACCGTACAGTTCCCACCTTAATTATCCGTTGAATGACCAGAGCAAAACTCCAATAAAGACCCCTACGAGCACATCAGTTTGTAATTGTCATTTTGAATCACAGGATGGTTTGGGTGGGGAAGGACCTCAAAGCCCACCCAGCCCCACCCCCTGCCACAGGCAGGGACACCTTCCATAGCCCAGGTTGCTCCAAGCCTCATCCAGCCTGGCCTTGGACACTCCCAGGGATGGGGCATCCACAGCTTCTCTGGGAACCTGTCCCAGTGCTCCCCCACCCTCTGTAGAAAGAATTTCTTCCTGATGTCCCATCTCAATCTTCCTCTTTCAGTTTAAACCTGTTACCCCTTGTCCTGTCACTCCCTGCCCTTGGAAAAAGCCCCCCCCCAGCTTTCTTGTAGCCCCCCCCCAGCACTGGAAGGTGCTCTAAGGTCTGCCTGGAGCCTTCTCTTCTCCAGGCTGAACAACCCCAGTTCTCTCAGGTGAACAAGGTCTCCAGGGCTGTATTTCATATCTTGGGAACTTAGTTTCCTCAGACAAAAGAGCACAGCGGCTTGGGAAAGCTGGGCTGGGCTTCAGAGCTGACACATGGCCCTGTCAGGAGAGGCAGAGTACACTGAAGCACAAGACACGGCAGGTACCTGCCTGGCTGCAATGTGGGGGTCTGCTTGGTTCAGGACTCACCTGGAGGG
The DNA here is from genome assembly GCA_027574665.1 of Rhynochetos jubatus. Lineage (NCBI taxonomy): Eukaryota > Metazoa > Chordata > Aves > Eurypygiformes > Rhynochetidae > Rhynochetos > Rhynochetos jubatus. The sequence goes on from CM050671.1 coordinate 1,222,667, forward strand.
AGTTCAGCACGATGAAGACATAGGCCCAAACGATGCTGAGGTGGACGAGGACCCCGCATACCCAGGTCAGCCCCAGCACAGGCAGCAGCACCAGGATGGGCTTGGCCGTGGCCCTGTCAGGAAGAAGAGCTCAGGGTTACCTGGGCACATTTCAAACACTACACTGGCACCCACCCCCCAGCTCTCCATGGGGGTTCCCTTGTCACACCCCACATCCCTGAGCCCTGGCAAAGCACCCCAGCCTGCCAAACGTCCTTCCTGGCTCTGCAAACCCTGCCCAGACCCTCGCCACGATCTGCCTGGGGCATCTGCACTGGGTTACAGAGCACGAGTGGATCTGCCCTGGAAATTGCTCCGTGGGTTTAGGAACACCCTGGCCTGTATCTTGCAGTTTAGGAGAAAATTCCCTTGCCTCCATGCTGGAGACAGCTCTCCTCCCCCAGCAAGGGCCTTTCAGACAACGTGTCCACCAATAGGCACCCAAGATGGTAGGGATGGAACAAATTCCTTTGCAATCAAAAATAGTTGAGGGGGAAAGAATTAAACATTTTACCATCCAGCCCCCAGTGTGCCAGCTCTGCTCTTTATTTATCACCGAGAGTTAGCAAGAAGGGAGCTCTTTGACGTCATTAGCCACGAGAAAACAGCTATTTTTCCCTCAAATGCTGCTACAAGGAGGGCTCCTGTATTTGTTTTATTAGCATATGGATGTCACTGTGCCCTCCAGTGATGCCCTATCTTCGTGCTTCTGTAAATTTGGGAAAATTTATTTATGATACAGGGGAACAATGCGTGTCTGGCAGGGGTATCCGGCGCCAGCTAACAACAATAAAGATTCACAGACAATGATAAAGTAATGACTCGAGCAGCAGTTTTTTAGAGGTCTCTCTATATTGACTGATTACAGAAGTCCACGCTGCCTCTCTCCCTATGTATGTAAGCCCCACCAGTGGTACTTTCAGTCCACCAAGTCCCAAACTTGCATAGAAATGCTCTTTATAACTGCAAACAGCCCAAACCCCTGCACTCTCTCCAGCTGGCACCCTTCTGCGGGACAGACGCAAGAGCTAAGGAGGGGACAGGTGTGACACAAATTCAGTTATGACCCCTTCAAACTGCAATGTTCTGCGAAGCAGAGAGGAGACGCTTCTGCGGATCAGATTAAAATCCATGGAAACTGGGCACCTAACTGGGTCCCTTGGTTCCTTAAAACACCTCAAGTTGCTACCTCGCCTCCCTGCGGTGGCGTTTTACGGGGCTGCACGCCTGCCAACAAGCTGCTTAGCAGCACGGCAGGCTGATGTTGGCGAAGGGGCTGACAGCCCGGCAGCGTGACCTGCGCTCCCACGCGCACCGTCACCATTGCAGACGATGGGGATGCTCACACCGGCCATTCCCAGACCCAGAGTGCTGCTCCTGGTGATGCCAACGGGCCCAGCCTAGCTTTGATGGCAGCAGCCACTGCCAAGGGGCTCCTGCCCCAAAGCGTTGAGATGTCAGAGGGTGAAGTGCAGATGTGGGAGTCCAGCACCGCGTTCCCGAGGCTGAAAGTGCCGGCTGGGCTTCCCAGTGGCACAGGCATTAGGGCAAACAGACTACCTCTGGGTGACGCACCGTAACCCTGGATGAGGAAACCCTTTCTGCCCTGACCCCCAACCCACGGCCTTTCGCTTCGCCAGGGCAAAGACTCTCAGCTTCACAGTAATTCCACCAGTTCATACCCAGAGCAGCACGGCTGGGAAAACCAGCCCCTTCCCTGCTCACCATATCTGTATTCCAATCTGGTTCTCCAGGCTGCTGTGGGGAGTCAGCATCTTGGATCTCCGGCGAGCACTGGAGACAGTCACCATCACCACCCGGAACAGCACGAAGGTGTTCACCTGTCAGAGAAGAGCCGTTGGACCCAGCAACCCGTAATCTCAGCTCCAGCGGGAGGACTCTTGTCTGCTGGGAACTCAATAACTAAGTTTTGGAATTTGGGGAGGAACCTATCACTCCTGAGAAAGCAGTGAATAAAATACTTTATAGAGCTATCCGCACAAGTGTCAAATTTATAAAACTTATCTTAAAACTTCTTCTGCAGAATGTCTTCTTTTTAAGTGTCTACTCCAGATCCCTTAAACATTGCACCTTTCCCTGCCACTACGCTGCTGTATAATGATGCTGATCCTGCTTCAAGGACACAGATGTTCCCGTATCCATCAGACCTTTAGTTGAGGCAATGTCACAGTCAACCTACACATTTATCTACATTCCTCATTTAACAGCCAGGACAAGAACTGGTCAGCAAAATTTTCTTAAAGCACTTTTTTTTCTATCAAAAAGCTGCTTTGGTTAAAGAGATTTATTTGTGTTGTGGAAGCATATATAAAGCATACTAAAATTCTCCTACAAAAGCACTACGGGCCCTGCGAGCACGCGCCTTAGCTAGGAAAGTGCTGACACCCCTGACTCTGCAATGCTTGCCGGAAAGCAGACACGAAGGAATCACACCTTCCCGGCAGGGTTTGGCACTTACGGCCAGGATGAAGAGAACAGGCCCCACAAAGGCCCAGATGACATTGGTCTGGATGTTCAGCCAGCAGTGGTTGTCCGCCACATACTTGTTAAAGGAAGTTGCAAGGGTCACCCCCACGATAACGACTGGAAGGCCTGCAGAAAAATCCCACAGAATAAACTCCAGGAGAAGCAGAGATGCCCCACACAGGTCAGCCATGCTCCAGACAATTGCCTCCACCCCCCCGTGAGCAGACACGCTCCAGCGTGAGCCAGCTTAGCCTCTGAAACCCCACGAGCAACATCAATTTACTGCAGCTGAAATCTGTCCCGGCTCTGCAAACCAGATTTATACGCTGTCAGCATCATTCTCCTAGGTATAAAGCATTCCAAGTCCCGAGTCCTGATCAAAGCAATTTACTCCTCAGATTGCTTTTTTAACAAAATGGACAATCATAGTCGTAAAAAAATCCAAAATATTTTAACCAGTTGTCCCATGTCCAGCCAGGTGTGTGTTTTGCAAGGAGCACTGACCTAAAGAGGGTACTCTGGTATGAAACCCAGCTTATTCAAATGAATACTAGGTCCCTCAAGGGCTCACTCAGAACAGAGGGTGCTTAGTCAGGAACATATTTATATTTTAATTACTATCAGAGAGTAGTAATGCTCTCCAAAAACTTACCATAAACTTTTTTATTGAACTCTTGGTTTTAGAAAAAGAACAGAAATGCTTTTTAACTTACATTCCAAGACTGGAGATTCGACAACTAACGGTAGGAAAGCCTCTGCAGAGCAGTGGCACCCAGCTCTGCTGTCGAACCAAACCAAACATTGGTGTGACTGCACCGCTACCAGGGAATCGCTCCTATCGAAACTTTTGCTAGAGAAAAAAATCTGACACATTTTTCCAAGTGCCCAACACAGAGGAGTCTGTAGATACCCCAGCCTGTCACATAGTAGAACTTCATCCTCCTGTCTTCACTCATGTTGACTGCTACCACTTTGCTCCACAGGAGAAGCCCCTCTACCAGCATCCAGGAGAAGGCTGCCATGAAGAAGAGATGAAGGCAGGCAGTGACTGTGAAACACAGCACCTGGGGGGGAAGAGAAATCACACGCCGTTTCAGGAGGAGTCCTCTGGGAGCTTCTGCGTGTGCACGGCAACCTGCAAACCATGCAGCAGAATACGCAGAAATGTGTTTAGGCATCAACAAGCACCAGGAAATGTTCTTGAAATTCCAACACATGGCTAGCCCAACCGCTGCAGCTCACACTCATTTCACCTGTGCGACCGAACCACAGAAGGGGGAACCGATACCATCTTTTCCCGCAGCTCTTGGTCTTTCCCTGCAGGTGTCTCATCTCAGAGCTGCTTGATCCAGCCCAGGGATGTGAAAGAACACAAGGAATGGGACAGAACCATACGTTGCTGGTTTATAACTGTGTAAATTTCCTGAAGGTTTTGTTGTCAGAAACAAAGTGTCAGGAGAAAGTGAATTTTCCCAATGTGTATATACATATCGCCACACACAGACACAACTCTTTCCTAGTTGCAAGTTACAGGTCATTAATGAAACATTAACAAAAGGGATTATGCTTCTGTGTGTCCTAACAGTAATGCTTGAGCAGGCCTGGTGCTGCTGGCCAAACAGGACACTTCCTCACGGGCTCACCTGGTTGGTCTTGGCCAACTCGCTGAACATGAGCAGAGCTTCTGCTGCAGCTAATGCAAAGATGAGGTTCTTGTGCACCGTCGTGCGTTCACTCTTGGGGACACTGAGGAAGGAGAGAGGAAGCCCTCAGCTGCGCTCAAAGGAAAGGCTGCACATGTTCTTACTAGCCTGGCTGGGCTGTGCAGACCTGCCCGGGTGACCTGCAGCGTTACGACACTCACTGCAGAGATGACAGTTGGATGAGGCAGGGTGCTGCCTTGGTGTGCAAGCACTTGGGGCAGTGGCTCAGACCTTGGCCAGTGCTCCCAGGCAGCGAGAAGGAGGTGGAGGGAGCCGCTGTTGTGCTCACAAGGCAAATTGTTCTTGCCGAGTGATACGGAAGGGTTTGCAATTCAAGGAAGAGTCTTTGCTCCATTTATTTTACAAAAATTAACTCTAGCAGAGCAGCTTTTATGGTAAACATTGTCGTTGATAACCTTTCCACAGGCGCCCAGGTGCATGCACAGCTCATACAAGCATCTCCACAGAAACAACCAGCACTGCACCCCCTCCCCAGCCAACAACCACCGCTGCCTTCCCTCCCCTCCGCTACTGACCACCACTGCAGCTCCCCAGCCTCTCCCCGTGCCCCTGCATCACCCCCCACTGACAAAGGACACCTTGTTTGTACACTTGTTCTGAAGCAAAACAGCAAACAATAAATACAGAGAAGGCCACGAGCATCTGGGCTTTTCTTACCCAACTGCCAAGAATAAAATGAAGGTAACAGTCAAGGCACAGAAGGAAACTCCACATCCAATGAAAGTCAAGGTCTGCAGTGTGAGTTCCTCCTTGGTGGTCCTCTGCTCCAGCCATGAAACAACAGAAAACAACCCCCCTACGAATTAACCACAGACTGCTCGCAGTCCTGGCATCCACCGCACAGAGAACGGCTCCTCGCTCACCTGCATCTCGTACACCTGCAGCAGCACGGCAAAGTTCGTGGTGTGGTTGCAAAAACAGGCAGTGGAGTCTGGGAGAGATGTCACCACAGAGCAGCCGGCTGTGGACCACACCCCGCCAGCCTCTGGGCTAACGTGGAGCAAAAAACAGAGAAAACACATGGAACTGACCATCCGCTTCAACAGAAAGCCGAGGTGTTTGGGGAATTTCATTCTCCCAGAAGAAGCAGAGTTGAAAAGAGGAAGAAGAGGGTATCAAAGGTCTTCATATGGCCTTCCCTTTGGCTCATCCTGTGTCTCAGCAGATCTGCCTTATCCATCAGGCACAAGAAAATAGGTCTAGTGTCAATGTGTGTATTAAAAAGCACAGTTCAGCCCCCACTGCCTTAAACAGAACTCAGCAATTTCACGGCTCTGGGAAGAGCTCCATTTACAGCATGTTCCCTGAGAGCATCACTGGACCAGAGATGTCTAATCCCCTCCGTCGGCTTGGCCTGCCATATACCCTGCGCAGCTCCACTGGACTCTCGATTTGCAGGACAAACAGCCCGTCTCCAGCCAGCCAATTGCTCTCCGCTGCCCGGGCAGCTAGCAAAGCTCCAGATCCCAATTCCCTGTGCAGGGACCATGGCTGCAGCAGGTCAGCTCTGCCCTCACTAGGCAGCACTGCCACTCTGAGCCTGCTTCAGTACCAAGGGAAGATCAAATTCAGATCAAGGCTAGTGGAAGTGTTTGTGCACCAACAAGCTGCCTCCACAAGCACCCTCTTCCCACCTTCCCCAAACTGATCCTTGCCTGTTGCAAGACTGGCACCCTACAAAGGGTTTTTTTGCACTTCAATGACTTAATTACCAATCCATAATATATCACAGTCTCAGTGTTCTCACTGTGGTGACATTCAGCAAAAACACATCTCAGTGCCAAGCAGTATTTATGAGGCATGGGAGTCGGGCACGTCTGTTGGGCTATATATCTTGGGCCAACCCTTCTTTGTTGCAGGCAACAATCATAATTAACTGGGGTTTTCAATTTTAGTTGCATATATCTCATTAAAGGTCACTTGCTTGTGAGTGACTTTTCCAAAGGAAATCTTCCCAGAAGAGTGCTCTACTCCAGCAGATAGAGGATGCCAGCAGGCAAAGCAGGCAAAGAATTACAGCTCCCTACTCTTACCGTTCTATTTATATTGTTATGTTCTGTTTTGCAGTGAAAATAAATGCTCATAAATCTGGGGACGCGAACCAAAACAAGGCACCTGAGGCTGAAGTTCCAGAAGGCACAGATGGGCCCCACGAGCTTACTGGGAAGGTCCTGCAGGCAGAGATGGAGAAGAGATGACACAGCCACGCACGTACTGTATGCAGACAGGGTCCCTCATTAGGCTGCAACAAGGCAGCACAGGACAAACACCTCCCCAGGGAAAGAGGGGTCAAGGTGAGAGAGCTGGGCATGGGACACCCCTAAGTCCAAGAGCTCTGGGGGCCTGGAGCAAAGGCTCGGCACAGGGCCAGGCTGCGGGAGGCTGCCGGCAGTGGCTGGGAAGCAGATCCTCCTCGGGGTACCTGGACTCGGTGCTGCAGGCGGTAGCGCACAGACGTGCCAATCTCCTGGTAGTCGCTGAGCAGAGCGGAGGAGATCACAGCAGTGCCCACCGCGGTGCTCGGGAACCTGCGAGGGAAAGCGTGCTGCTACGGGCACAGCAACCACGGGCCGTGTCCCGAAAGCAGGACGGCTGGAGAGATCCAGATCCTTCTGGAGAGCTTCAGTGCCCCCAGCAAAGGGCTTGGGCACAGGGCAGACCCCCCCCCCCCCCCCATATTCCCTGGCACTCCGAAGCCACCACCTCCCGCCCCGGAGCTGCAGGTGAGCGCCCAGAGGCACCGGAGCATCCGCAGCGGCTGAGCCGAGGGTCCCGCGCTGCGAGCGCTGGATGCGCGGGCTGCCGCCCCCCCTAGTGTCCGCTGCGCTCCCGGGCACCGCCGGTACCGGCCACGGCCCCAGCCCGGCCCAGCGGAGCAGATAGCCCCGGAAAACTCGCAGGCGGCGCCGCGGTGCATCTCAGCGCCGGCGCCCGGCTCAGCCCGGTCCCCCCGGCGCGCGGACTCCCCTTTCTGCTGTCCGCATATTGGACAAAGCAGGGGACAGGGACAAGTGGGATGGAGCAGGGTGGAGGGGACCCCATAACAGAGGCACTGAGATTCAACACAGAGCTGGCAATCAATTCCTTAGTGGCTAAGGGGCCAGCCGTGGGGCGCAGGGGGGTCCGATTCACTCACTTTTGGCCCTTGTCAGTGGCAGCCGCGTCCTGGAAGGCAGCACCGTGGTCCACGCTGGCCAGGCCACGCTGCAGGCAGCCGTACCCGAACCACATGTTTTTCATGGTGACTCTGTGGAGACCTGGACAGGGAGAGCGTTGAGGGACGGGTACAAGCAGCTCTGAGCAGCCCTTGCTTCAGTACCCCTGCCCCAGTCTGGGGGTGTGACGCTGGGGGTCCAGGGCACCCGCTGTGCCCATAGAGAGGGTGTAGATAATCTCTCCCTTGCAGCCCATCTCCCTTTCACCAAGGGCATCTCCTCCCCACACTTCTCCAGACGGCATGTGCGTGGTGTAAAGGGTTCCTGCCGTTAAGGAAGACACTGCAGAAGTGCCATGGGGAGACCCAGGGAAGCACAGGCGTCATAACCTACCTCTGGCTTTCAGTCTTTGCATTTCTTCTGCAGGAACTTCAATGAGGTCATGTTTGCCTTTCTCACGGCTCTGGACCAGGTACACCCTACTGCTCAGCTCTGGCCTGCTCAGTTCCAGCTTCCTGACCTCTATCCCTGTGGAAGGGGCAAAATCAGGTACTGACCCAGGGTTCAGCCTTCTCCCAGAGCTACTGCTACAGCAAAGTACCACCAAGGACTATATATAACCCCATCCAAGACACAGCAGCAGCAGCAGACAGATCCCTTCCAGTGCAAACCAGGTACAACCGGGCTCAGGTTGTCTCCTGCATCCAAAGGTTTCTTACAATCCTTTCACAACCACAGCGTGAGAGATGCCTCCCACACTGTGACCCTTCTGCACGAGGGAAATGGGGAGAAGGCTGTAGGATTAGCCAGAGATGAGCCAGAGGAGGAGGGGGGCTGGGAGTGGACTTGGACTGGGAACCAGATGGGATGACTAAGCTGTGTCCAGTGAGATGCCCTCCCTGAGCTCTGCCAGTGCCACTCACCGACATTTCCGTGCTGGATCGTGATCTTTGTCCTCCCGGCCGTCAGCAGTGGGGCTAAGTGTGACACCATTCTGTCGCAGAGCTCGACAACAGCCATGGGCCCTCTGATAACCTGCAAACACAGAGAGAGCAATGGAAACTGCCAGCTCACTCTTCCCACAGCTCACAAGGGTTTTCTTAAATGCTTGGTCCTTGGCAGAAAAAGAGAAGTTGGGACCCAAGGCTTTTGTGTTTGCTTTTCTTTGATTTCTTCACTAAAGGATGTTCCCAATTCCTTCAGCAACAGAGACAGGACTGGCAACGAGGGAAACTTTCTGATCTTTATAAAAAGCCATTATGCCAGCACAGAAATAAATAACAAGCTTCTGTAAAGAAAGTACTGATTTTTCAGATCTGACTCCTGATTTTTGCAAAGCTGTAGAACAACCATCCTCTCTTCCTGGAAAAGGCTTCACCCAGAAATAAACTCCACTGCTGGAAGGGTAGCAGGTGATTGGCCCCCTCACTCAAGGTCCTGTGTGTGTTGGGCAGCACAAATGCCACCCCTGTAGTACACAAACTCAAACCCTTTCTCCTTCAGCAGATACATCTGCTGCACCAGCTAAACTGGGCCAGCACTGGTTTTATGCCACTAGCGAGAAGCCGTGAGTAATTATGGCTACAGAGACCTAAGCGACTCTAAGCGATGAGGTAAACTTGAACTATTCAGCATCCTTTCATCTCTGGAGGTCCCTGGCTTGGTTCCTAGAGCACTGGCCAGGCCAGACACTGTCACACAGTGACAGTTGTGGGGAGTGCAGGCCCCACAACGGACACAAAAGACCTGCATGAGAAGGGAAGAAGCCGATGAAGAAAATCCTAATGGGGGTAGGATGATGGAAATCCCTCACACAAAGCCTGACGGTGTTTTGAACAGTGTGGGGGCTAATGACAGATAGCTCCTTGGCAGCCCACCCACGGAAAACACACTACCACATAAACGAAAGGTACTTCCCTGCCAGAGACAGCAGGATGCGGGAGCAAGGAGTCTACAAAGCACCGGGAGCTGCACGCACAAGATGAACAGCTGGGACATGCGTTACCTGGCTGACTGATGACCACGTTTCAATATTCTGCTCTTCCAAGATTAACTCAGTCACTTCCACAAAATATTGGCCCAACTGCTCCAACATCTCCAGCTCCTCTCCCTCCTCGACTTCCACATCAGAAACTTGTTTCAGCAGCTGAAGCACCACAAGGAGGTCGGACGACTCCAGCACGCGTGTCTCTCCTTCCCTCAGGACAGTTGCCAAGGTATCGAGAGCACCAAGAGCAACAGAAAGGTTCATGTCTTGCACATCACTTGGGAAGATGTTCTCAGGAATCTGCCACAGAAAAGATGCTTTAGTTCAGTGCAGAGCCCTGATTCTGCCCCATCATCAGCTATGCCTTGGCAATGCCCTGCATGCCCTCGCTGGTGTAAGGACACCTGCCTGACCAACCAGGCGTATGGTAGGGGAAGTGGAGCTGCCTGGACATTCTGAACTCTCTGTCCAGCCACTCAACCTCAGTGAGAGGAATCAACCTGAAGAAACACTGCTTGTTTGTTCACAGCACGAGTTACGGAGGTGCAAACAAGTGACTTCAGGCACCAGCAGGTACCAGCAAGTCCACCCCAACATCTCCTGCCTGCTCCCGGCGTCAGCTGGCATGGCTGGGGCTGCAGGACTCACCACAGTCCTCTCTGCAAGCGTGTCCATGCGTCCGACAAGAGAATGGCTGGATCCCAGCTGAGCTTTCTTCAGTTGCCAGTATGCATCTGAGAATCAAAGAAAAGCATAACCATTGCTGCAGGCTAGCGGTGTGGTTAACACATGCCATGTTCAAAGAATGGTCCTCAGATGGCGAGTAAATCTGCAGGACAGACAGGACAGGGAGACTCCACAGCTGTATTTTATTTCTAGTACAAGATCCCATCTGGAGAGACAGTCCAACACTTCTTTTTTGCCTCCTCCCCATCTCCCCCTGGCCAAAGAGTCTGGAGACGCCTGGACTGGGAGACACTCTACAGCATTGCATCCAGAAGCCACGTAACATGTACAAGCACTGCTTAACTGGAGAACAGCAAACCAGCCTGTCAGAGTGCATGCATCTGAAGCCCTGTCCTGGCTACACCATGTATTGCATGCGATCTCTTCAGAGCAGGCACGAGGCCTCTCCGTCACTGGCCATCATCCTAGCTAGCACCTCCAGAGATGAATGCTGTGGAAGTTATGAATAAATAAATAACAGATGCTGTACCCTTTCTGTAGCGACAGATAAAAGGCAAAGACTGCAAACAAGACACGTAACTGAATCCACTGCTGCCAACTTCCAAGACTCGGCATTCCTCAACAGGCCCTGTGGAAACACACACAAAGAGAAGGCCCACGTTCCCCAGAGACATGCCATCCCCCGGCAGGTATCACACTTCCTGCAAGCAACCCACAAACCCTGTTGAAGACAAAGACTGCAAACTGTTCCTTAAGCAGCCCCATGGTTGAACCGGAGCAGGGACCAAGCTCAGAAACTGCTCCAAACCTGCCTGGTAAACCTGCTCCTTCCTCCTGCCCAGAAGGAACTCGGAGGAGGTGGCAGTGCCAGGCCCCAAGTTCGTGTTTTATCAATAATGTCACGCCGGGCTGGCTGAGAGACAGGTCCCTCCTCCCAGCAGAACATCGGAGCAGCAGGTGTGCAAACCCCGGGAAACAGCATCACTGACAAATAAGCCATTTCTCGCAGTAGAAGGGGAAGCCTGTAATTAGCGCAGGGACATATGAACAACGGTCTTTGCAAGGGTTGTTGCAGGGATCTTCAATGACCCAGGGTTTAATGATGCCTTAAAGTACCATTTGGAAACTGCCCAGCCCAGTTTTGAACCTGCCTGTGCTTTCCTTCCCGAAGGAGAAGCATCATTCCACAAACTGCACCAAATTCCCTAAGGATGGGACTTGCTTCTCGGATCGTCCCTGCGTGCTGACCCCCCACTGCAGGAGGGAGCTGAAGCAGCGAGGGGAATGAGACTTACCCGGGCAAAGAAACTGTGCGGTCACTGCCTGAACGGTGCTTTCAACCTCCAGAGCGTTCGAGCTCCACCCAAACACAAGGTCTTGCTCTACCACCCTGCACGACCGAACTCTCTCAATCTGCTCCGCGCCGAGGACTTTCTGCCAGATGTGCAAGTCGGTGATGTTCCCACTGAAGGACTCTTTCGCCCTGAAGGTGCCCCCCAGGGAATCCTGATCCTGCCCAATTATGAAAGTCCCCTGGCCATAGATGGCCTGGGGGGCAGACGGCCCCGCAGCACACAAACCGCTGGCAGACGCCCTCCTTTTACCGTCGGCATAGATGGCCCAAGTGCCGTTTTCCCGCTGCCAGGTCACACAGAAGTGATGCCACTCTCCGTCAGCACGGAACATGGGCAGGTATGGGGAATGGTGCCCGTGGACTATAAGAGCAAATCGAACAAAGCCTTCCTCGTCGACAAAGCCACGGAGCTGGAACTCATTAATAAAAGCCGGCACAGCATAGGAGAAGATGGTAGCGATCTCCTGGGTCCTGGTGTCCCACTGGAGGTGGGCGCAGGCTGTGACAGCAGGCAGTGCAGGGAAGTCAGAGAGCACCTTCACGTATTTTGTGTCTGTTTTGTCTCTGAATACCAGGACTGGTACGACGTGGGCCCCTAGAAGGAGAAATTTCAACCAGGGTAAAGGAAGAAGCATGGGCCAGAGCCTGCTCATCTTCCACTGGGATGGAACCATCATTCCCATCTGCCTCCTACTCAAGCTAAGAACTCATGGAACCTGCAGGCAAGGACATCCCATAAGCCTGCAGTAAAGGCTTCTACTTCTCCTGTGCCTGGAGAGGATGAGGAAGGCAGGCACGCTGAGATTGCATCACTTCAGCCAGCGTGATTTACAGAAACTTAGATTTCTAGCAAATAGGATTCCAAACAATGAACCTGGAAGGAACAGCGTGTTCCCAAGCATCCCATGCTATAGCAACCAAGAACATAGTCAAATAACACCTTTGAGGCAACTGCCAGGTGGTGCCTTGCTGCGGGCAAACGCCCGTTATCCTGTCCTGTCTCTAACAGCGTTGCTCTGCGGGACCCGCAGGTTGCAAATGGCGAGGCTGAGGAAAGCCAGACCTGCTTTATGGGGAGATGGCACAGGAGGACAGAGCAGGGAGCCCCTTGCAACTCCCTTCTCTTGCAATGCGTTAAAAAATCCTGACAGGGACCAGGCAGCAGATGCGCTGGGACCGCTGCTGCTCACACTGCCAGTCACAGCTTGTGACTGGAGCTCTGAGCTGTTACCACAGGGAAAATAAAAAACAACTGGCCACTTTTCCAGTCAGATTAATTTTTCAGGATTGAAAAGATCCAGCAGTGAACAGGTCTGCACATAGTCCAAGCGCACTTATACTCACGTCTCCATTGCGGTTTGTGCAGGACGCCGTCCCTTTCCTTTACCCAGACAGAGCCGCCGATGCGGTGGGACTGCAGCAGTCTGCTGAAGGCAGCTTGCTCACTGTCTTGGGGTTCAACAAGCAACTGAGCAAAGTGGTGCTCACAGTATCTGTCTGCGTGCCACCAGTCCAAAGCAGCGGCCACGTATTCGTACACGTGTCTGGAGGTCTCAATCGCGACAGGAGGAAAACCTGGAGAAAGACACGCATGATGTGGAGAAACAGCCTCTCCAACCCCCTTTTGTGCCACATACCCTACAGGGTCAGCCTCTTGCAGCGTCCCCAAGCAGTTTCTGACGCTGCCTGCTGCACACCGGAGGAGCTGAAGGCAGGAGCTCATTTCTCTATTCAGCCCTCGGGATGTTCAGTGGGCACAGTGTGACGGAAAAGCCCGGACTTTATTGGGCTTGAAAGGAGCGAGTCTGCTCACAACTGAATCGCTGGCCTGGGCTGGAGCTGGGCACGCTTCTATGAGACCCCCAAAACCGTGCTGAGAGTCCAAAGAGAAAACTCACCGGTATGCCCAGGGATTGCCCTCAGGGCAGCCTGTTCAAAGCAGATGTGTACAAGCAAATTTTCCCGGTTTATCCCCATTTCCCAGCAGGTGCAATTCACAAGCACAAAATAATCTGTGTTGTTCCCAGTTAGAGCTGCATAAAGACCAGCAGCTGAGCACTACTTAGTGATTTTATACAGTAATTTCATAGTTAGCCAAGCAAATGTAATTTCAGGCACAAAATGGGGTATTGAAAAAGTTTCTTTACCTTCATTTGTGTCACCGGACACCTTTCATGTGCTGTTTCTCTGTGCTGAATATTGCTTATAAAAACAGAGAGAAGTGCTGATAAAAACACTAACCTTTAGAAGTCTGATTCTTGGCAAGGGCTGCAAAGGCAAAGAGACTCCTGCACAGACTACCGACCTGTTGGAGAGGATGTTTTGTAACAGTCATATAAAGCATTCGTATTATCTCAAACACTCAAATTATGAGAATTACTGTGAAACTCACCAGAAAGCTGAAGAACCAAGAATCAGGTTTCAATTCTCTCCTAAACATGCTGACCAGCTGGAGAGCTTTCACCCTTTGCTAGAATAAACAAAATGTTACTAGAGATGCGCTGCAGAGACAGGAGCTTTCTGCAGAAAGCTAGTTCTCACACGGGGCTGCTTTCCTCCGAAAGTCTTGGTTCCAAAATGAGAAAACGATTCTCTCTGAAACACCCATCCTGGGTAGCATCCTGTCAAAATAATTCTCAGTTCATCCTAAAGAACTCGGTTAAACGTTTGCTACCAGGATACCGAATAATTCATCATCATATATTAGTTTATAATAACAAGCAAGTTAGCAGAGCACCTTTATCTGCACTGACGAAATAAAAAAACCCATCATAAATTGCATTGTTACATCACCGGCAGCTTTTGTCGTTTCTTTTCAAGCCCACGGGTATACGGCACCCGAACGGATCCTGCAGACCCGTAAATCCAGCCTCCATGAGCAGTGCCTGAACACGCAGCTCAGCACCACGGAACCCTCCGGAGAGCTGCCCAAGGCCAGGATGCCCCGCCACCGCACCACCTCCGCGCTGGTGGGGGCACGGCCTGGGCGCGGGGACGCGTAAAATCCAGTAAAGGCATAGATAAGGGCGTGTAAAGAGGCAAACATGGAAACTGGTGATGCGATCTCCAGTGCAAACAAGCCCTAAAGCTGTCTCTCGGCACTGGCACTGCCAGCCGTGAGTAATGTCTCTGCTCGCAGCGGGGCTCTGCTGCGTGTGCAGCCAAAGCACACACTTAAGTACTTCGCTGCTAAGGGACGAAGGAGATGCCTTCTGAAGCCTAGGCTCTAAATATGTTCACAAACAGCCTTCCAAAGTTCAGCAGCGACTATAACCCAGCTCCGAGCCCTCCAGGGAGAAGCGTGTTCGGCTCCGCGCTCATCTGATGGGTGAGCGACGGGAGCCACGGGCAGCTGCCGGCGGAGCTGAGCCCGCAGCCGGGTCCAGGGATGTCCCCGAAGATGCTACCGCAGGAAGCCTGGAGCAGGGCAGCGGGGGAGTTAGGGGGGCGGCCGGCAGCAAGGGGCTTCTGCCGTGCTGGGGAAGGGGGCAAGCTCTGCAGAGGGACAGGACCAGCCCCGAGCCGAGCCGGGCTGGGTTGCAAAGCGCCGCGTCCCGCACACCGCTCCGCTCCCCGCACACCGCACCTCGCTCCGGTCCCCGGGACGATGCTGGGCGCGGGCACCCCCGTACCTCACCCCCACCCGCACCCCCCCCTCCTCCCTGGACGGCCCCGCCCGCGCACTCACAGTCCGCCCCGCTCCGTCACCCGGGCTGGCAGCGCTGGGGGAGCTTCTTCCCAGGGAATCACTTCTCCATGGAAGCCCCGATAAAGCTTCCCAGGAAATCTGGCGTGTGGTGTTGGCAGCAGGACCAGGCGGTCGGGAGTTACCGAGGACCCTCCCGGTAGCCGGAGTCCAAGCCCTGGGTGCGGGTGCAGAAGGTCAGTCAGCTCTGAAGGCGATGCCTGGGAGGGCGAACACGAGAGCGGGGCCGATGAGCAGAGCAGGGCTGAACGGCAGGCAAAGCTCCAGGGGCTCTGCAGGGCACCTCCAGCCCATCCCTGGTGCCATTCCCTCGCAGGGCGGCTTCAGCCTTCTGGCATCTCCTCAAGCCTGGGACGTGGCAGCCCCCGGGGAGGACGCAAAGGCTGGAGGGTCCAGGCCACCTCCCTGGGCCGGCAGCCGGTCAGGATGGAGCTGCTTTTTGGTTAACGTCCGCTCACTTTTGCTACAGCAACAGGCACGCAGCTCCCACTCCTCCCCTCCAAGTGAATGCTTGAATCACACCACGGATTCACGGGCAACTGGCTTTTGTTCTTCAGGGTCTTCGTCCGGGAATGAAGGCAATTATCACATCCCAGCGCTTCTGCTCGCTGCAGTAAATCTCTCACAGAAGAATGGACCTTTGAGGCAGCTGCTCTGGGCTGCTTAGTCACCCCTGCCAGTTGGGAAACAGCCTGGCACTCACCGACAGCACGGCACGCAGCGCCAAAGGCCTGCGAAGCAGCGTGGCAGCACCGCGAGAAGGCTCAGCATTTTGGTTTGGCCAAAATGGGATCCTACTCCTTCGGTGATGGAGAGAGCAAAGGGTATGAGGCAGAGCCCACGTTTACACCAAAGATCTTGGGAGGAAAAGTGCAAAGTGCTTTTCAGACTTACAGCTGGACTAAATTTAATAAGAGTTATGAGTTCTCCAGCTGACAGTAAACTGTTTTCTTTATGCCCATGTCTTAGAATTAAATACCTCTTTGCAACAGCACTAACAACAGTTTTCTAGTAGCATTAGAAACGGAATCCAGCTCGCAGCCTCCAGTATGACTCCTCTTTTCTATAGCCATACAAATAAACCATCCCCTGTGCATGTGCAGAGAGGTGAAGGAAAGGTTCCCGTGCTCACTGAATGCCGCCCGAGTTGCTAACCTCACCCACGCAAGCTCTTTGCTTTTAATGCGAACTAACTTCCATAATCACACACAGAACTCTCAAACAAGACAGTACTTTTGGCTGGCATCAAGGACGGCTGTAGAGACTCCAAGAACCCTTTGCTGGTGGTTCAAAGGAAACAGCCAGCAAGTGGAAGGTAATAATTGGCGCCTAAAATCACACCTAAAAGGCCCTGGAAAGCACCAGCTCCTGGGCTGCTGAGCCAGCCCAGAAAGGAGGGTCCAGCGCCTGGCCCACTGGACGCTTCCTTTGGACCATTCAGCTCTTTGGAGGATTTGCTGCAGCCACAGGCGCATGTGGGCACTGCCACCTGTTTGCCCCTTGCCATGGTAGCAGGGTTGTCGCCACCAGTGCTGGTAATTCATCACTGCATCAGCTCTAATTCCCACAGAGCAAATATTCTAGGCCAGTCAGCTGTCTCCTTAAGGCAAGTGCAGTTCCTGAAGTCAGCCTGCATTCATACATCTCAAAATAAATCAGAAATAACAGAGATCTTTGAGTTAAGAGGTGTCCGTCCAGTGCAAGAAGACCTGGGCAAGCAGAATTATGACCTTGGGATGGTTAGATGGTAAAACTCCAACGTACTTTTAATGCCTGTAAATCTTTCTAATAAGCAGCTGAGCAAAGGGCAAACTGTTGGGCAGTTTGGGTGATGCTGTCACTCCGGGTTAGCTTATTTTTAAATAGGTTGCAATTCTGTTTCCATGCAGTCAATTTAAAAAATCAGCTCAGGTGCGTGTTAAGAAGCGTTATCCTTACCAGTTAGTAAACCCTCATCTGCCAGTCTCAAGGCACATCTTTCACACAACCCTTGGAAGAGCTTCCCAGCACGTGCGCTAGCAACATGTTAATCTTTATAAATCAAATATTTGCCAAGTGGGGTAGAAAGCCGTGGGTCTAAGCAAGACACACTGAAAAATGGAACAAAGCGCTGTGTGTGTCAGGGATCACTGGGTCACGATGCAAGCGTGTCCGTGCAGAGTTACCCTTCAAAATAACATGTCCCTAGCCTAGCTGCAGGTGTTATTCTGCTCCAGCAGTTGGTCCTTCCCACTTCTTACTGCACACAACTGACCCTCTCTCTGACCCAGCTCCTCCTCACGGAGTTTAATGTCACCCACACTTTTGAGTTAGGTCTGGTTCTGACCAGAGACCAGGCTTGCCACGCGATGGCTTAGGAGGCACTGGTAGAAGAGACGCAGACGAACCTCCCTTCCCCCAGTATTGGGGCTGTGAAAGCATGCCACACGCCTCCTGTATCTCAATTACTTCACGTTTTCACGCTTCTGAAAGTTTCACAAGCTGCTCTTTGGTGCTGATGCCTCACACCGATACCAGTGCTGCTTTGGCAGTTACAGCTTCCTTGGTACCCTCATTTATCTGCGCATGGATGTTTCTCTGCTCCTGCAAGGCATACTTCTGTCCTAGGGTTTGGAAGGAACAGAAAGAACAGAGTGTACATCCTAATAAAGCCTCTTCCAGCTACTAATTATTCAGGCATAAGAGTGAAGCAGCTGCTGCTTCTCTCTCGGCTAACGCTGAGTGCCCGAAAAGGGGCGGTGGGGCTGTTCGTAGGAATTGGAGCCTTCTGATGCCTCTAATTCAGGCACTTCCTTGAGGAGCGCAGACAGAGCCCAGACATCTCTCACATGCAGAAACTAAAACTCCAAGCTGCTTCTACAGGGCCACACCACTTCTGCTTTCCAGTCCCACCAACAAACGCCATCCACCCCAGCGTAAGGGCAAATGGGCAGTTTGCAACTTCCACAAATAGAAGTTGCTGGCAGACTTAAGGCTGAGGGTGGACAGTGTACCACTGAAACAGGGACAGGACCGATGGATTTCTGAGCGCATTCCCAGCCTGTGTATTTAACACATCCTTGGAACAGGTATTTCTGTGCTAAAGCTCCTCTCCTTTCCTTCCCACAGCCCTGATAGTCCCACGTGTAAGGAGAAAGCGGAGCGTGCTGTCCCATGCACTACAGCTGGCTGGAAGGCTGCTGGCGGCTGCTCCCGCAGGACCTCCAGGCCAGCTCTCCCAAAGGAATATTCATCAGTATTCAGGAAGCAATTAACACCGCACTGCAGTGATCCGGTCATGGCACAACTTCCCGCTGTTCCAGCTGACAGGGAGACAGTCCAGGACATCCCATGTCTGTCACTCCAAGCAAGCTGTTAATCAACTGTCACTTTCACATGGATCAAGCTATCAGAAGCAGCAGTGCCTGGAAAAACCTGGACAACTCCTCCACCTCCCCTGGCCAAAGTCACAGCATCACCCCCTCACGTCCCTTACCCAGAAGGCTGGCCTGTAGCTACACAGCAACCACCAACTGGCATCAAAGGCACAATTTGCTCACTGGATTTTGGATCATGGGTGCAATTTCACATTCACAGCTTTCCAGGAGAGTCCTAGAGGACACCTGTACAAGCTAATTCTTCAGGCTTCCAGCAAGCGTCCTTATTCTGCATACTAAAGGTCTGTGCTGATTGGTTTTCGTGGCCAGACACCTTCACGTTTAGCAATCCCATTATTTGTCTAGTTCTCTCAATTTCCTCTGCCCCTCTCCTTTCAAGTCTGTCACATCAGGCTTGACCAAACTTCCCGATGCTACAAGCTTCACATCAAGAGTCTGGTACATCATGGATGTGTCCCTCGGGAAGCTGAGGGGAGAGGGCACAAGGGCACAGGCAGGACGAGCAATACCTCCCCAAGGGGACAGAGTGACCCAAGCGTGTAGGTCTCAAGAGCCTGTCTGCACTGCCTCACCTCCTCGCCCAGCACAACGCACGATTCGCCCTGCAGTCCTCACCCCACCATGCCCCCGCTAGCAGCAACGTGGCCTCCCTTCAGCATGAGGCACACCTCAACTGCTTGCAAAGAGGGAGCCGTGCAAGAGCTCTGCAGCGCGTGTCTGTGTCTGCTCTCCCTGTTTGTGCGCTGCTGAAAGCACAGCGTGGGAGCCATGACTGAAGACCCACAGCAGACAGTACTTCGTGGCATATGGCCATCTTAAGTTATATGCCTGGGGAGATGGAACTGAGAGCCAGGAAAAGATTTTCCTAATTTACCTCTGTGGTTTTCCTGATGCCTGCGAGTTAGAAGAACTCTTGCACCACCAGAAAGAAGTTTGAGACTTGCTGACCGAATCAGTTCATCCCAATGGTGTGCTCTACAACAGCTGAGAGGGTCAGCTGCTTCCCTTCCAGTTTCAGTACCGGTCACAAGCAGCGCCTGAGCCCACTTGTGTTGCTGCATGGCTTTCAGGGCCTTCGTGGGGTTACTAATTTGGGAGGCTTTTACCCATTCTGAGTGCCAAGTGTGGAGTATTGCCCAGGGCTTAGAACTTGCACCAGTTGGGTAAAGTCTATTCCACGATGCTGGTGTTTAGTGCCAGAGAAGCAATGCACAACTCCCACTGCAGCTCCCACTTGGTGTTTATTTCCTATGATCTGCTGCTGACAACTACAAGACAGAAGAAAGTCTTTCCTCCGCAACCCCAGGCTTATATTTCTAAGGCCAATGATCCTATTCCAGTGCTTTTTTGCTTTCTAGACTTGTTTGTAGACTTAGATTTAACCAGGGGTTTATTTTGTTGGTTTTGTTTCTTAAATGCCCCCAAGTCTCTGCGAGGTTTGTTTCAACAATCTCTTGTGGACATGCCAGCCTTAATCTCACTCTTCCAGGCCCTTCTTATTGTCTGGGATGAAAGCACAACACAGAGCCTCCCCTGCTAATTGCCAGCTTTCTGTTTCCCAATGACAGGTGTATTGTCTGGAGGAACAGAGCCGATTGTGTCCCTGCGCAGTAGGGCATCAGCTGCTGATGTTAGAGAGCCTTTCAGCGGAGCTTGGGCACGGCTGGTTATTTAGTGCCATCATTTATAACAAATCTGTGTAGCCTAGAAACTTTTAATAGAAAAAACAGGACCTGCCTTTATTATTTATCTTTGGTTTTTTTCCCTCAAGCTACAAACTACTCCTAAATCTCCCATCCTCCTACCAGCAAGACAGGGCATTTGGTTCTGATCCTCTCTGAAACACTAAATCTCTCTGATATCCTTTTGCCATAGTTGGCTAATAAAGGGGGTTTGCCAGTTTAACCAGACACCCGCTGTGGACCTACTTGAACCTGTAATCACAGCTAGCAGAAAGTTTGCAAACTGTTATCCCTGTGCGGTGCATTCTGAAGCAAAGCTGACATGCAGGGTCTCAGATCCACAATCATCACGGAGAGATGGTTTATATTCTCTGGAGATCCTGAGTAACAGCCCTGAGGGAGGGACCTCACTTCGGGGGACAGTGACTCCACGCCTGCTTCATCGAGTGAAAAGACGGGCTCTGGTGCTCAGACGGAGTGAGGAAAGGCAGAAGCTGGAGAGCTTCTGAGATGAGAAGAATAAGTACACGAACAATATTAGACCCAGATTGCACCTGTCTTTCCCGTTTTTCACTTTAAAGGGTGAAGCTTTCCATACGCAGCAGTTGTGCAACACCAGAGCTCCAGCCAGCGCGGCAGCACGCTGCGACCGGGAACGCGACGGAGTGCTAAGCAGCTGGACAGGTTCTCGCTGCAGGAATAGGGAACCCATCTCTTTACGGGATGTATGCATGTCAGTCACAAGACAGAAGGGAGGGTGTACAAACAACCGGCATCAGCAGCTCCACAGCAACTTAGAGAAATACAGATGTCGAGAAAGGGGAAGCCTGTTGTGTCTGCCTGAGCCCTGGGTGCCTCGGCAGCTTTGGAGCCACGTTTCGGTCAGACTAGCACAGGCAGCTGCAAGGTTTCCCCTTATTTTTGCTCTCTCCCACACTGAGCAACATCAATACATGCCTCCAGTGACCAGTGCTGGGAGACCTGTGCCTACACGCAGTCACAGACCCCAGAGCCGAGGTGGGCAGCCCCAAGGGATGCAGCGGTGCTCTGGGGCCACGGCAGCGCCTTGGAGACCCTCCCTGCGCTGGCCATGGAGGCACAGCACCTCGCTGCAGAACGTGCTCTCGCCCAGCAAAGCAGACCTAACCACCCCAAAAGCCTCTAAAATACCTTGTGGCTGTTTATACAAAGCAACAGGGAGCAGTAAGAAAAGTAATTATGGCTTTTCTGGCTTTAAAAGGGCACGAGGCTTTTCCTGCACAGGTACAGAGTGAAGCGTTTTCCCGGTGCCAGATAAGTAACCTGTGAGGCTGGAATGATCAGTTCAGTATCTGAGCTACTCTCAGTTTTACCTCTAGGATGTTCGGTGTGATCTCATGGAAGACAAAAGCATTTTGGGTTCCACGGGATGAAATACAGACTCAGCTCCAAAGCAGTATGACGGGCTTATCACCACTTGTCCATTTGAATGAGACAATCGGACACTTCCCCGCTCATCAGCTCTTCCCATCTTTGTCAGAATCAGGACATTAAGCTTGACTCCTGTCACAGGGATACCAGTAATAAAGGTTAAAAGCAGATATTTAGGGCTATAAATTACAGACCACAGAATTATAAAATAGGCTCAGGTGTCACAACAGGAGCTCCAGGTTGCTTTGAAGCTCACAGAAGAGAGCCATCCCTTCCAATGCTGCCTGGGCTTTCCCTGCCCAAAGGAAGAATGAAAGAACCGAAGATTCACAGGACATGTAATTGCTCTCTCAAGGACCAGACACCACTCAGATTAGGCTGCCACGCGCTCCTCCTTCCATTCCTTTTGGGTGCAATCCAGGTGATTCTTTAGATTTTCTAGCCCAGTGTCGACTTTACTGTACTCACCTGCTTTCTGCAGAGAGGAAGGAACGCAGCGAGCTAGGTACAGACCCACACTTGGATTATGAAGGGACAACCTGCACATAAAGCACTCTCAAAGCTAGGAGGACCCCAGTCTAACTTGCCTATTTCTAAGAGACTCCCTCCACTCTTCCTGGCCATCCCTGGTGTAGCCAAGCCCCACTGCAACGTTTGGAAGGTACTGAACCCACTGGAGAGCACCAGTATTCTCAGACCAGAGCAAGCAGAGACAGGGAAGCTGTGGGCTGTGATCCACACACACCTGCAAGAGCAGCAGCATCTGCAGCAGGTCATTTGTCAAGTCAGGCATCACTTCCTACTTCCCTGCAGTTCTCTTCATACTGGACCTGGCTGACCAGCTCCCCATCACCCCAGTTTAAGACTGGGTCCTCACTGCTCAGCATTCCCACTGTATTTTTCTGCCCACCTCACTCCCATCTAGTGGTATTCCTCAGTGCAAACAGGAGACACTTCCTGCAATACAGCAGGTTAAGCCGTAACACACACACACAGCCTTTACCTGCTCCGAGTGCGTTCTGCACACGTGAACACGTACAGGTCACCGACACCCCTTTGGGGAAGTTTAGCCTGTCTTGGTAACAGCTGTACCTCTGCAGTCATGTTCCGCCAACTCAAATGCATATTCACAGTCCAGATGGAGGCTCCCCACTCCACATCCCTTTTAACGACACGCAGCAGCATCTCAGAGAGCGGCACAGCGATGTCTTCATACCTGAAGCTCTTCCTCCTCTTCCAACTCGCGTTGTCTTGCCAGCTTGTTCTGCCAGAACCTAAATAAAGCTGAAATCTTATTCCAACACTACTAACAGAAGGACTTCTGCAATTGTCAACAGAAGAGCAGAAATTCAGGCACTTCTCCTAAACAGTATTGACAAGTGATAGACAGTAGCATAATGATTTGAGTATCATAATGCTAGAAAACGGCGTGAGACGAGCACTGGACTTTCTCGAGTTTCTAGCATCCAAAGCATTTAGCTGAAAGCAAGCAAAGGGCTCCCCGGGTACTTCATCTGCCCCCCCTCCAGAAGGGGACAGTCTATTTCTTACATCTACACCTCTGCCAGCTCCTTTTCACTATTCAGAAAACGGTTCTTTCGGAAGCTCTTGGGAACTTACTTCACGTTGGGGCGCATCACCCCCGTGACCGCAACACTCGTTGCTCCCACTCTCACCCTCTTCTTTCAGTTTTCAAAGTAATGAAGACACCCTCTTGGACTCAGGTCAACCCCCTATTGCCTGTAAGGAGTTTAAACCCCTCAAATACACCTTCTGCTTTCGGAATCTACGGTTGCACAACGAAAGATCCCCGAGAGATCACCTTCCGTCCTGACCCAGGCAAGCACTTACTTGATTAGCTTTGTTTTAGCCACAGGTTGGTAAAATTTTAGTCTATCTAGTTCAGCTCTTGTCAGAATTGTATTTAAATCCTTCTGACAGGTTCTTGGCCTGCAGCTCGTTAACAGATCGTTGTTGAGGCAAGATGTTTGAAATTAGAGTGGTTTTGAACAGGAGAGACACATGGCGCGTTTATTCTCCAGTTCAGTGATTATCTCTGCCCGGCTCCACTCCGAACACAAGTTCACCTTGGGACATTACAGGAGTTGCTGGCTCGTCTGGGAACCAGGGAGCCTGTCTGTTGGAAGATGCACAAGACAGCCATGACCAGGGTTCAGGCACCACTGCAATGTGGGATTTCAGCTCCAGGACCATTTGCATCACCAGCTCTGATGAAAATCAGCCCCACGAAGCCCCTGTGCACCCTCCCATGAGTTCTGCAGGGGAGACGCTGGGCCTAAGGGCAGCCAGCCACTCGGTTCCCTGGACGTGATGCAGCAGAGGTACGAGTGTGGCTGCTCACAGCACAAGAAAGCGTTCCTTAGGTTCCTCGGACTGACTGTCGCTTCACAAGCATGTGCCAGGGGTGATCTATCACCTTTCATTTTGAACAGTTGTAGGCACCGGTCCCGTAGCCACGAGCCAGCGAGCACCACGCCCCCACCAGCGCTATACTGGGATCCTTGCTGACTTCTAACGGTGCTGCAGGCTTCACCGCCGCACTCCAGCGTGCGCGAGACTGTCGCCGTGTGTGCAGCCACCGGGCTGCCTGCGGCTACGGGGGTGTCTGGCTGCCCTTTCGGAAACCTTCACCAAACAGGTGCCGAGTTACTCCACCGGAGAATGATGGAACGACGGAAACCCTCTGTCCATCACCAACCCATCACACAGACCCAGTCCTGCCTCTACAGGATCAAAAGCTTCATCTGCTAAGACTTTACTTTTTGCAACTCCCTTATTCTAGAGAGCAAAAAAACTGACGATTTACACTTGTTACCCTGAAGAAACAGCACGTTTGTCTCTCCTCCTGCAAGAGCAGGTGCAAGCTTCGCAAAATAAAACCGCACTGAAGATTTTGTTAAACATTCCAAGCTACCCAAAGTCTCTTTAAAGAAGTTCCAAGAATTTAAGATGCCATTTGGCACTCACACACAAAGCAAGCACTGACTGCAAGACTGGGAAACCAGGCAGGGTGTAGATGCAGACACCAAAATACCTGGGATACACACACAAACTGTAAGGCTCAGCTTGAGTGCCCACCTGTTGAGAAAAACACTGACATTCCTTGTAGCCAAAGTAAGTTTTGGAAAGTGTGTCTGGGGTGCTATTTAACTTCCCGCTCAGATGGTCTGGTGGGATGATAAACCTGAATTGTAGCTCTGTTAAGGCTTGAAACAGACTTTGGGACTGCCTTAAATAAAGAGAAAAGCGTGCATTCGTCAGGCTTCACGCGGCTCGTCACCCCAGGGTAAGGTAAGCTCCGTGCGTAGCCCTAGATTTTCAAAGAGGGTATTTCAGACAGCGCAAAGATGAGCTTCCCCACGCTAAGCAGAAACTGCTCAAGCCCAGTTGCTGTGTCAGGAAACCAGGCAAGCACTCCTTTATGTATTGCCCCAGAACCTTAAAAACCCGTTCAACTTGACGCTCCTTGCCCAGCGTGCCTTCTTCTGAACACTTGCAGACTTACCAGGCTGTTCAGAACAGGACCACCACATTTTGGCGTTTCCAACCCAGCACAACGGGTACCCAGCGACAGTGGTTATGCCCGGGGATGCCACAGGTACACATCATCTGTTTGGAGGGACGAAGGGCTGCTGTCAGGGTCCGGTGGTCCTGACGCCATCTGCACCGGTGGGCTGTGGAAAACACGAACGAGACACCTGTGTACACTGTGGAGGGCATCAAAGCTGGCAGCACAACGGGGGTGTGGTGGGTGACCCAGGCCAGAGGCCAAGCGTCCCCCAAAGCCGCCGTCGCTCCCCCCTCGGCTGGGCAGCGGAGAGAAGATCCATCCAAAGGCTCGTGGGTGGAGATAAGGGCAGGGAGATCGCTTGGCAATTACCGTCACGGGCAAAACAGACTCGACTTGGGGAAACTAATTTATTACCAGTCAAATCAGAGTAGGATAGTGAGAAATAAACCCTGACATTAAAAACCTTTCCCCCACCCCGCTTCTCCCCAGGCTCAGCTTTGCTCCCCATTTCTCCACCTTCACACCCAGCAGCCCAGGGGGACGTGGAACGGGGTTCGGTCAGTCCATCACACGCGTCTCTGCCGCTCCTTCCTCCTCGCGGGGATCCTCACCCTCTGCCCCTGCTCCGGCCTGGGGTCCTTCCCACAGGAGACAGTCCTCCACCAACTGCTCCCACATGAGTCCTTCCCATGGGCTGCGGTTCTTCCCGAACTGCTCCAGTGGGTCCCCCCCACGGGGTGCTGTCCTTCGGGAGCAGCTGCTCCAGCCTTTCCCCTTCTCACAGAAGCCACCTTGACACGCAAACCCAAAACAGGGCGTGAAAAAGCCCACGTAAGGCGTTCAGGGAAGATCTCGTCCTTAAGGCCATCCGTTGGATCTACATCAACAGGACGGGAAAGCAGTATCCCACGAAGCTGAGCGGGAGAACGAAGCGTTTCTCTGAATCTCAGCCAGCCTTGCGGGCAATAGATGGAGCTAGCGGTGCGCTGAGACGGCTTTGAACCGGGGAAGAGCTGTACCTGCACAGCTGCAGGAGCCAGTCGCGTACCTGGGAGGATAGGCAAAGACACCGTATTACTAGAAGGTAAAACAATAATTGTAGGACATCTGCTTAGTTGTCAAGGACCAAGAGGGAAATAAAGCTGTTGTCCCCTCTAGCTAAAACCTGCTGTTTCCTTTTCCCCAGACTCCCAACCACCAACTGCTCTACGGTTTGTATGCCAATCCAATTTTGACGCCTGTAATTCACCCCAGAGACTGTTTATTTTAACTTTATCAAGTGAAGAGAAAAACAACTGTGT
Source organism: Rhynochetos jubatus (assembly GCA_027574665.1). NCBI lineage: Eukaryota > Metazoa > Chordata > Aves > Eurypygiformes > Rhynochetidae > Rhynochetos > Rhynochetos jubatus. The sequence continues at coordinate 1,249,108 of CM050671.1, forward strand.
TAGAATAATAATAATAAAAAAGAGCATCTGGCAGCAGGATATTCTCTCCCTCAGACAGCTTCCCAGCCTAACTGGTGAACAAGAAAAAGGGGTTTTAGTTACTCACAGGTTGAAAGAAGGGGAAAAGAGGGTGCAGAGCGCAGGTTCTCTGTGTGCTTATCTCAAAGATGGCCTTTCACGGTCTGTTGGAACAAATGCTCTCAGTACATCGTGCTCCACCTTGAAATGGAGAGCCAAGCCTCATCAGGGCCCTACAGGGCACGGCAGCGACGAACCCACATGCAGGGCACTGTCTGATGTAGCATACACCGAAAAAGTGACCTCTGGAACTCCACCGGCTCAGTAACGCACCCCAGGAGCCCCCAGCCTGTGTGGGACAGGGCAATGTGACCTCTGGAACTCCACCGGCTCAGTAACGCACCCCAGGAGCCCCCAGCCTGTGTGGGACAGGGCAATGTGACCTCTGGAACTCCACCAGCTCAGTAACACACCCCAGGAGCCCCCAGCCTGTGTGGGACAGGGCAATGTGACCTCTGGAACTCCACCAGCTCAGTAACGCACCCCAGGAGCCCCCAGCCTGTGTGGGACAGGGCAACGTGGCTTTCTGACAGTCAACAGAAACCGAAGGGCACTTCGGAAAACAGACACATTTGCTCCTTATTCCAGATTCGAAGTGTTGGGCACCTTTCCCCCCTCTTCAGCAGCTTTGAGCACTGTCAGCTCATGCCACAGAGTTTGCCATCTGCAAGGTGGCCTCAGTGAGAGCTTGTACATCAGTGGGTCTCTCGTTTCCCCATCTCTAACATAAGCTGATTTTATCCCATTTCCCGACAGGCCTCTCCCCTCCCCTGGCAGGAGCCAGCGCCACGCTTGGCTCTGCAGCCTCTCCCGTCTGCACGCTGCTGGTGGGGTTTTGCTGCAGGGACGGCACAAACAAGAAGAGGCTGGGGTTTGGTTCTCCTCCCCATGGCTCCGTTCCCTCCCACTGGCAAGTATTCCTGAGCGCTGGAGGAAGAAGCGGACGTTGCACCACAGCTTTGCCCACCCACCCCATCGTGTCCCGCTTTCATCCCACCCACCCACGGGCAGGCTTTTCATCCCAGCCACCACGAGGAGGGACACAGCAGACACGTGGGACCCTCGTTTCGTTTTTAGGCCATCTGCTAACTGGGTGTTGTTCAGGGGGAGTCTTCAAGATGTCTGACTCACTTGTGATGCAAAAGCCATTGCTCCTCCCGGAACGAAACCCAGGCCTGCTCCTCTCAAAGCCACGGGCTCCAACGGCGTCACGTTCCGAGCATTCACTGCCTCAGGAAGGAAAACACACACTTAGAAAAACGCTTTCCTTCAGCCAAGAAGCTAATGCACTACTTACGTGTGTTGTTCTGAAGAGAGAGGGCCTCAGGGAATTGACACTTAGCATTTGGAACAAATAACGCCTTACTTTTTAACAAAAATCAGCAAGACTTTTAATCTCAGGCACTTACACATCCAGAAAGCAAATTAGATGCGTGGTACGCTCGGGAATAACCTCGCTACGTACCCGCCCCGCTTGAAAACGCGTCCTTTCCTGAGGCGCTGCGCAAGTTCCGCTCAGCTACGCTCGGGCAGTCCCTCCCACAGGTCAGTAAGGTGGAGGAAAAGTTAAAGCGAGGCCGGAGGTAATCTACCCAGGGAATACTGACCTAATTTTGCCGAATTCCTTGGCATACAGCAGGACTTCCCCGGTTTTGCGAAGGGACATTCCTCTTCGTTCTTTAACCCCTACATTCACAGCACAGCAGCTCGAGGAAGGTTTGCATCTTCCTCATGCACCTCTGGGTTCTCTGCAAGACCTAAACATACAAGTTTGGGATAATTTTTCCCTTTCTGCCCTTCATCCATCATCTCATTTCCTTTGGATGTCTCAAAGCTCCTCACAAAACCCGTTAGAAAAGCCCTGCAACCCCGTAAAAGCAGCATTAGAGCCGTTTCGAATAGAGAACCACGGAACGGTTTGGGTTCGAAGGGGCCTCAAAGATCATCTAGCTCCAAGCCCCTGCCACGGCACAACACGGCGAGGAACGGGACAGACCCGCTGTACGCACCGGAGCGTGGCCGTGGCCTCACCATCCCCGTCCTTCCCTGCCCCAGGCCCAGCAGCTCCGCCCTGGCGGGCGGTTCCTGGGGCCCTGGGGGAGCCGGACGGGCGGGGGGCGGCAGGGCACGGCGGCCCGCCGAGGGGCACGGGCAGGTGGCGGCAGGACACAGCGGCCCGCCGAGGGGCACGGGCTCGGCGAGCATCGACCCCTCGCCCACGTCCCACGGGAAGCGAGACCCGCGCACGCTCTGACCGCTCGGCTGGGCCTGGCGCGGCCCCAGCGCCCGCCGCCCGGGGCCCAGACACCTCCTGCCCCGCCGCACCAGCAGCGAACCCGCCGTCGCCCGCGGCCGCTACCCAGTGTCACGCTGCGAGCCGCTGCCCAGCCACCACCGGGCCCGGTGCACCGGGCCCGCCGCCCCCTGGGAAACCGGAGGGGGTTTAGTCGGACGCTGCCAATCGCCAGACCCCACGCCGGGGGGACGCGGGCCAGGGCGCACCCAAAGACGGGCACATCCGCCGCGGGAATGTCCCGGTCCCGGGCCGCCGCCGCCGCCATTTCACGGGCGACGGCCGGGCCCCGCCCCCGCCCCGGTGCGCGCGCCGGCGGCTGACCCGGAAGTACTCGGCGGGCGTCCCCCCCCCGTCCCTGCCGGAGCGGGAAGATGGCGGCGGTGTCTGTGCTCCAGGCGCCGAGCGGCGGCTTCAGCTTTGACAACTGTGCTCGGTGAGGCGCCGGGGGGGACGCCGGGACCGGGCCGGGGTCGGTAACGGAGTGCGGGGGGCCGGGATCGGGCTCAGGCCCCCGCCCGGTCCCACTTCTCCTCCTGTGTTGCAGGAACTCCCTCCTGGAGGCCGAGCTCGGCCAGAAGGGACAGCGGCTGCCCGCCGCCCGCAAGACGGGCACCACCATCGCCGGCGTCGTTTTCAAGGTGAGGCGGGCGCCGGGCGCGTCCCTCCGGCGCTCGGCGTGGGCAGCAGGCCGGGCCGGGCCGGGCCGGGCGCCGCTCCCCAGGCCGTGGCCGAGCCGGGCGGGGACACGGCTCCCCTCGCACCTGAGCCGGCCCCGGGGCAAGGCCGCTCGGCCCCCGGGCAAGGCCGCTCGGCCCCGGGGCGGCCTCCTCGGGAAGCGGCCTCCTCGGGAAGCGGCGTCCGGCGCGGCCGGTGGCGGCGGTTGGGCGCTGCTGAGTCACGCCTGGCGCCCCGGGCTGTGCGGAGCGGCTCCTGCGGGACCCCGCGGAGCCCATCCCGCTGTCGGGGCTGGAAAGGTCTCCTTTGGAGATCGAGGGGGAATTCCAGGGGAATAATCCTCTTTTTCTGTAGGATGGCATCGTCCTCGGGGCAGATACGAGAGCAACGGAAGGAATGGTTGTTGCTGACAAGAACTGTTCAAAAATACACTTCATTTCTCCCAATATCTAGTAAGTATTAGCACCGTTTATGGTGTGACGGCGTTGGCAACAGCAACGGGCTTTTAGCTGTGACCTTCGCTAACGGCGAACATGAAGGTGTGCTCTAAAATGATCGTTAATTAGCAAGGCTTGGGGATTTTTGGTATTTCATTTACATCTAAACAGGCTGTCTTGTTTCATGCTCTGAAAACACGGGCTGTATGAGAACGGAATTCAGTTTATAATGAGAGAATTCCTACTTGTCGGGTAAAGCACAGTTCCTTGCTTCCCCCGTCCTCCCCGCCTTTTCCTAACTCGCTCATAACTTTCTCCAGTTGCTGCGGCGCAGGAACAGCGGCCGACACTGACATGACAACTCAGCTGATTTCCTCCAACCTGGAGCTCCATTCCCTGTCTACTGGGCGCCTGCCGAGGGTTGCCACAGCTAATCGAATGCTGAAGCAAATGCTTTTCAGGTAACTGAGCCGGTTTCTCACTGACAGTGCTGTTCGAAGTACCAGCTGAGCCTCGAGCTCCTGTGGTGGAGCATCCTTCCCCAGTCTCCTTAACCCCCATAACAGGCCTTTAAGAAAGATTTAATAATTGCTCTGTGCTTCATAGGCTTTTGAGGCGAGGTGGAAGTCAAGCCTGTGGTGGTTTAGAGAATCAGTGCTATAGCTGTACCATATTGCTAGTGTTTGTGTGGCAAAAATAGAAGGGAAGGGCAGTAGTTTAATAAAGTCACGCCCATGAAAGCTGATTGGTATCTTTGTGGCAGGATGGCTGGACCAGTAATCATCGTGTCAGCTTTTCACGCTTGCCCATCACAGTTTCACGTGACTTAACAGAATCGCTCCATGAAAGTGTGTTTTATTTTCAGCTAATAAAGTGTGTAACCGTTTGAAGCCCGTAGCTGCCCCTATAGGGTTCTGTCAGTGCTGCAGTGAGATAAACGAGCAAAAGGGTTGGAGGTTGTGCTGCAGTTACTTCAAGGTTTTATTGGATTGCTGGTCACAGGCCATGATCCGGTGGCGGTTGAACTTGTGACTAACAGCACGGCATGGAACGTGCCCTTAGATTGAGGCCATGCTCTCCAAACTTTTAGGGACTCCGGTACTGTCTCTTGCAGAAGTAACAAGTGGTGTTGAAAGAGGAGGAAAGAATGAATGTATTCAATTCAAGAGACTGTTTAAGCTCTTGGAAATTCTCCATGAAGGTGAAATAAAGCGATGAAAAGGAAATGCTTTGTGCAACCAAGTGACCTAGATAAGTGACAATAGCTCAGCTCAGCTGCTTAGCGCTGTGTTGATGGGCACTTTGCCTTTTAAGCCTGTCACAAAACAATAAATCAAGAAGGTGATGCAGCCAAGAACATCTCACGGGGGGAATGAAGGAATACACTTCCTTTGAAGTCTCTAAATAAAAACTTAATTGCAAATACAGGAATCTCACTTAAGGCTTAAACCGATCCAAATTCCCTGTTAGCACAAAAGTATCGTCCAGCCTGCTTGCTTGTTCCGCTTGACACCGAGATGCACTGCGTTTCAATTTAAGCTTCTGGTCACAGATAGCAAAAGCAGCCTTATCTACTAGAGACGTACCTGGCGCAGTCAGGGGAAAGTCCCCAAAGGCATACATTGTGTTAATAAACCCCCCGGCTTCTTGCGGGCTTGGATTCACATACGGCCGTTGCTCCTAGGTATCAAGGCTACATCGGTGCCTCCCTGGTTCTAGGGGGAGTAGATGTCACGGGACCTCACCTTTACAGCATATATCCCCACGGATCGACTGACAAACTGCCTTACGTTACCATGGGTAAGTGACACTCCCTCAGCATTGTCACACAGCTGCCTGGTAGAAAGCGTGAACATTTAAAATCATTATTTAAAGTGTTTTTTACTTAAATTTGTACCCATATTTGTAAGGCAGGTGCACTGTTCCGTTTTGTTTCCAACACATGAAAAGCGTGGGCTGCTACACTGCCTAATCTAAGCTGCCAAATAACTGGGATTAACAAAATTGCTGTGTGTTCCCCAGCATACCTTAAAGCAAGAGAATTGCAGGATCCCCAAAAACTTGGTGTAAAAAAATCCTTAGAAAGTTGATTTTCTGATAGTCCTGACTCAGGGTTTATGTAAAGTTTCACTTGGGCAATTCTGCCTGAAGTTCTTACCTAGTTTCATTAGGGAAAAGGTGTCCTGCTTCTCCTTTGGGACTGTTGTATTTCTTGCGAAGTAGCAGCTCTGTTTTACTCAAGGTGTTTCGTAGTAGTAAAGCAGGACCTGGTTTACTTGCTGACTATAATAACAATTGGTCTTAACTACTGTATGGAGCTTCTCAGTGTCGTGGCTCAGCCCCAGCCGGCAGCTCAGCCCCCTGCACCCACTCGCCCACTCCTCCCCCTGGTGAGATGGGGGGATAGAAGGAAAGGGCTTGTGGGGTGAGACAAGGACAGGGAGGGATCACTCACCCTTTATGGTCACCGGGAATGTAGTCAGTCCATCACACGTTGTCTGTGCCGCTCCTTCCTCCTCAGGGGGTGATCCTCACACTCTGTCCCTCCCTGGGGCTGCAGGGGGGTCTCTGCCCCGCTGTGACCCTCCATGGCTGCAGGGCAACCTCTGATCTGGCACACCTCCTCTCTGCCCTTCCTCGCTGACCTGGAGGCCTGCCTCGTTGTCTCTGCCATGCTAATCCTTTCTCCTGCAGGCCTCTGTTTTCCCCTCTTAAATACGTTAATCACACAGGTGCCAATTATCAGCCAGAGGCAGGTCTGACCTGGAGATGAGGAAGCTTCTAGCAGCTTCTTGCAGGAGCCACCCTGTGGCCCCTCCCCAGCTACCCAAATCCCGCCCCAGTCAGGAAGTTCAGTTGTGTCTGCCGTGGGGTCAGTTTGACATTAGCAGCCCACCGCCAGGTTACCAACTGCCCCCGCTCGGGTAATGAGGAGTGGGGTTAACAACCTGCAGGAGTGGTGCAGAGCTGGTGTCGGACCAATAGATGGTGCCAGCACCCCAGGAACTGCCACACTACTGACTTGGAGAATAAAATCCTTGGAACGGTCATGTGATGTCATTGTTTAGCCTTTGATACCTAAAAAAGTGTGTGATTCTTACCATTTCATTCGAGTTGGCTGTAAAACCGTAACTCTGCACCGGTAGCTGCTAGGCGGTGGGTGCCTGAACAGTCACCTGGTTTCCATTACCTACGTGCTCACTTTTGTGCCTGTTTTAAAAGCTTTAAAACGTGGCACTGCTGACAATCCTCTTTCCCTTCACACAGCATAGTAGCAGAGTGAGTTCCAACAAGCAGGAAGTAGAATATCAGTGGATTAAGCTCCTTGCAGCTTAAAGCCTGACCTGCTGTCAGCTGTGCCAGGTCTGTGTCGGGCGAGGACGTGACTTTTGTCCGTGCTGTCACACAAAGCCCTTCCCAGCGTAAGTGTCCTTCCCCTTTCTACACCCGGTATCCCGGCTGGATACTACTAAAAGGATGGATGCTACTAGAAGTATCTGCTTACGCATATAAAGGAAAGATAAACTGAGACAGCAGAAGAGGTATCAAAGGTCAAATCAGAGATGATCGTTGGAATTTTATTTTTATCTTATTTAGACTATGGTTAAGGGCAGTTTATTAAGTCAGGGCAGGTATTTCTGGCTAGCTAATTTCTGGAAATTCAGTATTAAATAGGAAAGGTGGTTGCGGTGTCGGGGTTTGGTTTGTTTTAACGTGCTGGAGTGTGTTTTTATGTAGCTGGAGCGTGTTTGTGGATGGACAGAGCGGTGTCCTCCCTTGCAAGGGAGATTTAAAAGATACTCAGTGCTTATTCAGGAGTGAAAACATCAAATTAAACTGTTTATGCTGACAAAGGACAAAATTGGGTTTCAGCAAACGATGCAAGATTGTCTGATTGCTTGGCTTGTGGAGGAAAGCTTCTGGCCAAGACTCACAATGAAATGCATGCATAAAATTAAAGCACTTGAAGTCTGTAGTTCAGCTTTCGGAAAGCGTAAGTATGCTCCAGCTGTCTCTGGTGGGTAAAGCTGGTCCCCTGGTACCTGTGTTGCTTCATATTCATAAATCAGCTCTTCATGCGCCGGCGACGTCGTCCTGCAGAGCAAGCAGTACCACTGCTGAGACTCGGCCCCTCAGCCAGGAACCCGGGTGAAAAATGATCCCGATCGATGGGGCTGGGGAGATCACCCGATTTTTGCCTAGAATGAACAGCACATTGAATAACAATGAGCGCGTGTGAATAAATGCCCTGTCAGGGAGCCCTGACACTGATGGATGAGGAGACGCTAAATGTTGCTCTCTCAAGGCTCTACGCATCCTCCGGTGTGGCAGGCGGAGGTAGCACACAGGTCCTGGGGCGATGAAATTGGACGGTGCTTAGCGAGAAGGTGGTGTCTTCAGTGAACGCTCTGCTAAACAGATCCGGTTCATCCGTGGTGGAGACGCTCCTGCAGTTGCAGAACACGGTGGCAGTGGCTGGATTTTTTTGCTCTGTATCAATAATTATCTTTCGGTTGAAATCAGTACTGAAGTGGTGCGACTCCTCATCGAAGACCAGATGGGATTTTGAAAGTGAGGTTATTCCAGCTGAGGCCAGAAAATTCTTAGGAAGTGATCAATGCTGCTTAAAAAGGAAAAAAATAAAATCTCTTAGGGTCCCATAACTTCCCTGGTTGATGCTGATTCCAGACTGGAAAGCGTTTGCCTCGGAATGCAGCTCTGCATCTCCCCTTCTTTAGAATTTGGCAATCTCTCTTTTAATATATTTGATGCTAAATTAATAAACTTCCGGAATAATTTTTCCGAAGGGGTAGGTTACTGCCAGCGTACGCTAAATAAATTCTTCGGCATTGCTACGGCGTTTTTGTGTTTCCAGGGTTGCTGAAGCGCAGCCATTCGTTGCGGTTAGCGTTTTGAAAAGCCTAGCTGCAGGTGGGTTTTTCTCCTCGGAGCGTTGCGTAACACAAACACGTGATGATGCCCGCTTTCTTGTAATTATCCGTATCGCTCCTGCACCCAACAGCTGTAAACCTCCAGCGTTTTAAACACCCAAAATCCAACAGGGAGAAGTTCCCCTTTCTAATCCGTGTGTGGATTAGATGTCCAACTGATAAATACCTGGTTTGGTACCGCCCTGAGCTCAGCTAAAGACACTGTTTAATCACAAGCGTTGAACTGCTGCATTTCAGGGCTGGTGGCTCCCACCTGGTAGCGACGGAAACCAGCGTGTGTATGCGGTGGGTGCATCTACCCCTAATTCATGGCTGGTGTTGGATTCCGTCTTCCTCGGGACATGACGTTTGGGAATTGTTACGCTTGTTTCTACGTAATGCTTGTCGCAAATGGATTACTGGTGGGCACTGAATACGTGGACAGGAGAACCAGCTGTTTCCCACGTACAAACAGGTTCTCCACAGACTTAATATCTAAGTTTTCGGTGCTTTTATAGGCAGTGCAGTAAGAAAACCCTACTTCCAGTGTTTACTCCCGTGCCCGGGTTTATTGCCAGCTCTCCCGTTCCGATGCATAGCTTTCGCAAGTCAGTTGAATGACTTGGAATATCGTGGGGCTGTTTGGATCGTACGTGGAATTTGACAAGTTGCGGGAAGCCGGTGTAACTGGATAGTGAAGTTCGCACCTGCTGGCGAGCGAGCGTCCAGTGCTGGTTTTCCGCTCCGACGTCCAGCGGCGGGGTCCCGGTCCGCCGGCGCTCACCTGTCTGCACAACACGGGTGTTGATCGGAATGGTTGGTGTTGCTGTTGGCAGACAGAGGTGATGGGTTTGGTGCAGGAAGGCAGACGTTCGCATCTGTGTTGGTGAAAACAGGGTGTTTGCATCCGGTGCTGGTAAGAGTGAAGAATTTTCACTGTGCTCTTTAAGACTGCAAAAACCTGTTCCTTCAGTGAATGCTTAGCCGTGCTGCCAGACTTTAGCTCAGGCCCTTTTTTTTTTTAAGCACAAGCTTATAAAACTACATGTAGGGTTTGTAAGCAGTAGAGAAAAAACCCTGCATTCAGGAAGCTTTGCCAGCATTACTTCCTGCGCCGTTAGAACCTCCTTGGGATCGTGGCTTGTAGAGGTAAATGCCTACGTGTAGGTTTAAACACATTAAGGCTCTTTCAACAGTTCTCTGAAAACTTGGGAGACAGGACTGCCTGCAGTTACTTACCGTTGGGACTAGATTTGGAATTTACTTGCATCTTGGCGATAGAGCGAGATACAGAATTAACAGTACGATTCCTTACGTGTAAAGGACTTTGCGTAATGTGACGTGAGGTTCCCCCTGCTCTCCCGCCCTGCCTTCTTCCTTCTTCTCTGTAAGCGTGAGAGGTTCTTTGGGGAGCTCCTTTCCAAAAGGAGCGGGAGGAGTGGACCCAGACTGAGCCACGTAGGAGATCCTTGCAATGTTTCTGTTACTGGTCGTTTCTATTGGTCAGAAGTTTTAAGAAATTAAGGCTACTCTTTCTTAGCTCACTAATTTTAACGTAGGAATTTCTCTCAGGTATTACCTTTAATTTTTTCAAAGAACACTTATCCAGGGGTAGGATTGTTTTCTGGGTTCCAGACTCCCCGTTCTGCTTACGGGAGGTACACGTCATCGGAGTGTAGCAAGAATGCGGCCTTAGCTTGAGCCCACATCTCAGATTCGGTTTTTCCCCCTCACTGGAAATGTTCCTGGGCCATTCCACAGGAAGAATTATCTTATGGCTCAAGCCCTGTATTTGTTTTGCAACGTACCTCGTTTTGACCTTGTTTGAAGGATCAGTAAAATTCCTTTCATTTGTGATTTGTTCTGTGCTATCAGCTCTTGGTATCAGCACTCCATTTCTGCTATTAGTCGCTTAAAAACCTTCTTTATTCCCAGTTTCAGCATTTAAAAAACGGAGCCACGTATTGCTCCGAGGTGTAAATGAATAGTCATTGCCTGTAATACAAGTGCACACTTCGAGTGTCCTACTGCTTTTAGATGTGATGTATTTGGTACTGTAAAGGTAATGATCCTCAACCACAGCAATATTCTGTAACAGGAGTATCTGTCATATTCATTGGGATTACCATGTTCATTGATTTGTGTCTGTAAATCTGCTGCTTCTACCCTTTAAATTTGATCTATAATTGGACCTCCTTAAATGGTTCAGATAAGGTAGTCTGTATTTTCTCAACAGTGTCACTGTCAGCTTCTCCTTTTTCATTATACATTCAGCAGACTTGATAAAATCAGCAGGACACCTCATTTGAAACTGTTTAATCGCTGCCTTTTTCTTTCACGAAACCATTGAGGTGGTCAAGCGATATACACAAATCATTTTAAATAGAAAATATGGCTTTCGCTGTGACCCAGCTAAACAGATAGCAGTATGCAAAACAAGTTAAAAAGTAATAAATGCCAAAAAAATCTTCTAATTGGAGTAAAAAATTGCAGGTAACTTTATTCGCTCCCCAAAAGTAGCGTGCTCTGAAATACGGTTAGGGCCACAGACAGACGGGCTGTGTTCCGGGGGGCTCGCTCCTTCTGAACAAAGCGCGCTCCCCGTTTCGGACGGTACCGTGCTGCTTTTTGGACTAATTTACGGCAGGCACGTTTGTAACCGCTGCAGTGGCAGCGCTTTGGGCAGGGCTGGCTGCTGATACCGCTGGAGAGAAGCGGTGTTAAACTGGTTTTGTACCCATCGTTCTGCCTCTTCAGCTCTTACTGCTCGGTGTGAAAATAACGGTGCAAAGTAAATGCATAATAAACGGGTCCGAAGGGGCTGCGGGAAATAACCCGACGGCAGCTGCCCTGTTACCGGCTCGCTCATCCCCGTGCGGAACGGTGGCCGTGCCGGGGCAGCTCGTTAAAGCGATCTATTCATCCTGAGCGCCTCGGTGTTAAGTGACACAAACCCTCTAACGTTCCCAGGCACAAAAGTGGGACAGGAGCAGCGGAGGAGTAGGAATTACGAACTGTGGCATTCAGTTAACTCTCTTTATCTAACCTAATTTTCATATCTCGGGGTTCAGACCAGTCAAAAAGGCTGTCGGAATGGGGCCATGACAGGTCCGTGTACACGAGCCATACATTTAGGATTAGATTAGGTGCTGGACGTGGAGGGTGAACACTTGAGAGGGTACAGCAAGCCAGGGTAGACTTCAGTCTGGTTTGTGCTACCGATACCTGTTACCTCGTTCTTTAAAAAATACTGTGTGTAAATACGCTGGCTAAGTGCGTGCCCTCCTTTTGTTCCCGTAGGGTCTGGATCGTTAGCAGCTATGGCGGTGTTCGAAGACAAATACAAACCGGACATGGAGGTAAGTGATTGGTTTTTTTCAAAGCTCGGTGTTTCTTCTCGATAATTCTCATGATCGTAAGAATTTAAGAGGTTTGAAGCTTTAAAAAGGTTAAATCTGCTCTGGTTTCCCTGCACTTAAAGTGTGCTGATGTCAGCTGACTGCGAAGCCGTACAGATTGATGGGTAAAATAAATACAAGGAAATAGAGCTTCTTGCAGGTTTAGGCATGGAAAAACCTGTGTGATTTGAACGTAGGTGAAAGCGTCAAAAACCGCACAACTTACTGGTTATGGTTGACTTCAGGAGCTGAACGGCCCTCGCGTGGTCCGTATTGCTGGTTTCCCCCGCCGTCCTCTAAATACTGAAAAGAGAGCGCGTGGTCGTTAAAGCAACAAAACCGGTGTTCAAGGCGTGTATGAAACCGGTCAGATACCCGGCTGAGTATGTCCAGAACTAGTAACTGCACGCTTGTCTTCGCTGTCTACTTCAAAGCTGATTGTCGTGAGGTTTCGAAGGCTGCGGGTTGTTCTGCTGATGATCTTGGTAAAAACAGAGGCCTCGTTGGTTGTGCACTATGGAGAAGCACTCGGGAGGGCTGAAATCTGGAGGGTCACCCTTAAGATCAGAACAAGTTACTCGGTTATTTTTTATGAGGGTGTGCAGCGCATTATTTCGGTGCCGTCTGCAGTGTTTCCTTACACCTCGTTACACCACGTTCAGTGCCTCCTAAACTGGAGAGTGAAAAATCCAGTTATCTGCAGAGCGACTACTGATGAAAATAAACGCAAAACAATTTAAGGGCTTTTTGTGACCATGTTCTGTAAAAAGCCTCAGTAATGTCGAGCCCCTTGTAAACTACATCGATCTCTTCCGATTGCCTGTGAATGCTCCTTCTCATTCTAATTGATTAATAATTACACAGTAAAGAAAAAACAGGGAATCGAACCCACAATTGAAAACTGAACCCAGTAAAAACGACACTGACAGCTGCAGCCTGAAGCACGGGTACAACAGCTCTTAGAGCTGTTCGCCGTAGCTGAATGGTGCGGAAAAGGACAAAGTTGAGTTACTTGGGAAAAGGTCCTCGGATGTTCCTCATCCCTGTACTGCAACTGCCGTGGGTCATTCCGTCCCCTTCAGACGTCGGTGGCACTGCAGTGCATCCTCAGGTGATCATCTCCCACGCCCGCCGAGTCCCGCTGTGAAAATCAGTCAATTGAATGTAAAGTTTAAAGTGATGTGCCGTACTCTGTTCCATCTCCTGAAGAAATGTGATGTTTCATACCAGTTGATTTCCAAAAAACCAACTTGTTTTGAGGAGTTTTCTAGTAGCTGAACTGCTCAAGAGTCAGTAATGAGCAGTTTTCCAGTCACTCCTGGAACTGGCTCCTTTTCTGTCAGTGCATCTGGAATAGTTGTGGGCGTGCGACATTCCGAAAACGCAGCAAGATCAGGATTCCTGTGTTGCTGCAGTGTTTTGGGCAATACCTGAAGGTACACTGGGCTTCTGGCTCTGTAAACTGAGGAATGCTCTGGGCACGATGGGGATATTCGTAGTAGGCACTCAGGTTTCTCCTCCAAGCAGCCTTACGCTGGGTGACGGATGGGAGAACCACCAGACAGCGGCAGAGTCTCTGCTTTTTGGTTTCCTCTCCCCTCGTGCCGCTGTAGGAACGACAGAGCCTCTTTCCAGCCTCCTCTCGTGTGACTGCGCACTTGGGCACGGGTGCTGTTCAGGCTGGAAACGTGGACCGCAAATCCTTGGAATCGACAGCTACAGCGTAACAGTCGGCTTCCAGAGATGCAAACGTCAGAGCTGCGCTGTGAAACCGAAAATTTCATCTTAGCCTCAGCTAGTTTTCAAGCTTGTATTCGAAATCGTTCTTTGTGTAAGAGCAACCAAAAAAAGGCACCAAAAATTGGTAAACCTCCAACTTTTCCTGTTTGGAAAGGTCATGGTAATTAAATTGTCTTCGTAGACAACCATAAACGGCAGCAGATACTCGCTGTTAGAAGGGGCGCGTAGAACTGCAGCCCAGCGGTTCGTGCAGACGGGCGTTTAGTCTGTGCGCCTTGCGCGCCCCTTCCTTTGTCTTAACTGATGTCCTGTTACCTCACGACAGCGCAGCAGTCGCGTTAACTCAGCAAGCGAAGTCTGAGGGGGTAAAGCTCAACCGTACTCTGAAACCCTTCGTATCGGTAGGGCTGCCAGCCGAAAATACTTACCTTTGGGGTCAGATGCGGTTTGGTGTCTTTTCCAGGGAAGGAACGCAGTAACAAACGACATTTCTATGGAGATTGAGTCGGAAGTACACTGTGTGTATTTTAAATGAAATTTGCTATGAAATGGTGATGATGATAAGCTTAAAATTCCCGGAGATGAATTTAGGAGAATGGGGAGAGGATTAGTGTTTCTCTGTCAAGACCAATGCCGCTTTCCTTTGCGCTAATTGTCAGGATATCTTGCTAGGGCTACTGGAGGGTAGTGGTGTGCTTCGAGACCATCACATCACAGAAAAATGATTCAAAGGCAAACTGTCCTGCACCCTCTGGTATCGACTTGCAAATTAGCATCTGGAATGTAATTAAACAAGCTTAATGAAAGTAGCAGCTGAATACTACTGGAAAAGACAATCAGCTTTTTCGCCTCTGATATATATTCTGTACTATTGAAGCTGATCACCAAACGCATCGTGTGAGCACAGTTAAAAAAAATTAGCATTTATTTGAAGAATAGGGACTGTTTTTCATTCTGTTACGCTTTTGGCATGCACTGGTGTCCCCTGAGAGCCGTGCCACAGCAGATAGTGCACAATATTTATAAATCCGTGACAGGCAATAATAGCAACTTGAAAAATTCTTTTGCTAGAATTTCAAGTTGAGAGCTGCCAAAAGCTGAGAGGATCAAATCTGCAGTGGCAGCTGCTGTGCCCTACAGTTAGAATCGTAGACTTTGAAGATGCTCAACTAAAAAAAAAAAAAAAAGACTTCAGGCTTAGCCAATTTTTGCAGGTTTCTGGAGCCCTGGCTCTCCGCCTTTTGAAGATGAGCTGCTGAAGCTTCTCCCACTGCCTGGGGCGTGCTAACACCAGCAGGATGTGTTTTTTTCCATAGGCTTAGTGTGTCTTCAGATTTAAGTAGCACATGCTTTGTCAGTGCCAACTGTGATGGTCCTTTCCCTGGTTGCAATGCCGGGAGATGATCTTTACCCAACATCCTTCAGAGCAAGTGCTAAGATAGATGGTGACGTACACGAGTGCCACTTGTGCCGTCTGATTTATGGAGGCGTGTTTCATTATGAAGCGAGTGCTGGCCTCTAGAGGAACCATTATAGATCGCTGAAGATGTGAACACTTTCAGCCCTGAAGGCCTGTAGATGCTTCAAAAATGTAATGCCAAGCACCTAACTACTGTGAAACAATATTAATCTGTCATGTGGGCAGTTATAGATCTACTTTAAAAAACATAAGTGGAAGAACAGCACATCTAATAGAGTGTTTTGAGCTGGATCTTTCATCGCAGCCGATTTTTCTTGCGATAGTTTCAGTGGAGTAGCCACATGGCTTGCAAAGTGAGATTTTGCAGATGTATTCGTGCCTTCCGGTGTTAAACAACAGTAAAGAAACTCTGAGTCAGTGGGTATGGAAACCGTTGCGACCTGGGAAAAAAACCCTGTCTACGGCCTTCAGTGCTGGAATTCTGGGTTTAGCTACACGGTGGTTGCTGAGTTCCTCGGGAGATTGGGGCGGCATTAAATATTTTATTCTGGTATTTGACTTGTGTTTGAAAAGCAGAAGCTTTTTGTCTGCAGAATTACTTGATGTACAGTGGGGCTGTGTTGTAGGGTTCAGCAGAAGCCACAGAAAGCAGAACTGTTGCAGGGAAAGGGGGGTAAATGTTGGTGTAAAAGAGTGCAGGGGCACGGAATAGGTGGAGAAAAATGGAAGGAGGTAGCCTGGCAGGTATTTAGTAACTAATTCTAAAATAGCTCACCCCAAAAATGTGAGATGACATTTACAGCCATCTGTTATACGCGTTTTTTAGTGTGGCAGGAAATCAAGCGGTACGGAATGAAAACAAGACGACTGGAGGGGTAGCAAGAGAGTAGAAATAAGAGCGTCCACTTGGAGCGTGGGCACTTACCCTCCTGCAGCCACGCCGTCCGAAAAGCTGCATCTGGCCTTCCTCCTGGAGACGGGCACTTCTGCACCTCCCGGCCGGGTTTGGTGCCGGGGTCGTTTGCAGCGGTCACTTTGCGAACCTGTTGGCTTCGGCAGCGGATTTGGGTAACCCTCTGTAAAAGGAGAAGGATGGGCGGGCAGGTGGGCTTCGGTCGTCCTCAGTGAACAGTTCGGCTGTCAGAGCAGAGTGTTCACAGGGAAATTGTAGGACGACAGAGAACTGGAAGTTGCAAGATGTGTAGACTCAGGTCCACAGTTTTGTTTCTGGCTTTGCTGCTGATTTTTGAGGTGCTTTTGAGCAACCCCGTATCCCTGGAGGGAAGAAACCGAGGCACAGAGAGTGCCTTCCTCCGCACTCTCGACGTGCGCGCAAGGTCTCCGCTGGAGCGAAGTGGAAAGTAGCCCGAGGCCTTCTTACAGGGGCCTGTAGCGACAGGACAAGGGGTAAGGGGTTTAAACTGAAAGAGGGAGCTGAGACTGGACATCAGGAAGGAATTCTTCCCGCAGAGGGTGGGGGGCACTGGGACAGGTTCCCAGAGAAGCTGTGGGTGCCCCATCCCTGAGAGTGTCCAAGGCCAGGCTGGATGAGGCTGGGAGCACCCTGGGCTATGGAAGGTGTCCCTGCCCGTGGCAGGGGGTTGGGACTGGGTGGGCTTTAAGGTCCCTTCCCAACCAAACCATTCCATGATTCTATGATACGATTCTAAACTCCGCTTTCGTGATATACCTCTTATTTCAGTAAAAAGTACAGCAGGTGTAGTACAAAATACTACAAAAACATGTCACTTCCCTCCACTTCCAGGGAGCTGCCATATAGATCTTTCAAATGTGCTCGTATTCCTGACCGTCCCTCGATGTGGTGGCATTGTTTTTGTTTATTAACTACTGACAGTACTACTGAGCTATTTTTGGGAACTGTCAAAACTCTCTGATCTTCAACAATAGTTGTCTCATCAGTCTTATTTAGCCGGCATCGGTGTGATGCAAGGCTCAGGAGCGGTGACAAGCCGCATATGAATTCTGTATTCATTAGTGATGGTGATCAAAATGCCGGTGTCCCTGCCACGGGGCTCAGGTGTGGAAGTCTGCCGGCTAATCCTGCCAGCTGACACTCGGAGGTTTAATGACTCCGTGGGAAGGTGACCACTCGCTGGGAGGTTTGTCGGCTGAGCTCAGACAGCAGACAATAGAGATCAAGCCAGACTATCGGAGTTAAGCTGGAGAGCCTGCCTGAGATACTTGAACCCCCGTTGGTGTCAAACACAGAGATAAAGTAAATGGGGGAGGGGAAATCTGGTTCTGCAAACAAAAATAAGCGTGTAGTATTTATGTGCTCCGCGTACCTGTTTATTTCATTACCTGGTGACAGGAACAGAGCGTTGGTGGCATATTCACTGCCTTGCCTGGCCACACGCGTCCCGTGTTTTCCGCACGCACCTGCATTACGGTCTCCTTCAGAGACCTGGATTTCCAGGGGTACGTCAGCTGTAGTGCAGACAGTCGTCCGGAAAACAAAGGCTGACCAGGCTGTGTCGTACTTTTCCATTAGATTAGAACTGTTCCACGGTAACCTGTTTCCGCTTGACACGTCGGAGGGTTGGTACAGCTCTTCCCTTCTTCCGCGGAACGGTGCCTGGGATCGATCCCCTCGGTGGAACTAACGTTAACCAGAAACAGCAGGCTGCTGTGAAGTGCACCAGCTGGGTGTGCGCCGGAAGGGCTGGGGTTACCGGGACGTGTGTCAGGGTGTGCATTTTGGATATATCCAACACCGCTGCTGTGCAGGAGGCGGGCGGGCAGCTGCCAGCGGTACCGGTCTGACCTACCAGTGACTCCCGGTAGCACCACCTTCTAGCTTTCTGTTACAGGCTCTATCGAGGGAAATAAGCGTTACCTTTGTTTAAACTGGGCTTTGCCGCGTGACAGAGAGCAACAATCTCCTCATCGTTAGGACCGTACGCTTCGTAACGCGGCCGGGCTGCTCGGGAGCCAGGCTCCCTGGGGGATGGTTTCCCTGCGCAGGGGAGGGAGGACAGGTGATCATTTTTGATGTGTTTCTCAGGTGTTCCCCTGGGAATGGTTTCACTCTGTGTATCCCCCGTAACTGCAGGACACCCGCAAAACGTCCTGGAAGAGATCTCACGTGGCACGAAGCCCGTGTGCCACTCCTGGGCGAGGGCTGTGGAGGCAGGGAGCGATTCCTGCCGGCGCCGGGAAGAGGGAATGGAGCGAGTGGAGGGTGGGAGTCAGGCTGGGCTGTGGGGGGGAGGCTGCCTCCCCGCCAGGGGGCTTTAGGGAGCATTTTGGTGTATTGGGAAGGATCCCAGCCGGCCCAAGGCTTCTTTTTCCAAAGAAAACGTTGATCTTCGTTCCCTTCCACCCGCTGTTCAGAGGCAGTCGGTCACAGGCGCAGAGATTTGCTGCGTTGGAGGCCAGGCGTGCTGTCGCTGGACATCCCGGTTCCGCGGTGCAGCGCTAACGTGTCATTTTAATTGCCATCCTTTGCACCGTTCACGTCGCTGGGTGCTTCCCGGTGGCCGAGGTTCGGCGTGTTACGGCAGCTGCACGGCAAACGGAGGCCGTTGCGCTGTCAGAGTAGGACCTGCCGCCTGGCAGGATTTACAGCTCCCACCGCTGGGAGTTCGTTTCCTTTGGAGCACCGGTTCCCTGGAACGCCACGGACTTCACCCAGACGTAAGCAGTGATGGATGGAATGAGTATTCCTATTCATTCGTGGTTCCAGGTATGGAGATACAAGTGAAAGAAACGCCGCCGTCGCGGAGGAGCAGTTGTGTAACTGACTTGTGCGGCACTGGAAACCGCGTGGGGCTGATCTTATGTAAGGGATGACACGCGGGAGCTAACGTTACCGAGTAGCGCTTCCGAAGCATCTGAGTTTCTTGCTTTGGCAGGTAATTCGGCATAAATTGTTAATGTAAATCCAGGTTAGTGGGGAAGGCATTATTTTACTAAAAAAAGATAAACTGCTGATTAATTCAGTATAGAACTCCATTACAAATTGAAAGGGTCTCTGCGGGACGCCGGTACCCTAAAGACAGCAGATGTTGAATTGATACTCCAGCATATTTCACACCGCTATGAAATATTAACGTGGTTTATTGTACTTGTGTGGCGTACGGCGTCAGACAGGGGGAGGTGGGGATGAGCCTGGGCTCGCAGGCGGCTACCGTCGGCACATGAAAGGCCGTAATCACTGAGAATAACAACTGGGACTACGGTGCATTTCGGTTGAGAAGTTCTTGGTAGCTAACGGTTAGAAGAAGAAACACTTAGTGACACGTTACTCACAGCAAAACTGTGATCACAGCGGATCTGTGATCCGTGACCGAACGAACCACCGTGTTTGTGTCGGAGCTTGGCGTCGCGCGCTCTAACCACCGCGAGGTCGGCGCTATCCTCCGATTTCTTTCGGCGGGATTTCCTGCCCGTGCTGAAGATTCCCACCTCCTGACACCACTCTGGGCCTGTAGCTTTTGTGTGAGGTGGGCGGCACGCCGACCCTGATGCGCTCGTGATCCGGGGCGTCGGGTTTTGTCTCGTGTTCTCCTGCGTTGGTGATGGCGGCACTGGGGAAGGTGCCACGCGATGAGCGGAGCGGCCCAGGAGAACAGGAATGTGTGTAACAAACCGGGCTGGGTTCTCCCCTTGCTTTGAAAGGGAAGCCCGGCTCGGACAGCTTCAGAGGAGTTGGAATTCAGACAGGTGTACTGGAAGTGGCCACTCCAGCCAGAGGGCGCGTTCCGCGGCGCTGGAGCAGGATGCCTTGTGGAGAGAAAATTCTGATGACGTTTAACAGTCGCTGAGTCCTCGACCCTGTTTGTTGTGCAAACACTGAGTCAGTCACCTGCCTGCCTGCAGGTGACGGAAAGCAACGTGTCAGAATCGGGAGCATCTCGGTTTCTCGTTGAATGAGGCCGTGGAAACAGACCTGGAAAATAACCTGCTGCACGTCACCTTGAAGTTTTTTCTTTAAAGGATGCACAGTTCCAAAATAGCACACGGTTGGGATTCAGAATGGAGGCGATACCATCTTCATACCTGTTACAGGACATTGTTCTATTCCCAAGATGCTGTTAGACACCTTAATTTTTCCAGCAGGTGCTGGGAATATTGGGTAATTCCTGCCCACTGCCGTGTTGCACAAACCGGCGGTCGTCCCCAGGACCCGTCCTGGTGTGTTACTGCTCCGGGTCTCCCAGACGCCGCCGATCTTAGGGATTCTGGCTTTCACAACCCCTTTGCTTTTGGTGTCATCGTTGCTTTGATTCTTCCCAATTGCAGCTTCCCTCTTGCGAATCCTTCCTCGTGCTGTGATCATTTGGCAGGCGGGTTCAATCCCCGTTTCTGTGGTTTGGAATCCTGATCCTGCGTACCCACCACACGCGCCGGCTCGGATGGGCTGCGTGGCGTGGCTTGGGCCCTCAGGCCTCACGCTCCGCTTCCACCTCCTTTGGTGGCTTTTTAGAGCACAAACAAAGGAAGAAGGGCTGGGGAGAGCTGGGGCAACCGGCTACTTTTGCATTTCATTCCCCTGGTCAGAGGTGAGGTATTTTGGTTGCAGCACAGCCTGGCGCTCTCAGACAAGGTACGTCTCTGATCCACTTACGAGGCACCTCTTGAAACGCTGCTTTTGGGTGAAGACTTGTTCGACCTGAGCGGGTTGACGTGCATGTGCCAGCCCCTTCCCGGCTTCCGAAGGCAGCCAAGACAAATCCATTCTCGCTGACGGAGCCTTTCGACTTCCCCGTACAAGAAAAACACGGAGTACTTTGCTGCTCAGTTTGGTTGTCTCTCCGGACCTTGCCGGCAGGTTTCAGCCCTGCTCCCAGTTACGTATCGATCTGCCGCAGCCTCTCCCAGCGGGCAGCCGTGCGCAGCCTCTCGCGCGCTGCCGTCTGCTCGTTACTCGCCCGAGGTCTAATTACGCTGCTGTAGGTGCTGCTGTCCTCCAGGAGGTATCGCTTTCCTGCCCCAAACTCCCAACGCGCCTTTATAGGGGTTTTTTTTATTATTATTACCGTTGTCCTTCCTGAACCTGATTTTTTCTCCCCTTCTCTGCCCACGTGAGTCTTGAGTGTTCTCAGTCCGGGTGGGACGGACTGCCCGCGTCACGTGATGGGAGCAGATTTCGTTGTTGTGAAAGACAGTTGTGATAAATATTTGAAATTTTTGTGTTTTTACAAAAAATGTGCTTTTTTTTTTTTTTTTTCACAAAAAATGCACATTGTCACGTTCATCCAGACGGACGTTCATTGCGGGCTCTTACCGAGAGCGCGAATAGGCTTTGTAGCTGGAGAACTGCCCTGCGTGTCGTGTGTCGGACAGGATGCCGGCGACCTGCAGCAGGTACTCGCTCCCCTTTGGTACGAACGACAAACCCCAGAATCCTTCCTACGGCTTCTAAATCTGGAGAAGCCATCATCTCCTGCGTAACTCAGCCGTGAAGTCACAAAGCGCTGAGGAAACACTCACGCAGCCGCTAGGGCTGGAGGCACGACGCAAACCTGGCGTAAAAGCTGTTAGCAAAGACGGTATTAATGTGGCGTAGAAGCGTCCCCGTCTTCCGTGGGAATGTCTGTTGCTTCGGCAGCATCTGGAAATTGCTTAAGTGAGGAGAGAAACTTGATCCAAGTCGTATACAAGAGTAATGTGTAAAAGTTCCTCGTCGGAGCTGTCTGGGGCTGGCGCTGTGGCAGCTGCAGAGAGGTAATCTATCAGCTCCTGAGTGTCCACAAAATGCAACTCTCCAGATAACAGGTTTAAAGTAAAGATTTAATACAGTCTCTATCTCCTATGATGTTGCAGTGACACTTTAAAACTCATTCTCTAAATCTCAGCAGACTTTATAGCTAGCAGTGGGCCCATATAGAGCTTAATGGCATCACACCACATAAATCATCTTTTAAAGATGCTACCGGTAGCGCCAATATTAAATGCAGACAATTGTCTGTGTTATAAATAATTTATCAAACACCGTTTCAGATTAGCCTTCCATGCTGAGTTATTTATTTTAGCCTTTACTGTGCTATTCCTAAGACACGTTTTGAAAGATCCATTACTGGTCACTTTAATGAAGCCGGGGGTCTGCTCCCCCCTCGGCAAGCGCCGCGGTACATCTGTGGTGACCATTACACGGCTGATCCGGACCTCTTTGCGCCTTTTACAAGCGCTGCCCATTTGTCATGTAGCGGTAAATGGAGCTGCACATTGGAGTCCTGGGACGCGTCACGCGCTCGGTGATGGAGACAAACGGATGGCGCCATAAAGCGCTGCCCGTCAGCGCCGGCGCGGCCCGCGGTACATCACTCTCGCTGTGATCTCATTTAAGCCGACCCCAGAGGATGATACTCCCGGTTAGCTTGGGCTTCGCGGCCGTAAAGCAGGAAGCGCTCCTTTTATATACTCAGAACTTTCGGGGGGTTGTAAGATTAATTACTACGGTGACTCCTTCGTGCCCCGGCGCCGCAGACTCGGTCAGCGCTTTCCCCGCTAACCCCGGCTTCCGGATGCAGAATCGCCGTCCTTGCTGGGGCTCCCAAGGAACGCGGTGCGTTCTTCCTTGGGGCTCTTCTGGCCGTCTTCCCAAGTTAGGCAGGGAGGGGAGGAGGCGCTGAAGAGGGGTTTCTGAAACGGAAATTACTCCACATTCACGAGCCGGGCTGCGGGGAGAGCTGGGGGGGGGGATGCTTTGGGCTTTCTCAGTGCCGTGGCCCCACGTGCGGTTACAGCTGGGCGCTGCCGACTGCGCTGGGGATTTTCAGAACCGTTTCGATAGCAGCAGGTTGTCAGCGCGTTTTGACAAGCAAATACCATTTAAATTAGCGAGAGGGCTCGGCGCGCCTTACCTGGCTGTCTGAAAACGGCAGGAGGGCGAGTGGCACAAACCCCCGCGCGTGTGCTGCCGTGTTTCCAAGCTGCGGTGCTTGTCTTACACCAACAACCAGGCAACAGCGTGGGATTGCTCTGGTTTCGGTGCCGCTTCGTGTTCAAACCGGATCAACACCCCCACGTCCTTGCCTCGCTCGGCGTATTGACTCCGCTGCCGTGCTGCAGCACCGTCGCAGCCACGGACCCGTCCGGGTAGTGTGGCCATTCACGGGGGAGACGCTGCTCGGGGGTTCATCTCCAAAACCACGGCAGAAGGGCACAGGGATTGTTTTCCCAGCACGGCTGTTCGTTCCAGTCGCCCTGGAACAAAGCGCAGGGCAGGTTTTCTCTCTCAGCGTAACAAAACTGGGAGTGAAAGAAGGATTTACGCCGTCTCTGTAGTTTACTGAAAAAAAAGCCCCCGTGGTGAGTACCTTAATGAAGCCGTTAGAACAGGAATACCGTTAAGAGGTTCCTGCATAGCGCCATCGGAGAACGCAGAGTATGCGCCGGAGCAGACGCGCCCGTCGCTGAGCTAATTTTGGGCTCCTCTTGGGCTGCGCTTGCCCGCTGGGGCTGCGCAGCTGCTGTCTGCATCGGCCACGCCGCGATCCTCGCGGCACCGTCGCACGGGCAGGGAGCCGGCGGGGCCGCCGAGGCCTTTCAAGTGAAGCAAACTTGGAAGAAGGCAGCAGCGAATATCTGCTTTCCTTCGCGCTGTCTGGCGGCGCGAGATCACGCGGAGGCGTGAAGTACCCCCGAGGCGAGGCAACGCCGAGCGGGCGTGGTAAACGCTGCGCTCAGCCGGGATGGTGCTCAGCCGGGATGGTGTCGGGCTGGCGGAGCAGCCGCTGCTGTGGCTGACGTGAGGATAAACCGAGTCCAGATTTCTGCCGGGCGTTTGCCCTGTTCTTTCCTTGCTGGGACCGGCGCGCTCTGCTCACGGGGTTCTAGCAAGTTCCGTACACACCCCTGAGAAAAATGAAGAGGGCTGATGCGCTCTGGTACCTACTTTAGAGGGTTCTGGAAGGATCTTGTCCCAAGGACAGGCCCTGAGAGCAGGTGCCTGGGTCTGTGTTTACAAGATTTGAACACGGCACCTCGAGGAAGCTGTTGCGCAGCGTTTCTTCAGGTACAGCAGGGCTGAGGACTTCCTGGCTGCGTTGGGTTCTTTCCAACGGCACGGGAGCAGATTGTGATTTTTCCATAAGCTGCCTCTGAAGTCACAAGCCCTGCCTGGGGTCTGTAGAGGGAGCCAGCGCAGCTGCGATAGCCTCTTCTCCAGCGAAGGCTGCCAGGCACAGCGAAACGTGGACCAGTACCGCTCGCAACTTACCGGCAGGGACGGCACCGGGACGGTTGCAGACGCGCTGCAATACGTTAGCGGAGAGCTGGATGAACGTGCGGCGTTCCCCCGTAACGGACGCTCCTCCGAACGTTACGCGTGCGTAACGCGGACGCTGTTGCGCCGTTTGGGGCCGTTGGCTCCGAACCAGCACGCCCCCCGGGTGCAGCACGCGCGTTTCGGCCGCTGCACCTCTGCCCTCTCGTAACAGCAGGACACAGAGCCTGTGAGGGAGCAAACAGGGCAGGGTCAGTGCCCGGTTTCGAGGCTCGCTGATTGACTGCGGCCACCTCCTCCTCTGCCCTTCCACCGCAGTCTCTTGCACGTACGATTCTGCTAGTTCTGCGGGGTAAGGTGGCAGCGACGCACGGCTGTGAGATACAGGCACGGCACGCGCGAACGGAACCACGGCGCGTTCTGCTCGCGTTACCGCTGCGGTTTCGAAAGCGGCACAGAAGGCGCCGCAGCAAGTTTCCCGTGACCTTCCCTCGCGTGGTCAGGTCGTCGCTCCGGGTTGCGGTATTCTGAGGAAAGCGCCCGGTTTGACCCGTCTTTTCAGCAGGGTTCTTTGAATTCGCTGCGCTCGTGCTGAGGAGCAGCATTCCGAACGGGAGCCAGCGACAGCTCAGCGCAGAGCTGGGCTGCCCGGCACCACCGCGACTGGCGGGGTGAGCGGGGTCACAGCGCTAACGGCACGGCTGCAGCGGCCCCGGCCTGGGCCCGTCTCGTAACTCGGCTCGTGTGGAGCTTGATCTGGAGGAGCCGTGACGCAGAGGGCAGGAGGGAACCTGCGCTGCGCCGGTGCGGGGAGCTGGCAGATACGAACGGCACAGCTTGTTTTACCCACGCGTTAAGGCAGAAATCTTAGTTCTGCTTCCTTGGCTGCCTTCACCGAGCCTGATCCGTCCGGGGGGGGTGCATCGGGGAGAGGGTGAACGGTGTCCCTGTCGCTGGTCCCACTGCTCCGCAGACGGCTGCTGAGCACTGCTCCGCGGTCCCCGGGGCCGAGGAGGGTGCTGGTAGCTCAGACTGTTCGGGAGCTCGCAGCTTCGCTGTCACATGGACAAACGTGTCTGCGACGTGCCAACACTTGTGCGCTGACAGCTTTTTTAACTTTTCCAGGAAGAGGAAGCCAAGCAGCTTGTGCGAGATGCCATCGCAGCCGGCATATATAACGATCTGGGCTCGGGCAGCAACATCGATGTCTGCGTTATAAGCAAGAACAAGCTGGATTTTCTCCGTCCGTACGACGTGGCCAACAGAAAGGGAGACAGGTTCGTATCTCCGGGGCTGGGCGTTCTGCGCACTCTCCCAGCAATCCCCGTTTTCCCTAACACTAACCTTGGCCGGTCATCGCTAGAGCTGTACGTTGAATTCCAACCCAAGGACACGCAGGTGGTGGCTGTACCCGCAGGTGAGTCGAGGCTGCCAGGGC
Source organism: Rhynochetos jubatus (assembly GCA_027574665.1). Classification (NCBI taxonomy): domain Eukaryota; kingdom Metazoa; phylum Chordata; class Aves; order Eurypygiformes; family Rhynochetidae; genus Rhynochetos; species Rhynochetos jubatus. The sequence goes on from CM050671.1 coordinate 1,274,714, forward strand.
ACGTGCGGATCGGTGAAGGAGACAAGGGAGTTTACCTGCCGCTTCACCACGCCCAGAGGCTGCTCCCCAGGTTCAGTCAGTTGAGAAAGTACAGCGGTTTCCCACGTTCTCCACTGTGTAGGCAGCTTTTTTCCAAGCTCTTCCTTTGGCAAGCGCCATCGGACGGATTCCTGTAGGGCGCCCCGTTTTGCACCGCCTCAGAGCACGAAGGCTCCCCGGCGCGTGGGACTGCCGAGAGCCCTTTGCAGAGCCAGCAGGGCGCCGCTGCTCGGTGCCTTCGGACAGCGGTTCCCAATCCGTCTTCAGTTTAGGGTCGGAACGTCCCACTGTGGCGCCCCCTGGGAACACGGTCACTCGTGTCGTGCGGTCCCGCAGGACTGACAGCGTTCAGGGTACGGCGGGGGTGAAACTCTGAAGGGAGCAAAGCTTGAGTGCGTGGGGAACCGGCAGATCTCACCGCCGCCCGCCCGTAGCTGCTCCATGAACTACGCTACCTGCTCTGCGAAGCTGCGGCCCCCGGGCAGCCGGAGGGTTCCGCGGTGCGTACTTGCGTGACGTGGAACAGGTGGTGCGACGCCTCCATCCTCTGCCAAAACGGGAGGGTCGAAGGCAGCGGCTTTTCCCTTCTCTCGGAGGCAGCACCCTGGCGGAAGGCACCCAGCGTCGCGCCGCCCAGGCCAAGGGCTCCTGGATTTCTGGCTGCCCGGCTCCACGCCCTGAGCAGAATCCTGTCTTTAACACTTTACGTGAGGTTGTTGGGTGCTGCGCTGTACGCAAAGGGTGGCGACTCCTTTCGGCGGCGGCGGTACGGCTCCAGCAGTGGGGTGACCGCAGGCAGGCCCCGTTCAGCGCCGCCTCGCCCTGGCACAGAAACACAAAGCACATTCACTGGTGAAACTGCTCCGAGGTGCAACCCACGACTGCGTTGCTTGTTCTCCGAGGGAGGGCACGCAGCCGTGGGGGAGCCCACGTGCCCCTGCAAGGCAGCCGTTCCGCTCACCTGCTCGTTTATCTTTATAAAACCACCGTCTCCTGGAAGTGCTGGCTGCGGAGGCGCTTTACCAGCTGCGGTGGCTGGACACGCAGGTCCTTCGGAGACCTCCGGGTCTGAAGCTTGACGTGGGTTTTCCCACGTAGCTCCAGCTTCACTTTCACCGCTTTCCTTGGCAGGTACGGCAGATACAAGTGCGAAAAAGGAACGACTGCCGTCCTCACGGAAAACGTCGCGCTCCTGGAAATCGAGGTGCTGGACGAAACGGTACAAACCATGGACACGTCCTGAGGGGCCGGTGTCGCTGGAGGTGGGCGCAGGTTGCGTTCAGACGCTCTCCGGCGTCACCAGACGCCCGCAGCTGACGCGGAATAAAGAGGGTTGTGGCCGTTCTCCGCAGCGTTGTTACCCGGTGCTGGTTTCTTCTGCCGGTTCCCTTCTGGCAGCGCCGCTGCGGCTTCTCTCCCCTCCTGCGCGCTGTGGGCGCCAGTTTAACTTTACCCTAAAGGCCTGCGAGAGCACCAGCCCCTGGGGCAGACACCAGGCATCGTCCTGGCGCTGGGGCAGACAAACCACGAGTCCAACAGCTCCTTGTTCCTCCGCTCCGGGAACAAGGCGGGAAGGCCACGGCTGCGCTGACTGGCACTAGTTCAACGCCACGCTCTGTCCTGGATGGCCACATGCCAGATCCCTTGGAGATGGTGAGCGCTGGTGGCTCTGAGCTGCTAACCTTGGCCTACAGCAGACTGCTGCTACTGCAGGGAAGTAATGCTGGTTATTATGGGATGTTTGTGTTCCTTCTTCCCTGTGTTCTGTAGCTAGAGGCAGGGTAGGGAGTAGATCCAACCTCCACACAGCTCACACGTTCTCATTTCTAAAATTACAGTTGTCTTGTGACTTGCCTCCACATGGACCTTTCTGGCCTAAAATCGTGAGCTCGTACCGCGTGCGTTAACCTGACGTCACACAGTACCACGTCATCCGGGGGGGGCCACAGCCTCCCGACAACCCACCTGCGGAACCGTCTCAGTCAGAGGGGAGGGCGCGCCACCCAGTCAGCTGCAGAGGTGAGCTGGTACCGGGCCCTGGTCCTGCCACAAACACTCGGCAAAACTTTCCGCGTGCCCCAGTTCGGAGGGCAACGACTCGGATCAGTTTTCCATGGGGACAACTGATACAGTTGATCTAGTCCATTTTTTCAGTGGTAGCTTTCGTATTTCCCTTAATACTGGACTCTTTTTTTTTTTTTAAACAAAGGTGTTTATTTCGTAAATCAATTTATTTATCTAAAAATGCAACAATTGCAAAAAAATTACCTTTTGAAATACACTGACTTATAAGCACTAAGAGATTTCACCTAGCAAGAAAGTGACCAGCCTCCTCCAGACCCCCAGCCAAGCTGAGCTTCCCTGGGAGCCAGCCACCCTTGCCCGCGTGCCCCCAGGGGCGCAGCACCCCCCCACCCCCGCTGGACGGGTCGCCGCCGCCGCGGCTGCAGGGAAACGGCCTCCGCCGCAAACCCAGGTGCCGCTCGAGAAGCCGCCGTACGTTAAACGCGTCCGCGTGGGGACGGCGGAAGCGAGGCGGTGCCGCCGCCGCTGCGGTCCCGCTGGTTTTGATGTTGCTGACTCCCACGAGCAGCACACGCTCGGCTTTCTGCGGCGCCTCGGTAACCGGCGCCCGCATGAACGACACCAACATCGTAACAGCTCTCCTTCGCTACCCCAGGGCAACGCGCTGCACTCTGACGGGCAGGAGTTGAAGATGGCACTGCAGTTTCCCTTTAAGTAGAGCAAATTAGGCTAAAACCCAAAAATCCACTAAAAGCATAGATAGGTAACCCTCTAGCCCTAGTCCCAAAATGACGGATTGCATGCTTTCCTTGAGGAAAAGCCCCAGGCACAGGCTGCATTTGAACGGTCACACGCGGATCCACGTGTCGGCGTCGCCGCCGTGGCGCCGGCTGCCGATCCCCGCTCCGGTCCTGGGGGTCAGCGAGCGCCACCCCGCTCCACCCAACAGAACGGGCAGAGGAAACAGAACCGCTTGAACGTGGATCCACGTTCGTTCCTAAAGCAGCGGGTGTTCCCAGCGCCGGGAGGGAGCGGGTCACTGCTTCAATGGACGGGGCGGGTGGGTTGGTAAAGCCGGCGCCTCCTTCGAACCGGGTTGAGATTTTAGAGATTCACATTCTGCGCGTTGGCGCTCACAGGGCTCGGACCGGGCCGATCCTCACGCGGGACGAGACGCGCGGAGCGTTTCGCTCGCTGCTTTTTGGACGCTGCGGGGTGTTTACAGCACTGCTCCGAGCTCTGCCTACGGAACCTCGCGTGCTGCCGGACGCCAGAGCTACCCGGCCCGGATCAGCGCCGGCTTTACCAAGAACCCGCGGTACGAATCGCCTCGGAGCGAGAGCCGTCATCTGCAGCAGCAGCGCCCGTTCCGGGTTCGGAGGGCACGGCGGTCTCGTCCCCAGGTCCCAACCCCTCTCCCTGGCTGGCGCCAAGGCCCAGGAAACGCGGCAGCAAACGCTCGCTCTGCGGTTGCAATGAACGGAATTGCAACAGATGCGTTCCCACCCCCCAGCCCTTCCCAGCCCCTGAGTCTGCAGAGGCGGGAGTGAATAAAAACACGTACGTGACTGCGTTAAAATACACCAAGTAAAAAGGGAGTTTGCTATTAACCGCTTGCGGGAGAGGCGAAGCAGCAGTTACACGAATTACACAAAATCTACTGTCATTCTTACATTAGTATAAAGTGATTTCACTGAGGGAATTATTTCAACATTTCACATTACGGTTACGATAGGGGCGCGTCAAACGCTCCGGCACCCCCGTTAATATCATCTACCCTAGGTTACACACGACAGTTTGAAGAAAGGACCCTTAAATGATCTACGTCTGTAACATGTTATTGGCCTTAAAAAAAAAAAAAAAATCACTTGCAATACCTCACAGAATCCTCACTTTAAAGCACGACCGCCGCGTCAGAGTCCGTGTCAAATAACCTGCAGAAATAATGGAGCATCTTGCTACGAGTGCTCAGCCCTCGCACGTGTGTGACCAGGCACCAGTCGGTGTCATCGGAGAAAAGCGGTTCAAGTAAGACTAAGCTGTGCCGGCTGCTGGCGCCGCCGCGGCGCTTCATGTGCTCGAGGTCCACACGTGCATCTGTTTCGCTATTTGGTGCACGTAACCGATGTCGGGTCTCTGGTCTGGATCGGGGTATATGCACATGCTGACCAGCTCCCGCAGCTGAAAGAGAGGAGAAGAGGCCACCGTGAAGGAATCCACTTGTTTCTTACTGGGGAAGGCTACGGGGAGGCTTGTCTGAGCGCCAGAGCCCGGGCCAGGAGCAGACTGCGGGCACGCGTCCGCCTGTCCGTCCCGTGTCCCGCCCCCACCCTACCAAAGGGGACCACTCCCAGGAATCTGAGCGAGCTGAAAGGTGGGGATGGACTTCCCAGCGCAAACAGGCTCTGAGGAAGGGGGAAGCCGAGGGAGGGGTTCAAAAGCGTGTCCTGAACCCAGCTGGCCGGTACCGCCGCGGCACTGCCCCACCAACCCCCGGTAACAGGCCCGCGCGAGGTTTTCAACGCGCACTCGCGCATCCGGGCGCGGCGCGCAGCTGTGAGACACCAGCGTTCCCCGACGCCTCTGGGAAGGGGAGAGCCTGGCCATTGATTAGTTTAATAAATAAAATGCAGAAGGGCTGAAGTCTCCCACCTCCCACCCCTCTTTCCTGCGCACATGAAAGATTGTAGCTTTTAATTACACAGACACTGAAAGCTGCTCGTACCCCCGAGGCACCGGGAGAAACAGCCTTGAGCCTCTGATCTTCTCACATCCTCCCAGTAGCCACGCTGCCAATTATTTTAATGGTAATTAAAAGCACGACCGTAGAGCTATCAAGCACCCGGCTTCAGCTGCGCTCCGGGGTGTACCCGGCGGTTCCCAGCTCCGGATGGAGCAAAGCCCCGCGCTTCCAGCGGTCGCAGGGCCGGACCCGCGGGCAGCACAAGGGGCAAGGACACGGCGTCGGGCGGTTACTGTAACCGCCTCACCCACCGCCGTGTGTGCGGACCAAGAGCAGCACAACCCCCCTCCCAGCCAGGAGTTTTCTGGAGCAATCCCAGCTCCGCTGCCTGGCCCTGGCCGTTCGCTCGTAATGGCTGCGGTGACTTGGTTTTTTAGGGCAGGGGGGTTTTGCCTTCATAACTGCCGAGACCCCAGAGACTTAGCACATCCCCCAGCCCTGACCAGCCCGACCACCCACCAACAAACGAAAATGCTCCCAGAGCTCTGCGCCGGCAGCACAGGTCGTCCAGCCAGCAGCCGGGCTCCCACGTAAACGCAGCCCGAAGCACGGCACCGGCATCTCCCCGTCACCCACAGGGAACTGGCAGAGCAAGCCCCGAGAAGCACGGCCAACCAGTATCTCCAGTTACTGGTAGATTTGTTCCCGATATAGAAAACTAATCCTGGCTGGAGCCCAGCCCCTCCTCCGAGCAGCGATCCGGCCTGGTTCGCCACGACGGGCCAGCGAGCAGAGGCATCACGGGAAGGGAACACCCTGAAAGCAGCGTTCCTCGGTAACCGCTCTGCCGCGTCTGTCTGAAACAAGGCTGCAACTGAAATATTCATGGCGTCAGCAGTCAGCCTGCAGCTGCGCTTCCAGCCCGCGTTTCCGAGGTGAAGGAAACACGCCGCCGGCTCTGGAGCATCACTGAAAGCTCCGGAAGTGTGGCACGGCCTCACCCTCGCCCCTGCCCTCGGGGGGGAGGATGTAAAGGCTTCGCCGCTTTCCCACGTCGCTGCAAACCTGCGGCAGTGACGCTATCTGAGCGGCTGTGAAGGCTCCGCTCTTCCACCTACGCGGAGACGTTCGCTCTTGAAGGAAAACGCGGACGTCCAGACCGGGGTAACCACCGGCCGTCGGAAGAACGAATTCCTGGTGCAGCGTGCCGCTCCGGCAGCCGCCGCTACGCTTCCCGGCCTTTCAGAAACGCCTGCACGGTTTACCTGGCCTGCCTGCTGGGAGACACCGACGCACCCTCCCCTTCGGCCACCCACTCCACAAGCATCTGGCAATCCAATCTTTGCAAATCTGTCCTGAACCACGTGGCGGCGGAGCCACGTTCGAATGTTCAAGCTCTTCACGGTTTCAGTCAGAAGCAGCAGCTCGTGCGGCGAGATGAGCTACAGCCAAAGGCAGAGCCCTCCGCAGACTCCGTCAAGCATCCTGTTAATAGTGTATGAACACCATCTGGAGTCTGGTTCTCTGGGACGCGGCGCCTTTGAGCTTTAAACCATCCTTCTCACCCTGGATTGTATCGCTACGCTACACACACTCTTTAGCACTGCCAGAGGGAAGCAAACAGACAGTAATTGTAAAGACAGGAAACACATCTGTCAGCTTACGCTAATTCCTGCTGCCAGCAGGCAGACCCTGAAACGCCTGCTACAGCACGGCGAACGGGAACGCGGAGCCGGGACGCGCTGCTACAGCAGTTTGGGGAAAAAAAGGTAATTAAAAAAATCCCCCTTTTCAGAACATTCTCAAATGGAGTTTTTGCAGGAGGCACGCAGCGAGTGAAAAACTCAGCGAAACAGAAAACGTGGTTTTCTCGCGGGGCGAGACCAGACCGTCTGCGTGCGGCATTTCCCCCGCATCCTGCCTCTTGCTCCTCAGAACTCTGAGGGAGAATAAAACAAAGGAAAAGCCCCAAAGGATACGGTGAACATGTAAAATGACATTAGCCGTTTCCTTTCAAAGAGAAGGCAACTGCAACTGAAGGAGGCGGTGAGGAACACCAGCTGTTTGCAGAGGTAAGGGGCAAAAGGCCCTGAGCCAACGCACCGCGTGGCGCGGCTGGAGCGGCCACGGCCCAGCCAGCACGCACAGGGACAGGTTTTCCCGTACTCTGCTCCGGCCGCTGCTCTCCGTCCCGCCGTCATACGCACAAACCCCAGGCTCTAAAAGGGCCTGGAGAGCTGGTGTGGAGCTGCTTATTGCATGACATGAAATACCTTCCCTCCCCTCCCCATCGTTTGCTTAAAAATCATCTTTCCCCCCTTGTTACGCACTGAGGACCTCACACAGACACACATTTAAGCGCTGTTTTACGGTAAGTTATTTCAAGGGAAAGGAAGCAGCGGAGCGGGCTTTCCCACGGCTCACTGTTGGGTTTTACCAGCCCAACAGACTTTCAGTTTCCAAACATTCCCCGCGTTAAGAAATCTCCTTTTCCGTCTCGGTTTAGCTTGTCAACAGTCAGATATCGTGGCCACCGTTTCCTTAGCCAGCCACAAAGGTCCCCAGGACACCCTGGCCGTCCCCAGTCCCACCTGGCACGCGGAGGCTTTCCCTCCCGGGTTCCTTCGCCCCTGCGCGCGGAGGAACTTCACTGCACCCCCAACCCGCCCCGCAAAACCGCCCGTTTACCTTTTCAGAATAATGTTCAGCTGGAAGAGGTGGGTAGTCACATTGCTCTATTTTTTGGCAAAGAGAAAACAGATTCATTTTATCTCCGTAGAAAGGACTCTGAAGAGCTGCCATCTGGAGAGAAAACACAGAGAACATCTCAGAAACGCAAAGGGTGTAAGAGCTCCCTGTCCTGCTGATCCACAAGAGCGAGCAAGGGATGCTCTCGCTCCGAGACTGCCCGCAGACGGAGCTGCTCCGCAGCCAGAACCGTTGTGCCCCCTGTCATGGGGCTGGAGCCAGGCCACCTGCTCCCAGCACCCTGCCAGCCACCCCCAGCACCCTGCCAGCCTCCCCCAGCACCCTGCCAGCCTCCCCCAGCACCCTGCCAGCCTCCCCCAGCCAAGCTGCACCTGCTCGGGCAGCCAGGCCCCGGCGCTGACACCGCTCTACGGTGCAGCCCCCGGCCCTCCCGCCGGGGCCAGCCGTGACTGTGGCACCCGGAAACACTGAGACTGGAAAGTCTCTACCTCTTCCTCTCACTGTGAGTGTTTCTGCCCAAAACCTTTCAGATCACAGAATCATGGAATGGTTTGGGTTGGGAGAGACCTCAAAACTCCCCCAGCCCCACCCCCTGCCACGGGCAGGGACACCCTCCACTAGCCCAGGTTGCTCCAAGCCTCATCCAGCCTGGCCTTGGACACTGCCAGGGATGGGGCACCCACAGCTTCTCTGGGCAACCTGTCCCAGTGCTCCCCACCCTCTCCGGGAAGAATTCCTTCCTGATGGCCCATCTCAATCTCCCTCTTTCCGTTCAAACCCGTTAACTGAATGGGGTGTCTACAGGCACCTCTACAGGCACACAGAAAAAAGCACCTTGTTTTTATAAAAACCCCAAGAACCAGGATGCTCGGGCTGTGGCACAATCAGTTGGAAACCAACCGGCCCAAGGATGACTGAAACCCTCCCAAACACAATCGTCTCTAAAAAGCAGCAGCTCTTGGGTCTTTGATAACGTGTCACAGCTTCAACCTTCCTCTGTTACGACCACATTCAGTTAATTTGCTCTCAGCGACCGGTGGATTTTTAGAGGACCACTACAAAGAATAAATGGATTATTTTTGGACATTGAGCTATCTAGACTACAAAGAATCCTGTAGGCATGAGCAATGGACTTCAGCCTTTAAAAGAAAACCCCCAAATGACCTCAAAACAACATCCTCTCCTGCCAGAAATCTGCTATTGAGTATCCCAGGCGGATTTGGGAACTGAACTACTGAAACGTTTCCTATCAAACTGGTCTTCTGCCTCTTTCAGTTCTGTTTCATCAATCTGGTATTTGCACCTCCAAAATCAGGACAGATGTCCGAGGTGACCAGGCTGTTCACACCGCAAGGAGAGCGGGACAGAAGGCTCTGGGTGGGGAAGAATCCCTTCCAGGGCACGCGGAGACGCCTTACAACGATCTGTTTATGTGACACTTAAGTCTCAGGAAGGAAACTGCATCTTTGTGCGTGCAAAACCATTTACACGGCAAGTTCTCGCCCAGGAGGTCAGCGAGCGCCGAGCCTCAGAAACAGCCGCAGCAACACAGGCGTTCCTGACCCTCCAAACCGTGGCTGGAGTCGTGCTGACTCGAGGTACACACGACAGGCTAAGCGCCTTCCCTCTCGCTTCCCGCACCAGGCCCAGCAGACCCACCGCGGCTGCTGGCCACGCCGGGCCCGTCGGCGTTAGCCCAGGGTGCTCCTCCTCGGGTGCTGCTCTCGCCGCCTGGCAGAGCCATGCCTCCTCCTAATGAAGCACCACGGGATAATTGCGGATACTATCCCCTCTGCTTAGGTCCTGTTGCTACAAGCCACATCCAGTCGGCCAGCTTTTCACAGCGAGGCCAGCTGAAGTTGATGCTTCTCACTACGGGTTTAATAGCGGGTTATTGGATGACGATTAGCCACTGGCTCATTACCATACGCTGTGAAAGCCGCCCAAGAACGCTGTCTTGTCGCTGACACACACAGCAGCTCCCAGCGGAACGAGAAGTCCGTACTAGACCCTCCACTCTATTACCCTGCAGTTAGGAACCAAGATTGATGCGTTACTGGTGATGCGGTGACAGACGAGCGGTTTTGATTAGGGCAGGCTTCGGAGGTGCCACGTCTGGGCTGCGTTTCCAGCAGCAGGACGTGGCCCAGCGCAGAGGCGTCCCAGAGCTGCCCCCCCCGGCACTGGCACCGCAGGAGCGGGCAGCAGCCAGGGGCGTCTTACCCAAACCTCGTTACCACTGTCACGTGTCCAAGCAGGGCACAGCAAGGTAAGCTCTCCCTGGTTTAAAGGATAAACCCAGCTTTTAAATAACGTGAAGTTACTGTGTTCCTTCCCTGCTTATCTGCAAGGCACATGGGGTTCGCTGTGAAGTCAGCGCCAACGCCTCAGCCCCGGGGGGTCACCTTGCACAAGAGCCCGCGGAGGCGCGGGACCCTCCGCACGGGGTTCCGAGCGCCTACAGCCGTAGTGAGAGATGTTCTGGCCAAACCTCCGAGGTTCCCTCCTTGGGTACCGTCAGACCCTAAGGTTTTTCAGGAAGCTCTTCCAGGGACACCCATCAGAAATCCCAAGAGGCTTACAAAGGGCAGGGCAGAATGTACGAAGGTACCCAAATCACACGGGGTGAACGGAGCACGTGGCTCCCTAAAACATCTCAGGAGACCCCTGTTCAGTTCTCTGCCTGTAGTGCTTCACTACCGTAGCCCGAGATACCTGCCGTGCCAGTGACGTTCACCGTGCTTCGCTGCAGGCTGAGCAGGGCGGGAATTACACCTTTAGCAGCCCCCCAAAAGAGCGAGTTGGGGAGGGGGCACGCTGTTACCTCTCTGTGGCGTCACCCACTATCATCAGCAGCAATGCCAAGCTCTTCCTCAGAAAACCCACAGCCCTGGGGCTGAAAAGCCACCCGACAGGTTGTGAACGTGGCCCCACCAGCCGGGGGGGGGGGGAGCCCCGACAGCCCTTCGTGGCCTTTTGGAAGGTCTTGAAGGCAAAAAGGTGACGACGTACTGCTGTTACTCCCTTGCTGTCCTAGCAGTAACGGGCACATCGGGGGGGACAGCTACACACACCAACTGGGGACCCTGATCTCCAACCAGAGGTTGATAGCAAACTGCTCTCGGTCACTTAGAGCGGAACTGGAGAGCCCGGCGTGCGCGATCGCTCCCAGAAAACCACTAATGGTGCATTAGGGAAGGCCCAGAAGGCAAGCAAGGGTTAAACAAGGTCTCCGAGATTCCAGTACAAACGTCAATAATGCCAGTAAGGCTGAAAGGGGTTTTCAATTCCCATTAACTTTTCTTCCCAAGCCCGGTCACGTGGTCACGTGCAACCGAGGAGGGACGAAAAGGAAACGAGGGGTTTCGGGGTGGCACATGCAGGGAACCGAGGCGGGAAGGAGACGGCACCCACGATCCGTACAACAGCCAGGGCTGCAGGGGCCGTGACCACAGGCTCTCCAAGTACCTCACTAACAACAGTGTGTGATGCTACGCCGGGGTTTGCTCCTGACATTTTGATGAGAGCAATTACCACGGGGCAGCTACATCCCCAGTTAAAGTGACCACCATGCCGTAAGACTGGTTAATAATACAGGGGGATCCCTGTTAGTGTTTAAATTGATCGTCTTGCCAGGACCGCTAAAGTCATTGCTCGTAGCTATATTCTGGGAATTAACAACTTATTTTTATCCCCTCCAAGTTATCTTGCTGACAGATATCTCCAGGAAGTGAGGGATGAAGACAGTTACTACTATATTGATGAGATTTAATAAAAATCACTGGGTGATGATCAATGTCAAAGTTAAGTGGTGCTATGTGGCATCACATCCCAAGCCCCTCAACGTCCCCTAAGTGGATTCCAGTGGACACGCGTGCCTCTGAAGGCAATTTGTACATTAAGTCGCTCTGCAGCTTATCTACACAATCTATCCGGAGAAATATCAGAAGTGACTCACAGCCCAACAAGCATCGCTTCCTGGCGTTTAGGCTAAATGGAAAAACATCCTGGGAACACGAAATTAGTGAAGATAAAACACAGCTCCTTCAAAGCCATACGCCTTGGATTTTTAATTTTCCAAATTCTAGGAAGTTTAAAAAGCCAAGTGGCTGTTTATCTGCTGAGCACAAACTTGGTAGCTGTCCAGTCCTCCGTGGAATGTGCAACATCTCCCAGCTCCTGTTCACAAAGCTGAGGCTTACCTACGTAGGAATTAAATTTAAAAATGCTTCACATGCCAAATTTTTCACGTTACTATAGTACTGCTACTCCTACCAGAGAATTATGTTTAGTGAGCAATTAAGTCAGCTTCTTGAAATACAAGGAGTACCAAGACTACCGTGCCATAAGGGGACCATATTGCCTGCAACAAAAACATATCTTAGCACAACGCTAAATATTTCTCTCTGCATAAATCTGGAATCCCATTTCCAGCAGAGCTCAGCCTCAGAAAAGCCTCCGAGCAGCCCGACGAAGAAGCTGCACGCGACAGCAGCAAACGAGGAGCTGTGCCCAACCGGGGCGACTCCGTCTCCTCGGGGCAGACTTGGCAAGTCCGACACACCACGGCAGGATCGAGGTCCTCAGTGCAGCAAAGCCCTGAGCTGAGAATTCCTCTTTGGGCCCAATACCTGAAGTGCACCTGGAATTACCGGAGCTCGGGCTTCCTTCCCCCTGTTCCCACAGAACAATCTCTGAATTCCTTTTCGAACGCCGCCAGCAGTCCCAGGTACGTACAGCTGTCCCGCGTCATCCTGGTTTCGGTACCTCATTAGCAGCGTTACAAGCAAAGCCAGCCCTTAGAAAAATCACCCGCTCTTCCACGGCACGTTGCTGCTTTGGGGGTTATTAGAAGCCCCTTAAATTCTTTCACTAGAAGTAACGGAGAATTCGAGGACAGACACAAACCCACTCGCTCTAAGCTCACACCTTTCCCAATATTTCTGATCAAGCGCTCCGGAAGGTGCCCTACGCCCCTTCTTCCCTCCTATCCCACGGCATTTGAACAATAAATCAGTGATACAGCCGCGTCGGGCTCCAGCGTCTCCTCCGAAGCACACCTTCCCGTAGCAGATCGGGTGGCCATTTGCCCTCATTCTAGTAAGGCCGATGCTGGGACCTGGACTGACTTTCCAGTGACACCCAGATAAAATCTCTCTCCGTAACGAATCTCCCACGCCAAGCGTACGGGAGAGCCGGCAGCTGGGAGCAGGCTGGCTCCGAGGGGCCTTAACGTCACCGCAGAAACGCTGGACGCACACTGCTAGGAGGATAAGAAGAATGGATAGTTCTGGTGGTTTTCAGCCACAAGAGCATTTTTTGGACCACATTCAAGTCCATGACCACATCTGGGCCAGCTGTGCTGCTGTCTTGCATGCGAGAAGCAAAGGGCTGTCGGAGTCGAGCGCCCAAGCCTGCCTAAATCCTTCTGCAGGATCTGACCCGTTTATTTCCAGAGGGGCTGGTCCTGAAGATGCACAGCACACGGCACGTTCAGGCTCTGCCAACAACAAATCAGCACCTACCGAACTGTGTGACTCAGGCCCTGGTAGCACACCACTGACAGCAGTTTACCGCCCTGAACAAGCCATTCGTTACATCAGGTGAGCGTTCTTCCCCAAAATACATAAACAATGACAAGCTATGGGCAAAGTTACTTTTATGCCCTCGTGTTTCCTCAACTAGCTCAAGTGCAGGCTCAGCTACAGTCGTTTTCACGTCCCATGTGCTCACAAAATAAATTACGTTTCTGTTTATCCTCTAATTCCATGTGTTTACACGAAGTTGTAGCAAGAAGCAGAATGTCACCAGTTCACATAATTTATAATCCAAAGAGGATGTGAGCACTATTCTTACGACTAACTACCCCAGGGATTTTAATTCTTTGGGCTGGGATAAAAGCTTTCTAAATGTTGACGTGCGCTTTCACTTGAATTCAAAGATGTGTACGTTCAAAGACTGGATTGTAAGTCAGTACAAGACTGTTAAATACCCTTCGATCCCTGCAAAAACCGAAATCACAAAGCTCCGAGTACCGTTATAAAATCATAGCACTTATTTTCAAAATATATCTAATAGCTTTTAAGAGAAAGTTGCACCCCAAGTTCACACAAAGCGTGCCGGCTTTGTACCTCTGCATTTGGCCAGAATACAATGTACAGCTCGAAAACACGCCAGCTGTGAGTCCACGAGTCAGAGAAACTGATTTCACATTACATAAAACCTCTGTTTTTCTTTACTGAAAGCTCCCAAAATTAAAATATTCCAACTGGTCAGAATTGAATTTAAAAAAAACCAGAAGCCTGCATTCAAAGGAATTTGCTATTTTTAAAACAAATGCAATATTCAGGAGAAACTATGGATGTGCTGCCCTAACGACAGCTCTGCTCACAGTAGGAAGAAAGAACACAGTGAGCTGGCGTGTTTATGTCGACACCCTCAACATCTACTGTGAGCTACTAAGTTCACTTGTGCTGCGTGGCTGGGTCCCTTCGTTGTTCGTGCTCAAAAAGCACACGGTAAGCACAGGAAGAGTTAACTTTACATCAGATTTCTCCACAACTGAGCTGAAGGAAGTCTGACCTACTCAATTCCAGTACCATATCGTGTGGTTAAGACAAACCTGCGGAAAAAAAGGGTTAAAAGATACTTGCCTCGTACAATAAACAGCCCAAAGACCAGATATCAGATTTAAAGTTATAGCCGTTTTCATGTATTCTTTCTGGGGACATATAGTACGGAGTTCCCACTGTAAAAAAACAAACAGAAAACGAGGAGTTATTCTCTGAAAAAGTGACCGTGCAACCTGCATGGTACAGAAGTTTGACTTCATTAAAGGAGTATGTTTAGCACAAATAGCTCATTAGAAGAGATTGGCACAAAAATTCGGAAACAAACCGTGTTTCGAAGGCGCAAACCCACTGCACCATCACTTACAACCCCCTGCATCATCACTTACAACCCCCTGCACCATCACTTACAACCCCCTGCACCATCACTTACAACCCCCTGCACCATCACTTACAGAGCTGGTGGACGTTACTGTAAGTATCTTCTGTGTTTTTTTAAATCTGAGGAGCGCTTTCTTCCCATTCCAGTCTTCCAAGTACCTTTGGAGCATCTCAGATGACCGAGCAATCGTAAAGGATCATCCTCCCTTGGTTCCCCCAACAGCACTGAAACTGCAAGTGGGATGCCCTGACTGCGCTCTGCCAAAACGAGAGCCCCGGGACAGCAGATCAGGCTGCCCCAGCCGCGGGGCAGAGCGGCCTCGGAGGCGACGGGTACCCTTCCGAGGGTCCAGGAGACCGCTCACTGCGGCAGAGAAGTGGGGTAACAAGCCCAGCACCAGACAGGCTCTCAAAAGCTTTCAGGAAGCACCAAACTTGCAAACACTGCTCCAACCTGCAGTCACGGCAGGAGCTGTGGGATTTCTATGTACTTCCACAGGTCTGTATTTTATCAAAAGAAATTTACTCCGGCATTTTGGACAGGAGTTACAGGAAATTATTAATACATTCCCTACCTCAAAAAGGTTCTTTTTTAAATCCTAAATAAGTTTCAGTTGTGGTACTGAAAATACAAGACATCCTGGCAGTCTCAACTACATCAAATAATCCTCAGATACATCATTTATTAAAACATCCAAGGACTTTACATGCTCTCTTCTCTCCTGCCTCCTCGGCTTGCCTGTCCCCTGTCAATTTTTTTTTTGCTTTTGGCATTCCAGTGCATCCTTCTCCCAATTAACGGCCTCTCCTCACACGATGGCAAATGTTTAATTTGCCTGCAACATTCGGTTTGCAATTTCTGCATCTGCAACGCTGACTGCGGACAGCTGGAAGAGTCACGGGCAGACGAAGGACGGTGTTAGAGGTGGAAGAACAGCCACCACCTTCCCCCGCGTTCCCAAGGAGGGGTTTGGGCACCGCAGGAAACACGAGTTTTGGGGCAGAAAGCAACAGCTACCCGGAAGGCAAAAACCAACCCCGCCAAGCGCGCAGATGTAGGTCTGGCTGGAAGTGTGGATGCCATACGCACCAGATCCTCCCAGTTTAGCCAGTACTAACGTCTCCACCACGTCAGCCTCCTGAAGCCCTCATTTTTCTGTGGGGTAAACCGGGATCATGTCGCACCAGCTACTCCACCTTAAACACTTAAGGCATTTTGTTTCTCTGGGGTGAAAATTAGGCAGTGTACCCAAACCAAAACCACCCACCCCCTCCCAAACCAACACCCTTCGATTCGACACGGCTGTCATGTATCTATATGCCCAAACCTTGAGTCTACTGAAGCTCCAGTTTTCACTCGGAGCTATGCAGAAACGTAGCGTGCAATGTGGAATTCATCCTGCGGCACCGGTGCGAAACCTAAGCTGTTACAGGAACACGTATAGAAAACTCTACTTGCCAGAATTGTCCATGTAACCAAGAAAGGGGACCCCTGCCCTGGCTGGTTCATTTATTGGGCCCCCCCTGGACTTTCAGCAATCAGCTGCCCCATGTGATACGCTCACCTTGTGCCTGCACATCATTCAACTAAGAAACCACCTCACTTCCAAGGTAAAAAGTACTCGTAATGAGAAATTCCATTTTTGCAAATTCTATAAAAACCACAACACTAGAAAAACACCACACGGAGATTTACTGTACTTCCATGCTCAGTAACATCATATCCAGCCTAAAAGCATGCCCACCTGCCACCGTCCCAGGTCTGGCTGCTTTTCAGTGCCAGGGAAAGGCCCCCGTGTATGGATGCGACCAGAGTTCTGCTAATAAGTTTTAACAGACTGCACAGAGTGGAACACCAAAAGCAGACGGGGCTCATCCAAAGAATCCAGCAGGGCTTTCCGTGGCTCTCTCCCACGTGCACGCAAGATGCACACGATGGACAGCACAGCTCTCCAAGTCACTCCCACACGCTTGCCAGATTTCTGTGCAAGAACCGACTTGGTTGGAATCGCACTGACTCATTCTCCTGCTGAAAAACACGCAGCTGCACAAGAAACGGTGATTCACCATGGGAAATTCTTGAGGACAGTTTCGGAAGTCCCCGCTGAGCGCCAGCGTGTTAGACGCTTCCCAGTGCTGCCGCTTTTCTCCAGCGTGCCCGGAGAGCTCCCGGAGCGGGGGCAGCAGAAGCCACGCTAGCCCCTCGCTGACGGCGAGGGCCCGAGCCCAGCGCGGGCGGGCAGCAGCACGCCACCGGCAGGAGGGAACGCAAAGGTCGTTCCCGCTCCTGCTCCAGTCTGCGCTTCAGAGCGGAGGTGCCAGGGGCAGCCTCCAGCCGTAGCTGTTCTTATGATCGCTTATTCTGGGTCACTGCGTGAGAAGCTCCGAGCAAATAACAACGTGTGGGCTCTAAAGTTATGGCCTTGCCTTCCACGCTGGCAGGGGTCTGCTTGGTAGGCTAAAATTGTCGTTTCAGATAATGCCTCAGAAGGACCTTCGATCAAAGCAGAATGACAGGGTTTACAGTACGGATGAGCGCGTTATCGTCCGTATCCGACTGTCCCTGCGTTAGTCTGTTCCACTGCATTAATGGGGCCGTGGAGCGGTCCACGCCTGAGCTGATTTTATGAAGTCTACCTGGCACATTTACCTACCATTACTGTAGTGTTGTCAGCAAATGTATGAACAAGCAGGGCTCTGCGTTTCCAAACTGATGCATTAATTTTTAAATAACTGTCATGATAAAAGACTGACAAGCCCAATTCTCTTTATGGCCTGTCCAACGTGACGTGGGAATCTCCCGTAATGAGCATCTTCTAGAAAACCGCACAAGGCTTCCAGTGCAATCAGTCAGGGCTCCCCACTGCATCACATTAGTCAATTTGACAAGAACAGTCTAATCGGAGACTATTAATCAGAAAGTTTCTTGGGCATTTGCCCTGCTGAAAATACCAAATATTGTTCAGATTCAATATCAATCACCAGCTGGGGGAGTAATGCCTTTAAAGTTCTAAAGGTCGCAAAACGGTAGAGGAGATTATGACTAAGTAAGCATCTTCCCATTCTACTCCTGAAAGTCGAAGCACTTCACTCGAGTACCGGCCTGCTTCAGCGACACAGACCAGCATTTCTTCCCACTCTCCCCAGCACTGTCTGTGTGCACAGCTACGGCACCCACACGGACCAGAACAGCACTCGGGTATCTGCAACACCCAAGTTAGGGAAATGCTGATTATTCCGAGTGAGATTAGGAGCAGAGTCTCCAGCTTCACCAGGAAAACACACAGGCAAAGGCAGCAAAGTTATTCCAGAAATGAAATCCAAATTGCTTTCCTCTCATATCTAGCCTGAATTAAGCCCCTGCCTGTGCAACCACAGCAAGCGGTGTGCGTAGGTGGGCTGAATTCCCACATCTGCCCCACCAATACCCAGGGGAAGAGCTACATTATTTCTGAGCTGGGCAAGGGGAAGGTCACGCTCTCCTGGTTTTCAGCTTCAATCAGGAGTTTTGTTGTTGTGGCAGTGGCTGGGTTATGAGTACAGTCCCACACACCATCGTTACTTTCTACGCAGAGCTGCTCCCTGTGCAAACACAGTTCAGGCAGGGATCAGTGCTTCCTGTGAAATTCACCCTCAGCTGCACGAGGGCAGAAGCAGGAGAAACCCTGATTCATGCTTCTGTAGGCTCCATCAGTCCCTGTCGCCGAGTCTAAGGTACCGCAGAGGAGTCTCTTGCGGCAGCAGTCTCCTGCACCTTTAGGCACGTTGTCATTAGACTGCAATCGGTGCAGAATGCTTCCAAATATGTTATGGTTGGGTTTTTAAAAACCCTATCAAATCTAAGCATCTCTTGAAAGCCATCAAACTCCATGGGCACGTCTGGCTGCAAAGTGTAAGAACAAGAGGGTAAGGAAAGCTTTTGTTGTTCTGCCTTCACCAGCACCTTCCAGCTAATCGTGAATCCCGAGCTGAGCAGTGTTGCTGAATCTATCACTTTTCTTTCTCACAGCAGGGAACAGAGTTCTGAATATGAAAGAACCTAACAAATTCTGACCTTTATTGTATCTTTACAGAGTATTCCCGGTTTCAAACCAAGAGGTATATCAGAGCACAACGCGGGCCTCAAAGGGGTGATACTGATTAAAGCATTCCTTCGTTCCCGAGATGTTCCACTCCTGTCAAAACAAACTTTGCAATGTTTTGAAATACCTGTGATTTTTGAAACGTGCTCATTACAAACGAAAAAGGCAAAGAACGACGCTCCAAAGCCTGAGATGCCATCCATGAGTAACAAGAACACACCCAAGTTTTAAACCAGGAATTATTTCCAGGACTCTTAGCTTGGCGTTCACACAAGATGCACTGTTACATATTCCAGTTGAGGATAACACTTCAGTATGTTTTAGTAATATCCGCTGGTGCAGACACAGCAGGAAGCAATTCTACTGGAAAACGACAGTGCCCAACTCTCACCTGTCTCCTCTCTCCAGACACGGCTGTAGGTTGTAGGTTAACCCCGAAAAACCTACAGCATTATTTAAAAGGAGTCCAGTGGGTGCTTCTGAACGCCTGCATTACCTGGGGTGTATTTCCAGCAAGAAGGCTGAGGGCTTTTCCCAGAAGACAATTTGGGAATTAGCTCAACTTTGGGGAATTTGTGAAAGAGTGGTCAAAGGCACTAAGAGGTACTTTAAACTCCTTCAAATCTCAGTGTGAGGTAACCCCGCAGTGTCAGGCTGTTTCAAGGGGCGGGGGAAGAAATAAAAAAAGGGGTTAAATCTACTTATTCTTTCAAAAGAGAATAAATATTTTGTGCGTAACATTGCAGCTGTTTTGACAAGGCCTGTGGCTCTAAGCTCTCTCGTTTTTTCTTGCTAGTGTTTAACTACACGCACAACCCAGGTCCTTACAGGGGTTTTCGGCTGGTTTGTCAGCTGAGGGTTTGGGGTTTTTTGTTGCTGTGCTGGTTTTTCACATGTAGGTAGTGCAATGTACCTGCAGTACTCCTGCAGCAATCTTCTCTTAACAAGCACTGCTCACGAGCCCCCTGAAGCACGGTGATTCTGTTTCTGGCGGCAAACTGGCCTGGCAAGCACGAGAAAGAGTAATAAAAAAGACAACAAACAGCCCATTTAGAAGAGCTCGTCTCGTGCCCGCGCTTACTCCCTGCTCGCCCTCGTATCCAAGACGAAACCAGCAGGAACGTGTAACACCCCACGTACTCCAACCCGTGGCTGTGTGCATGTTCTGAACTGGGAAGCTTTGACTTGTATGCACCCCCGAAAGGAGAATCAGCTCCAAGTTTGTTCTTGTCCAAGAATAAATAATAATCATCTACTGCAAAACAAGGCTATTGTAAAATTTGGCTTTTGGAGGTTTTTTTCTTGTATCTTTTTTCTTCAAAATTTAAAGCCAGTCAGAAGCTGCGGATGCTGCCAAGTTTAGTTGGCTAAAAATGGGCATTATACCAGTTCACAATAAAGTTATCCATTTTAATATTAATGGAAATTCTATTTGTTACAGCTCCCAGTAAACCAAAATCTACTAGCTTACTGTTCAGTTCTCCAAAGTCTACGCACTTTTAAAATATACTCTGCTATTGAGTTATAAGACAAAAAGTAAGTTTTATAGCAAAGTTAATGACTTCAGCTTTCCAACAAGCATCTTAGAACCGTTTTAACTGACAGGGTATCCCTGTGAATGCCTACCTCAGAAATCAACAACACAGACACAATCCAATATTAGAGAGACAAAAAGGTCCTCCTAGCCCTATTCAACCTTGAATGAGAAGCACATCACACACCAGTCCCGGAAAATCAACCCAGACCGCATGGCATTGCACACCCAAACTCCAGCATCCAGATGTCATTTCATCGTTACGGGGTGCAAAACCGGGGTTAAGTGTAGTCTGTCCAACAGGCTACGGAAAAGTATCTCCCGTCTTCTCCCACAAGTCATTCAGGGAAAAGGGAAAGTGGCAGAAGCGGATCCACCTGGGGAATCCACCCACAGCCTCCAGCCAGCAGCTGGTTTCTGGTGTTTGTCACCCACCCCACACCACTGCCGCCTTTCCCAACACCATTCCATATCTTAGTGAGACAGGCAGTGTCCATGGGTCCCCTCTCCCAGGTCTCCCGTGGAGGTTCTCCAGGGGCCAGGGCTTTCCCTCCTTGTGGTCACCCGCTGCCCCGGTGATGCTCCCGACTGGCCGTGCCGCCGGGCGGGCATCCTGCCACTGCTCCGAGCAGGCGCTCGCCTGCATCCCACGAGCTGTGTACAGGCAAATCTTTCATTTTTCTTTCATTACCCCGGCATGTACTGTCACTTAATTTTTATGTATGCAATCCTTCCTGACAAATATGATCTGCTGCCTGGTAATTCATCTGACGTTCATTCTGTTCCTCGCTCTAATTACGGCTCCTGTTCCTGACGCGGCGGCGGCCGCGCTGCTGCAGCCCGGTGGTATACCTGTCAGACGGGTTGTGGTTCTGCCTAATGCCCTTTTATGCCAGTCTGATGCTAGCAAATACAACGAGAGAAAAAAATCAGATGAATATATTTGCATAAGCCGCGCGTTCAATTCATGGGTCAGCAGCCAGAGAAATGATGGTTCAGGGCGGTTGCCAGGGCAACGCGGCTACGGGAAGTGCCCGGCATCGCAGCCTGGGTCCGCGTCGGTACCACGCTCTGGTCTGCAGGGTGTTCATCACTCACAGCTACTTAAACAAATGTCTTAATTAAACCAAAACCAAGATCAGTAGATTTCCTGCTGCTACAAAACCTTTATGTCTGGCAAATTACCAAAAACGCAAACAATCCTTCATGACTGTGTATTTTTTGATTGTTAAAATTTTCTTTTTACTTGGATACAAGAACCACTGGGAATGGTGGCGTGTCCATCCCTCCCACAACACAACACTCTCTCCAGCACCACTCACTGCTGCTCCCTGGGTGTTTTGCACCTTATTCATCTGTTTCCAGGACGCTGTTAATTTGAGGAAGGGCAAGGATTGTGCAGAAGAGGCTTAACTCTTCCCACACGAGCCTTCTCAATTAAGAGAGCACAACCCCGGTAAAGGTCACAAGCTTGGCTTACATGTGCAGCCAGTTTCCAAGCCCCAATTTATTCTTATTAATATAATCAGTGCAGCAGTCAAGCCAGATAAGATCATATAATTAGACATGATCATATTTTCACCTGCCCAGATGATGGGATTGTACCTTTCTGTGAAAAGGATTTATTTTAGTCTCTTAACTATAGTGTGTCTACATCCGAGAATAGCTTTGATGCAAAGGGAAATGTAATATTTTATGAAACCAACGGTAGAAATGCCTCTTTTTAAGCACAGAGAAAGTAAGGGATGTATCTTCCTTCCTCCTGCACTGAGAAGCCCCCGTGTTGTTGGCGAGTATTACCAGTGAAGTCTGTACGCTTACAAGAAACAATTGAGCAAGGCTCACACTCGGTGGAGGAAATTGCAGCAAGACAAATAAGGAAACAAACACGCTGTGGGTTCTGAGATCAGCTGAGCGCGCTAAATGTAGAAGAGCTTACATGCTGCACTGAAAGCCAAAGCTCCTTCACCGCTCTAGCACAGGAGTACCTTTGTGACTGAGAAAAATTGAGACCCATTAATAAAAATGGAAAATCAGCCACCTCAAGAGGTCACAGACACAACCACACAATGTTTTATACCGTAAGGTCTAAAGAATGAACTGTACATGCTGTATACCGTTCTAGAGCCCTGTAATGAATGCTAACGCTATAAATGGGGGAGAGAGGAACTCAGATGCTCTAAACCAGTCAAGTTAATTTCAATTCCCACACAAAAGCTGGATGTATAATCATCCTATTTGTAAAACACAGAAAAAAGAAACAAACCATCGTTATGAGCTGTCCACAACACATCGTGACACTTTTCCATGAAAATGGCTTCAGGGGGAGGGACAGCGAAGCAACGGATGTATTACAGCTCCAGTGCTTTTATCGAAGGGTTATTTATATAACTCCACTTAGAAGCAAACTGTTAAACCTAAGTTAAACTCCTTAATGTACGCAAAACTGGGCAGAAAAGCAGGTCACTGCCAAAGCAGGTGGTTACTTCAAGTGCAGTCCTGCAAGACAGCCAGGAGCTCTAGTTGTGTTCAACACAGGCATTAACACGAGGGCCCGTGGCGATGCTACTGCCGTTGTGGGTAACGAGAAGCTGGGCTGAACACAGCACAGCATAAAAATACAGAGCGATCACAAGTAGGAGAGTCTGGAAAGGGATACAGTTCAGTACTAAGAGCAAGGTACTGCGCTTCGGCAAGAACAATCAGTGCACCAACAGAAAAGCAGGAAAACAACCTTGAGATTTGTGGAAGGCGTTAAGAAAACCTGGATCTGTAAAGCTGTGGCTGAGCTCCAAGCGAAGCCCTGTTTAGAACGGCTGAGCTGTGAGGGCTCTGAACACTTGCCTCACCCCAGCCGAGGGTCACAACCCCTGTTGAGGGTAGCCGACCAGCATCTGCTGAAAGTGGTGGCAGTGTCACGTTTAATTCCAGTGAGCAGAGTGCAGGCAGCATGTTTAGAACGGAAGAGCTGCTTTTGTTACATGTGCTGTAAATCGTGCACTTACCAGGCCAGGTCTTCCAGAGAAAAAAAAAATTCAAGTGAGTTTTTAAACAAACAATACCTATGAATTTCACGTGAAGAGTATTTAAAACACGTATCAGAAAACACAGAGTGTGTCTACTGAATCCAGCTTCTGCCACAGCAAGAGGACAGACAGCACTTCTGGACGTCAAAGCCGACAACTGTACGGCAGTGCTCGCTTCGCATCTCCAAGTACCATCTTACCTAAGGAATGTGCTGCAGTGGTTTTAGAACTAAAAAACCGGCCTAATCCAAGATCTCCCAGCTTCACCACCCCTGTGGCTGTTATAAACACGTTGGCTGGTTTTATGTCTGCAAGAAGAAAAAAGGGTAAAAGGTCAAAGCCACGAAAGGTTATTTGGTTCTAATACTGCAACAGAAACGTAGCCTGGAGCGCTCGCTGTACAAAAGAGGCTCGAGCAGAACCGTGTTTCTTTATAGCTTTGATAGGCTGAATCTTCCAAGACTTCAAGCTCCACACATACACAAAAATCAGAGTGTACTTCCCAGCACACCAGAAATACCGACGAGGGGAAAAACGTAGGAAACGGCACAACAGAATAGAGGGAACCTCTTGAACTGCGAGAAATCAAAGCAGTAAGTCTGCTTCTCTTCGGAAACGATGGCTTTCGCAGGAAACTGCGCTGCCCACTGCGGTCCCCTCGCACCTAGGGCGAATCACCGCTCCCCACATGCAGGAATTCTGGGCTCCACACAGCCCAGTTTGCTCACGGAGCGTAAAAAGGAGTGGAACCCCAGTCTGCCAGGCAGCCGCATCAGGACTGAGCGGGTGAGGCTCTTTCCTCACGCTAAAGCAGGCTAAATGTGAGCGGCTCCAAATTCCAGCAGCCAATTACAGACCTAATTCAGGTACAACTGACAAACTGCATCAGGGCATGAACACGGGAGCAAAAACGGTATCACGCTGCTGAAAAAAAAAAAAGCAGTGAAGAATTCACGACTTCAAAGGAGAAAGGAAATAACAAGCAGCAGCGACTGGCATTGGTGCCTTTGGGGATATTTGCATTTCCCGGGTCAAGCCCTTCACAAAGCATTTCATTTACGCTGAAGGAAGCGCTGTAATTTTTGGCTAGAGCTCAAAGTTACGAAATGTTCCAAGACAAGAGATTCAAAACTAATTAATGAAAATCGAGAACAGGTTACGAGAGAGTGGGACACAGTTGTATTAATATTTCAGAAAAGTTCGCGAGACAGAAAAACTCTTCTAAACTCTCTAAGGTCACAGCTAATATAATGAAGACTATTTCTCAGAGTTCACTGTATCCAGTAGTCTCAGCATTTTACTTCTGACACTATTCTAATGGCAAGTTTGACACTTCTACTTAGTATCAGTGTCTGGAATACAAAGCAGCTCATCTTCCTAATACCACACTCACTTCGGACTGAATCCTTGAACAATGAGGCAAAGAGACAGAAGGAGAAATCCATCTTGCGAGCTCCAGCCTCTCTAAACATGCATTGGCTGAACATCAGCATAATTGTTTTTGAATGTAGGCGCTTACTAATTGGAACATTATATTATTATTCAGTGAAAAGAGACTGAATTAATGTTACCTCTGTGCATCACCCTGCGGGAGTGCATGTGTTCAACTGCACTGCATAACTGCACAAAATATTTCCACACCGTCCTTTCCGGGATTAACCGTTTCTGCTTTTTAAAATACTGTGGGAGGAAATAAATAAAAGATCAGTGAAAAAGCAACATATCTGACTCGTTCCTGGACTCATGTCACTCAGCTGCAGGTTGCTCATGTCTTCCAGACCTGCAGCAGCGTGACTTTTCTTCTGATTAGCTTTTAACTCCTTCTCCCTGTATGTAAACTTCAGTGCAGTTCACTAATTAACAACTATTATGAAAAATATGCTTAAATAGGTTTGACATTTTTGAATGGACACCGATTATAATTAGCATTAATCTCCTTAATTACCTTGCAAAACATATTTAATGCCTCAAAACAACAAATGTCTCAAATATTTTGCCTTAAGTAACAAAAGATCATTAAAAAACCCTTGTAAACACTCATTATTGTTCAGTCTATTAACAACAATAAGGAAATCTGTTTCCCCTTTTTTAAAGATGGCCAGAACATCAATAAAGTCTCCATGTTTCTTCTGTGATCAGGTAGAATAATATATTCTATTTCATGCATAATAGGAATATTAAATGAACTGACTCTCTAGCGAGACAGGAAGACACCACTGATCAAGAGACATGCAGATCTGGAAGAAGACCCATTCATGCAGCACCAAACGAAGTGGAGTCCAGATTCAGGGGGACTCTGGGCACTACCAGCTCTCAACCGAAACCATCGTAAGCATAAGGCACGCAAAACGAGGGGGTGCAGCGCGGTGGTGGGGCTCTGCAACGCTGAGGTCTTCTTCCCGAGCAGCTTGCTGCAGGAATAACTAACCAGCTGCCCACTTCAGCGAAGGCTAAACATCACACATCTCCAACCGCTCTCTTCCCCTTGTGGAAACACACTCTAGCTCTGCACATCACAGGCAAAGCGTGACCGCCTCCTCCACGGCCTCCCAAAATTGCACTGCTTCAGCTTATGGGTCCCCGACTTCTCCTTGCTTCTTCCTGAGCCGGACACCGAGCCCGCTCTTCATCCAGAGCATTAGCGCAACACACAGTATGCTTCCAGAGCTCTGAGGCTTCTACAGGGTGTCACTGGATAACGACCGACTCGCACCGTACCCACTTCCAGCACACTGCATCGGCACTTCTTCAGCATCGCACCCCCAGAGTTTCTGCCAGCAGCGCGCAAGAATAAAGGAAGAGAACTGGCTGTTGCCCCTTTCTGCACCCTGTGCTTTTCCCTCTCAGCACAGACCTCTGACGGCCGCTGTCACACGTTGCATTTGATGTGAAATGCTGTTACTGGTTCGTGTTTGACTCAAGTAATGGCAAATTTTCTTTTGCAGATCAGCTGTGAAGGGGCACGACCGTGCAATTCCCCAGGCAGCAAATCTGACAGACTGCAACGGTTTCAAACCAAAACTTGATAGAGAGCACAGAGAAATTACGGAGGGTGAGGGATAGAGTGTTATATACACAATAATATTATTTAATTCTAATTAAAGTATTTAAGAGTGGATATGCAAGACCACAAGTGATAAGTTTCTAAATGTCATGTCCAATAAGCTTCGCCTGACATTTACAATGGAGTCCCAACTCTCCTGTGGGTTACGCCGCTGCACTCCCTCACAGCAGCTTTACAATACCTCATAAATAATGCAGGCACCAGGGGCGTGACAAAGACAGTCCCTGTTTTTATCACTCTCGCACCTTCAGAGCGTTGTTACTGCTGTTCCTGCCGCCTCCCTGCAACTGAAAACCCTCACATAAGCTTCGATTCCCAAGGGGCGGGTGGGGTGGGGGGTTACACAGGGGGGCAGCAGGCAAACTCCACTCTGCAGTTAGATATGTTGAGGACGAGACTTCCGGTCTTATAATAAGGGGCTTTTTTCTTTTATTAAAAAAACCCGGAATTTGGTATTTGCACCAGTGGAAAAACATCCTTTATACAGCCTGAAAAAACCTCGGGCATCTTCTGCACGTCTGCAGCAAACGTGGGAAAAGAGACCAGGGGAGTGCTGCGGGGGGAACGTGGGTTACAGCCCTGTTCGAGGTACCAACCCAAGAGTCTGCAAACCGTGTTGTGGAAAAGGCGAGTTCTGTTTATAGTGACAGAAAAAGTGATTTTGAGAAAACTAAATAACCAACCCTGACGCATAAACGAACATATTTGTCAGCAGGGAACGTTTAAAACTAAAACCTGAAAATGACCCAAAAAGCACAAGTATTTTGTGCGATTACATCCAACAGCTACGCGGGTAAGACTTTACAAGCCCAGATTTAAAAGCCGAGCAGAACACTCGCACATCCCGTGACGAGCGCAGCCCTAACTCCTGCTCTCACAACCCTCACTTTTTCCCATCTTTAACCGCAGCTACTAAAAGCCTGAGATAAACTCCGGTTTCCCAGGATCTGTTGGGAAAAGGGCAAAACGTACAAGAAGCCGCAAGAAAACAGCGACAGATAAAAATCCACGAGCCGTCCCCACACCCTCAGTGAGCACAGCCAAGACCCCGACCCCCACCGCGGCCCTCGGCACGAGTCGCCGCGCACCCTGGGTGCCGCCGCCCGCACGCGCGTGGCTCGGGGCCGACCCGACCATCGCTCCTGCTACCGAGTGGCTGCGGAGCGAGGCCGTAGGTGAAATTTTGGGGCTCTCCCCAGGGACGGCTCTGCCAACTGCCTGCTCCCGGCTCACGTGCCCAGGGGGGCTCTCCCGTGAGATGGAGCAGATTTTCATGGATACTGTAAATTTAGCCGCTACGGACTAACTGGGTAACTTGTTTGACAGCCTTTGGCCTAGTGCCTCATAGCTCTGCTGGCAAAGAAAACAAATCTGTTAATAAGATATTTTAACTGTGACAACAAGGAGGAGGAGAACTTTCCAAACATTCATTTATGATAATTACAGAATAATGATGGCAAAAAAACAGGTAAAACATGGAGAGAAGGTTGAGAGTGCTAACAAACATGATATAACACATCTGTTCTCACAAGGGATGTATGTCTAAAGATTAACATGTCAAAGAAAATATAAAAGCAGGTGGTAACAGCTTAACTAAAGCTGGTTTGCAGCAATACACGTATTCCTAAGAGCAACATAAGAGAAGAGCAAGTACTTAAACCATTTTCTCAAACCCAAATCCCCGTTGCAAAGAAAGTCAATACACTTCCTTGAATGTCTTCAGAGTGGCAGACAGGCTATGTGATCAGTGAATCTAACAGTAATTAAACATCCCCCTCAGCCAGACTGATGATTCAGCCTTGTGAACACCGCACACATCCCACCAAATCAGAGGCTGGCTCCCGTCCGGAGCAGCGACCAGGAGCAAGCGGCCCAGCCTGCTGTGTCTCACCACCACCAGGCACTCGGGCTTAGGCTGCGGCAGCGCCCTGTGGGTGTGCAAAACCGCCCAGAGAACACAAGTGGCTCTAGCGTGGGTGTGTTACCCCCACCACCTCGCATCTCTGCCCGAGCCTGGAAGTCTGTAGCACCTCCAGAACTGACACGTCCTTACCTTAATCATCTGAGAGAGGTCACCAGCGTCGGCCAGTTCCAGGACAATGTTAAGTTCATTGTCTTCAATAAAAGAATCCAAATACTTAATTATATTGGGGTGGTTCAATTGCTGCAGATAGAGGGAATGCAAGAAGAGAACTTGTAACTGTAGTAACGACGATGCCAAGATGCAATAGCCGTACCGCTGCTGTAATCCTTACATAAAACAGTTTGCAACAGGTGCAACTACAACGGTGCTGAGTTACTACAGACAAAATCCTGTGAGAACTCATTTATCACAAGCACGGCATTACAAGTGCCTTGAGTAAAGAGCAGTACGGCCTAAAGGAGTGTGAAACCACCTTTCTGACTGTATGCTCACAAAATATTTAAAAGCAATGTCCTGCAAGAAGCTTTGTTAAGCTGTAACTGGTTTTCTTTCCCCCCATTAAATATAAAACCCCCCAGCTGCTGCTTACAGTACTCCTTGAGGTCTCTTTGCCCCTCAGAAGAACAGAATTAAATTAAAACTTTGAAGGAGAAAAATAAAGCACAAATCGCATATGTCAGTGTGTTTTTCTGATTATTTATGCTTGCATTTTCACTAATTACAGTTTTCCCATTTCAGTACAGCATCTTCTTATACTCACAACTGGTGGGTTTTTTGTTTTTCTCCCTTCTGTTTCTTACAAAATTTCATCTTCTCAGATTGTTACACTTTACTCACAGGACTGTATTAAGAAACAGGCTCAACAAAGTAAAATCTCTGTTTTAATATTTTATGTCTGAATTTCTTAAGTGGAAAACTGTAGTCACTCAGAAGAGAGCGTAGCATGTAGATCTCTCTATTCACTCTCTTGCTCATTTTGCTGTACATTATCTTTCTCTTGTGCTCTTAGAAATGCAGTAAATTTAGCAACTACTAAAGTGAGCATTTCATCTCCTAAACAGCTGTGACTCAACCTGTCTATTCCAGGGGTTACAAAGCCAAAAGAAACACTGTTATGATCCATCATGCTAATCACGCCTCTCTGCATGCACATTAGGGGATAGATTCTCCTTCGCGATGCCCCGACACTAGCACACATTAGCGTTAATGGGATCCATGTGCAGGCATCAGGAGGAGAACATTCCCACAAGCCCAAGCCTTAAATAAATAAATAAAGGTAATAGCCCACAATTTCTGTTGAAATTTCTTTTCAATGTCTGCTCTCAGGTGCATCGATCAAAGATCAACTTCCAGCAGAAAAAGCCCCCCAACCACAAGCAGAATGGCCCCGGATGCACAACAGGGTGCCCCCCTGCCCCCTCTCAGGATCTGCCGTGGCGGACCCACGTTAATGACCCAGGAGAGGTCTTCCATCCCCTTTAGGGTGCTCTGATGGGAACTCCTGAGCTCCCAAGGGCAGTTCAAGCAGTCAAACAAGCCCCTTCCTAAGCCTCAGCGCCATGTGCCAGTACAACACAACACCAGGACGCTACAACAGCGGGGAACGGGGACTGCACACCCGCGGGAGAGCTACCCCACCAACGCTCTTCCTGTGCCGCACCCCAGCCCTCACTGAGCTGGTTGGGTGTTCACAGCCACGGTACCGAGACCCAGGCACTGCTTAACCGATACAAAGAATTTGGGTATCTCTTTGTGAGACTGTACACACTTCTTGCTGATGGTTTGTAGCGATTTTAAAAAAACCCATCACACCTACAGAGGAATGTTTCTTCTGTTATGAAGTTGTATAAAATTAAAAGCAAACACATGGGAGTCCGTGCCACTGCCCAACCGTGGGTGGCAGCTCCTCTGATGAGCAGACCCCGAGGGCTCCCCTTTCACCTGCACCAGCCCCTGCCGAAGCTGAGCCAAGGGAGGGGGGCTCTAGCAGGAGCCTCACCAGGCTCTTCTCCGCCAGAGGACACAGCAGACTGCCCACGACCTTTCAGCAGTGTGAACGCAGAGGTATACGTTTTTCCACAACTCTCTGATGTTTGAACTCTGTTTTCCCAGGACAGCCAGGACCACCACTCTGGATAAGCCCGACTTCCATTCTCCACTCTTCCTTTTGTTAAGCTTATCTTAAATAAATATATTGACTCTGGGGTTTGATTGGTTTTTTTTGGTTGGTTGGGCTTTTTTTAACTCCTGTACATCTGTGTGGCATGGAAGAGGCTACCGGAATTTTCTTTTGTCAGAAGGACAGTATATTCATTCTCACCAATCCTGTAATGCACAAAACATTACAAACACTTTATCTTGAGTTAATGACATTTCCTGTTTCTTTAGTGCATCCTGAAAGCGCGCTGGCAGTTAATGCCTGATGTGCATGCACAGCAGCACTGCCGGCGAGAGGCGTGTGGAAGGGCAAGTCACCTCTAAATGAGCGCGTGCGGGTGCTGCCAGCCCAAATGCTGGCTACAGCCGTCTCACCGAGCTGCCTTACCTAAACCCTTCAGCCAGAATTACACTGGAAGTAATACGCAATTTCGTCTGGCTTCTGTTAAACTTTGATTGTGATTCATTTACCAATCACAAAACCCCCTTTGTTTCATGGCACACTGAGGTCTTTGATCAAAAAAGACAAAGTATTATTTTGACAGGGATGGACTGCAGAAAGTCTATCCATCACAAATCCCTCAATGGTCTACATTAAAAATAAAAACAACCAAGAAAGAGAGGCTCTTACAGCAAGCTGTTCTAGTAACAGTCTATAAATCCTGCATACTAGACACCAGAACTTAGAAGCAGCAAAAAAGTTTTAAAAATATGAATATCCCACGTTCCGTGGCCAGACGCTGGACAACTGCCAGGCAGATGGACTTCACATCCGAGGTGGAAAAAGTCAAGTTAGCAAGATGTAAAATTGGAACTGCTGTGCCGAGCCCAGTCCTCACACACCGTGCATGTTCTAGGCCCAAGAACAACTGCCTTAGTTGGTAAACTTGGGAAGGGAAATATATTTCATCTTTTAATATGAGACTAAAACCGCTGAAATTAACCTTGAGAGTGTCATGCATTTGAGAAAAAAAACACTCGTCCTGCACTTCTGAAGCTGCGCACACACTATTCTAAAGGAAACCGAAATGTGAAAAGCTCCCAACAGAACCAGCAACCCCACGAAACCTTGCGAAAAGCCCGGCGGGAGATCACGTGCGCTCCGCAGCAGCAACTGCAGTCTCAGTTCTTAAAACCGTTTCCCACCTGCAGGCACAGACTCTTTTGCCCCGTGAGCCAAAGTGGTAACACCCGCTGCCCAGCCCTGAGGAGGGACCGGTGTCCTCCCCCGCACGAAGCTGCTCTGAAGTTTTGAAATACGACTTTTTGTGACTGACCCAGCACATCCACTCACAGACCTCTGGGCACTTCCATGAAGCTGTGGGAACAGGCAGCATGGGAGCTATGGAAGAGCAAAAGAGGAGCTGCAGATACATCGATCTGACCAGTTATTGGTCTTCAGGCCTGGGGTGACGTGCAAGCCAGCTGCTGCTGCTGACACAGCAACCCTCCCTGCCTACAGACAAACCCTGGAACTCTGCCTGGCTGCCTGTGGGAACAGCCTGCCCCTGCACCAGGTCAGCAAACCCACTGACCACAACAGCACCATTAACGGCTCCAAAACTGGTAACCCCAGCCTTGATTACTTTCTACTTATTATCTGCTGATCTTCTCAGAAGCTGAGCCACACACATCTTGGATAAAGTTCAATGCATTTTGTCCGCTTCAAGTTGAACACTAGTAGTCATTTGGAGGAAGTGAATTACACGCAGTATTAAGAAATACGTCCCCTTCTCAGCTGTAATACAACAGGATTCAAACTGAAGTTTTAACATACTCAAACCTCAGATTGCTTGGATGGTGCTACACAACTGTCCAAGCAGGGAGATTTGTTGACATTCAACAATAAATAGTCATTAAACTCCCAGCGCTGTAACGTTTTGCATAATAAACAGCATATTAGTGTGTTTCTGTAGACTGTCGGCAACTATTCCTGCTCCTCCTTCACCCCCAACTAAATGAATTTACTGGAATGCTTTCTAGTCTCCTGCGAAATACTGTGCAAAACAATGCGTTCTTACCAACCAGTGTTTCCAAAGCAGAACTGCGCTGCTATAAGGGAACTCCCTCCCTCCAGAGAGCCCCAGCTACTAGTTAACAAAATCACGAAGTCGCAAGCATGGCAAACCCACCGCCCTGCTCGGAGTACAACCACCCAAGGGTCCAGAATACACACGGACATCGCTTCGTTCCGGAGGGAGGTTTTAACTTCAATACACTGGCTCAGAGACGGATACAACAGCTTTTGACTTCAAAAGGAGCCGAACCAGGTTCCGGTTCTGCCACAGCCCGACCAGCTTTGGCGATGGTATTAGCGTGGGGAGAGCCAAGTACCATTTAAATGACTCCAGCAGTGGGCAGGGAAGCCCTACATAGCTCAGGTATCCTATCTCCTTTCACAACCCAGCCCCCACGGTAGCCTGGGTTTGGTATCTGCCTTCTTGGTGAGCTTTACTCCAGACGGCAGGTTGCCTCTGGCCAGCCCGCACAGTGGGCTGGAGCCGACCTTGAGCCCCCTCTCATCACGGGTATTTCACCCTCAGCTTCCTCCGGTTCTAATAAATGGGCACGTTGTGCTCTGAATGAATCCAGTGCACGTTTATGACATCTCCCATAACCAGCTGAAGACAAAACTGTTTTGATTACCTAGAACACCCCAAAAAATGAAAAATTCTCTGTTTGAATGTTAATGTTGGCATTATTTTTCTCCACGACTGTTAAGCAACTGGATCACGTTCACACAAACTGCTATCTCCATGTTTACCCTGTTCACTACAGCGCGGCAGACTCAATCTTTGTCTACAACTAAATGAACACAAATCGACAATTTAAATGGAAATACCTAAAGTCACATTTACAAAATGAATTATTTAATACTTTTAGAATTAAATTTGACTAGCTAAACTAAAATTTTAGCCTTCTACCATCTGTTGCATTTACTCAAAATAGATACTTAAAGTGCAATGTATATGTATTTTCCACCAACATTTTGAAATAAATTACTGTGATGGAAAAAATAATCACTAGTTGTTGTAACCACTTAAAACACACTTTGTGGTTTCAGAGCCTTTATCCAAACTACCATATTTTGTGTGCGGTATGTAGACATGTACACACACGACATGCACACGCAAGACTGGTTTGTCATTTAGCTACTTCGTTCATTAGTTTATTCTGAAGCGACAAACAAATCAAAGCACATAAAGGGCAGAATTTATAGGTCTCTGTAAGAAGAGCACATGTGGGTTTTTTAAGATAAATATTTTTAATAGATTCCATAGGATACAGGCAAACAAACCTCAATCAAATTAAGCTTTAAGGCAAAACTCTTGCATCAGGTAGGCACTGCAGCTTGCAAAAGAATGCAGTCAGAGATCACCGTGTGTGCTACAGAAGCTTTATTTGCCATAAAAGGCAAATGACTGTTGTCAACCTGAAATAATTTTTTTTCCCTCTCAAAACAAAAAACAGAAAAAGTCATTGTAAAACTCCTTACCTTCAAGAGGTCAATTTCTTTAATGCAATCTTGCCTGGCCTTGGCATCCATCATTTCAAAAATCTTCAAAGACAAAACCATGGAAGATGAAAACGAAACAATAACAACAAAGTGTTATATTTTAACAAGAAAATGGTCTTGCCTTCCCCAATCTGTATATCCTCTACTGTAATGAGGATACACACAATCCCCAGATCAAAGATCAATGTTTTCTTTATTCTGAAACCACTAAAGCCTTAGCGATAGGGTAAAACTAATTTTATTACCTGTAGGCAATATTCTAAGCAGCAGAAAAATTAGATAGGCTGGTTTGTAAATTTGCTGTCGTGACTTTCTAAACATAGTTAGTTCAGCTATTAATTTCACATGGTGAATAAAAGATAAATTGCATATTTTTTTTCTTTTAAACAGAGACAGTTCCCACAGACTTCTCTATAATCATTAGCGATAATATTGAGCATTAATATTCACTCTGTAATAATCAGAGAGTAAGTCACTAGAAACAAGAGGGTAAAGGATCTGTTGAAAGATTGAAGGCAAGTTTCTTCAAACAAAATGCTGTTCTAACACTGCACACTTGAAGCCAAGTTCCAAATCTGTGCTGCTGGCATGAAAGTTATTCAGAAATTCTTCTACAACTCCATGAGCAAGCCCAGGCATTTTTCCTTTTGTGCTCTTGTGTGCTCATGATTCATCTGCGCTGAGATGGCAGTCTCCTAGCTGCCACCCCAAGCAGGGTCCCGTACAGGAAAAGACAGCCACGGAGGGTACAGCCGAGGGGCAGGCAGGAAAGCAGTGGGGCCACTGGGCCTCTTGTATCCAGGTGTAAACTGAGCCCATGTTAAGCTGACTTAATCGATGTTTGTAAAACTGCCTTGAGACCTGCAGAAGCATTGTTCCTTATTCTTTATCTTGAAGCAAGTAAAAACCCAAACCACCTCTAAAACAGAATTGAATAAAATAAGAAAGCAGTGTGTTGGGTTTTTTAATGTAAAAATATCAGACCAGATCATCCAGTGCTCTCAAACCTTAAACTTTCCATTTATAAAGCATTTCATTGCATTACTGCTGCTGCAAAAGAATACTCCAAGAGGTATTCAGCTCAAAGTAATCTGTGGAAACACAAAATGTTACCTTTCTACTTGCTAAACAGCAAGACTTTGAACTTCAGTGCTCACCTGAACTTTCTTTAATGCCACAGGTTTTCTGTCCAGAAGACAAGTTGCTCTGTAAACTTCGCTGAATTGTCCTCGTCCGATCTTCTTCTCTATCTGAAAATCTGCCAGCGTGCAGCGGTACGGGTACGAGGTTAAATGTCTCTGTTTGGGTCAAAAGAAATCAAATCAATCAGCTAGAAAAAGTGATGCAAAAATGTAAACTCGCATTCCCGATTGATCTTCCTCAGGAGCACAAACTACCGGTTTCTATGACTAATCCTATCCAGGAGGACAAATTCCTCACAGTCAGGATTGCTCAGCAAGAAAAGACAAGGCAATTCGGTGTTGATTTGGGGTCTGGCTTTCCTTTTCCCACCTTCCATTTTCTTTGTCCACTTCGGGCAATACCGCACCGCAGCGGCTGCAATAGAAGAGCGCAGCACAGCCGCAAGCAGACACACCTAACAGGAGAGGGCTGCGTAAAAATACCGACCAAACCAAAGCACAAACCCAGTAACAACTACCATACAGAACGGGGTTAAGAACGCCATCATTTCTGATGGCCAATAATTTAATCGAGGCTGATCAGCCTATAGATAACTCTGACCGTAAATGCATTAATCCCTAGTAAATGTATTAGCTCCATAGGCTGAATTATGTTAAATGCCTTTTTTCAAAAGGAAATAAAGTCTTGCCTTCTGTGTAAGTAACTAATTAGTCCCAAACTACTGTCTCCCTAGTTACACACCCTCTCATCAACTTTGCCTGCTTGTGTCGCCTGGGAGATGCTGCTGCTTCCTTCTGAGCAGTCTCAGGTAGATCCCCAGCCAGGCAGGTAGACACTGCATAACGAGGATTACCTACTCCATGGACTAGGAATTGCTCCCTAGAGTCGTGCTGGTCTCTTCTGTAATTAACATGACTGCTAACCAGTGTTTCAAAAAGGAATTATGAAAATTAATTACTTAAAGTTGCCATGCATGCCAAGCAGAATATTCCTAAACTTCAGCATCTTGAGCCATCCCAGAGTTCCCATCGAAAACCACAAAAAGCAATTACACAAGCACAGTCGGTGTCAGGGGGAGGGTGGGGGGCTTCCCAGGGACACAGCCATCGTTTACAGCTGAATCTTCAGCAGACAATCCCAGCACCCACGGCCGGGAGGGCTGGGGGTTTCACTGCTACCCCAGGTCAGGTCCCAACCCAGAGGCGTGGGGCTGGAAATAAGGTTTAAGATGCACGTAAAGCTTTCGCTCCAGCTCTTCTCGCCAACACTACGTGCACGGCAGCGTGAGGATCTCCTCCAGTGTGTATTTATTTTGACGAGAAAAGAAGTCCAAACATCTTTTCTTTGCAATAGAAATAAAAACGCCCACTATTCAACAAACAATCAAAAGTATCAACCAGACATCTGAAAAAGCTTCCAGATTTGAAGGTGTCTTTGCAACTCACAGCTTCAATCGCAGTTATCTGGAAGAGGTTTTGTAAACAAAGTTGTAAAATTCAGTGTTTTTTTAAGAAAACTCAGCAATAATGTCACCTAAATAGTAATTTCTGACCCACAAACTGCATCAATCAACCAAGACAAGCTGTTTTGGAAACTGTCACCTTTACAGCATCTTTATCACGACAGACGCAGGCGAAATCCCCGCAAGGAAAGCTACTCTGCTGCAGAACGGTTACGTTTTGTAAATGCTGATGATAGCCTCTTCACTCGTTTGTGATTTATACCCACGGCTCTATCAGAGCGTTCTGCTGTCACCTTGCAGTGAAAGGCTGTGCCCTGCGCTTCCCCCGCACTGCCCCGTGGCAGCCTGCAGAACTCACCCAGGGCACAGCTCTGCCCTTACGGAGAGAGGGGCCCGTTGCTAAACTGGAAAGGTTAGACGGTTAGGAACCCCAGAGAAGACAAAACTGCAACACCACGATGTCCAGCCAATGCCTGCTAATTCAAGTAGGCATGTAACTGGAAATCTAACTCCCGGGCCGTCATGATCATCACCTTTCTCAGTTTAAGTTCCTTACAGGAGCAAACCCGCTCCTTGTCAGGTGAAATGACACTGTGAGTAATTATTGTTTAAATGCCAAGGCCACAGGTAAGTTTTTCTGTCCATCACTACGAGCATTGAAATATTCTCATGCTATGAGAAACGGTTTTCCTTTCTCTAGGCTAAAGACACGACAAGAAATCTTAATTTGTGACCAATAACCTGCACAAGACGGCTGCACCAGAACCTGCAGTTATTCATGGAGGCGAGTCACACAGAAACTGGAAGCTGATTTCATCAGGTATTTCCTTTAGACAACTGAGGGAGTGTTTCCCTCCTAAGATCACCCTACTCTCTCCTGTAGTCCGAGAGAAGCCCCTTACCCACCCTACTGTGCAGCGCCCACCGGCTGCAACCAAAGCCTGCGCTAGCTAAGGAAGGTTACTCCGTACCTGCGCTGTGTGTGAAGTTACACTGTGTCTGCAAGCCGTAACGCAGCCAAAGAAAAACTAAAATGAAGACTCGGGATGCATGTCTAAGTTTCGCAGTGTATACTTCACAATAAATGGGAGTGTCCTTTCGCCGATGAGGGGAAAGGCAGCCATGGGTCAACAGATACACAGCAGAATGTTAAAACAACACTATTATTTACACGCATTCCCCTTTAAGTTACTAAATTATCAACAAAGACAACATGGGATGAAACCAGACAAGCACATCTTCAAAGTAACCAGCCCCTGCAGCTTTCTCAGTTCAAACTGGTGGCAATCTCCCTTTGCAGGGATTTGATACCAGTCATCAACATACACTAATGCAGGAACACTCCTCTCATTCCAGGGGGCGTCAATGAAACATCAGCTCACGTGCATTTTCGGTGATGAAATCACCAGAAGAGTGTCTGAACACAAGTATCTGTTCAACCTGACTGGAGCTAACCGGGAACATCTCCACTGCCTGACTTCGCACATATGAGCTACTAAGAAATTAATTGAGCAGTCAAGTCGCTTCACCCAGCCAAACAAAGGTGTCAGGGTATTACATCACAGAACACTTTTTCCTAATTAAAAACCAGAAAGGAACCAAAGCATTTCCGTAGCCGTGAACATGTCTCCTGAGCCACGCGCTTCTCAAGTAGTAAACTTTGAGCAAAAGCTTTTCTAACTTGGAGTTCACATTCACGACAGAGGTAGCAGTTTTAACGAGACTGGACGAAGCAACTACCACAAAACTTCCTTTTTAAGGAAGAAATCCGCGCTGCAATCAAGGACGCTATCCATTTGCCCTTCATAAATCATTAAATCGTATGTTTAAACCAAGAGTGTTTAAGTGTAAATGAGTATTTTAAGCATGTGCCAAGAAATATCTAGCAACTTCTTAACCTGAAAATATAAATAAATGTTAGGCAAGTGACAGGGGGGTGTGTGTGTCCTACCCGCTTTCACATGGTTAGCACAGAAAGTCTGCTTGCCATGCTGGAGTTAATGCTGGGTGATGACTGGACACCTTAGCTGATATGTTCTGGCATCCTCCAGGCCTACAGCTGCACATTTACATATGCAATGACCTAGATTTGCATTTGCTATCACAACCTATCAGACCTAATTAAAGTAATGGAGCTTTCATACAGGCTAGAAGATGTTTGATTACGGTATAAGCTAGAGAGTCTGCTCAGGTTGCACCAAGCCATACCAGAGGGCTCCCCAGTGATGAAAGCAGCCCATTTTCCCCTGCCTCGGCTCAAACCAACCTCTTACACTTCATTTGAACGCGAGCAGGTAACGCTTCTAAATACTGTTACAAGGACACACTTGGAATACCCAAGAAATATCTACCTCCCAGAAGGCCATCGCTATAGTCTGGCCTTGCATACATTTCACTTAGTTCATGACTTTTGGATTGGGGAACTACTTTTTATTCGAGTCCTTCCACGTTTAACCACTACAATTTTTCATAAAGCTGTCAAGGAACCAGTACGGAATCACTCAAATGAACAGTGATCTTTGGTTCTGTAAATCCCAGAGTTTTCATGTACAGATATAAACTGTGTGCAAAATTGGACACCACCATCATCTTCGAACCTGTTCATAAAAATAGATTTGCTCATTTTCGGGACAGATTCAGGCTCAGCGCAGGGTTCAGGTCTGCACAAATACAGGAAAACCAAGCCACGGGCTCTGCAGAACAGGTTTCAAGGTGAATCACAGAACCAGTAAGTTTGGAAAAGACCTATAAGATCATCCAGTCCAACCA
Organism: Rhynochetos jubatus; assembly: GCA_027574665.1. Lineage (NCBI taxonomy): Eukaryota > Metazoa > Chordata > Aves > Eurypygiformes > Rhynochetidae > Rhynochetos > Rhynochetos jubatus. Next base: position 1,313,798 of record CM050671.1, read on the forward strand.
TCAACCCAACACTACTGTACCCACTAGACCATGTTCTCAAGCACCAGTGATGGAGCCCAAATTAAAAACAGAAATTAAACAAAGAGGAGAACAAACTAACTCACCCCCCAAGCACTGGACCTCTGAAGACACTATGAAAATTGGGCTGTTGGCACATTTCTGCTCCCAGGGCAGCTGTAGGAAGGGGACAGTCTGGGAAGAACTAGTTTTGAGACAAAGGCTGTTCTTTTCAGCCACACAACGAACTCCATTAAAGAAAAAAAAAAGCCAAATATTAAAGTCAATTAATTCCTCATTTGAATAAAGAGCCCATTCATTTCCAAGAAGAAATGCAGAGATTATTCCAAGAACAAGCTATTCTGGACAGCGTCTCTGGCATACGTGTTCCCTTTTGGATGTAATCGCTGATGCGAGAGCAAGAATTCCAAAGCTGGCATTAAGTACGCCGTGACAGCCCTCGTCCCAGTCCTTAGGGGAGAAGTTTGCCAGAACTTTCAGCCTCACATTTTGAGGCGTTATGAGATTTTCTGCAAAACAGAATTAGTAAGGTTTTGTACACTAAAAAAAAAATCCAGTGACATAAACACTTCAGTTACAGTCTTGCATGCACCTGGACAGATAGGCTCAAGGGTGAGAAACTTCAGATTACTAGGAGTCTCTATACACCCTGAGAAAACTGCTGAAGCATCCTTCCCTGCAGCCTCTACCCCGATGTTTCAGACAAAAGAGAGTACTGTGAGACTGAAGACAAAAATATCACTAAAATACCAACGTGCCGCAGCCTGTGTGACTGCTTCTCCCAGAAGCGCAGAAAAAAATAAGCCCGAAGAAGCTGAAAACAGGGTAATCTTCATGCTAATTATATAATATATAAACGCAGGGTGCTAATGCTAATTCATAATAAAATCAGTTGTTTTACTGCTGTCTGATTGGCATGGGGAAACCGGCACTAGTCAGTCTGCACCAACGGCTACAAGGTCCTAAGGCATTAGATTATTTGTAATCAACCTAAAATTCGGTAAAGATGGGTTAACTAACAGTTAAAAAGTCAGAAACTACCAACCTGAGATGCCAATAAAAGCATCTTTCCTGCAGAGCCATGAAATGAAATATTCTTTAGAAGAGTAAAAACATACTCGCCCAATTAATTTTCTGAAACCTCATTAAAAAATTTAGCCCGACTAAGTCATACACTTCTGACCTGAATTTTAATTATCTTTATTCTGGATATAAGGGGTTTTTTTCCTGATATTTGCAATGCATCATTAATTTTAAAGCTACGGTTTCCTTGCTTCTGAAGTGCATACTTCATCTGAGTGACATTTACCATAAACTAATTTCACCTTTAAAAGACATCTGTGATAGTAGACAGGGAAGCTTCAGCCCCACCAGTTGAACGTGTATACGTTATAAGCAATGATTTACTATCAGCATCAATGTTTCAAACCTCTTTATGATGTCCCAAATTATACACTCATCTCCATTCAATAATGCCCACCTGAAAAGAATTTTGCATACTTTGAGGCTGAAATTCCAGCGTGAATTTATGAGAACACATTAGAACAGATTGATTAAAAAAAAATTCTAAGCTCACAAGAGATGAGGAAACTTTTAAAATATGGATTATCCTTCAAACTGGTAGTCAAGGAACTATTGAAGAACACATCAGGTTTTTCATTTTGCAGTTTCCAAACTAGACAGCAGAGTCATCACAAAACACCCTTAACCTGACCTGTTACCTAGGATTTAAAGTTTGCTGAAGAACTTGGCTTGAGTTTCAGTTTTAACATCCCCATCAGCAGGTATTTCTATGAAGTCATGACAAGGAAAGAGAGAAACACCAGCTTGAAAACAGCTGACCAAGGTGACAGTCACAAAGAAATTAACACAGAAATAACCTGAGCATTTCAGAAAATGCTAAATCGAAGTGTCTTTGCTGTCAGATGACCAGTTCAAACCCACCTTCAATTCGCAGACCAAAATGAAACTACCCTGAACAGCTCTGCTGAGCTGTGAGAGTATATAAAAGGGTTGCTTAAAAGTGAGTTATTGTGTTCATTTAGTATAAAAACTTAGTCCAAAATTATAGCTCCATATCACTGATTTACTCCTAAAAACCATTAATTGCTTACTGCTATAAACACTAAGTAATCTAGAGGCTTAAATAATTGACACTTTCCCTCTGGGACATTACTAGGAAGCGTTCTGCCTCTTGCTGACGAACTCCATCAGGGCAATGCTGGGCAGGAAGGGAGCCAGGAGCTCAAAGTGTGAGGCTGCTGGGCCTTTTTTAAATTGATATATTCACATACTCTAGTTAGAAAACTTCCAAACATGAAGCATTACTGGAAAGTGTCATCTTATTACTAAAGTAATTAAAGACAGAAAGAGAAGTCCAACACACTTACTCATAGCTCTAACTAGTAATGTGACATTAGGCAACTTCCTGACTATTCATTTGTAAACCAGAAACACCACGTCTGTCGGAATGAAGAAAACCCAAACCTATAGGGGACGTTTCCACAAGAGGAGCACACTGTTGCTCTGGTCTTTTGGGGGTGACACAGCAATTCTGAACGAAAGGGCTAAAGCGAGGGCCATTCCATCCAAAATCCCCTCCTCACCTGGGACTCCAAAAGCTCAAGTTCTGTTTTTTCTGCTTAAGCCTTTAGCCCTGCCTTTCATAACATTCCTTGTAAGACAAGTTTAGCCAACTTTTCCTTCCCAAACCTCTCTTTCCGCAAGCTATTATATAGCACATCTGCATTACTGTATCTTCAGAAGAAAGAAACGATGTAATTTTGGATTCTTCCAGGTAATAGGTACTGGAAAACTGAAAGTGATACATAATTATATTCCTAAAATATGGAAAATCAGAAGTATGCGCTAAGCGATCACATCATGCCATCACTGACCCTCTACACAGTACCACTGTCGCTAACTTCTGAACAGAGTTTGCTGAGGAGAGGCCTTTTTCCCAATCCCCTGATAGACTCCGTATTTTTGTTATTCAGCTTTTTAAAAAATTTTATTTCAACAGAAAAACCAGAGAAAGTCTTTCTGCAGTCCTAATTCCCAGCCAGATCACTCTCAGTCAGTTCATATACTCAGAGACCTCCTTAACACGACTAGGGTATTAGCAGAGTGGAGGGGAGGTTTCACTGAACAATGACCACACAGCAAAATGAGCCCACTCAGCATCAGCATAACAGCAGAACACAGATTATTAGCTTCTAATTACACTTAACTACGTAATTACAAATTCTAACATGTGCTCCAAGATGCCATGAATGTATCTGCTGCACAGGAACACTTCCTAATCTTGTTCATGAAATAATTACAGGGGCTCTATCCTGCCAAATGAGGCAGTAATTAACCCTAATTGCCGAAAATGCAACTGGCTAATTCTAGGAGATTAATCAAGGGGATTCAATTATTATTAAATTACTTAATATGACAAATTGCTGCATTAGGAGAGGGGGGCTTTGCTCCATACGACGTTATTTTCCCAGCAGCGCTGCGTAAGACGCATTCATCGTTGACTCTGTGTAGGCAGCTTATGGCTTTCGCAAACCCTACACGGCGTTTGGATGCAGCTTTCCTAACAACCGCCTCTTGTTCCGGAAACCTGGGTCACCCCTGGACTGCACGTGGGGAATGACCGACGAACACCCACAGCCCCCTCCCCCAGAGTCAGTAATCTGCTTTCTGACAGCTTTTCCTTCCATGCCAATTTTGTTTACTCGTAAAATACGTGTAGGTAAAACTTAATTACTCTGAGAAACGAACAGTCTAGAAGCAGGCTATCAGCCAGAACTCACAACACACGAGTTCCATGACTACAGCGAGGGTATCGGCACTACCCTGAACACAGGTCTAAGCCCAGCTTTAGCCCACACCTGCGGAAAAGGCAGGGAAGAGGGATGAGCCACTGCAGTGAAACTTGTAGAGAAAATACACTGCGGGAGAGATTCCAGCGGCTCACAGGAAATGAAGTCAGAGCCTACAGTTTGATGTAGGATGAACAACTTCTTGTATTCGGTAATTATGTCCTTCAGCATTTATTATTAAACTATAAAATACATCATTCATTACACAATCAACTGCTTCGCTTTGGCCTTTTCTTCAACAAATCGAAGACGAGAGAAAGCCAACACGGTCCAGGTTTTCGTAAGATGATTTAAAAATACTTGCTTTAAGCAAGATTCAAAGTATTTCCTTTTTCTCTTATTATCATCACAAAACTGGACTCAGGAAACTCTGGCTGGCAGAATCCCAAGCTGGATATGCCCTAACCGCACTATAAACAAAACAGGGTGGAAAAAAAGGCTAAATGCTGAGAAATCTGTAGACATTTATAAAGGGAAGAAAACAGAGAAGGAGAAAGACTGAAGAGACACAAGCACTCACCTGAGGATCATGCTGATACTCCTGCCCCGGCAGCTTGCAGAGAGGGTTGTTCTGGTCCCCTAGATGATGTGGATGGTTATGCTGCCCTTCCATGGTATCATACCAAACTCGGCCTCACGGTTCTGCTGGAGTTAAAAGAAGAGGGGAGAGAGAGGTCTCATCACTGTCCGTCCAGCGCTGAAAGCAAGAAACTCTTCCCAGGGGTGCGCCTACACGTGGTTGTACATCAGGACAGCAAGAGCTGATTCCTGCCCTTTCCTCCCCTGGACTGACTCACGTACAACTCTCCAAAGACAGAAACCCCCTATCTACCAGCAGCCCTGCAGCAGCTCAGCGTGTCACCGGCAGACCTGCACCCGCTGCCGCCTGCGAGCTGGACGGACACGGCAACAGGTCCAAGTTACCCTGGCTCTCCCGCGATTACGAAGTAAAAATACCAGTGTCACGGACACTACTGGCATCACTTGATATAAGCAAAATGGCAGAAAACGGGTTTATTTGGCCAGTGGTATGTTACCTACAAAGAATGTTGCTTTTGTCATCTGTAAGAGCAGCTAGTGTTACGTCCTCGGGAACTACCGACCCAAAAGATCCCCGACAGTGTTGGACACCAGGTGGACAATGCGAGACAGGTTGGCATGCTGAGTTCGGAAAACGTAAGTGACAAGAAGTCCCACTGACAGCTGTAGCTTTCTTTGGCCAGCAACAACCTACAAGTGTCGCTTTACCCACATTCTTTCTTCTCCACCCCAAATCAAACGTTTTCACGCAGGTTGGTAAGCCACAGGAAGCAGCAGCTAGAAACCGTACTAGATTCAAGGAGATCAAAGTGTTGTTCTAGGAACAAACAAACAAACAAGGGCAAATTCTATGAATGAATGTTTGGTTTACCTGCAGCAATTACTGAACACCCCTGTCCAGCAGAATTTCCTATAACAATTACAGAAATTAAGAGGCTGCAGTGTTGGAGAAGACTCTAGCAGAAGTTACCAGACACAGAGCTCACTGCAAGGAGGCAGAAATAAATTCACATCACTGTCTGCAATGATCCTTCATTTTCATTCTGAAATTACCCTTCACCGTACAGAGACCAATTCAGTCTCCCCTTCCGAAGGGCAGGGATCTCGTTTGCGAAGTATTGAGTCAGAAAACAACCCAAAATTTAACCTTCATTTACGCCACTAGCTCAGCTGGTGAAGAGCTGTGACATCCAGCACTTGTAACAGAAAACTTCTACCCATCCCACCTTGGGCACGGGGCAGCCGAGACATTCCCAGTGCTGGAATGAGACTGATCCCAGACTAACCAATCCACCTTTGACACACAGCTCTGAGGGGTTTCAGGAACGACGTAACACAGTAACGGGGCAGTTACGGGTTTTTGGCTGAAAGCACTCCAGGTCCATCTTCCCCCTGCAGAAGAGTAACAGCCAGAACACACCTGTTTTGTAGCCCCGCCAGGAAACAAAACCATACTGCCTGACTCTGGGACAAATCCTGGGAATTTTATCAGCTATCTGGGGGACACTTCCAGGGTGGATCACAGCGCTCCTTGCTCCACGTCAGTGCTGGAGCCAGGCCCTGGCCCTGAGCAAAGCCAGTCCTGCAAACACAGAACACGCACAGGGAATACACCAACGTCCTTTCCCCACAAAGGACTGTATGCAGGGGGTTTTGGGGCTTATTTAATGATGTTATTCATAGCTAGTTATTCATTATCCACACACGCTCTAGGTAATGTGTCATTTAGAGCCGCGTTGTTGCTGTCCTTAGCAGCGACTAGAAGCCTAATGGTGACAAGGGAAGATTTAGTGGCCAACACAAGCATCTGCAGAAACTTGTTTCAAGGGTTTTGGCAAGTATTCACTCAGTGAAAGAGCACAACCTGACCTCATTAGTGTATTAATAGTGCATGCCTGGCCCTTGGGCAATGACTAACTCTTAATTTAAAATACAAAGGTATTTTAAGTATTTGAGGGAGCAGGGGAGAAAATATGATGCTGAAGAATTCCTGCAGCAAGTTGTGCTTGGTTCTTTTAACAGTTGTGTCCTGCTTTCAGCTGGGATAGAGTTAATTTTCGTCCTAGTAGCTGGTACAGTGCTGTGTTTGGGATCAGGAAGACAATAATGTTGATAACACACTGAGGTCTCAGTTGTTGCTGAGCAGTGCTGACACTAACTCAGGGACTTTTCAGCTTCTCATACTGCCCCGACAGTGAGCAGGCTGGGGGGGCACAAGAGACTTGGTGGGGGGGACACACAGCCAGGACAGCTGGCTCCAACTGGCCAAAGCGATATTCCAGACCACATGACATCAGGCTCAGTGTACAACTAGAGGGAAAGCTGGCCAGGGGCCACCGCTTGGGAACTGGCTGGGCATCAACCTGTGGGTGGTGAGCAACTGCACTGTGCATCATTTGGGGTTTTTTTGTATTCCTTTATCATTATGCTACTTCCTTTTCTGTTCTATTAAGCTGTCTTTACCTCCACCCATGAATTTTACTTTCCCCCTATCCTGCTGGGGGGGGCAAGGAGGGGAGTGAGTGAACAGCTGTGTGGTGTTTAGCTGCCTGTCGGGTTAAATCAGAGCAGATCATCAGTGCCATAAGCCTTCAGCTCTGGCAGCTCTTTCCCAACACCAGCTACCGTAGCACGGGCACACTCATTGGGAAAAAGGCTCATCTTGTTTCTGAAGCAAATGAACTTTCGCTCTAACGCACGCTCACTAGAGGAGAGCTGGAGTACCTGCTGCATGTAAGCAGGGTAACACATGGGTTGCTCGCAACAGGAAGTTTGTCAGAGTCAGTAATGTGAAGCTCCGGTTGGAGAGGGATAATCATTATTAGTGTGAAAATGTTTGATTTTAAGATTTCTTCAGTAGGAGGCATCTGTAGGTTTATTAGTAACCAGGTGAATACTTAAAATATATGTCTTAATATCAGCATTAAGCTGTCCCGTGAAATTTCTACCTTACATTATACTGCTAGACCTATGGCTTAATTATTTTATTATTAGTGATTTGAAGAAAGACTGTTTACTTGAAGGGAGAACGTAACATGTTCTTTCTCTTCCAAGCCCACAAGCAGAGAGAAAACACTTCTCACCACTTAGCTCCACTGAATATAGAAATTCCACACATACAGCCTCAAGGTAAAGGACATGTCCAGGCAGCGCCATGCAAAACATCCGCAGTCTAACCCTGACCAAACATCGCACCTACTGCGTCCCGCCCTCGGGAAGGACTGAAGCTCCAAGAGAAAAGGGAGTTATTTCTGAATACGAGAACCTGAGCCATCTCAGCATACACAAAGGTGGGACCGTCCTAAGAGAACCGTAACTTTCCAGCTGCCCTAAAGAAACAAGGTACAGTGACTTACAGCGAGGGATAGACAAAGGGAAGGCAGTGGGCAGCTCGGAACAGCCCAGCTGCCACGAGCATGTGGGAATGTACGAGGTGGAGGAGTTGGGTTTGGTCGCTGTTTGTTTAAAGCCCTACAGCTGGAAGCAAAGAAGAAGAGCGAAATATCAGCTTTGAAAAGAGATACTGCACAGCTCACATGACACCAGCTCCGAGCCCGCTGACACCTACGGGACAGCGTGTCCTGCTCCAAGCTGTCAGCTCAGCTATTCTGGGCTGTGGGCAAGCACATGGTATAGGTAGACTGGAAGGGGGATCCCCAGGAAGGGGCTTCCCAGAAGGTCTTCAAATAGCAGTCAGCAACAGAAAGGCATTTTATTATAGCCCAAAGGGTACACAGATTGCACAGAACTGTCATTCTGCAGAACCGTACCGGGGTTTCGAGATTCTCTCTTTTAAAAATTCTAATGACAGAACCAATATTGCAGTTATATGTTTAAACATGAAACCGTTGAGGAAGGAACATGGCAGTGTCCGATACAACTGTTTTAACCAGTGACTTTCACCCCCATTCCAGGTACTTCTCCCAAGGAAGTGACCGCGTTCTGAGCTACATTTACTGATCTTGGAATTAGTTTGGACATCAGCTGCAACGTGTTAGGTAGGAGTAATTTAGACTACTGAAGAAGTGTTTAAACCCGTGTAGCCACCCCTCACTCCATCACTCCATTCAGGCTACCCAGCCTGTGCATTAAGTTATCACATGGAATCCAAGAGTTACCACAAAACCCTTCCTTGTAACTAACGTAAGCGTCTGAACGAGATGCAGCACACCAGAAGCCCTATCTTCATTCCCTCAGAAAGGAATGACCTTCTCAACGTTACCTGAACGAGTTACAATCTCCCACCCCACTCAGGCTACAGGGGTTAGGATGAAGTGTCTCATGCTAAGAGGAGCTTTCTACACGCAGCATCCCCTGAATGTTAACCACACCACAGCACGAAGGCTGGGCTACGCAGCATTTCAGCTGAGTTAAAGCATGTAATGCCTCAGCAACTGACGGTGATATTAACAGAATTTCCTTTAATCATTTTTTTTAAAGCAGCAATCTTAAATGCAACCCTTAATTCACCAACATCTAGAATCAGCAGCCAGCACGTCTAAATCAAAGTTGTACCGCCTCATCTAATTCAGCCTTTGACCTGCACGAGAAGTGAGAGAAAATGAATCTACTATCCTGGTGTAATTTAGGATGTAACTCTACTAACAACTGGACCAAGACCAACACATTTACTCTACATGTCACTTCTTAGCAGCAACAGTATCACTGACACAACATAGCATCGAAGAAATGAAATGGGGAAGAAAAATAAGCTACTCAACACGAAACCAAGCAGTGATGAGCCACACTCCAGACTTGGTCTCATTTCCCTATTACCAGTGCAGGGGGAACAGTTACAGACAGATTATTGAAGATGTTTTTATCTGTTTAAACAGCCAAAGACAATAGTAGGAAATAAGACAAGAACTCTTGGAATAAGGTCTCTTAACACTGGCACGTTTTACTTAACATTGTTCTAGCGCTGCACTTTTACTTCTCAAGTGAAGCTTTTTTATTGCTGCTTCCGAGCTTCCTATGAAGCTTTGCAGTGTCAAACATTTTCAGACTGGGTCTTGACCATGACGGTACATAAAAACATTTTTAAATTGCATGAAGCATCACTTATCTTTCCAGGATCGTCATCTGAGAAAAGCGTTACAAAACCAAGCTAACCACTTTCTGTGATTCCTGGGAATACTCCAGTACCTCATACAGGTAAGTCCCCAATAACGTGAGCCTCGGTACAAAAGGAAGGGCTCACACAGTTTATAGTCTCTTGCAGCATTTCCCAGCTTCTGAAGACAGATTTCCACCCTATTTTAATCAAAACTGAAGCACTCACGTCTACCTCGAGAAAAGCAACTACCTGCTCCGGGAACTATGAACTAAGACAGAAAAATTATAGCAGTTGGGTTCCAGTCCTGGAGAGAAGAAAGGGTAAGCGGAGCAGACAACCGTGTTTGTGCCTCCTGGTAAATGAAGTACAGGGAGGAAGATTTCACCGAAGCTCTGCTGATGCAGCATTACTTCCAGGATATTCCAGCCAAGTGGTGTTAAGGATGTACCATAATTGTTTTAGTATTTGGGGTCAATTCTAATCAGCCAGACAAATTCCAAACTACCTGGCTTGGCTGCCAACCAAAGCAATAACTTCTACAACAGCACAAGTGCCAGCAGTTCAGGTTCCTTTTAAATACTGGAGTTTATGATCATTCAACCTCAGCAAAAATCAATTACCTTGCCTACGTGCCACCTCTGTTTCAACAGACACAGCCTCACTTCCCTCTGCACCAACCACAAAAGCACATTTATCACGTACCAAAATCAGAGGGAACTCGCATTAATACAGAATCCACTGGTATTTCCAATTATTAAAGTATCAGTACTTAGCTGCATAGCACAAATGAGACATGTTGTATCAGAAGGGTAAAAGCTTTGCCAAGACAAGAAAGACATCATCACACACAGAGCCACACACAAACCACGGCAGCTCCCATGTAACTGCATGGTGAATCCAAACAGGATTGTTTGTCTGCGCCTGATCCACTGGGGGAAAGTTTCCGAGAACAACGGAAGGAAGTGAAAGATTTCCAATTAAATCAGAGGCCAGCTTAAAATAAATAAATACTTGATACACTGTAACTGAACACTTCTCTCAACAGATCTTAAGGTGTAAGCTGAGGCATTTTGAAAACAATGCACTCAAAATATCCAAGGTGACAAAAACCTCCACCTCGTTTTCTTAGATATGTTCGTATCGCGATAGCTGTGCAGGCAATTCAGTCACTAAGAATTCAGAATAAATTTAACACCACAGTGGGGACTGTGACCCGAGCCCACGCGGGATGAGCCGCTTACTCTCGAACTACAGCTTGGTGTAGGTTTGTCTGTCACCGTGTGCCCTCCACTCCGCAGGGGAATAACACAAAACGTACGTCCAACTCTGCCAAAAGAGACAAGACCCCACACGTGCAGCCCCGTCAGTGGCTGGTGTCGTAGTCTTCAAGCACCCTGCCACCCTCCCGCAGCACAGTTACTGCTGCAGCAGCGCATACAGTGGCAGCAGGCGCAGGTAAACCAGAGTTTTTACAAAGCAAGGGAAAACAAAAACCCTCCTGTGCACTCAGCTCCCTACCACATCGCAGGCTGCAACTCCTCTTTGGGTACCCAACTGCCCTCAAGCCCCACCCGTCCCTCTGACGCCTGAATGAGTAGAAAGCAAAACAAAACCCCATCGAACACCGTGGTACCTTGCAGGTACCGGACAGGTGGGATTCTCAGAGCAGAACAGCCCAGGGCACTTGGTAGCAAAGGCCAAGATCATTAGTTAGAAGACACTCATTAAGGAGCAGAACCTCACCAGCATCTTGGCATTCAGTCTTGCACACCCTGCCCTGCCCCGGGTGCAGCTCCTCTCTAACACGCCTGGGCGAAACAGCTGTGACCAGTATAATCGGGTACCACCATGTGTCTCTGGCTGCCTCAAACCCAACTACAGGCCAAATCGTTTGCTCCCTGATGTATAATCAACGTGATGAGATCGTGCACCTCTAAACCAGACAGCAAAGCAGCAGCACAAGCGCTGTTACAACCGCTTTCTGAGCCAACACCCTTCACCTTCCTGCGAGACACACCAGCCGCTCCCACGTGCCCAGCGCTCAGCTCTGCTGCTGCCCACAGCATTCCCCAACCCGCAGCCACTGCTAAGGCCATCCCGACGGCCAGGGATACAGCGCGGGGTGGCACGCAGAGAGCAACTCCCGGAACATACGCTGGAGACTTGACAGCGAACGTGTAAACGCAGAAGGAGCCACAGCAATTCCAGCTTTCCCTGGTGCTGCCACAAAAAGTGTTCTGCAGAATAAACTATGAGGTTTTCCACTTTGGCACCACTTGTTACTGTAAAAGCAACACGACTTCATCTCGAGGAGTCCCGGTGTTCCTGGCTGTAAAGTGCGGGCAGCTGTGCCCTTCCTGAAAATGTTACGGGGCTTTTTGTACCTCTGACCTGTTCCAATGTCCCCAAATATCGACCTACATATATATATATATATATTTGCTTTTCCACTCCGTTACTACCGCTTTCGCGTATCCTTTTGCTACACAGGGACTAGAGAGGGGGAGGCAAGCAGCCCTGCTTGGGTACCTTATATGAAACAAAAAAAGGCAGTATTGCATAGTTCCAGAAAACCACGAGTTGTCTGCACACAGGCAAGTACATTACTTACACTACCACACAAATTTCCATCTTTTAACACACACACAGAATTGAGAGTAACGGAGAACGAAACCCGCCAGCGCTCAGGCTGTCCCACCTCCCCCGAGCCATCAGCACGCTCTTCGCTGCACACTCCCCCAAGACTGGAGGAATGCAAACTATTTTACAAAATAAACACAACCACATCAGTAACACTTTCTTCCTCTCTACTGCCCAATAATATTCTTCCTCTCGCTTGCTCATAAAATAAATCTGTCAGGATACTATATGAGATTACCTATATATTTAAATGATGATCTTGGTTTATGATTACATTATCGCTGCGGTTCAGGGTACGTGCTGTGGGGAAGGCAGTCCAATCCTAGGAGAGTATTATTTTCGAGTGACTTTTATTGTCCATTATCTTACACCATTTCTGTCACGGCTATGATGTCTAGTAGGAATAGTTCACAACAGAAATATCTTTGTCGTTAGCATTCTCATTGCAATTTAGTCAGATCAACCTTTAAATCTCATCCATCACACTGAAGAGCTTTGGCAAAGCAAGCGCCGTAATATATGCTTCCATGCAAAACCTAATTACAGGCTAGGTTAAAGCGCCTACCCCATTCCTTCTGCAGCGCAAGGTGACAGGAAATCCTCAGCATCCCTGGTTTCTCACTCTCCCTTTTTGCTGGTGAAGTGCATAACCCATTCATTACAGCAGACTGATTCTGTCTGGCACATGACAAACTTACTTGAACCTAACAATTAAACTTCTGACAGCGTTTCCAAAAGCAGAGAGTATTTACTGTAAATGCTTGACAATTTTTTCCTCTCTGCTCCTCTCTCTCAACAGTCACCTTATGATGACTGGAAATTACCATAAGCAAATAGCAGCCTAACATCCAAAAAAGCCTCATGTTAATGTGAAATACACACCTGCCAACACTGAGAAAAAATATGAATATGAATGTTACAGGCAGCAACGTGAGGCACGCCACCGAAACGCACGAGACGGGGGAGAATGCTGCAAGAGCAGAGTCAAACACTGCAATTCAGTACAGCGTTGTTCAGGAAGAGCTGCCCACGCAACGTCCAGCTGGCCGAGCGCTGCGGTGGCAAGGCTGCCTGCGCACACCACCGGCCCTGCGGAGGATGGACCCTACGGTTTGTCTTACCCACAGCTCCAGACTGCAGTGACGGAGTTCAGCAAGCACTGGTAACTGGAGTGCAGATACATCAGCAGTGAAGAGTTTCAAACTTTCAGGCTTAGCATTAAGATGAAACTGTACCTATAGATATATGTTAATATATTCAACGTCTTGCAAGCAGCTGCTGCCCAATCCAAATGCAGAAAACAAGTCACAGCCCTCAGTGAAAAGTGTACCTGCGATTCATAACCCCCTAAAAAGGACAGGGATGTTTGTAATGAATTGACCACTGAGCAGAACGGTGTTTTCATCACACCTTCCGTTGCAGGAGCATTGGAATTACCCTGTGTACCCTACACCCGGTGCAGATGCATCCCTGTGTAGACCTTTCGTGAAGACTTTATGCAAAGCAGATTTTCAACAGCCAGTAGCAGAGTGCTGGCTCCCCCAAGTCCCGAGATCCACTAACTGAGAATGCTTTAGTAAAGTGGCTGAAAAGCCCTAGAGCTTTTTCATACTATGTCAACAACTGATATTCATTAAACAAATGCTGTGACAGACACTGTATTTCACTGTTCCATACCTAGAAGCAAAATGACATTAAGTCAACTATTTAAAGCTATTTGGAGCCATCTCGCTGTAGATGTCAATAAAACAAATGCTTCCTGCCAATAATTAAGTATCTGTGTCAAACCTCCCACTCTCTTTCAAACCACTCTACATCCAGCTCAGGTCCATACTCCCATGTTAAGCAAGCAAGATTATCATTTCAATTCCTCTGTATTCTAGTCTGGGGACAAATCTAGTAAAATGACTTCAGACCAGCCAGGTCTGTCACAGTGCTCTGCCCTCCCCAACTGTACTACTCTGCCTGAAGACCCTGGTTAAGCTCCTGCAATACTTCTGACAGCACATTTCGTATGCCCATCACTTTCAGCAGCTCTCCGCAGCAACCAGGAAGGTACTTAGCTTGCTTCTGACTTTGGCTTAAAAAGGTTTAATTTCAGTGAAGAGCTGGGGGGTTTTGGGGGCGGGCTTGGGGCTTTTGTTGTTTGGGTTGTTTTCCCTCTGCCTTGCAATACCAGCTCCCCAGAACTTGGTCCCAAATCAAAAGACACAATTGCAGAAGTCAAGTACGCTTTAGAAGCTATGCATCCCAATCCCCCCGTGACAAGGGACGGTTTCACACGGCTCCCATTAAACAGCCCTAGGATCAGCGCCAAGAGCACTTGGTGATTTACAGTTGTGACTAAGTTATCAATATGATAAGATAAATGTTCCTTTTCACCAGCCTAACTGGCCTATTCCTACCTCTTACTTCACTGCACGGAATTTCCGAGTGCAAGACCGCATGTCGATAGTTACGTAGGATGTTTGTGTAGGGCGTAGATGGATATCAAATACATATTCACATCCCAGGCTGAGGCTGGATAGCAATCAGTGGCATTTAAAGTGACAATAGTTCTGAAGAGAGAGAACACTGCAAACACAGTTCAGCAACAGCCAGTTCCATTTTTCCCCAGCTAGTTTTCACTCACGTGTGTTTCAGGTAAAGTAACAAGCCAACATACCTTAACTCGTACTCTTCTAGTTGCAAGTTTGAGCCTTCCAAAAGTACCCTCTATATTCATTTTTACAACCTTTGAAACATTAGAGATCGACCTCTCAGGCCACTCTTGTGCTAACGAACCCCACGTTAAAAATAAACACATACTAAATCTACCTGGAATTTTACCGTATTGCTTACTAAGCGTGCAACGACACGCTCACCTTTTAATTTATAACACAACAAAGCTTTCCAGCCTGAAGCCAAATTATTTAAGAACATTGCTGTTCTTCTCAGTACTCATTCACTTCTGATGAAGGAAAGATTAAATATAGGCTGGAAATACATCCATAATGTATACGTTCACAGAAACTGCCAGACATTTTCACATCGTTAAATCATAACTGAAATAAGCAACATCACATATAGCGATGAAACACGCACTGTCTGCACCAGTAATGTCAATTCATTATCACGCTGGCTGCTGGGTCTCCCTTCCGCACCCAGGGAACAATCTGCACATACCTAAACAAACTTACTGTACTACCAGGGAGTTGACAATCTACCTGTGAAATACTAACAGTTCCCGTTCTCCATCAGCATCTGAAGGACCCTTGTAAAAAGAGTCAAACATCAAGCAGTAGGGAAGACTGATTGTTCCCAACCTACGGCAGAAATACCCTATTTAAGCCAATCCCCAAAATAAACTTCGACCACAGACAACTAAGACTTCGAACCACTTCCACAGCTTGTGCCTTGGAAGGCACCTTTGGCTCCCAGCCGCCTCAGACAAGAGCACGAGCAGACAGATTGTCTTAAGCCAGTAAGACAAAACCAGCAGTAACACCCAAAGCACAAAACAATCGTAAATAAGCCCCAGAACGCAGACGTGGGAACTCTTCAGCCTGGTCTGTTCTCACAAAGCATAACGAGCATATGACCTAAAGTCCTAACGAAGTTTCCTAGAAATACATCTATGATTAGAAAAACCACCGCTTAGCACGGATATATACCTTTTAATCAGCACACTTCCAAGCACCTGACCAACGCTGAGCCAACCTCACAAAGACACTTCTGAGACGCTGCTGTGATTCCCCAAGGAAAACCGAGGCAGGCCAAAGGCAGAGAGCAGGCACATGTCGGACGGGCTCAAAATCCAGGAGACCTGCTGTAACCACCCTGTTCATGCCGTTTAAACCTACAGCCACTTATTCAACTCTTTAATAGCCAACACATCTGTCACAAACACGGGGAAAGGGAACCGAGGAAGGTGTAGATATCTAGGTGTGTACATACATGTGTTGACCCAACTCCGAAACATCAGAACAGCAGCTTGAAATATTTACATTTCTCATAATCAGAAGAGGAAATGATGCTGAGAATTAGGCAGCCCAGCCAATCTAAAGATTCATGTGATTCAAATCCAAAGGCAACTTCAAAGCCACCTCATAAAACCCTACGCACAACTTCCAAGCAGCCGTACGCCAGCACTGCAGGAAGGGCCTGCACGCATCTGGACCCTGCGAGGAACAGCCAAACGGAAGCAGAAACTCTTCCCTGTGCACGATTTAACGTTTTTCTGCTTACAAAAACAGCCATGTTAGAAACATATTTGTATTTTTTCCACCTTAAAACACGCTAAGGAAGACTGTATTATCATATATTGCTGTGAAGTGTCTTATCTATACTAAATAAAATCATCGGCTTCCTACACATCCCTGAGTATCTGGAACTACGAGCATCAGTTTTCCAAAAACTAACGCAGCTCTTTAGTCCACATCCACGCTTCTGTACCCCTGTAGGTAACACATCTCCATCTCCTTTCCCACACGGGCACAGTTTTCCTTAGGGAACAAGATTCATTCCCCAGTGCCTTGCAGATCAAGGCTACAGGGTAAAACACAAAAGATCTGTTCTTTATAAAGTCTGCATAGCTACTTTTATTACTCATTTTGATGACAGACAGGGTTAATGAAGTTCTTGCAGAGAAGTCTCCCTTTCCTGGGCTAAATGCCCAAATTCCTTCAGGATTCACAAGACTTGTCTATTTAAATTGGGTCCAATTTTTTTTTCCCCTACAGAAAGGCCTGCACAGAATGTTCTGAAGAGAAACTGGGAATTAACCTTTCAAGAAAACTGTAACTAAACGTGCAAGCTCTGTGTAAGAGACAAATCACATTTCACACTGTATTCTGCCCTCACATAACGATTTTCTATTATTCTAATAAGCCTCAATGTTAAGGCATAAACCCAGTAGTATCAGATTATTAAAAACCGTAAGTGTATTCATGCAAAACCCCCCAAAAAATGACCAGCCCCCCCGCCAACTCTCCTATCCTGCCCACCCCGTGTTTCTTTCCCCACCTCCCCTGACTGCCAGGATGCCGCGCTGATCGCAGATTAACACCGTGCTGTTACAGCAGAAATCCACCCGTTTGAGTGGGCTAGAAAAATTACGCTTTACTTACCAAGACAACAGCTCACAGTTTCACTTCAGCCCCTTGTCTGGAAAACCTCTGCTACATGCCCCCAGGCGCCGTTCCCACATTCCCAGCCCTACAGCGATATACTGACCACAGGGAGCAGTTTCCCACCACACCGGTACAAGAAGTGGGCAGAGCGGAGACAACCTGCCCTGCCCTGGTCTTTCCTTCCCCCGAAATCTGAGGTCCATCTCAGAGATTCCACACCACCCTTGTGCCAGAAAGCACGAAACCAAAGAACTAACAGACACCTGCAAAGGCCTGTACATGATGTTTTCAAGCACAGCATCTGTTCTATCTATGACCATACACCGACCCATCGGCCACAGCCGTGATGGGCAGCGCGTAGGGTTAACGTGCTAATGCAATTAAAGTCCAGCCGAGGCACAGAACGCAATTCAGCTTTCAGCAATCCATGAACGAAGTAAAAGGTATTTTCCAACCATCTCAAATGACCAGTTTTTAACAGTAATTATGGAGAACACAGCTGAAGATATCTACCACGCAACAATTGATCAATTCAAAGACAACTGTTTACCATCAGACACTTGCACAAATATTTCAGGAAAGAAACACAAATATTTCAGGAAAGAAACACAAATATTTCAGGAAAGAAACACAAATATTTCAGGAAAGAAACACAAATATTTCAGGAAAGAAACACAAATATTTCAGGAAAGAAACACAAATATTTCAGGAAAGAAACACAAATATTTCAGGAAAGAAACACAAATATTTCAGGAAAGAAACACAAATATTTCAGGAAAGAAACACAAATATTTCAGGAAAGAAACACAAATATTTCAGGAAAGAAACACAAATATTTCAGGAAAGAAACACAAATATTTCAGGAAAGAAACACAAATATTTCAGGAAAGAAACACAAATATTTCAGGAAAGAAACACAAATATTTCAGGAAAGAAACACAAATATTTCAGGAAAGAAACACAAATATTTCAGGAAAGAAACACAAATATTTACAGTACTTCAAAATAAGCTACAATATGGTTTATTAATATCAATGCAAATTACGTTGACACCTTATTAATTCCTGTGACTAACACACTACTATTGATCCACAGAAATAATCTTTCAAGTCCAGCCAAATCCATGCGCAGCTATCGCCGACCGGCAAAGCAGCTGCAAAAGCAGAAAAACAAAAATCAAAGCAGTGACAGCAAAGGCTCAAACTGACCTAATGTGAAACAAACCAGCCTGAAGAGCTCCTAGAAAAATATAAACAAACAGTAAGGTAGCAATTTGTTTGAAAGTGATCTCAACTGCAGCACGAGGACTCGAGAGGGGGACAAACCAGGCCTGCCCTGACCCCATGCTGCACACTGCTTCAGCCTCTAGCCAGCATCACAAAATCACCATG
The DNA here is from genome assembly GCA_027574665.1 of Rhynochetos jubatus. Classification (NCBI taxonomy): domain Eukaryota; kingdom Metazoa; phylum Chordata; class Aves; order Eurypygiformes; family Rhynochetidae; genus Rhynochetos; species Rhynochetos jubatus. The sequence continues at coordinate 1,332,426 of CM050671.1, forward strand.
GATCGGCACAGGGGTGTCAGCAGGATCCGGCAGGGATTTACAGATAGTTGGAAAGCAAGAGGAGCATGCGGGCAAGGTTTCTGTAAAAGCAACAAAGCTGTTTCAGTAGCACACGTTCCTGCAAGCGGACAGAGTTCCCACGCTCCAACCAAGAGCTGCAAAACAACTTGGTTTAGAAGAGATGCGTGGAAAAGGGGAACATGCGGAAGAGTAAGGTATTGAAATAAATAGAAAAAGTTTATTCACGCACTTGCAACATTTGCCAGTGGGCTGACAGACGTGGGCTGCTTCAGATCAGACCAAGGCAAGCGGTGAATCGCAGGACCGCAAACCCTCGGTGCAGGGGAGGCAGGACTGTGCCACCCAGTTTGAGGGATCACCCCCAACCTTGACAACAGGGGAGACGGCAAGGAGAGCTGCTCCGTCACAGCAGCCAGTGCCCCCAGCTCCACTGCGTGACTCACTCCCCGAAGAGCTGACAGCCTAAACCAAGCCAAAAGACTACCAGTGACGTGAGTCACCCTATGGAAGCACAGAGCTGCCACACGCTCTCAGCAAGACCTACAGCCACAGGATTTCATGTTACAGTGCCAGCATGAAGGAAAAACCATGGACAACAGCAACTGTGTCCAGAAGGGAATTAGTATCACATATTGGATGCGTGAACAAAAGCTACCCTGGTTATTACTGCTGCCTGACGACTGAACAGTGGATATAAATTTAAATATCGTCCCGTATAACAAATTAAAGAGTCTCCAAAGAGAAAGTATATTCCCACATCATCTAGCTTCTTTCTGTCACTGAAAGAACGAGCAAGTCGGCACTCAGCTGCCCCCAGTTTCAGATGGAGAATAGGAAAGCTATCAGACTGAAGTCATGTGTTAAGACTCGTGATGAATGATTCATTTCAAATTTTACTTCCTTTGAAGCACCACATGCAAACAGGTTGTTTAAAAACACACACAACACTGATCTACCGACCCAGGCTTCCCCTTCACGTACCCTTTTCTAGCTGACCAACTTCTCCCACATCAGCCAGAGGAAAGGCACTGCCCACTTCTCCTGCCAGACCCACAACCTCCGAAATAAAGCTGACGAGGCAGAAGGGGACCCCCGAGACCTGTGCCACAGTCACACTGTGCAGGAGAGAAGACCCCAGCACAAAGCTCCAACACACGGCTGCCTTTCAGAAAATGTAAAGCCACATACTCCAAAAGGCGTGCCGAGCAGTAAGGTGACTGGGAGAAGATGGTCCGAGCAGTGCTGAAACACTGGGTTTCACTGCCTGGCTGCGGGCGGAATGAACGACGCTGAGGCAGTAAACATTTAACCTTCCTACTCGGAAAATAAAGCTCTTGTTTCCTTCATTACCCCTCTGGCATTCTTCTAATCCATAAGTAAACAGAATATTGAGAGGGTTTAGGTTTTCCAAAACGATGGGAACACCCCAGTGTGAAATGCTTACAAAACTGCCAACTCCAAAACCAGCCTGGCTGAGTCTCTGAAGACACAGCACGTGTTGCACTGAGAGCGACAACCCAAGGATGTTGTGACAAAAATGCTACAAGGTCCGTTTGTCCATGAGAATGAATCATGGGTTACCTCTGGGAAGAAAGAAAAGTGCAACCAGACCCTGGGCTCTTCTGGGGACTTAGCAGATCCTCAAAAGGCCATCACAGATGCTGACACCTGCTTTTGCAGCAGAAGCTTCATCTTGAAAACACACAACAGAAAAGCGTGAGAGAAGAAATCCGGCAGGTTACACTCAGCCTTCACAGGTAACGAAAGGAAGAGACTTCAGCACTGGACTATTTAGCAACTCTGGCCTTATTTACCTTAGGCTTTCCAGACACCCCCTACCATTCCACTGCTTCCAAGAGCCAGTGGCGGCATAAGCCATGATGGATGCTCCCCAAACCCAGGGTTTCCAAGGCCCCAGCAATTTCCTTGACTACACAACCCCCCTCCCACCCTGCAGCCCCAAACTGATTCTCAACAGGTAAAACACTGTGGAGAGGGCACTCCCCACCGCCACACCAGGACCACCCCCACCAGGTCGCACTGTGGTGGTAATGCTGAGGCAGCAAAGGGGCAGGGGGAAAGGCCATTTCAAGAAGAAAAACTCCAGCGCTGGGAGACCACTTTATTATCTTTCCACAGGCCAACAGAAACCACAGAGTTGGGGCAGATTTCCACTTAAACGTGGGCAACTACAGCAAGAACATAAACCCAAGTCAGCCATCCCTCTACTACAGAGCAAAGCCGTCCCCTGGAGAGCAGCGTGCCCACCACACAACTGTCTGACTTGCAGTAATCAGCTTCGTTAACGGACAATCGAAAATATTTTAACACCGTTTGCAGCAATTCTGACTTACACAGCTGCAACTTAACAGTCTTCAGAGAGAACTGCTGCAAGTTTTCCCTCTCCCTGCGTTAGCGATGAAGCACAAAAGCTAAAATAAGTCATCACAGTCACTTTAAAGTACAAACCAGGGAGACTAAAAGAAATCCCAATAAATAAGTCAGAGTAAGTTATTGCATACCTCAACATACAAAGAACGAAGAGCAAACACAGGTGAAGAACCGTACCCAACACTGTTTATGCTCGGATGGTGAAGGTCTTACAACTGACACGACGTTATAAATGGAGTAATTGACCCACAAGGAAGTAAGGAGCTCAAGAGAGTTAAAAATTACCCTATAAATACCATAAAGATTAACAGATTTGTAATACCCACCCAAGAAGCACTTACTCTAAGTAGAACGATTATGAAAACACAGCAAGAATATTTACTACATAGTACTGCGTTCAGTATATACAGCCTGCCACAAAAGGCAGCGCTGGTTCTTAGTACGGTGACAGCTCCAAGTCACCACTTGGATTTCCCCACTGATTAAAGGGTAGCACACAGGCACACACCGCTGCGACCGATCTGCTTCTCGGGAATACATTCATATATTTTTTTTAAACCTTTTTCAAGGTTGTTTGGGGTTTTTTTTTGTTCCAGTTTAACATTTTTGAGACTTTTGCACAACTGGCAGACGAGCGAACGAAACACTGACACCTCGAAAGAATGAAGCAGAACTTCCACGAGTGAAAGAGGACGGAATTTTGGTGTCGTGTTTGCCGCTCTCTATTCTACTCGAGTCCCTACCCCGGGGGGAAAGGAACCTTGAAACATCTACAGTTTATCTCCCCATCTCCTCACTGTGATGACATACATGTGGCCCGAGAACCTGAACCAACACTCTCCAAGACAGGTTTGACATTCAGAGTGTTCTATGCAAGAAACAGAATGTTCCAACAAGGAGAAAGCCCACTCCTTCTCAGGACAACAAAGACAAGTGTCCACAAGGTGAACAACAGGACAGAGACTTCAACTGAAATTCCCGAAAGGAAGTGCAGTGAATGTACTGTGAAGCTGCAATCCATCCCGTAGGTCAACATTCTCCAATTATTGCACCATCTGCGGCGATTTTGATCTCCAACAACACAGTTTAAAAATCACTGCGTGAAGAAAAAGTTACTCTCCCAAGTAAAAGAGGACAGTTGACTCCAAGGAAAGAAGAAAAATTGGATCTTGTATTACCCTGCACCATTTGAGCCAGGAGACAGTGGCCACCTCGAAGGGAGCACCACAGAGCAGCACGTGCAGACAGAACAGCTCGGGCTGTGCTACCTCCCAGCACACCGGCTCCGAGAGGGAGCAATCCCAACCATCCAGCACCCGTTTTTCCTGTCAGCATGGACTTAAAAGTTCTGCTTCACACACACCATGAGTTTTCAACAGGCTGGGGGGTATGTCCCGCCTCGTAGCAAGTGGGCTTCTCAAAGACGGAGCGACAAAAGTAACTGGAGAACAGTATCTGTCACTGAGCTCTGCAAAACGAAAGACTTGCAAATCCTCCCCGGGGTGTGGAGCAACACCTGCTCTGTCAGCAGGCTGGGCACGGGGTCACGGCTCTTATCAGTTCGGCTTTTGACCCCTGGAATACCGGCGTGCTAGGTGAGGCAACCGTGATTCACGTAGCGTGCGGAGGAGCGGGATGGCGAAAGCATCCCCCAGATGGACACCGTAACCAGCCCCAGGAACCCCGCCCCGACCTAACACCGACGGATGTTTCGGGCCGGAAGGTGGGATGCTGCGTTGAAACGAGACACTGAGACCTCCTCAGGAAGGTCCCTCAGCTGTCTCCTGGCCATGCTGAAATGCATAGCTGGGGACGCAGCAGCCAGGCTGTTGACAGCCACACATTTTGTAAATAGCTGCGGCAGCGCGAGACATTATCACCCCCTCCTCACGGGGGAATCCCTGCCCTGTTCTCTAGCATTGCCACACCGGGGTTTACTGCCCACAACTCCTCAGTTAGCTCGGTTTATAGGAGGCATAAGCTCACCCAACTGGCTTTGCCCGAAACACGCCAGGGAGCGCCCCCACACGTCACTGCCATCGGCAACGCACCAGCGGGAGCCATCTCTTCCCCCTAACCAGGAGGCTCAGTTCCAAAAGAGGTTTCTGGAAGAGACTTGGCAGCATCTCCACACTTGGAAAGCAACACTTCAACCCCATTTCTAACTGATGTCACACAAACAATCCATCCACTGAGCTAATGAAACCCCCCACATCACACACTACGCTGAGACAGACCAAGCCAGGGGCACAGCCACACTGTAAAGACACGGCGAACCGAAAGGTGCACGGACCACTACACCTGCCAGCTCCTGACAGCAATGAGAATAGCTTCAGCATGAGAACTGCTTCAAATTACGACCCAAACTGCTCCATACTTTGATAAAACAACAAAGTTAACTGCCTCAACCTGTCAGGGTTGGTGCCCAAGGCTCTGTCCAAAGGCAGGAGGCGGCTTGGCACCTACACTGACTGATCGTGTGAAGCACATACTAAGGCTGGAGTCCAGACCTGCAGATCCAAATTACTCAAAGCAAATAAACACGAAAACCTTAAGAAGTGCCATGGGATTGTGATATATCTGTGAATAGTCGAGGAGGAAAAAAAAGTTAGTGAGGAAACAACAAAAAAGGGGAAAACTTTATGCCACCAGCATCAACTTCAGAACTGAAAAAGAACATTCTTACCATCTTCTGCATTTTGTGATTAGACGTGTCGTAACTATGTCAGTAAGTTTTATAAGTGCCACGGTGTACCAGCTCACGGGGCAGTAAAACAGCATATCCAACTCACAATCTAAAACCAAGTTAGCATAGCTTCGTGCACAAACTCCCCTCCTACCATCCCGAGACCCCCGCAGAAAACACAGCTCCCACACAAACCAGCAGGCCCTGCACACCTGCTCTTCTTCAGACTTCGTCGCACCTGGACTCCATTAAAAACAGGGATTTGCGACATGCTTCCTTGACAGTTTCTCACCTGCCCGATTTTGTTGTGTACAACACAGTCCAACAACAGGACAGACAATCCACCTTACCCTACCGAAACTCAGCACTCCGGAGAAGTAATTCATAAACTCCCCGTAGATCCGGGTTGGGTATTTTTGAGGTGTCATAAATAATGCATTCTGACTGCTAAACAAGCATTTGTGAGGTTTCAAGAATGCTTTGGAGTATGAAATTCCTAGAGTCTCATTCACTTACACCATTCGGTTTCAAATAGATGGAGCCTGCTGTCAGTTCACTTAAACGTGTAACAGGAAACTCAAATTTGACTAAAAGGTTGTATTACATTACTACTGGTTTTGTATGGAAACCTTTTTAGAAGTAAGAAGCTAAGGGGAAGGGTTTTTTTCCTCTCCCATCTGCGACAGACAGCTGTTCACTGCCTGGAATCTATGATAGCAGACACTCAAAGTAGCACCAGGCTGAAGTCAACACTTTAGAAATTTGATTTCTTTAATTGCATTGACACGGTAGAATTATTTGCAGTTTCTTGCACTGTGTAGGTGATAAGCCGTATCACACGGTTAGATGCAGGAAGCTAAATACGCTGTTTTAATTGAATAAAAAATATTTTCTCTGAAATCTTCTAAAACGTTAACAAACAACCCAAGAGACTTCTCGCACACGTACGGCGATGGCGCTCACCGCAGTCCAGATGTTTAAACACTTAGCACAGGTTAGAACTTGAAGCAAACCTGATCCAATCCAATGTGCGTGTACAAAATAAGCCAAGATAGAAAGAGACCTTCTGCCCATAAAAATATTTGACAGCTTTACAGACTGCTCATTTGAACCACTATTAAAAATAACTCCCTGTGGTTTTCTGCTTTTTGAACAAAGCTTGGCTTACGAGCCCTAGAACTGCCCACTTCGTCACACAAGTCCCCGGTTCCCCCTGTCCCACATCTCAGCCAACTGAAGACAGCAGCTTCCAATCCAGCTTTAAAAAACAAGGGCACCCCCCACACCCCTCCCCAAACCTCCAAGACACTTGTAACCCTGTATGCTAAACTGCTTCATTTTCTAGGTAATTCAGACACAGTGCAGCGATTTCGACCCGCTGCGAAAAGAGAGCTATGCTTTTGAAGTTTGGAAATTTAGACTCTGCATGCAAATTTTTTGGCTTCTGTTTTGTTTTTTTTTTTCCTTTAAAAAAAGAGAAATACTGTCTGGGCCAACATTACCTCAGTTTGAACACTTTCGTCTACCTCTTACATACTCATTTTTTTCCTCCTTTCAACTCTGGAGACCCGGCTCTACAGCGAAATGCAGAACTCGGCAGCAGAAGAGACCTGTGAGAGCACACCACATCCCAGGGGCTCTGCAGCCCACAGACCACCGCTCCCTTAAAGGCCCAGGCCAGAAGGGTCCAGCTGCCTTCCCAGCGCACATCCCGGTCCCTCTCAGCAGGCCTTCGATCCGCGGTGGGCCTGTGCGCCTCGGGGAAAAACGCCAGGGCACAGCCAGGGAAAACACAAAACGTCCTTCTGGCAGCCACGAAGGGTGAAGTGGTTCAACTCTCTTATTTAATCAAAGTTTTGTTTCCCCCTCCCCTTTCTTTTTTGGTTCCTGAGTCTTACACCAGTTGACTCAACATTCAGAATGCCAGCCCTGGCACAAGGGAACCGTGATGGCAAGGGAAACCATCCAGGTTGGTAGCCCTAAGCTGTTTGATGTTAGCCACCGAGGGCCTCTGCATGACATCGAGACATACGGAATCTTCCCGATTCTCTTATCCTCTGCTTTCAGATAAACCGCACTTACCTTCCAGCGCACTCAGAGATGGCGATGAAAAGCACAAGGAACTTGCTGAGCACTTGCATGTGCTTGTACTACAAGCTTAACAAAGGGGAGGGTGAGTATAGTACACACAGCGTTAACAGTAGCAATAGAAGAAACTATATTCAAGGCTCCTGCCTTTAACGGGGAAAAGTGTTAATCCTGCCCATTTTAGACAACTTTTAACTTCCACATGATTTCATACTGGGAAATGCCATTCTGTCCCATCTAGAGCGTGAGCTTCCTCTGCCGCCACGCCTGGCCTGTAGCCAGCCGCAGAGTGGGTCACCGTTTTCTTGCCAAAAAAGCCACATTTCCAGGGTCTTCGGCGATGAGTGGTATCAAGGCGACCGTGAGCTGTATTTCAACTGCATGAATACTGAGCTCTTGCTTTCAGTACCTCACGAATGTTCTTCTTACACCTCGCATACAAAGACGCATATCGCGTAATTTCCTACAAACCACCCGGTCGAGCCCCTGGGTAGGTGTACACTGAATTAGTTAGTCACCAGCATTCCCACAGGGGGGAAAACAGACTGGTTAAGTGAGTTGCGAGACAAATGCAGGAGCGTGTGTCACAGACAGACCATTCATGACTTCCTTAACGCCGTGCTCCAACCACACAGAGCATCACAGCCACTCTCCATCCAGATGAGAGTTGAATCGTAGGAATGCTGAGGAAGTCGCAGATAAAAACATGTTCACCCAACGCTGGAGAGAAGCCCAACTTCTAAAACAAGGTTCCGGGTATGTATTTTTCTCATTTACTGGAGTTCACCATGAACAAGCTCTTCTATAAACACGGTCTTCTAAGAGAAGCAAATTAGAATGACTAAAGCTAAAACACAAGTTGGGCTACTACACTCGTTTTCTGGAAGGACGGTATCCCAACTACGCTATCTTTTAGGACAGAGCAAAAGCCAATCCCCAGAGGTAATACTGCCACCCCATTTTATAATTTCATTTTTGAAATCTTCCTCTAGCGCTTCCTCTGCTCCTCCAGCAACACACAGCCAACCTTCTTGCTTTAAATTCAGAATGAACACACTCGGTTTCTCCTGCCCGTCCTGCTTGTTGGCGGCTCCAGTTCACACGGCCTGGGCTGTGCTGCCACGCTGTTTGTTGTGTACACATTTTTCGCAGCCTTGGGGTTAAGTGTACTTGGCACCACATGAAGTAGGAAAAGACATTGAAGTACACCCACTAATTTGTCTTCTACACACCTAGAAAGTGTGATTGGAAGGTGTGCAGGAGGTGGACTTGCTGGTAACTCTCCCCGTTTTACTGCTAAGCAGAGGTAGAGCAGGAGAAAAACGCACACAGGTATTTCTGGCAGCTAGCCCCACACACAAATAGAAAACACTCATCTTACCCTGAGTAAACAATCATTAATGGATCATTCAGTACACAAAAACTCTCTACTGAAAGAGGCCTTCAGACCAAGAGGTAGGACTGAATAAAGGCAAAAGCATCTGTAAGATGAATGTCAGAATCTCCCACTGTTTTCTCTAGTACAACGAGAAATGAGAAAAGCCACTCCAGGCTGAGTATTTTCAATGCACCTTTGAGTGTTATATATTGACCAAACTTTGAAGTTCTTTCACAGAAGGCAAGTACTACAGAGCAACGTTTCCCAGTGTGGGCTTGGAGCCTAAGCTCTTCATCTTCACCGGCTCTTCTCCCAACAAAATGAATACTTTAGAATCTGAAAAGCTATATTAAAACTCAGTCAAATTACGTGTCCACCTTCCCTGGTAAAACGCGTGTTTGTCAAGAGACAGAATTCCAGAGGAAGGAGGGAAACCAAAACAAGCAGAAGTGTTTTACACACCGCAGGTGTCAAGAAACCAAAACACTGATTCTGTTCTGACAAGTTCCTTTGGGGTGACAGTCACGCACACGCCGCCTAGCAATCTCACTTCTCACAGAAGATGCTCCTTCTCCACCACAATAAAAGTTCCGCCCAGCCCCCGTGTTTAGGCTCTCTAAGGCACAGAGCCATAGGAAATGGGCAGCAACGCTCTTATCAAGGAAGTTCCCTTTTTTTTTTTTAATTTTATTTTTTCCCCTCTATTGCTTAAAAGAACATACTGCCACCAAGAATGCCGACAGGAAAAGAGTAACAGCGGACAGAGTTTGACTCAATGTCAAGAGCCCAAAACGTGCAAACGGTAGGAATGCTGCAGAAGCTAAATGGTTGCTTACAGTGATTCACAAAAATGAACTTTTAAAGGAGACACAGAAATGACAGCGAGACAGTCATCGTGTCTCAGGAACTTGCATCACTGGACTTGTAATTGCTACAATATTTCCTATCAAGCCCTTACACTGCAATAATGCCACAGGCAATCTCCGCTGGCAGAAACAGCCCGTGTGTGGGGACAAACAGATGGAGCTCAGAGATCCACCATTATTCTAAACACCACTTTGGAGGGAATAACATGTTGGGAGGAAAATAAAACCAAAGATATTTCGTAGTTCAGCTCTAACGTGCTCTCTGGAAAGCAATGTGGCAATCCCTGAAGCGCTGGTCCTACCCCAGAGCGCCCACGGGTGAGAGAGCACAAGGGCGCAGCACCCCGAGCCCGGGCTCGCTGCTCCCCGGGGGGACGAGGGGAAGGCCAGGAGCTGCAGTCCCGGGAGCCAGCCGGGAGCAGCAGCCGGGGCGGGCCTCAGGCGCTTGCCCGGGGCCTCCCGCAGACGCAGGGGCTCCCCCGCTCCCACCGAGGGGCACAGACGAAGGGAGAGCACGTACCGGGCTCTCCGGGGGGGGGGGGGGGGGTGGGGGGGTGGTGCAGCGGCACCGGGAGGGGCAGGCGCGGGGCGCTGCAGTGGAACCGCTCGGCCGGGCATGTGTGCGGGGCACTCCATGGGAACCACAACCCTCCGACAACCCCGCCGCGACGCCGAACCACACAAACACCCGTGTTTGTCGAAGTTTTAACTTCGCTCCAATCTTGGCGCTGCCAGACAGCAGCTCCCCGAGAGGGGCCGATGGCCACCCACCAGCCCTCGCAGTTCGGTGACATTCCCGTCCCTCTCCCACTCCCGCCCGGGCACGTGTCGGCCGCGGGGCCGGCGGCGCGGCAGCTCCGGCCAGACTCAGGGCCATGAGGCGCCGCGGCCCGGCCCCCGCGCCGGGTCGGCCGCTCGCACACCCCCGGCACCGCGGCAGCCGGCCCCCACCCCTCGCTCGATCTGCGGCCCGGGCCGGCCGGGGCTGCCTCGGGCTGGCCGGCGGAGGCGCGGCAGCAGCGCCGGAGGGGCCGCGCGGCGCGGGGGCCCGCGGCGGGCACACCCCCGGCCCGGCCCGGCCCGGCCCGTCCGCGGCCCTCGGCGGCCGCGGGGTCCTGTCGTGCTCACCTGCGGCCGGCGAGGCGGCGGAGAAGCGGCGGTGCCCGTCCCGGAGGGGCCGCGGCCCCCAACAGCCCCGCAGCGAACGAGCGAGCGACCGGCTCCGCGTCCCACACACAACTTCGCCGCGCGCCCCCGCCGCCCGCGCACGCGCTGCCCGCCGCCGCTCGGGTGCGCGCTCCGCCGGCTGCCACGCAGGCCGGGAGGGCCGGGCGCGCGCGGCGGGAGGCGGGGCCGCGCGAGGCGGGGCCGCGCGCCGCTCTGCCCACCTGCCGTCCCCAGCGGCGGGGCCGCGCGCACCGGCGGCGCCGCGTACCTGGCCGGGCCCGCTCCGGGGGGCGCCTGGGGGGGGGGGTCCACGTCCCGCGCCGCGTCAGCCCCTGTGGAACAGCGCGTGAGCGGAGCCCTCCCACCGCCGCCTCCCCCGGAAAACGACGGTTTCCCCGCGCCCCGGGTGTCGGAAGAAACGCCCGCGGCCCCCCCCCGCCCTGAAAACCGACCCGGCGCCCGCTGGCGGGGTTTCCCGTTCCCGGCTGCAGCTCCCGGGATTAGCTCCTGCCGCCGCCGCTCGTGCAAACGGCGTTGGCACGGCGGAGCCGCCGGTTCCGTGGCGTTCCTTCCGCCGGGGGCAGGCAGAGGGGTGCCCCGGGGGGTCGCGGGGTCGGGTCCTGCATCGCCCCGACACCCGAGGCGTTTCGCAGCCGCGGCCTCGCGCCTAACGGGAAGCACGTTGGTGTTTTTGCAGGAACAGGGGCTAAACGGGTCCGGCGCTAAAGTACCTTGAGCATTCCAGGTGGAAAATCCCTAATTCCCAGGTGGCTGCGATCTGCAGGTGAAGACAAGGGTCAGTAGGTTTCAGCTGAAGTTGAACTTGAAATTGAGCAGGATTTTTACAAGTGAACAAAAACCTGACAGTGAACTTAACAATAAATGAAACCGAAACAAGCGACCCTCGCGGCTGCGGCGCGGGAGGAAGGGCGCAGGGTACCAGCGCGTCTGGCGAGAAGCGCGACTGCTGACACTGCGTCAGCCGCGGCCTCGCTCCGAGGCCTCGCTCCATCAGAAGGTGTTTGCTGGCGCGACTGGGGAACTCCTAGTCCTGTCATAGCAAGAAGTGCAAACGCCGGCGTGACTGCGAGCCGTTCAGCGCACGAAACACGCTGAGCAAGCAAAAGCGCCTCTTGCCAGTGGAACTTCATTTCTATTCGGCCCTTTGCCGGTTAAAAATAGTCATTTTTTTAAACTCAATCCTCCAAGCAAGACTAGCGGAATGGCTGCAAGCAGCTGGTGTCGAGCCAATCGCAGCGTGGATGGGAAAGGTGGAACAAGGGTTCAGGGCACCCCAAGTCATGGGCACTAACACCAGGCACCCTGCGCTCGCGGGGAGCCCTGTTCTTTGGGACACGACTGATGGTTTCAGCCCTTTTGTCCTGTGCCTTGGGCTTTATGTCTTCCCAAATTCCACAGGTGTCCTGGCCCTTGCTGCCTGGAGAAGGCAGTCGGGCACCGTGACGCCCTGCCCCACGGCACCGAGCGTTTGCTTTTTCCATGGCTGGGAGCAGCGGGCAAAAGCCCCGTGCTGCTTTCTGTGCGTTACGTTCACGGACACACAGCTGCCAGGGAAATGCTCGCAGCCCGCGTGGAGCGTAGCACGGCTGCGGCAGCTCCTCTCTCACCCGTTCGCATCGCCTACACCTACGCCAGAGCTGCGGGGAACCTGCTGCCGAGGACAGCCTGGTTCGAGCAAGTCACTTTTTCCAACAGACTCTGCTCACGTAGTTTAAGCTCTGAAGTAAGTCTCTGTTCTGCAGAACCTGAAAAATCATGGCAGGTCTTTGCTCAAATGACGTTGTTTATCCAACGCAACTCCTACTCCGTGCCTGCTAAAGCGGGTGCCACCTCTGGCATCCTGGCAGACAAGAAACCGCAGCAAATGTCTGCGGGATATTCAGGTGGTTTTGTAAGGTTCAAACTGTTTCTTCTGGAAACGTCACTAGGTTTGGGTTCTGTTGTAAAGTTGTTTATGCAACGCTAATATAAATTCAGTGCATTCGGATTGGGGGAATATAAACATGATCCTTCCAGGAGCTCAAGTTTCTGATACATCTCACATTTAAGACACTGTAAAACTCAGTTCTCTCTCCCTGCGCATTTCTGATGGCATAGAGAGTTTTCTCTCAAGGGTACAGATGCCTGCACAGCTATGAAATGCTTCTCACTAGAGACAGAGCAATAGACACAACAGATGGAAACTAAGAGGCCACCTGGTTTTAAAGCAAATCATATCATCAATCTATCAGTACAGAATCTGAAACATGGGAAAGTGCTTAGAGAAACAAAATGAATTCAGATTTTTTCTCCAAACTCAATTTTCCCAAGGTCTGTTGATGTACCATTTGCAAAAATCCATTTCTTTCTCTTCAAAAAAGGAGAGTGACAGTGGATTGAGGTATAAGAACTTCAGTGTTTTACATCAAAACAAGGACAAAAAAAACCCCTTTTGTTCCACTGCCATAAGTTACCGTCTCTCTATTCAGAAAACCTGTTTTTAAAAATCTGCTACATTCTTGTGCACAGCTTCAAGATCCAGGTTTTTCACTGCTAAATTAGACAGCCCAGACAGAATTACTTTACATTATCAACAGCAATTCAGTTAGGAAAGAAAATTAAATTTCCTCAATTACGTCTTGACAGAAATACTGCCTTTCATAGTCTATGCTATGGTTCTGTGTGAAATTCTCTTCAACAACCCCCAAAGAGAGAACTTTCGGAAGATGTTTACTTTACTTCTTCCTTGTTTCACTCCCTGCAAGAACAGCCACGCGTCGTTCCTGCGCCCTGGCTCGCCCTGGCAGTGCGGAAGGCCCAGACTGATCACATCCCTTACACAGCGACACCTCCCTTTGGCATCGTCTGCCGCCACCAACGGCGAGATCGGGCTTTATGTCTCCAGAGCGAGCCTCCTGAGGTGTAAGTAGTGCATTTTATACACATCCACCTCAGTGAAGGTTGCACCATTCACAGATCTCAGCTAACCACTTTCATGTAATCAGTTTTGTCGTTCTGTACAGTTCAGGGATGGGTTGATGTTCATTTTAACCTAGACTGTTTAAAATCCCACTGATACACCTGTCAAAAGGAACTCCTAGTAGCTAGTGTAAACCTGAAGATCAGCTTGTAAGGAACGGAGCACTACATAAATAAAACTCTTGTAAATAACTTAATTTTTAATCTAAAATGCGGGGAAATAGTCTCTTATGCCTCTAAAGCTTCTCTGGCTAATACCGACATGGTTGTGGAGCAGCCACCGGCTCCTCATTTACAGCCCAAATGTTTCAGTACTGACCCATGGCTCGTGAGGCCACTTTAATTGCTCAAACAGAACCAAGCGCAGCAGGGAAGCACATAGTATCAGTGGGGGCTGAGAAAATTAAACAGGAAAATTTCTGTGTTACTCGTAGGTATGAAGATTCCCGGTAACAAGTCTGTTTCAGGAAAACTAGAATGATCTTGACCCAAATCTTTAAGGATTTTAAGTCAACATACAGTCAATTGGATTGATTTACTTTATTCTGAGTGTTAAATGCAACTGTCACTGTATCCTTCATCCGCAGTCCGTTATCGATAAAATCCTGGCCTTACTGACTTAATATATGCCTATTGACTTATTTGTTGTTTTCCGTTCCCAGTAGCATACACTGAGGAGACTCTGCTAGAAGTTATTTTCAAAGGAAAAAAACCCCGAACCCACCAAAACCCCAACCTTGTTCCTCAAATGAAAATTACAGAGTTTAAAGAGAATCAATTTTCCAGCAGTGGCTGTGAATTTCTCTTTCCACAGCCATAGCGCAGCACGCCTTCTCCACACGCACGCTACGCGCCCGCTGACTTTCACAGTGCGTCTGCAGCCTGCATGCTCGGTTCTCATATTTCTGTAAGGTTCGAGTCCCAGAGGAAGCATTAATGCTAAAGGAATGCATACCAGTGTGGAACTAGTCTAAAAGTCAGTACAAAATCTCTCCAACAGATTGCTCAGAGAAACACCTCTTTCTCACCATATTTAAGATCTGTAGATTGATCTCACGAGCATTTGTGCAGCAGTTTAGTCTCAGACTGATAAGACTGCTGCAAAAAGAGAGAAATAGAATTAAAGGAGATTAAAAAGCGCTGGTCTTTGGGAAGATAAGGCAACCTAGAGCGGCCACGTGACCCAGTGAACGCTCCAGCTCAGCCGCCTGCGGATCTCATCAGGGAACCAGATGTGACCAGTGGCAGAATATCCTTCGCAGCGTGAGATCTGGAGTATGTGAATGCCATCCAGGAAAGGGGAGATGGGAAAGTATGATGGAGAAAATGTCCTTTTTTTTTTTTTTATAGCCTTTAATTGCTTAGAAGAAAGACACATTTTCTTTTAAAGAAGAAGGGATGCTAGACAGCAGGCTCAGGAAGGTGTCTGGAAGAAGGAGCAGAAGGATTTTTCACATGGACAGAAAATTTAACACTGCTTCCTCTTTTCTGGTGATTTTCTATTTAAAATGATTAAGTGGCAGCAGACAGTTTTCATTCATTTCTTTGGTCAGTTGAAAACAGGGTGAGGCGGTACAGAAAAAATAGACGAGGCCTGTTGTCCCCTACTAGCAGGGCAGGAAATTGTGCGTTCTCATTCATGAATTTGCCCATTTTCCTGTGCGGAGAGGACAGCTGGGGAGGGGTGTTTCACCCCGGCAGAGCCCGTCCGCATAGCTAGGGCAGAGGGATCTCTCTCCTTTTTACAGCCAGGCTAATGCCAGCGTGTACCTACCACCCCTGCGCTGTGAAAAGGGCGCATGGCATAAGCTCCGCGTGGCTGAGCGGGGCTGTGGAGTGGCTGCTTTTGTGACAGGGCAAGTGGAAGATGGAGTTTTTTCGGGCACACAGGCTTATGGTTGCTGCTTAATTTGGGGAGAGAGAGAAGGAGGAAGTTTGCTGTATAGAGCTGGAGCTGGGACACACAGTAAGCTGTGTCCTGCGCACACAGATTTCACTCCCTGCACTCTTGAGAGTGAAGGAGATGTGGATGCCTTACCTCAGGCCCTAGCAAAGGGTTTGGAGACGAAACCTGTGCCCTTGAATTTGTATTCAAACAAAGAACAGAGAAGTAGTGCAGGGAGCAGAGTGCTGGGGTGAAGCCCCCAGCAGCCTGTGTTGCCAAGCAGATGGGCTGCCGTGTTCTCAATCAACTGCAGTTTTTAAGGTCATGCCTAGATAATGAGCATCACAGCACTCAAGCCTACACATCATGAATATATGGATGAATATTGACTCACGCGTTCTCCTTGCTGCAGCTCCATTCGTATAACTTCCCCTCTGCTCCAAAGCCAGCACATCCTGACTTTTGCCGTCTCTGCAGACTCTGCACCACCCTCTGCCCTCTCACAACTCCCTGGCTTTTCCGGGAGCTCAGCTCTTGGCAGCACGTGGTCACTGTGATCTCCCCTGCAGCCAGCATCTCCCATGGTTCTCTTTTGGAAACTTTGTCTTGTGGAAGGAGAAAGCAGATAGGTCAAATAATGCCAAGCAGTGAAAGGCTTCCTTGAGTTAGATGTCAAAGTCACACGGAAAGGGAAGCCCCAACTGCGGCGCTGGCTCCTTAGGTGGCCTCCCTCACCCCTGGAAGGTGGTAGCTGTTGTCGGAACGCAGGTGTGGGTGCAGGTACAGCAGGACCTCAGCAATAGGCTGAACAACCAGGAGTCACGCTGCACTGGGAGGAGCACCTGAGTGTCCGTGTAAGGACAACACAAAAGGGGTCAAAGGAGGAGCAAATGTCCGAGCTTGACATCACCACGCACAGGCCAGCCGGTCACCACTGCTGCCACCACGCTGAGACTCCAACATGACGGCAGAGAGAAGGAAGGACAGTGATGGGAAGGAACCCAAAGAGGAGATCTGAACCGTGTCCTGCACCATTGCTGCACCCAGCCCCAGACCCTGCACCCAGACCCAGAGCGGGTCCATGTAACGGGCAGAAGGAGCCCCACAGACATCTCCGTATGGAAATGTCTAGTGAGGAGTAACTCGGAAGGTTGGCAGGAGACCTTGTGGAATTGGGAAATTATCCAACCTCCTGTATCAGAGGGTCACAAATCTGAAACAGGCGGTGTGGCACAGAGCACAAGGAGACAGACGCGTGTTGCTTCAGCACCGTCTCCACACATCCCGTGCAGTGTTATCTCTTGAATGGTTTCTTCTCTTAGCCCTGTTGTTGGCAGTGTCTGCACTAAGTCAGCAGGTGTCTAGAGCTTGCTCTGAGGAGCAAGGCTGGCCACGCCGCAGATGGAGCAATAAAAATCAGCCGCAGTGCTATTCTGTTGCTGTTTGAGCTCTAAGCTGCATGCCACACTACTTGTGTTACAGCTTACACTGCCATTTGTGATGGAGTTTGAAGCACCTTAATTCAAACGAGTTGCCTCCCTCTTGCTTCTCTGTGTAGGGTTTGGATGTGACTCGCTGGGCCAGAGCCACAGAGCACACTGACACACGGGCGTGTGGGTAACTGGAGAGCTCGGGCTCAGGTGTGAACTCAAACCATATGTTAAGCTGACAGTAAAGATACACCATTCCAACTGCTTCATTATTGTGTTAGCAAAGGCACAAGCTTTACTGCTCTGTCTGCTGTTTTCTTAATGAACTGTCTTCAGTTGGCCCCTGTTTATATAGTGTCTCTGGTCGTTAGTGAGACTCAAATGCCTCAAATGACTCAGCCGTGCTGGAGTGCTCGCTGTGTTTTGCAGAGATTTGCTTTCTTACAGTTCCACGAGTGAATTTCTTGAAAAAGGAAAGAAAGAAGGGGAGAAGGGGAAAGGGAAAAGGAAAGGGCAAGGGAAAAGAAAAAAGAGAAGGAAGAAAAGAGAAGAGAAAGGAGAAGAGAAGAGAAGAGAAGAGAAGAGAAGAGAAGAGAAGAGAAGAGAAGAGAAGAGAAGAGAAGAGAAGAGAAGAGAAGAGAAGAAAGAAAAGAGAAGAAAAGAGAAGAAAAGAGAAGAAAAGAAAAGAAAAGAAAAGAAAAGAAAAGAAAAGAAAAGAAAAGAAAAGAAAAGAAAAGAAAAGAAAAGAAAAGAAAAGAAAAGAAAAGAAAAGAAAAGAAAAAAGAAAAGAGAAAAGAAAAGAAAAAAGAAAAGAAAAGAAAAGAAAAAAGAAAAGAAGAAAGAAAAGAAAAGAAAAGAAAAGAAAAGAAAAGAAAAGAAAAGAAAAGAAAAGAAAAGAAAAGAAAAGAAAAGAAAAGAAAAGAAAAAAGAAAAAAGAAAAGAAAAGAAAAGAAAAGAAAAGAAAAGAAAAGAAAAGAAAAGAAAAAAGAAAAAAGAAAAGAAAAGAAAAGAAAAGAAAAGAAAAGAAAAGAAAAGAAAAGAAAAGAAAAGAAAAGAAAAGAAAAAAGAAAAAAGAAAAGAAAAGAAAAGAAAAGAAAAGAAAAGAAAAGAAAAGAAAAGAAAAGAAAAGAAAAGAAAAGAAAAGAAAAGAAAAGAAAAGAAAAGAAAAGAAAAGAAAAGAAAGAGAAAAAGGCAATTGAAGCCAGATTGAGCAGCTCTGGCTTTAACAGTCCTAGGCCCTTCCCCTGTTTTCCCTGACATTCCTCCTCGTGACCCCTTCCAAGTGTTCTGGGCGAGTTCCGCAGGAATGCACAGTTACGCTCAGTCTCCGTGAGCACAGCCTGTTATTCAAAAGGAGTTGGCAGAGCTTTCCAGCTTTCACAGCCAGATGTTACAAGTATGACCCTGCCAGAAGCTGCATGCATGCACCTTCCCTTTCTCAGCCCCCCTTCACGGGGGATAGTCTCTGGAGAACCTATTCTGGGCAATACTTCGTGATTTGTTCTCTTCACTTCTAAGAGCACCCACAGCACCAATGCTGTATCGATTCACGGCTAGAGAGAGGGATGAATTTTGCCGTCAGCTTCAGTGAGCACAGGACAGATTAGTAACGCTGTAGGATTTTGGGGTCCCACGGTCCTACTCACGAGTTGGGACCCAAACTGTGCTGGGTGTTGTGAAAAACATACGGGACAAAAGAAGGCTCCTGCCCAGAGGATGCTTGCAGGGAAGTTTTACGTTTCAGACTAGCCATATGGATACAGAGACAAAAGAATGCAAACGCAAATGAGGCTGCACTGGTTAGCCGTTAGGGTTAGGGTTAGATACACACAAGAATCATACATCTCTCTTCTTCCATCTTTTCGTCCTCTTTCCCATATATTCCTCTAGCTTAGGGACAGTTATGGTGATGCATATACCGAGATCCAATTCTTTAGAAGCGCAGCAACCTGTCACCCCACACGGAATGACAGCACTGCGATTTCAGGATGATAACTTTGTGTCCCGCATATCTATGCTCGCAGGAGGCCTAAACAGTCACGACTGGCCTTACCCAACCTCCTCCTTTCTCTTCTAGGGCTTTGCTTCGTTTTGAACTAAACTATGGGGGACAAAACCTGGCCGTTGTGGCAGCACATGGGGTTCCTGACCCCTGTTACAGCCTCTAAGAGCTACGGCACTACAAATACTTCACATCCGTCTCTGGACTAATGACTTGTCACTTCGTTCAATTTATCAAGATGTCCAGTGGAGAGGATACCTCACCTCAAACTGAGCCGAGGCGGAGGTGGACATCACGAAGTTTAAATTTAATACCGTTTTAGGATCCCAGGAAACAAACAGCAAACTTAACTTTTAAAATACTATTTTGAAAGGGAGGTAAAGTAATTGCCCAGCATAATTCTCGGTGTTAAAGTGCTTTCTGTCCCTCCAGTGAAAGGTGTTGCAGAAATGCAGAGCATTATGTTTATTTATTAATAATCCTGCAAAGAAATTTTCATGACCGCCACTGGGGACCGTCTGACAGGTGACACAGGCGACCTCCTGCCAGGAGTGACATCTCTCCCCCACAATTTACATTCTCTAAATGATTTGCGATCGAATTACTTACAGCGCAGATTAGCTTCTCCCCCCGCTATTCACTCTCACAGCACCATACTCAACTGTTTGTTCCACAGGGCCATAAAAAAAAATAATATGGAAAGCTAATGCCTCCGCTTCCAGGGTGTTCCGGCGTGGAAACAGCACGTTGGCCAGGAGATCGATTCCTGCACTCATTTTCTCAGGCAGTGGGATTTGCGTCTGGGGGAGATGCAGGTCATTGGCTTGAAAAGAGCATTCCGAGTTCACGTTTTGATTGCACAACCAGATAAACAAACGAAGTGTCCCAATTAGAGGGAAGATAATAATCAGCCTGGGGTTTGGTACAGGAACTGAGCGGACTAAGGAACAAACAGATTCAGAGCAGTCAAAGGACAAATCCCAGACATTTATTGGATGTTAGGGAGACTGTAACCATCAGTGGCATGGAAATGGTTAAGAGAATATATTAAAGGTGCAAAGGGTCTCCCAACCTCTGCCACTGTCAGTACTGTCAGTGGGTCTACAGACACCAGTGGAATAATTATGGGCTATATTTAGATTATGGATGCATCGGGCAGGGTGAAGGTTGAACATGGGGAACATGGTTGTTTGCAGTTCATTAGCGATAGGAGCAGCCCAGGGTGGGAGGAGGGCACCGAACTGGATTCATCCCACCTGGAGTGCTTGTGCTGGGCTGCATAATGTCAGGGAGAGAGATCTGATTAGATGTGGAAACAAAAGCAGCGAACAACCACGTTCACACTGTCACACCCAGCGAGCCGGGAAGGAGGGAAGGAAGGAAAGGAGAAAGCAAGACCAGCCTCTGGCTCCCAGCCACGCCGCTTCCGTACGAATGAATGCAACGGCCGCTGGGAAAGGGTCTGGGTGGAAAATGCAAAGGGCTGACGAGAGCCCTGTGCATGTCGTTTGTGGTGTGGTGCTTGCACACGTGTGTGTAAGACAGAAGAATCACGCGGTGCATAAGAAGTTGTCTCTTGAAGGCACAAACCCGTGTGCCTGGGAGTGCTGGACAGCTGGGGGGTGCGTGAGGGCTGGGCTGCCCCGGCGTGCTGAGCTGCGCCGTGCTCTGAGCTGGGCGAGTGTGTGCAGAGCAATAAAACATTGAAAGGGTGCGCATGCAGGAGCTAGAGTTCAGGGAGAAGGCATGACTAGTGAGCTCGGAAATGTGCACTGTGCAATGCCTGGGCAGGAAAACGTTGAGCCTGTCACAAAGAAATAATCTCAGGTGCGGGTAGTGCTAAGGCCGGGGGAAAAAACCATCATTGACACCAAGTGAAGGATGTGGAAAATAAAGTGACGGTGCAAAAAGGATGGACTCAGCTCATTGCAACGTGCTGGAGTGCTTCTCCATAGCCTTGTCATGATTAAGCGAAGCTAGGGGAGCGAATATCACAATTGCAGATCCTGTTGGAAGTTTATGAATTTTCCTTTTGCTAATGCTGGACTTCAAAACCAGAAGGAAGCTGAGCCCCAAGCGTACTGAAGCCCAGAGTACTCACTGGTGAGACCACTGTTGCTTATTTAGGGAAGAGGAACCTGCATGCTCTGTGTTCTGCATTTTCCCCACCGTTCTTGCAGTTCCTTTTTGATTTGGAAAGCAATCCTTAAAACCTTGTGCTGAAACCTTCCCAAGTTTAAACTCACCCCTGTTATTCCAGGCCGTGGCATCAGAGTCTGTTGAGAAACACAGGGGTGTTACTGTTCTGGTCCTTTATTCACAGCACCATGTTGTTTTCTCAAGGTCCTAAGTCCTTCTAAAAGAGCCAGCAAACAAGTCCAAGGAATGCTGTATTGCAAAGTCAAAAATCCCAGCTCAGATCTAAAGCATGTTCTGGTTAGGGGAAGAGAAGAGAGAAGGAATGATTGAAATGGTTTCGTGGCACGTAACACCACTGCGTATGGCCATGCCAACTTGGAAGTCCTTGGGGGTGCTGCTACGCAGGTCTTCAGCTACAGATCTGTTGGCACAGCTGTCAGTAAGTAGCAAGTCAGGTAAAGAAGAGGTTGTAGAGAATATAAAATGGAAACCAGGTGCCACAGTATCACATTATATCCTCAATGCAGACTGAAAATGACTGACAGGTTCTCATCATATTGACCACACAGCGCCCCAGTCAAATGGCTGGCAAAGTTTCTTTACTCCAAGACACTGGGGATAATGAATTCCTAAGTTTTTGAACAGCTGCTTTTCATGGATCATTTAGAATTTGTGATGCAAATATGAAAAATCCATGTTAAATGCCCTCAACTAATTGAGCGGAGTACAGTGAATACAAAAGAAGAGATCGCTGACCTTGGTAAAAACAGCACAAAAGCCTTAATCTGCCCAGAGACCAAGAAGATAACTGAGCAGTAGGAGGGAGCAGAAGCCTGTATACTCTTCACCAGGTTCCTAACTCTGCTTGCCAGGAGATAAATACAAGGCTTTCCTGTTGGGAATATGCAACAGCCCCTAACTCCCTTCCTCACAAACCCCAGCAGTGGAGAAAGAGGTGGGTGGGAACTGGGATTCTGCCAAATTGCCAGCATCCAACTTGACAACTCAAGGCAGAATTTGACAGTGGGGGAGAAGAGAGAACAGTTGAGGGTATCTTTTGGGAAAGGTGGGGAGATATTTTTAATAGCTTAGGAGGCACAAGATGGAAAGAGAAGAAAGGCAGGGATGGGTGGGAATGGGGCGGGCAGGCAGCAGGACTGCTTGGGCCTCTGGGGTTGCAATACTGACGCTCACATCAAAGTGAGAGATGGAGGACACAGTACTGGCAAAATGGAAAACAGGACAACTGTGGCGTTCCAGGCTGACGTGGCTGAGCTGTTCACCTTGGAAAAACACGGCGTTCACATTGCCCGCCTGCATACTGCAAATCCCTAGCATTTTTCCTTGGCTAGGTGTATGCTCCAAAGGTATCAATTGTTAACCATCAGCTGCCTGGATGAGGGGCTGCTACTGCAGATAAGACATTGCTCTCCCAAGGCTCCCTGTATGGAAAAACAGCAGCAAGGTCCAGCAAGCGAGCAAGTCTCCCCAGTTGTAGTTTTCTAAAATTGGAACGTCACGTCCGCTGGGCTGCACATACCAGCTCTGGTCCTGTCAGCTGTTCCTCACTTCATCATCGTGTTCCTTCGAGGGAGCGCGGATAACTGCTCTCTTGTTGCTACAGGCACCGCCACACCTTTCCCAGGTTGTGTCTGAGAGGAGCAGCAAAGCAGAAACACAGGGAACAGTAGAGGCCAATCTATTATTTATACCCAGCTACTCCCTTTGGGCCTGAACTAGCAAAAAGCTCTCTTTAAAGTCTTATAATTCTTGGTCAGATTCCAAGAGAGACAAAGGGATGTTGTAAAAAGAGTTTCATATGAGCTTGGTAAAACACTCTCCCAGGGAAGAGGCAGCAGGTTTCCTTTGTGTGGGAAGGCAGGAGGTAGGCAATTTTGTTTAAATTTACATTCATGAGGAAGGATTTTCCTATATGGGTTTGATGGCACTCGTTCAAATTCACATTTCTTCGAGCAGTTTTCTGCATTTGCAGGGACTCGGTGCCATTTCTAAAGCAGCCGCCCTGTTTCATGCCCTCTTGAGCCTGTATCACTGAGGAAGCTGAAAGTGCTGACTCAGCTCTCCGGAGAGCCCACGAAGCATCTCTGTCCTCGCCGTTTGCAGTTCTCAGTTGTGAATAACCACAGAACAAAAATGTTTTAGTGCCCCTGGTTCAAATACTGGGCAGATTTGGGGCTTTCTTTGAAACAGGAAGGAAACAGGGAGGTGCCACGGTGGTGCCATTGTCAGAAATAAGAGCAAAGACAACTGAAGCAGCCAAGCGTCAGGGAGAAGGCAGGGTCGCAGTCAGGTATTGTGCTAGAGGCCTGGGAAAACACTTGGAACGTGCTTTTGCTCCACTGGTTTCAGCCAAGTTTTAAATGCCCAGAAAGGATCTGGAAGGTTGCCAAGACAACAGCGTTTCAAAAACCGCAACGTTCAGGTTTGGGTGGGGATGAGGAACGTGTTCAAGTTACGCCGCGGTATCTGGAGTCACAAGCCAGCAAGAGAGCACACGCGGTCGGTAATGCCCAGCAGGAACTGACGAAGCCATCACAAAGTTCTATTATTTCTTTTGCTCAGCACAAACCACATGTTTTTCATTAGGTCCAAATTGTAAAAGAAAATATATACATATTAAACAAAAATACCAGAGTTCTGCGAACGTGCGTTTGGCAGTTTGCATTCAGGTTACAAATACTCACACTGTGTGTTTCAGAAAAAAGCTGTTTTACAAGGTTGTGATCCGCAGTCAAATAATGCGAGACGCCATATTCTCAGACATGATGTCGGCCCACACGTCCTCAAAAAGCAAATAAACAAACCCAAGTAAACGAAATCATCCTGCCCTTCAACAGCTTGGTTGGTTTGGGCAGATTAGTGCCTCGGAACAAAGGGGTTTATGGATCCGAGACCTCTTCAGTTTTCTGAATGTTTTAAGCCTGGTTTCCTAAGGACGCGAGACTTCTGCATTCACACCGTCCATCTGTCATCTCCCCCACCTCCTCCACCCCCTACGTTTGCAACTCACTGCCCAATTTGAAATAATTTTCTGTAATTTGGCAGGCAGGCGAAGGCGGCTCCAACACAGACTTCAGTTCGACAAAGTTTGTGAAAAATCAGTCGACTAGGAAGCGATCAAATGCGCATCCTTGTGAGGACAGACGCCCAACAGCTACCCCTGCCTGGCCGCCGGCCGGCCGCATGCTGGCCCGGGATGGCACGCTCGCCCGGGATGGCACGCTCGCCCGGGATGGCACACTCACCCGGGATGGCACGCTCACCCGGGATGGCACGCTCAGCAGGGAAGGCATGCTCACCCGGGATGGCACGCTCACCCGGGATGGCACGCTCGCCCGGGAAGGCACGCTCGCCCGGGATGGCACGCTCCCTTACCCGTCCCGCCGGGGAATGAGGAGGGGGCCATGTCACACGCACACATCAATGCCTTGTCACCCTAACTGCAGCTCACGCCACTGGGGTTTGGATGTAAAATTCCACCGCCCCTTTCCGCAAGCGCGCTGCTTTGTGCACGGCCCTGGATTTTGCTGTTGAGAGATCTGTGAGAACAAGCAGTAACTGTTCGGCAGCAATATAAGTTAAGGTAGTGTTTACACCATAAAAGTATGCTGTGCTGGTGAAACTTGTATGGAAGGAAGCCGTATCTGAGAAGGGATTGTTTTATGAGGGGCTGACTTTAAAATGACTCATTTAGCACAGAGCAGCAATTGTGACTTTATTAAAAATCTCCATGTTCTGGAGTGAACTCCTTGGCTCGGCTACGTGTCCTGCCAACTTCGACCTCACCAGCAAATCGGTCTTGCTAAATTCCCATAGAAAAGTTCTGGAGTGGGTCCCAACTCCATGTCCCTCCCGGGGACGCTGCTGGCACCCCGTCTGCGGCTTGCTTCCTGTGCGCGCCGCGGGGCCGGAGCCCGATCCCGATGTGGTGCAGATCGCGTCTTCTGATGCTTTTGTAGCAACTTCCTGTTGTTATTTTTGTTCCTCTGCATTCATTAGGTACATTTTAGGCTGTGCTCAGACACAGCAAAGCGCTGGTATTAAATTAAGCAAAAAATTCTCACTTGAGATAAAATTCAGCCTTTTTGCAAACGATTTGCAAACTGCAGCCCCTGCCCGCGGTGTGGGTACCAACCGCTGCACACTCGGGGGGTGGGATGCTCAGCAGAAGGAGCACACAACCAAGGAACCGCAAGTGTGGGAAAAACAGGACTTCTTGCATTGAAGTTTCCGTAGCCTTTAAGAGGCTCCGACAAATGCAGATATAAAACAGATTGCTTCGTATTTTAACTTGTAAGTGTATGGACTCTACGTGGCCAATTTAAAACTCTGCATCAAACTGCTTTCTTCTCTCTCTTCCCCTGAAAACAGGTTTTGGGGATGGAAATACTGATCTAAACTAAATCCCAGGAGCCTGGCAATCCTTCTGCAGAACTTCCCTGAGAGCCTGGGATGTTGCCAGCTTTAAGCGATGGAAAGGAAGACTGCCAGGTCACAGGGCATGCCACAGATGGGATTTGACTTCTAAGCAGTCATTTAATTTAGGCCTGAACAAGATTTATGGGAGTCTATCTGAAATCACAGAGAAAGAAAAGGATACAGGGCTGGGGGAAGAGGCAGGTAGATGTGAATTCAGATGAGACAAACTCCATCCGACGGCGTAGAATATTCCTGGGAGCCTCCTAGTTTCCACCTCTGTTTTACAGACGGGGAAAGTAATGCTTCAAGTAAAAAAACCCCATGCTAGCAGAGTAAACAATAGCAGAGGGAAGAATAAGGACATACCAGTCCTGCCGTCCAGCTTTATGGTCCAACCCTCCTCCCTCTACACACGCTCCCTCTGCAGAGAGGGTGAGGGGAAAAGGCAGAAATCGTGTGTCATTTTCTGCTTGTACCATACAAGGCACATCCACAACTGGAGATGTAAAACTGGGTTGATCTTGCAGGCACGTTAGGCAGGAGACGTCCAGCCAGCAGCCATAGAGAAGCTCCCCCAGCACGATCCCTTCTTGCATGTGGTCCGAAGGCAAATGAGGCCTCAGCACAGTGAGAGGCGCAGGTATTTCAGTCACGTTCCCTGGAACAGTTTCACCAGCTACCTCTAAGGCATTTTTTGTTGCTCCTACTGTGCAGCACCTGGCCCAGAACCAAGCCGGCCCTCCTGAGCACTTGTCATGTTCTCTCTTCCCTCTCCTCCCCTCTTAAACAAAACGAAATAAGCAAAAAAAAAAACCAAAACCCAAAGTGTTTCCCCACAGGCTGCAGACGTGAGATGCAGGTGCAGGCTGCACAAAGCTAATGAGCCCAAATCCCAGCTCCCCACACCCCCCCATACAAGATGCCCAGCCCTTTGAAGAGTAAGAATGAAAAGAGAAGCAGCACAAGTGCGTGCACCTGGAGGAGACGCGGCTGCTCGCTCCTCCGCCCGCGGTGCAGGTGGACAGGACGCCGCGCCAGGATGCTGCGCTCACTTCTAGTAATGCTTTTTCCTCAAGAGCTTAAAAGCACGACTTAAACATCAGCCTTTGTGGCACTGCAGCGGAGCTGGTCATTATCATCCCCTTTTCATAGAGGTAGAAAGTGAGGTGCTGGGTGGAGCAGGGAACTCTTTTGTCCAGACCATGCGGTTTGTCAGGGCAAAGACACGGGGTGGCTGTGCCAGCCCCCTCCCCATCACCTCTGGTCCTTGAGGTTTCAAAGCTCAGCCAAGGAACTCACTTTCCTCCTCCTGCTTGTGGCAGTGGCTGGCCACCGTGGCGAGTGTAACGTAGAGGGAGGAAATGAAAACTACTCCTTTCTGGTTTGGAATAGCAGGAGCCAAGTGAGACTCCAAATTAGGCCTGGAGTAGCAATGTGTCCTGTGTCCAGCACAGCGCACACGTGCTTTCCAAACCAGGGCCCACAAGCGTCCCTGCAAGACAGAAGCCAGAATAAGGACCAAGCGTGGACAGAGGGACCAACACCACCTCTTCTATCTCACTTGAAACCCTTGTGAGTCCTGTACCTCACCCTGTCCCACCAGGAAACCACCTAACAGAGCTGCACTGAGAAGTCTTGGCAGTGATGTGTCTTAATCACCGCAAAGCTTTGAAAGTCAGTGGGAGGAGAAACGTGTTCCTACAGATTTAGCTGGTGCTTTCCAGAACAGTCTGTTGCTTTTCTGCTGGAAGCTTAGGTTCCTGCTATTATTTGCCTCTTTGCTGCATATGGAGAGAAAGGGAAGCTGCCACCTTCCCCGGCCCTTGACTGCCCAAGCTGCTGCTGAGCCCTGGCCACAGGGCCAGCTCCCCGCCCGCGCTGCCCAGCATCGCTACACTAACCAGAAAAACAAGAGAGGCTTCAGCCCTGCCCTAGCAGAGACCCAGCTCCACGTCCAGGGTGTTCAGCTGTCGTCCCTGCCCTCCCAAGGGTCTGCCTTGCCTGTTCCCTCTGCCCAGCATCACCTCTGCTCCTCCTGGCAGGGCTGGGAGCAGTCAGCCTTTCCCTGCACCGCCTTCCAGTCTGGGACCTCATGGCAGACCCTGACTCTGTGCCCTGTTTGACAAGCCTCATCTCACCCTCCTCCCCACTCTTCAGCCACCAGCCCGACACATGTCACACTGCAAGACGACAAACTTGACTTCATCCTAGAACACCTCTCCTGCACCCCAGGCCGGCAGGCACACAGCCTTGCGCTCCGTGACATTCACAGTCCCACAGAGCCGTGCTGCTACGGGCTTCGTGTCCAGAGACTGTAAATGAGCAAACCTCAGGAACAAGGACGCAACACCCAGACCCACATGCCAGTGCCTGGATTGAGACAGAAGCCATTAGATCCTGCAGTCAAGAGCGGACGAGTACTGAGACTCCGCAGAGCCCTGCACACACACCACTTCACAGGACCAGGGCAGCCCCAGCGCACTCGCTTGCTCCAAGACAGGGCTCTGCAGGGCCCTGTCAGCACACTGCTGTGCTGACCCAAGGCCAGGGGAAAGGCTGGAGCTCTGGGCTGCCCTGCAGTGAATCAGGATCACACCCCGATTTACACCGTCCTGCGGGTGTGCGGAGCTCCAGTGGATGGGGCATGGCTGTGCTGCCAGGCTGCCGGAGAAGCCTAGAGTGCCCAGGCAGAGAGCAGGACCCAGTCTGGGGGTGCTGGAAGGAAAGACTTGGACCTTCCTCCCCTCCCACAAATCCCTCTCCTGCCTCCTCCCATCCCATATGAGCTGGTAAAGGTTCACTCTGGGTTTTTTCCTTCTCAAAGCCCTGGTTTATTTAAAGCACGTGGTCCCAGAGCAGGCTGCATGGGGCGAGTGGAGGGAAACGTGCTGGAACTGGGCTCTGGCGTGGCAGGTGATGGCGGAGTGGGAGCATGAGGAGGGGCCCCAAATCCCATCATGTCGGCGGGTTCTCCAGAAACTCAGCTCTACAGCCCAGGGGGTTGGGAGATCCAGTTACCCACGGGCCAGATTCCCCTTGGCTGGTCTGCCCCCAGGGCAGGACACTGCTCCTTGCTGGGAGCAGCTGGTACTGGTGGAAGTTAACCCTTTCGCCCGCATCCCACTGAGTGTCACTCTGCAGCTGTCTGGGCAGGTGGAATCCGCAGGCTGGGCTCTCCGGGTGCTGGCAGGCTGGGGAAGCCCCTGCAGCGTGTCAGCCAAGCGCTTCTCCGCAGCGTTCCTGCCTGAGCAGTTTTCCCCTGCCTTGGCTGCTTTGCCATTTACTCACCAGGAAACGTTTCAGCTTCGCAGAGTTGCAAGGCAATTTCTGCCTCTGGTTACCAGCCGGCGCTGCCACGAGGGGTGGCAGAAAATAGGACAGGAAGCCGGGGGTGTGCTCAGCCCCACTTCAGGCGGTCCTGGGCGCATCCAGCCACAGCGTCGCAGCTGGTGACAAGGGCTAAATCCGTTCTCGGTGCAAACAAGTGCGACTCGCAGTCCAGCCCCAAAACCCAGCATAAAACCAGGCCTGAGCTGGACCCAGTGGGGTGGTCGTACGCAGAGCTCCGCGCTGAGACTGGCTGCCTGCTTCCTCGGGGAGCTGAGCCGCAGCTCTGGCCAATGTGCCTGATTTCCCTCTCATTTATTTTAGACTTTCACCAAGACATTTCCACAGCTACTCCCGATTTACACCAGTGGGAATAAGCGATGGTCCAGGCCCCTCCTTCCAGAAGCCTGGCTGTGGTTCCTCAGATTTCTTCCGCACAGAAAGCATTGAGAGTCCATTTTTTCCCTGTTAAATCATCTGATTTTTTTGGCTTCCCTTTCGACAGGAATTCTTTCTTTCTTTTGCATTAATTTTGCCCAGTTCCAGCACTGACCCATGTTTATGAAAGGGGCTTATGAGCTGTAATGTTAACTAGCCTCAGTTTGCTGATTCAGCAGCAGAATAAATAGGTAATTACACTCTGCCATATGTGTCTCTAATTCCAAATAGATGGTGTCCAAAAGGCGCTGTGCATTACCAGCGGATGACTGGAGTTGGGACTGTAAAAATGAGTAAATTGGTCCCCAAGGCCAGAAAAAGCTCTGTCAAATCCCACTGTTTATATCATACTGAGTGGCTGACTTGTGGTTATTTTGTAATTTAATACTGCTAAATGTCAACGGGAAATCCTTTCAACTACAGTTTGATACCTAGTGACAGAAAATCATTCAAGACTTAGACAAAGCCGCTAGCTCAGAGAGGTGCATTTTTTTTCTTTTAATCTTTGCATAAAGAGTGATCTTGCAGCAGCTGCCCTGACCTGGAGCGGAGAGGGCAAACACACTGCTTGCCCTTCTTCCCCCGAAGATGCACGCTTCCCATGCCATGCCCGAGGCAGTGATGGCCAGGCCTTGGGCAGGGCTCCTGTACCTTCCTTTCCCAGAGAGGAGTCACTGAGCTCCGCATTCCCTGAGCCTCCCCAGTGAAGCCCAGCTGGGCGAGTTGCTTTACTCCTTGTCCTGCACAGCCCAGTGTGTGAGACCAGCTCCATTGCCTGCATGTTTGTTTATAGAAAACAGAAAACCTAGAATGGCCACATTCCCCAAATGCTTCCTGTGAACAAATCGAAATACTCATGCACACGCAAAGGCTACACTGGGGAAGGAGCTGCGGAGCGGAGATCACAAGCAACTTGCAACGTGTCCCTTTCAAATGATGAACCAAATCTCATACGCCGTGTTAAATAAATACATCTAAACTCGCTCAAAGCAGCCGACTGTGCTGCCCTGAAGGTGCTGTCCTGCCTACCCAAAGAGCTCCTTGAAGGACGGCTGCTGGGGAACCATCAGGGCACCAAACAGGAGTCGTCCGTTCTGGTGCTTCCAGCTGCTGGTCACCTTGAGCAGGGCCAGTCATCCCCTTTTCCCTGGGATCAGAGCATCCCAGTGGATGTGTGACAAGAAGAGACTCAGCTCAGAGCCACTTGGGAAGGAAGACCTGCCATAAACTCTGCCCTTTGGCAGGAAACTGAGCCCGACGCTTGCCATGGGCAGGCACCAGGCTGTGACACACAGCGGGGGGACATGACCACAGCCCAGCCTGCGCTGGGCTATGTGCACACACAGAGCTCTGCTCGGTACAGGTCCGGGCTGTATTTCAGCAGCTCTTTGTGCCGAGCAGCAGCAGCCGTTTTTCCAGGGCTGCTGTCCAAGCAGGGCCTATCACACCTGATATTCTTTGCTCAGTCTGTCTCCAGCAGATCCCTTGTCTCTGGGGGCTGAACAGAATAATTAGAGGTCTGAGAGCTGGACAAAGACTGTCTGGTGGATGGGCTAATTTACAAATGCTCAGACTGTCCACACTCCGAAGCCAAAGGGGAAGCTTAATTAGAGGCACAGGAGAAATTCATCTGGGAGAAAATTAGGGCAGCGAGAAGCCCCACCCCAGCAGAGGCAGAGGGACCCTCAGTGCTGCCTGTGCCCGCAGAGAATCCTCCTGGCACGGGCTGGCGAGCAGGGCTTTGCTTGGAAGAACTGGGCAAGTGGTGGCCCTGTGCCACAGAGCAAAAAAGGTACAGTCATCCGCTCATGGGCTCTCCGCTCCCTCCGGCTTTGGGAAGCTCTGACAAGATGCACCGAACTAGCTCAAGCATCTCCCAGGGCTGCGCGGCCCGGCCTGGTGTTGGCAATGCCAGCTCAGGCTAACGGGGTCTGCGGGGAAGCTGTTTCACACTCAACTCTTCTGTTAAACACTGGGAGCTGCAAAGTGGGGGGAGCTGCACAAGCTGCTCAGGCAATATGTCTGCACAAATCCCACAGGATCCTGCCTACTGCTCTTCAGTGATCCCTTAGGATCCAGTCTGTTTCCTCAGGTTTAGGCCAGTGGCTTCTAGAAAATGATGACTGAACAGCTCAAACCGTTCTCTGCCAGGCGGGGGGAAGGGCAGGGTCACACAGCAGGACCTGCCTGGTTCCACGTACCATCGAGGCAACAGGCACCAACAAGAATTCAGACCAGCCTAGAGACTGTCACGGTCCCAGGAGTGTGAGTGGCTTGTCACAGCTTCTGGGGCTGTGCCAGTACTTATAAGGAAGTACTTCAAAGGTCTGTTCCTCACAAACTCCCCAAAAATCTGGAGAAGCCATGTGATTTAGGAGACAATATTCATCTCCCAGTGTCTCTTCTCCCAGTCTGGGGGATGGAGCTGTTTCGTGGCTAGGGCAGCCAAAGGCTGGGGCACAGAGTCCTAGATCTGGTCCAGCGATTTGCTCTGGGGCTTTAAGCAAATCCTGTTTGGCCCAGCTTCTTGCAGGCACCTGACCGAGACAGGAGCCAGTGTCTAAATGCATTCCTTCTCTCAGTCTTCCTTTCCCCATTTGTAAGCTTGGTTAATGCTGTCTCACCCCTTCCCGGGATGGTGTTAG
The DNA here is from genome assembly GCA_027574665.1 of Rhynochetos jubatus. NCBI lineage: Eukaryota > Metazoa > Chordata > Aves > Eurypygiformes > Rhynochetidae > Rhynochetos > Rhynochetos jubatus. The sequence continues at coordinate 1,364,308 of CM050671.1, forward strand.
TCTTCGTTAGTACATTTGAAGCACGCCGCAATCTGCAGATGAAAGAAATACGATAATGCAGTGCTACTACGTGATTATCTGTTGGACTTGGAGACTCAGCCCTCACCCTGTGTCCAGGCTTGGCAGCTCCTGGCATCCCCAGAAACACCAGATAAACAGCTGGAGCACTGAGCATACCATCCATACCATCACTGCGGGGAGGTGAGCAGCTGCCACCCTGACAGCCCCAGTACAACTGTAAATATTTCCCTTTCTATAGGACTGTCGAGTCCTAATTCCTACTACCTGGGGCAAAGGCACCTGAATTCACTCTGTAATTCTGCAGCAGATTCTGCGGAGAGGAGAATGCCCATCACGTATTCACTGTCATCCTGGAGCCCCAGAGTTCCCCTCCCACCTGCAGCGCTCTGCCACGCTCTGGAGAGATGGGAAGTTTGTTCCCTTGCAGAGCCTAATCTGGCCTCTCGGCTCTTTTGATAAACAGCTCAAAGAAGGATTTACTCAGGGTAATTCGAAGCCATGCTCCTACCCTCTCCAGCACAACCCAAGGAAAGTTGAGGTTGGGTCCCTGCTCTGCCTGGTAGCCTGGATGCAGCCTGTGCTTCCTCAGATAATCCTTATTTTGCCATCACGATGAAGCCAGGTCCTGCGCCAGGGCTCATCCCACCTATTGCTTTCTAAATTTAGAAACTCAAGAACCGCGACCAGGAAAGTAAGTTCAGCTCGCTGGCAGAGCTGAGCTGAAATCAGCCCTGGGCCAGCCCAGCGTGCGGGAGATGGAGTCATCCTGAATGGTGATTTGGGGTGCTGCAGTATCACTTTGGCATGCTAAGTACTGCCTCCATCCCAAACCCCAGCTGTCTGTGGGGCTTTGGACACCTTGCAGGAGGGTCAGCCTGGGAATGACGGTTGTTCCCACTCACTGACTGACTCCACTCAAAAAGCAGTATCTTCCCTGGCTCACAAGGGCCGAGCCAGACATTTCCAACCCAGGCTGGGCGCTCAGGTTGGGACCGGCTCCAGCACAACCCACCACAGGCTTCTGCTGCTGCTACCTGCAGCCAGAGAGGCACGGGAGAAGCGTGGGGTACTTCTAGCCACTGGGAATTACTATTCATGTGATTTTTTTTCCCCCATGGCCTTATTTGGCCCAAACCCCACATTCCACAGCACCCACACTGTGCTGTATCTTCACGCTTTGCTCTGCCCGAGGCATGTGTGTTGCACGCACACAGCCTCCTGCGAGCGGAGATAAGGCTGGGGGAGCTGATATGACAAGAGGGATTTCCTTGCTTGTAACAATATCTCAGATTTCTACTTTTGAGATCAACATGGAGGGGAAAGTCTAGTTTGCACAACAGTCCCTGTAAAGCAAAGCAGCTACTCCTGTACAGCAAAAACAGATTCACCCTGATGTTCCCAAAGCCAAGTCAACTCCAGAACTGCTTACCTCTAAAGCTCCCTATAGCAAGATCCAGCCCTCTGGGGTGCTGAGGGGACCTGTGAGACAGGGGTGTGTGGCTCCCACGTGTTCTGAGAAATAACAGCTGGAGACACCCAGTCCTGGTTTCTTTGATGGCGTCTCTGGGCTGGCCATACCTCCTCAAGTGATGTCCATTTTTCCTTGCATCCCTGGGCCATACCCAAGGGACTGCTGCCATGGGCTTTTGGGGACCAAGAGCCATAAAGAGGATGCCTGGGCACATGCAGTGGCACAGAGTCCTTCACACAGGGCTCTGGCACGCAGGGGCAGACGAACAGCTTTGATGGAGTGTGACTGGCCGAGAGTCATTTGGGGAAAACCGCCCCAGCCATGGCGGTAACGTGTCCTGGCTCCAGTCCAGCCCAGGGGTGGTAGGGACAGGGAGAGATGAGCTCCTCAGACCCGAACACGGAAACAGGGCTGCCAGTGCTGTTTGCCCTGGGATAAATGGTGTTTCCGGGAGAGGAAGGCTCGGCGAGGGGTTGTCAGACATGCAGCTCTGCTTTGGCAGGCCAGATCTGCCCTGTCACCCCAGCCTGAAGTGACACCTGCCAAGCCCTTCCACTCCGGCTGGGAGAGATTAAAGGATGGAGTGGCTGGCAGTTAAGGCTCTGTTCATTAGAAAGAGTCCTGTTAATTGGGTATTAACTGGCCTCTGCTGGGGATCGGGGACACATGGGCTGGGAATAGAGGAGCTGCGGTGTGATGCTTGTCAGACATTTGAACTTTGGCAGGCTGGTGTAGCTGGCATGGGGAGGGCAGCCCAGCCCTCAGCTGGCATGTCAGGCCGTGCCCCTTGGAGATTCACGGCTGCTATTGTCTTGGCCAGACTAATCCCTTTTACTGGGACGCTGGTCTGGTTTTTCCTCCCCATCCCAGATTGCATATCACACCTCTTGGGCTTTGCTCAGTTTAAAAATACATGTTTAGGGCTTAATCTGTGCTGCTCTAGGGCACAAAGACCAGGCTGGCCCTGAGATCACCTGACATTAAGTCCTGAAACAAAGCCCTTAGGGCAGAGTCCTCATACTCTGGCACTAAAGTCTCAGCTCCTGTCGCCTGGAAACATAACAGGATTGTCTCCGTTTAGTGGGATTACGTCTGAAAAAGCCTTTTGTTACTGCCACTCTCTGCTCCAGGGTTGACAGCTGAATCAAACCAGATGGGAGTCCCACGGTCAGAGCGAGGAAAGGGTGGAGGGCTCCTGGCTCTGACATGGGATGACCTTGGACAAGTCACTCTGTTGCCCTACACTTGGCCTCTCCTCCCTGGGCCAGAGGCGAGGAAGAGGCTTTCGGAGATCAAATGCCTCTTGCTCTAAACACACCAAGAAGCTGTGTGCAGCTCGAGCAGGGGCAGGGGTTACTGTCCCTTCTGTCCCTCTTTGACCCGAGAAGTGAGCCGTGTGTATGTCAGAAAGAGCATCCCGCGGTGGGAGCTGCTGGGCGATAAGTGTGTGACTTTTGGCGATACAGCAGGTCACGTTCACTGGGGCTAAGGAAACACGGGGAGCACAGAGATTAACTGGGAAACGTGAGGCTTGCTCTAAGTCATCCCTGTCTCCCCTTTATGTCAAACCACAGCAGCGTCCCCTCGCGATAGCACCCTGTGCTATAGGCCAGGCCTCAGCTTTCTTGGCGTTGGTGGCATGAGACTGCCCAACCCAGAGCCGCCCCAGCTCCGCTCTGAGCAGCAGCCCAGGAGGGGGCTGCTGCAGGTGCCTTTCAACACAAGGCTGCAACCAGCCAGCTCCCCCTGACACTTGCAAAGCCGCAGTAATGACGGAAGCCTCTCTACCTTTAAGGCATGAGGTATGCTATACACAGCAAGAAGGTTTGCCTAATTAACTCCGATTGTATATGACATTGTCATGTTGATTTACTAAATATACGCGGGAAATCTCTTTATTTCACCAGCTGATTGGTGACATAATCTGGGTCTGTAAGGAGCAGCCTTGACACCAATTCCCTCTGGTTATGTTACCTGTCTTTTCCACCTGCAATCGCATCAATGAAGCCCACAAGGAACTTCAATAACTAATTTATTCATTTTGCTTCTGATTTATAGTAAAAAGGAAAGGATGTCAGGATACACTTGTCTAGAATGACAATCAAGCCCAGAACCCTTCCAAGCTCACGCCTTCTCGAGAAGTAGAAGGCTTCACCTTAGCAGCATGTGCATCGTGCAGATTGCAATTACCAACCACTTTTGTGTTACCGTAGACTCCCACCAGCTGGGAGAAAGTTTCCAGAGAACACAAGCCTGAGAAAGTCAATTACCTTGCTCCCTTATCTGCTAAAGATATGGGCATCCCTGACTGACACATGACATGTTCAATCATGCTTCTCATGTCCCCACTTGCCCCAGAATAATTACTCCATGTTTACCAGGCTATGCTGAGGTCCTGCTTTTGTACTGCTCCGTGGTAGGAAGGGCACCATGGACCCCTGGGATCACTTGTATGAGCAGCAGGCACAGGATGAAGACTCAAGCTGATGCAAATGAATCCACAACTGTATGTGGATGAGTCCCAGTAAAACTGGAGTGTGGCTCAAGGAGCTTCCATATTATTCAACCTTATTCACACCAAAGCACAGATTTTCAAATCTGCATTTGCTGTCTAAATAAAATGGACTCCAGGACAGCTCTGAAAACCTCACACTGAAACTTCTCCCCTCTTGTGTGATATGGGAATTTGTCAAAAGTTTGTTTTGGCAGAAAACTGTTTTCAGTATCTAACTTTGTGCCAGAAGGTCAAGGCTTTCCTCTGCAGATGGAGAGCAGAGAAATAATTACTGATCTCGTCTTTAGAGGCCACAAGGAAATTTCTTTCCGAAAGAGAATACAGTCCTGTGGGAATAGCTGAAAAGCAGCTGCTGTTAGTCCATGGTGCCCCCAGAGCACGGCTGCAGACCTCCCCTTGCACAGGTTTGCAGTACCTGGGCAGGTCCGTGGCGTGCGCAGCTCCTGCAGCACCTGACATGCATGTTTCCGGGCTGAGAGAGACCGGGAGCTGCATTCCCTGCTCTCAGCACTGTTCATCACACATCAGCACGTCACCATCCCAGGTCACCACAATGGCATTTCCCATTGACCACAACTCTGTTTGACATCGTTTCCCAAACTTGGGGCTCTTTCTCAAGGCCCAGCCTATAAGTGAAGCGGTTGTTCTCAGGGGCCGGCAGTGTCAGCAGCCTTATGCTGGCAGAGGCACCCTGGGAGACTAAGAATGCCTCCTTCAGCAGTTCTCCGACCCACTCCAATTTCTGCCTGGAACAACTAGTCACAGACCAAAACCACTTCCTCCTGCACACAGACCATCCTCATCAATGCAGCACTCCTCATCACAGTGAAACAAGAGCCTCATTTGGCAGAGCAATCAGGGGAGCAGGGTTAGCTACTCAAAGGGATGTGCAGATACTCTCTGTCAGGCGTGGAGCCTAGCTCAGCAGCAGAGAAAGCAGGGGACAGGGGAACATGCAACTCCATTGGATGAGAGCCTAGTTAAGATCCGTCTGTGTCAGCCCAAAGCTTAATCTGGATTGATGCAAACTGCAGAAAGTATCATTAGAGACTGTCTAGGGAAGTCACAGAGCTTCTCTGCTCCCTTCTTGTCTTCCCCAATAATAGAGATATTTCTGTTTACAAAGGTGGACTTGATCCTCAGAATTTGCTCTGTAGATCTCTAGTATTTGCATGTGTCACCCTGTTTTCCCTGGCTCATTAATCACTCACTGTGCTTGTCAAATTGGAGCAGTGCCTGCTGGGCTCCCGCAACCTGCTAGAGGGGCCCCAGGCTGAGCGTTTCCAGTGCTACTGCATAGCTGCTTTACAGCCCCTCAGAACACAGCACCCATGGTGTCCCCAACTTCTGCAGCACACCCTAAGAGCCTCCACCGCAGCACGAGAGCCCTGGCCGAACATGTGGCTGGCTTGTTTGCTACAGAACAAAGTGCTTTCCTTATATTCCAACTAAAAAATCTTTCATCATCCCTGGCATCGGCCTGGTGTGTCCCACAGGCTGACACACACACACACGCCTGGCCTTTGCTGTGCCTCCAGCCCAGCACCCAGCGAGCCGAGGTCCCCGTGCCTGGGAGCATCTGCCCAGTCCTGCTGACACCATCAAAGTGCTCTCCTGCACTAGACTTCACACCTCTCTCTTCCATTACATTCTCACTCTGTGGTTCATCTTCTACCCTTACAGCAAACAAGAAGAAAAAAGAGAAAAAATATGTCTCTACACGGCCTCGTGTCCACTGGCTTTAGGGGCTGTTAAGTTTGGGCCAGGGCTGAGATCCGCTTTCCAGGCAATAGCCTGTTTTCTCCCTGCACATCTCACCCCTAACGCGATGGTAGCTTGTTTCTTCTCTTCACCAGCAGCAAAGGCTTTTTAGAGCACATTCCCTGTCTTTGATATAAGATGAAAGCATCTCTTGCCCAGCCACCCCAGGGAGTGGGAGAACTGTGGGGAGAGAAGGAGGATATGTCGACAATATGTGAGGAGAGCTCCTGAGCAAAGACCTGTTTACAGCAGAGACAGCCTGGACCAGCGAGACAGGTCCAGGTCCAGTTTAAACAGAGCCTCCTGGAGCTGAGGTGTGGTGGAGGCCTGTCTCAGGCAGAGTGGGGTTTCTCTCTGCAGTGTGCAATGTCTCTGGCTGATTAGGAGCAAAGCCCATCTCCTCCTTCCTGCCTTCCCCATCAGCTGCAGCACGCAGCTTACAGGAACAGCTCCCTTTTTTCCTTCTCTCCCATTTTTAATGACCAGCCTCTCTGATTGGCATGAAGAGCCAAGTCCTGGTAGGGCTGGGGAAATTCAATATTGCTGAGACCAGGACAGGAAACAGCAATGCGTTCCTGCAGTCACAACTCCACATTAAGTAATTTGTGTATTAAACTGAAGATGACACAATGAAACGCTGAAATTATCTTGGTCTATGCCATCTTGCAGGACAAAATGAATTTACAAGGGTTCAATTTGGTATTTCTAAGACACCTATCACCTTGTCATCAAGCTTTGAAACATCTACTCAGGCATTTTTCAAAGGTGACCTATTCGGCTGGCAGCAGGACCAAGGCAGGCTTGGTCACAGAGCCTTGTGCAGAGCGAGGTGCATGCCAACAGCACCCTGGTGACCCTGGGGCCATGGGACAGTGGGACCCACCATCCCACACTGTTCTGCTATGCTCAGTGTTAACAATTTAAGCTGGAAGGAGTGCCATGTAGTCCCAGACAAGGACACTCTGCAAGATCCCCAACCTACTGAGCAGGCCAGGGATGACAGGGACAGGACATGTTTCCGTGGACACTGAGGGGAAGGTAGTTCTTTCCGTTTGAAGATTATTAACAAAAATGTCTCTGAGCGGGTCTTTGGGGCTAGATGAGAGACTCCAGGGAAGCCAGGTCTCTCAGGAGATGACCAAGACTGCCTATTTTTAGTGCAGTCAGAGGTATCCCGGAGGTAGTGCCAGTCATGGCTGACTGACACCCGCATCAACCAGAAGGGCAGCTGGGCTCCGACTGAGGAGTGGAAAAAGTTAACTCTGCCTCATCTCCAATTGCAGAGACATGGAGCCGAGAGCTCCAGCAGCCAGGACAGACACATAGCTGCCTTTCTGCACTTGCTCTTTACTTTGCTCTGTGTCAGACTGGAAACCTGGGGTGAAACCTGGATGCTTGCTCTGCAGTATGTCTGTGTCCGTGCAGGGCTGTGAGACCAGCTGAGGCTCCTGTTTTACCTCCCCGTTTCAACTTTTCACCAGTGAAAATCAGAGTTTGAAGAACAGTCTGAAATTGAAGCTTAATGTAAAGTTATTTTTGAACTCTTCTTTGAATGTTAAAATGAAACCATGTATCCCTCTAGTTGAATCCCGTTAATAGCTATTAAATTGCCCAAAGGAGTTAATAAGTTATTGATTTCTACACTTAGCAGTTCAGCAATGAAAAGGAAAAAACAAGACTATAAAAAAGGTGGGAGGATAATGCCAGAATCACACTTTGACACAAACAATTCACTGGAAAATAATTCACTTAAGGTTTTCCATGTGACAAGTCAAAAGAGGGAATACAACAATCCGTTGCCTTTAAATGTGAAGCTGAACTGGTGGGATCCTACGGATTGTTTCAGGTAGAACATATGCCATTTCTACAGTGCTGTGATAATTTCTTTCCTACTATTCATTAGGAAATTGCAACAAGAGCCTTAAAAAGACATACTCGTACATGTCTGTGAAAGGGAAGAGCAGGCAGCTGAGCAACACTCCCCTCCTCACCAACTCACTTCACGATGTGCTTAGATATCAGCCACTGCTTAGGCCCATGGCCACAGATACACATTTCAATTCCTATTTCATTCATTCCAAACTAAGTATTTCTATTAAAAATCTCTACAAACGCAGAAAGGCAAGACATACCCCCAGTATTGAACGGCAATTAAGCGATTCACTTTCCTCTAAAACTCGTCTACTGTAATCTTCATCAAGAAAATCAAGCCAACCCAAAGCAAATTAATATAGATATGCCTGCTCAAAGTAAATAATTGTTAGTGATCGCTCTACTGGGGAGGGTTTAATTCTCTTCTTCTCTTACTGGCAGTGGCAAAGAAAGGACATGTTTCATTTTCTCCACTTCAGTGGGGTGATCTAATGGACTGGAGTGGACTCACTAAAGCTCTAGAGCATGGTATAAATGGGCAACAGCCATTAGACAATGCAGGAACAAGATAAATCAGCCCTTTTTAGCTTCAGGTCCCCTACATAGCCCATGGGATGGAGCTAATGCAAGAATTAGCCAAATAGAAACCCAAACATTCAGTCCCTTAATGACAGGAGCTGCCTTCCCTCAGGGACAGAATGCTTCCCTGCAAGCAAGACAGAGGGACACTGGGAGGAGATACGGTGGCAGAGGGCCAGATTAGGGGGACTTTGTGGTGAAGGTAGCAAGGGAAGGGGATTTTCTACATTGTATCTCATAGGGAAGGAGTTTGCAGAGCCTGTGACATGGTTTCCCTGGCCCAGGTGCTGGGAACAGACAGGGCTGTGTTTTTGGCTGAGGCTGTGGGCGTACAGGCTGCCTGCCAGAGGACACCCGGGTTGAGAGACGGCACCCACAGCCCAGCCCCACGTTGCTCAGTGCTGTCCCTCATAATGAATCCACCAGTTAGGGCAGTCCAAATTCCTTTCCGTCCCTGTGGGCAACTGTGCACTTATTTGGCTGACTTCTGGGAGCATTCCCTGGCCTAAGTGATCAGGACAAGAAACTTTTAAAGCCACCTGAGTCAGCATCATTCACCTGCCTAACCTGTCCTTCACCCACGCAGGCACTTAGAGCTCACCGGCTCTGCCAGTCTAGGCACCAGCAACAAGTCTGATCTCACCGCTCACCCCGAAAGAGCAGAGCTGCTGTCTGGAATATCTGTGATCAATATATAGAATCAGAGAGTCTGAAATAGTTATTTCAGAACAGAAGTGAAAGTCGTGCTTCGACACACCACCTTGTTCCTGGAACAGGCACAGAAGCTAAATGAGCTGTCGAGATTAGTCACTGCTCTGACCTTGTGCTTTGGCTAGCATGGAGTCACAGGGCTGGAACAGCGCCGTTTCCTGTGAAAAATGATTCAGAAGCCTAATGCACACCCCGCTTCCCAGCCCAGCCTGGTGTCTCTGAATTCCACTCTATTTCTACCATTATTCAAATACTCCAACCCTTGGAAAAGCCCATAAAGACACCCGTCCTGACTTGACAGAGGGTTCGGTTGGTGCTTTTCTCTCACATCTCTTCCCACAACCCTGCCTGATTTCTCTGCCCCTGCAGTGAAAATGACCACGCCGGCCTGGCTGCAACGTAAACGAAGAGGAGTTGCTCCAGTGAGTAAGTGAAAAAAGCATTGTCAGATGAAGATCCCAGGAGAAGGTGGGCCAGCACATCCAGCTTTCCCAGGGTGTCTTGGAAGAGGAGTACGATGCATTTGTTGCTATTGCATGCGTCTGTGCCTGTATGTGTGCTGACATTCAGACAGGACGAGAGGTTTGCTTTTCCCACTGTTGGCTCCGTTTGGCTCAGCACCGTGAGTGGACTCAGACAGATCTATCCTGAATGCACGTCCCCTACCTTCCTCTCCGCAGAGAGGTGTCCTGGTGCAGCACTGTGAACAAGTGCACTTTAGAGTGTGACCCTCTGAAAGGCTCTTACAGCTAATGGGGGAAGGCAGAGAGAGAACAAACATGCATTTTTCAAAAGCCAGTCTAAAAATGGTGTAGAATTAAACTGCAGAGCAGAAATTACAGCTGGAGCCCATGATCCAGGCTGAATAACTGAACAGCTGGAGGCCCTGTCCTTGAGGTGCGGGGGGGGGGGGGGGGGGGGGGGGGGGGGGGGTGGCTTGTTCTGCAGATAGGTATTAACCACTAGCACATTTCCAGATCTATTGGAAAGTCTTGCTACAGTTTCAAAACAACGGTCACCTCTCCTTATACCAAAAAAAAAAAAAAAAATAAAAGGCTGATAAAATACAGAGTAGCCTCACAGGCAATTGGAGGTATGGCAGCTCCTACCCACTGGGTGTAACTTTTAACAACCCAAACCAGCTCCAGAATAAAGCACAGAAAATGTCAGCCCTTTGTATGAAAGGGCTTTTGAAAAAGCCAAGCTGATTCCAATTTGCTGGAGGCATTAAGACAGCATATGTCACAGTGCCTGGGAACTGAGAGGCTAAGAGTTGGCTCCAATGTGCTGGATAATGGAGCCGCTACTACTAGTCCAGTGAGCTCTGGCTGCCACCCTGTTCCTGGTAGCAGTTTCCAGCATGCTGGCACTCGGTGCAGGCCACCTGCAAGCCAGATCTGGTCTGTCGGAGGAAACTGGGACCTATTTTAGTTGCCCAGCTGCAGCTCAGCTCATTTGCAAGAGGCAGCCTGCCACATCAGAACTCCTTTAGGAAGCACCAGGAGGCAAACCAATCTGCTGCCTCCAAAAACAAGATGGGTAGGAGGGTGCGTCTCTGCCCTGTTTGGATGGGGAGCAGAGGGGGTTGCTGTGGGAGGCACGAGAATGCAAGGGCCGTCTCCTCCCCCGCTGCTTTGCTTCAGGGAAGAACTCTGACATCCCCACGCCTGGACATAAAACTCCAGGGCAGCTGAAGTTTGTGCCAACATCTCCTGGGGACTGCTAGAGCCTGGCACACAAAATGTGGGTAGAGGCCTTGCGGGGCATGGAGCTGCTTTCCAACAGCTGCTCCCCTTCCCAGGCAGGGGCCACCCCTCACTGACTGCCATTGTGAGCAACCCCCACAGCTTCTCCAGCTGGAGAGGACTGACTGCTGAAGAGGCCAGGCAGGTAACCCAGCCATGGACGTATTTCCCACCATGGCACTGGCAAGAGATGTCAGTGTCCTCAAGGGTCAGCCACCAGCTGACCGGAGAGGGAAGAGGGTCAGGACTGGTCCCTGCAGACCCAGTGAAACAGGAGAGTTGAGGAGTTTGCCCTGGTCTCAGCCTTGTGTCTGGTGGAGCCAGATAACCAGGATGCACCAAGCTCCCATGCTGCCCTCCCAGACAAGGCTGCAGAGCCTGTGGGCATCCCTCCGCCTCTTCTCGCTGCCAGGAGGGATTGCCACAGTGCTGTTCCCTGCCACGCTCTCAGCCTGGCCACGCAGCTCCCCTTGGAGACTGCATCATCGGATCAGCTGCAGAGCAGCGCTGGATCTGGGTCTGCACCCGCTCCCCGCAGCAGCTTCCTTCCGAAGCTAAGCGAGTACACAGTACGCCAGAGCAGCTGCTAAGCTACGACGGCAGTGTTAGAAGCAGTGACACGGCACTGGTAGGTGATATGTACACAGGGAGCATGGAAAAAGCTATGCCAGAGCAGAATAATGAAATATTGTCATCTTTTCCCAGGCCTGGCCTTTTATCAGATACAACTTCCTTCTCCTTAGTCATAGATTCCTGCCAGAACACAATCTCAGACCTAAGAGCAGAGATGACTGAAATGCCCATGCTCGCACATACCCCTGTATCCTCTCTCTTGCTCTGGCTGGAAGGTACCTGCTCACCTGCCTGAGCAGAAACAGTAAAATTGCCCCTCCACAGCCAACCGTCAGCCGCTGAGGGAGCAGGGCTGTTCATGGGCTATTTATGCTCCAACAAAAAGCAGTGGAAATACAACCACAGAAAAGAACAAGACACCCATGTCCTCTTGAGAGAAAAATCAGTCACTCCTACATCTATGGACCTGTTTTCTTAACCAGAGGCTGGTGGCCGGGTGGCATGGACCGGAGTGAGTCAGACACCGGGCTGGTCATAAGCAAGCAGGAAATGAGGAGTATTGTCCATGCAAAATGTGCTTATCAGACGGCTGGAATGAAAATGTTCATTTTCTTCGGGAATGTTTGGGAATTGAAATGCTATCATCACGTGCACTGCATGTCAAACCAGAGCAACGCAAACTTCAATTGTAGACGCTGGCAGTTTCCTGTCACAAACAAACTGCAGACCAAGAACTCCTCATTACTACCTCAGTCATTTCAAAGCGTAAATGTAATTATCATGATCTGATCAGGGACAACAGAGAAAGAGGCATAATTTGCTGACAACAGTATTTGCAATAATTAATCTCCCAGATCTCGCTTTACAGGGTCATGGATGTCTTGAAATGGGAAATGGGATGTTGAAATCCTTTGTGTCCCTTTAATCATCTGCACCAGCTGGGGTGACTCAGGGTCTCCTGCCCAGAGCCAGGCAGGTGCAGAGGACAGGCAGGGCTGGGGTGCTCCCACCCAGGGTGCAGCAGGCTACCGCAGTCCCCTTTCCCACCAGAGACCAGGACTCTGCAAATCAGGAGGAAAAGCCCTGCTTTCAGTCCATGGAAGGAGCTGTAAAGCCTTTACAGACATCAGTCCAAATGACATTTATCAACACTGGAGCAGCATGGAGGTTGTAGCCCTGAACCAAAATGCCGTCAAACTAAGCCCACAAGCTCTGGGGTTTACCACAGGGTGAGTGTGGGGAAGTTTCAGCTACACTGATGAATAAAGAAGAACCCAGATAAGACGGATGTAAGATCAGTTGGCAGACAGCATGTCTCAAGCAGGCTCGCAGCCTAGCAGGACAGGGAGGAGTCAGGCAGAGCAGACAGGGCATGGGGAGGGCTTAGAGAAGCCAAGTCAAGCATTAACCTTGCCCTGCAAGGTGCCAGGAGAGCAGGAGGAGCTCAACAGCTAAAGCTGCACTAGTCCTCAGCCTTGCTGACACTACACACACAAACCTTTGACTGTCAGTGGGAAGAGCTGGATGCTGTGCCCTCACAAAAATCAGGGATGTGTCCCACATCCTCCCAGTGCTCTGTCTGACCACAGAGGGCTTTGTTTCAGCCACCCAACTTGCCTTGGGAGGGAAAGGATTACACAAGCAGGGCCATGTGTGTCTCCAGGTCTGCCCACGTGCTGCTTGTCCTCACAACGTCCAGGCAGGCGGGTGATGCAGCGTGAGACAGGAATCGGCCGATGCTGCTGTAGCAGCCTGTAAAAATGAGCCTGAGAGAGTAATATTGCTTTCATGGGGAAAAAACATCCTGCTCACTTGAAAGGCAGCTGAAGCAGAGATTAAAAAGGGTGCCTGAAAGAGGTAAATAGAGCCAGGATGCAAGCTGCATTTGGAGTCACCATTTCCAGCATTGAGCTCTGGCCCCTGGGCTGAGATCGACTCACTTTGCTCCCTGGAATGAGGCCTGTCAAAACTCTCCTACCTTTGATCACCTTTTGCAGGAAAACGACACACACATTAGATACTCATTAACATTTATGTAAGTCATCTGCTGCAGTAGCAGCTTATCTTGTCTGCTATTTGCCTGTGGGAAAAAAAAAAGAAAACTCAAAAAAAGCCTGCACAGAAAAGCCCCAGGACCACAGCACTGGAAAGATGCTACTGAAAAGTCCATCTGATCCCTCAGCACCAGCCTGACTTCTTGCTCCCACAGAAATTCCCACAGAGGCAGAGGCAGCTCGGGGGGAGCTTCCCAGCTAAACTCTTGCCGCTGCTGTACCAGGTTAAGTGGTTAACTGGATGCGCTCTGCTTTTCGAAAATGGTTCACTGAGCACAGCTGTCACCAAACAACAGCGTAGCAGAGACTGAACAAATGAATTCAGGGGAAATCAGATAATAGAGGTGGAAAGTGTCCTGTGATCCATTTAACTGTGTCTGCTCCCATGAGAACACCAGAGAGACTATGGGATTTGGTAAACCAGCACGGCTGTGCGCCGGCTCACGGTGGAACACGCTCCCACGTGGCAGCCCTCGAGCAGGGCAGAACGTGTGACGCTGCCAGCAGGCTGCTGGGACCAGCATGGGCATCGCTAACCGTCTCGGTGAAGCAGGTCTGGAGGGAGGGATGGACATGATGCTCCAGCCAGGACTAATCTCAGTGAGCTTGTTGCTTCACAGAGCCTGTTCAGCAGCTGAAATCTCGTCAAAGCACTGTGTGGTGTTTACACTGAGCCAGGTGAGTCTCACAGGCTGCCCTGCTCACCTGGCTTACACAGACTCAGACCACTCTCCCCACTGCTGGCTTCATAATTAAGAAGTTGTTCTTGCCAGATTAGGGACACATCTTTCTCTACGGAGCAGCCGGCTCTGTTTACCCCTAATTGCACTCTAGGTAAGAGGTTAAGAGGAGAAAGGATCTTATTATCTGGGTAAGCTGAAAAAAAAATCCCCAACCGGGAGGGCCAGCGCAGCTGTTCCTGCTTCTCCAAGGGCAGGACTTTGCCTCTGGAACCTCCCCAGAGCCTCATCCCTACCCTGGAGAATTAATTATCTGCTCCTTGTGCCTGGGCAGAAAGCAGAGAGAGATGATTCCTTTGTGTTACGAGAGGAATTGTGAGACAGACGAATTAGGCCTTGCTCAGTGTTCAAAGTCAATTACAGCCCAGCGTGGAACAGCTCGGGTCTGCACAACGCACCCTACCCGGCATACGGAGCCCTGCGAATGTCCACGCACACAGAGTGTGTTGCAGCAAGGAAGGATTTCTCCTGCAAGGGCCTGAGACTAACTCAGACAAATCCTACCGATCAGCTGAGGTCTACAGAAGAAAACCCTCATGGCATTAGCCATGCTCTGCAGCCCAGGGGAGCAGCGGTGTTACTGCGAGCTCCCCAGGTGCCATCTGCCCCAAGCCCGGCAGTCTCAACACCCAACACGGGCAGGCCCTGTGAAGTAGGCAGCAGTGGCTCGGCACTTCATAGCTCACACCTAACCAAAAGGGCAAAGAGGCAAGCATGCAACAGCGCAGCATCCAGTCTGAGCGGGAGCTGTGAGTGCACAGCACAGGGATTACACAGGGCAGCTGCCAGGGCACACAGCTGGGGTTCCAGCAGGACTCGGAAACTCAGAACCGAAGGAAAGCGTACAGAGGACATCACACAAACCGTCAGGGCGATTCACCCACCTGGCAGGAAGAGGCTTTAAGCCCAGAGCATCAGAAAAAGCAGGTTCCAGGATGCTGAATTTCTCCAATTGTGTTTAATCAGAAATGGGCAGCACAAGGCCCCTGTCTCTCAATAGTAATTTCTGTCAAAGGAACGTGGAGCCCATTTGGGAGAGCATGTTGTCTGGGTTCATTTCCACGCAGACGTACTCACATTTCCCATGCAACTCAGAAAACAGGCTTATCTTTTCCGGGTAGGGATGCTTCTTGACATAGCTAAGAGATGCTGGAATACACTGTGTGAAGCAGGAATTGCTTTCCCATCTCCTGAGCACACCAGTCAGTTCTGAAGCAGTTTCTCCTTCTTTGTTAACAATGTAAAGCTTTGGCAGATTATCCAACTTAAAAAGTAATTTAAACTGCACTTATAAAATATTTCATGAAACATTTCTAAAAACATTGCCACTTTCACTCCACAGCCATGACAGTAGCAGTTGAAAGAAGGATGGTGCAGTGAAACCTCTTTCTTAAACTCAGATCTCTTGAAATTTCTGCTGCTTCAAGCTGCTATTTCTATTCTGTATTCACTTAATAGGTGTGGAAAATAGGCATATTCAATATCAGATTTTGTTGTTTTAAAACTCGTGGAAGTAAATACTTTGATCTAATCACATGTAAATTATGTGTCACTGTTAAAATATGGGACTGCATGTAAATCTCAGATACAAAAGAAGTCATCACCGTCTCCATGTAGAATGAAAAGAAATGTAGAATATTAAAATCAGGAGGTTCAACTTTATTAGCATAACAGCTTCAGTTTATATTCATGTGCACCAAAAATGCATTCACAGCAAAATAACTCAGAAAGGAGAAAAGCCCTGATTCAGCACAGTAATTTAACTCATATTCAGCTTTAAGCATGTGCCTAAGTCCAGCTGGGCTTAAGTCCAGCTGAAGAAAAGTTCTCTGATAGTCAAGACAAAGACAATAAAAGTTGAGCAAATGATTGCAGGCTGACCAAAAAATCCAGGGTAGTTTTTATCTGAGTTCAGTCTTTGTTTCAATTCAAGTGGGTTCTGTTGTTACGAATCTCTTTGTCTGGGCCTAAACCAAGTTCTCTGAGGCTAATGAATTCATAACAGATACTACCCTTGAAGGATGGAGGACAAAAGCTTCCAGACTGCATCAATCTTCCACTGACAGCAAAAGAGGTAGATGGAGCAGCTACAGGTAACCCTGGCAGAAGCCAAGTGGAGCATACTGGTGTATGGAAGAGGTGAGCAGGACCCCGTCCTTCCTCCCTTTTATAAGAAAAAATGCAAGAGGCCACGAGTCCCCACCTGCTTCCCACTCCCTCCTGTGCTGGGCTGCAGGCCAGAGCTTCATGGGATCAGATCCCTTCCCCATCCTCCTACTGGGGGTGCACTGTGATTGCCAGGAGATGTGGAGCCAGGTCTCCAGCTCTCCCAGGCGAAGGAAGGCCTGGTACCAGGGCTGGAGAAAGGCCTTGCACAAACTGCAGGCGCCAGGGAGCTGATTTCCTGCCCTACGTGCCATGAGGAAGGCACTCATTTTGCAGAAGGTGGTTTTTCGTGACAGATGCTGATGCGAAGGTGGTTGTGGCCACTGCGTGCAGAGATCCCTGACCTGGCAGGCTGTTGTGACTCCCTCCGAGAATTGGCAGTGCCTTGTCAGGCTGCTCTAGATTTCCCGGCTCACTGATCAGTGACAGCGCTGTTACAGACCATCACAGCAATGAAGCCACGGCTCAACAGTGTCAGGAGGGAGAATGGTGAGAGGGTTGCGCTCTCTGCCTGCCCATCAGCACTTGTGTGAGTGTCGGAGTCTGCATCCTGTTCAGGTGCCAGCCCACGAAAACAGAGAAGGGGGTTGTGACTTGTCCTGGTGAAAGCATCACCCGTGAGCTGCAGCGAAGAACACACAGCAATACTGCCAGGCTTGGGAAGACACAAGTATGTTAAAAGCAGAACAAGCTAAAAATAATGAGGATTGGTTTTCAACTGCTATTAGGTGGAGGAAACCTGTGTTACCCTTCAAATAACAGCACCTGGCACCCAAACAGAAAAGAAAGGAGTCTGCTCACACACATGCAGGATGCTAACAGATGCTAAGTGATGCTAACACTCTTGGAATCCCTTGAGAGGGTGTTCTGGGGCTGCTGGGCTGCAGCGGGCAACAATGGGACAGGAGAGAGGAACACGGCAGTACCACCACTCAGGCTGACCCTCTGCCGATAATAAGCAGAACTGCTCATTAAGACCATGAGCTTTACAGGGCAACAGCAAATGCTTACTCAATGTGTATGTGACACCTAGAGAAGGAAGAGCACATTGTCAGTGAAGACAAAGACGTTAGCATAAAAAATGCAGTGAAAGAGAGTTGTTCCCAGATCGAGGAAGAAAAACACCTGAATAATCCGGACAATGGGCGTACAGGCAGCAGCAGCAGGGTGAAACATTTTGTCATATTCCAAAATGCTTGATGCCCTAAAAGCTCTAAACCCCCAAAAAACCACTTTGGTGACATGAATTCGACCATTTCCCAACAATCTTATTCTTTTCCAGAGCAACCGCGAGACACCCTCTTTCAAGGCAATGCAAAGCGTCACTGGCCCCATGCACACAGGAGGAGATCACTGCTTTCTCTCTCTGCACATTAGGTGACTTCACTCTGTTTGCTGTGAGCTTTTGCAAAAGGTTCCTTTCATCAGCTGCCTTTGAGGTTCTTTGAAAAATGGAAATAATTAGGCACGTGTATTTTCATTGGCACGGAGAGGCTGAAGCCTGATCTGAAAGGCTTTGCCTTTGCAAGAAAATAATAGGTCCAATTAAATGTACTTTATTCTCTGAAGTTCAAACGCCATAGCTTTGGGGGCAAGAATTACGTGCGGAACAGGGATATAGGTATATATAGGACTGGGGTTAAAGATGACCGGCTTGGGTTTACAAAACAACAACGCTGATGATTAATAGAGAAGCAAAGGGTGAAAGTATGATGCTCCTGTCCAGTGGGACAACGAAAAAGCCCTGTGTCCACTGGGCTTCGTCCACCGAGAACCAAGTGACCCCATTTGCATGTGTAATCATACACCAGACTGCTAAAATGATGGATGTAGCTGTGATAAAAACTCACTGGCCCTGAAGGGAGCTGGATCAGACCCCTAATTATCACTCATGATTCCTTGCTCAGTTAATACTTGCAAGAAGTTTCTAAAGTTTCAAAGGAATAAAAACCTTATCAAAGCGTTTCTAATTGCATGTAAATGACAGGTACAGTGTCATTTAGCTGGGGCTGCAGGGAAGGGGCAGCAGAGCTCTCTGGAACCAGTGCAAAGGTCTAATACCACATTCAAAACTCGCAGAGAAATCAAACCCTCATATAAATGTTAACTGAAAACAAAATTGCAGTTAAAAAACAGAGAGGATGCTCTAAAAATAATTAAAATCGTGTGAGACAAATCAACATGCTCCTCTGCTTATGGGTCTTGGCTCTCTGGGGGCTAACGCCTGTCTTTCCTGCCTGCAATGGCTTTCTTTCTGTATGCTTGGACAAAAGACACTTTATTACAGTAATTTATCACCCCATAAAAGTGGCTTTCTTGTACTGCTGAATAATTTTGAAAGAAATATGTTTTAAAAATTAAAAATGCAGTCGGTGTATGCACACTCAGGTCTGCTGGGAGACATTTCTGCAACTACTGTAACTGCCTGGGTAGTTTTAATACCTCTACCTTCTATTATTTAAAGTACTATGATATTTTTTCCTTCTCTGAGCTTTGTCAGCTATAAATAAAAGATAAGGGTTGAATTGTACAGGGTATCTGTAAGCACTTCCATTATTGATACTTAGTGTTACTTGGAGGGGGTGGCGAGACCATGGTGCTTCTCATTTGCACCTAAACCCTGAGGCCCAACTGAGAAAGGCAGAAGGTGCGTGTTTGAGAGGTCATTTTCTCTGTGCAGGCTTCCATTTTTTGTCCTCCATGTGGCACTTTCCAGCATGAAAATGAGACCTATCCACAGATATCTGATGGAAACTTAAACAAAGATGCCTGGAGAATCTGTGAAAACTGCTTGATGGGACCCCGGACTACCAGGCAAGGCTTCCTAGGGTAATCCCCGGACCCAGCGGGTGCTCAGACAAGGTCTAGAACCAGGTCCATGATCAGGGGGGCTGGCAGTTTCCATAAGGGCTAATGCCCACCTTGGGTTTTATTGTGGCCCAGTGAGATCACAGCGTAAGTGGATTGCTAATCAGCCCGAGAACACACCATCATTTGCCTGAAGAATCAATAAGCTCCCTGAGCTGAGCTTCCCCTTCATAGTCTCTGTTTCCCATATTGCCTCAAACTGGTAATGACTGCGTCAGATACCCTTTGCCAGCCGTACGCTAATTACAGATCTGCAACCAGTCCTGATACTTCTTCAAACCACAAGATGATAAAATTAGATCATTACTCACATCACCCTCTTTGCAGACAATTATCAGAGGGATGCAACAGTATCTCCCCATTCCATTTTCTAAGAAGTGACTTCAAGATCCAGAGAGTGAGATAGTGAGTCATGCTCAGGGGTTTCTTCACCAGCTTTTATTTAATCAGAGTTAACAACGAGAAAAGCTGCTCTCGGTGCACAGATACCTACCGACTGAACACACAGGGCAGCACTGCAAGAACAGCCACACAAACCTCGGGCTGTGCGTAAATCCAAATCACCAGTGTACACCTTAAAACCAGAGGGGCTGCCAGGCAAATCACAGGCACCACTGAAAGCAGAAGGGTGGGAGCCTGCACCCAACCACGAGCATAAGGGAGAGGCCCTAAGTTATCTCGCTGACAGATAGACTCGTTCTGCATCACACATCCTTGAACTGCCATTTCAGCTGGAAATACGCGGCCCAGTCACATGGACACTGGGCAGGGCACTCGAGGGATTAGCACTGTGGAAATGCCTCCACAGACACGCATTTGTTGAGCTAGCAAGTTTTGGTACAGGTACCAAACCGCACTGGACCAGAGCAGAGGTTCATCTAGCCTGTGTCCCACCTCCATCAGCGGCCAAAGGCTGATGCCTAGGGCAGAGTTTAAAGTTAGGCCACAGGGCTGACCCTGTTTAGCTGGTCATTTAGGGAAAGATGGACTGGGTTGAGCTGGGCATTTCCCACATAAGCATGGCAGCATTCTCGATTTCCTAAAGTGCTGCAAAACCCACAGTCCCTCTGCTTACGCTGCCCTTGCAGTCGGCCGTGTGTGCTCCTGCTAAGCAGAGTCATCTTTCCGGGAATTCCCAGCCAGTCCTGCCATATCACAGATACTTTCCAGACCTGCCCTGATTATGCTTCATGTTATGGCATCAGTTTTACACAGCCGAAAAGGCATTAATAAATAATGAATGGATGTTGTTGGCCTGTTATATATATAAGCAGCATGTGTCCAAAACTGTTACCAGCACATCAGTGGAAGTTAGCGTGGATAATGATAAGCTACAATTAAAAGCAATCTATTGCTCTGCTGGACTGCGTAACTGTATGTGATAAAATATTAATCACTTATTAAAATAGCTACAAGTATTTCATTAACCTTTATGCATTATTTCCAATGGGGCTTGTCTACACGGCAGTCACTGCAGCGGCTGAGTGGACTCAGTGGCAGGAGTACTGGGCAGGATTTAAGCCGCCCGTTCCGGCACTGCCTGCAGTGCAGCTGCTGTGACTAACAGTGCTGTCAGTGCCCAGACCCGAGTATTTACCCAGCTCTTTGGGCTGGGTTTCAGGCCCTCGCTGAGCTCTGCGCTGTTGCAGCACTGCAGTTAGTACACAAAGGACAGGTTTAAAGGTGAAGTCGGAGCTGCAGCTCCTGAGAAGACGTTCAGAGATCACTCTTCGTCATGGAGCCCTGCATGGCACATCTCGGGCAGGCAGGTCACCCTGTGAAGTGCCGATTCCCAGTGCTGGCATCCCAAACCGAATCCCCCCAGCTGCCTTCCTGCGTGCTGCAAAGACATTTTGCCCATGCATAGTGGCCATTCCCCCTAACTCTCTAATGACCAGCTGAACCCTTGCCACCTGCTTTCCTTCGCATAGTAGAAGTCAGAGGGGTGTGTTTTCTGGAAAGGAGTTCTCCAAGGATCCCTGGACATCTGCTCTCACCTTCGTTTCGTGTGACTGTCACCCATGCTGGGAACACCCATACTGGATTTACACAGACATATGGAAACTCAGGAAAAATCTTTTCTCTGAGCACATTCTATTAGCCCTGGTGATTACTCCCAGCAGTACTTACCACTGGATAAGAGAGGCTTTCAGAACTGAAGTACTTCAAGGACTGTGTTTCCCCCACAGAAGCTACTCCGCTTCTTCAACACCCTGCTACTTGAAGCTCTCTCTGCCCATGGCAGCCTATCATAAGCCTGCAGAAACTAAATCAACTAAAAAACAGTGTGTGCAACTGAAAAGTGGTTTTCAGGAATGCTTTTTAAGTGTGTAAAATAACTCCATGGCTTGTTGAAAGCCATCAAGAGGTCTGCTTGAGGAATAGTGTTTGGAGACAGCAGAAAATAGCTCTTCATTCTAAAGGATGGCAAAGTGTCTTTAGTTCTCTCCTCCTCTCCTATGCAAATATTATCCTTTAATGTGGCTGGTCCTAGAGTGATAAAGGACACACCTTCTCCATCAGATGAAAGTATGATCTCTTTTCTGTGTTCCTTACCACACTTTCTCTGTGCAGGATTGAGTCTGAAATCTTCCTTAACTTCTCAGGCTGCTGCATTTAAGCCCCAGCGTTACATCTTTCTTGGCTCTCCAGCCTTACCAGCTCGCAGACAGAATCATCTGAGACATTGCCTAGGCTGCAACTCTCCTTTATTCTCGTATTAGTGGGACCTATTCACACGTAAGGCACCTCCATTATGCTTGATCTGAAAGGTACGTGACACGTGGAAACAACATACTTTGAAACATTCACGCAGCAGTTCCGTAACCTCAGCCAGGGTTCACAGGTTGTACATAGACAGATTCCCTAAATCACTGCACTGAAATACACTGCTCTCCAGCAAAGCCACTTCTCCGGTGCCTAGGTGCAGTTCCTGCCTGTTGATACCTTTTGCTTTTGAAGGTTGGAATTTGTCTGATGTACCAAGGCTAGGAGGGAAGAAGTATTTTTCTCACAAAGGTTTGAAATGCCTGGCAGTTTGCACCTCTGACTTTCAAACCAAACAAAACTCTTGTATTGCTAGATGCCACAGCGCCAATGTAAAGTGTTGCTTAAGTGTGTAGTATCACTGCTTCCCCAGAGCAGCAGCCAGGGCCAAGCAGGGGGTCTGGGAATGTCTCAGCAAACCTGGGATAAGTTTTCAGCTTGTAAAGTAAGTTGATGAGTTTCTTTTTGCACAAATCTACCTTAGGTGATACATAATTTATTAGGATCATGTGCACCTTGTTTCAGTGGGGTCTGAGTGTGCTGGAGCTTGTATGGCAGAAGAACCCTCCCCTGATCCTCAGTACTGAGGGCATATTCAAAAGCACCAAGCGCAGAAGCACAAAGTTTGAGAAGCAGCATGACTCACCACGGGAGATAAAATATCAGCGTCCCAGGAATGGCTCCAGGAGCACGGGGACTGCCGTACCAGAGGAGCCAAGTGGTGTCTCTGCCCCAGGGTCCTGCCTCCCTGAGAGAAAAGTGCGAAATGTGCTGCCACAGCGCAAGGCCCCCTCTGACCCCCTGCAGCAGGACAGCGATCTGTGCTCTGAAGCAGCAAGGTTTAGATATCCAGTCCGGAATGATGAGGTGTTCATAAACTCGTTATTACACGTGAGTAATGAGACAATCCAGAGAAAGTTGCTCAATGCCTTTTTTGCCCTGATAAGTTTTTGACCCAGACAATAATTTTGCTGAATTCAAAGTATAATTTGTACAAAAAGGACTCTTTTTTGTTAAGCTTCAGACTCCCTTTTCGCAGTACCTTGTCTCTCTTCAAGACTTGTCACAGTAGTGGGAATTGCCCTAGTGCTGAAATGGTGAAAGGTTAAGAAAGATGTGGCAGGTAGCAATGATTCTTTAAAGCTTTTCTTTGGCGGATGTCTCCTCTGGCATTGAAAAAGGGGTTATCTACTGTGGACATTATATACAGGGTGTGGAGCACAAGGAAATTTATGAACTGTTTTCTGGAGAGCAAGTGCCTTTCAGTTATGGTATGTACAAACTTAGGTCTTATGCTCCATTTGACAAGAAAGCAGTGTTTCACTAGATTGTCCTTGCATTTGCTCCATCCCACTTGCTGCTTTCAAATGTAGAAAGCATTCTTCTCCTATTCACAGTTCCAAAGGAGACAAGTTTCAGAAGAGAGCATTCCTGCCCAGGGTTGGATCCGGAGCTCTGCACTTGACTCGGTTAATAATGGGTGTCCCTGAACTCACTGTTTACAGGATGAATGAAATATTTTTCACCCTTTGTTTGCCTCAGTTCCTGGCACCTCTGCAAACTATGAAAAGCTGAAAAATCTGGAGCGTGCCAAGAACTGTTAATATGAAAACTTAATCTTTCCTCCCTGCTCTGGCAGTCACATGTGTCAAACAATATCTCACATCTGATCTTGGGCAACACCTGAGCTTTTTCATACACAACAGTGCAGAGCTGGGGCTCCACGTACGTGTCGTACAAGTCTCCTCTCTCTCTGTGTAATGCCAGGAGTAGTCAGGCCCTGCAGCACAGCTCAGTCTGCTGCCTATTCCCTCTTCCAGAAGCACACTTTTTAAAAAACAAATCTTTGGCTGTTTTCATCCTTCCAGC
Source organism: Rhynochetos jubatus (assembly GCA_027574665.1). NCBI lineage: Eukaryota > Metazoa > Chordata > Aves > Eurypygiformes > Rhynochetidae > Rhynochetos > Rhynochetos jubatus. Next base: position 1,388,019 of record CM050671.1, read on the forward strand.
TCATTTCCCAGTGCATTTCATCCACTGAAGTAATCATGGTTATTTCAAATGTGTCTGTAAGTATCTGAAATAGCTTCTGTGATTTCCTACTGCCAGAGCTGGCTTTGGAAGCAAGCAAGCAAGGGAAATTGCCCAGGGCTCGAGGTCCTAGGCAGGGCCCTTAAGCTGACATAGTTACCAGCTGAAGCCCCATTGTATGTAAGCTTAAAGGAGTCCATCCCTTGGCCTCTGCTACAGTCTAACAGCCATCCTGCGTGCTGCTTTCACTCCTACACAGTTTGTCCTGTGCTGCAAAGTGGTCCCCCTTGACAAGGCAATTTTCTTCCTATTGTTAAATATTTTGGCTCTCTTCAGCCACGTCAAAGTCGAGTGCAGTTCCCCCCAGAGCAGGCCACAGTGCTGTGTAAGTGTGTGTGTTCAGCCAGACACCAGGTCCAGTGTTCAGAAGCGCTGGGCACTCACAACTCCTGTTGCAGCCCAGAGTGCTTCATGCTCCCTGAAACCATGAGCCCTGCAAGTACAGCTTCGTGTCCTCATTCCCCAGTGCTGAAGTCAAACCCACCGTCCTCCCACATACCCCAGTACTCTCAGCTGATGTAAAGGAGCTGTATGCCACTGAAGTCAGCTGGACCACATAGACTCGCACTGGCACCCTGATCCCGCCTTTGCCAAGGACACTGTGGGGCTGTTTACATGAGGAGCCACTCTCCGGCCCATATTAGTGCTTCAGATATATAAAATACTGCACGCAAGTTGAGATAAGATCACTTGAATGGGACAGGGATTACCAGGAAGCCAGGCTGGGCGAACAGTTGCGTGATGTGCACGCCTTGTCCATACCTTGAAACACAGCACCAGCCACTTCACTCCGTATTCCTGTCCAAACACCCAAACGCTCCGTCAGTGGGAACGAGCAGAGTGGGGCTGGCACAGGCCAGCCTTGATGGACTGTAACTGGAGCTGTGGGCCCAGCTGCATGTGCTGCAAACCCCTCCTTGACACCACCACAGTCTGCTCTCGCAGAGGCCTGCAGTTTCAGCAGTTCCCAGACAGTATCATATCAAATTACTGAAAGCATTTTCAAAGAGGTGTTCGCTTCCCTAAATTTTGTTCGAGTTAATAAAAAGTGACAAGAGTTGGAGAGAAAGCAAAGCACATGTGTTCCTGGAAAGAAAAGAAGGCCAGTCAACAAAAATGTGACCAAGTGGAGAACAGTGCGATCAGGACAGCTTCTGAACATCTGCCGCCAGGGAAGGAGGGAAGGGCACAGGGAAAGGAGGAACGAGGAGGGGAGAAGACACCCTCCTGCAAATCTCAGGCTATCCTCCATGGATTCTACTCCCTGCCTTGTCCTACAGGTCCTTATTTACATGCAATTGAGTGTAACAGCCAGTAAGACCCGAGTTGAACAGGGACCTGGTGCACTTCCAGCAACAGCACTCTCCTCCTTCGGAGCAGATACGGTCTGCTGTCCAGGAGGAAGAGGCTCCAAGGCTGACACTCTGGAATCTTTTAGCAGCGCTAAATAAAAGTTGGTGGCAAGAGGAGAAGAGGACTGGTTTATTTACATGTGCCAGAAAACAATTTTTTGTTTCTTTCATTCTCGGGTCAGGCATGTGTTTCTAACTTAAAGCTAATTAAAATGCTAAATTACCTCCAGCAGCTGCAGAGAAAAATCATGATTTAATTACAGGTGAGAAAAACTTTCAAGTTTCTTGGTTTGAGATAAACAAATGAAAGCACCAAGATTTGGTGCTTTAGTGGCTTTTCATAACAGGAAATGGTAATAACACCTTTCTGTCTGTAGGAACTTCCTCTGGTTCCCCTCTTGGCACTAAGGGAACTTCAGGAAGCTGCCTGAAACAGGCACAAAGCCTTTGCCATGGCAGGAAGCCAGTTCCATTCACTTTCTGTCTCCTGCTGAAGTTTTTGGGAACCCCCAAAAGGCTGCCTGGCACTTGGCTGAAACAGGAAAGTAAAGGTCTGCATCCTGCAGTTCTGCACGCTTAACTTACAGACACACAAGGGAATGAAAAGAGGAAAAGTAATGCCCCGATTTCCTCTCCCGAGCTCTGTTTCACACAAGGCAATGCAGACAACCTTACTCCAGGACCAGAATAAGACGGTCTGATCCCAGCCCAAACCTGTCCACATGCAGGGACAGGCACTTCGCTCTGCACTCACGGGCAGCCTTCTTGAAACTAATGTTAGGGCAGACACGGCCCGTGGCAACAAAGGGAACCCTGAACTCCACCTAATCGGAACAATCCCTCAGCTCCTCTCAGGTGCAGACTACAGAGCCAGACTCTGACCTACCCCATCACTTTGTTATATGACAGGACACAAGAAAGAGCAGCTCAGGCAGTTCTCCAAAATCTCACACTCCCTCTTAATGATTGTCCTCGCAAATTATCTTTTGCTTGCCTCCAAAACAGGCAACACTCACTCTTTCTCAAGTCTTTCCTCCAGGTTCTTTCCTGAAGTTCCCACTTTGTCCTGGATCACCTGATGTCTAGGGATCCTGCACCCCTGCTGCAGGCTTCATTGAAAAATGTGGCCTTTGGCAGCACACATCAGGTCACACTGAAGGGTCCATATCCCAGCCTGGAACACCCCAGCCTGAAGTTGCAGCCACTGCCCCTATCAGACTGCCGATGGTCTGCACATGTGGCTGGGCTGCAGGCGTGGGGCAGGGGCTGCTGCACACCAGGTTTCCTTCTTTTGAGAAGCCTGTTGCCTGCTGCTGCTGAAAGGCTGTCTGCAGCTCACCATACTGCCTCGTATTATATAGAGCTGTGTAAGGCATTGTAACTGCACCGTATAGGGTCAGAGCTGCTTAAGCACATGTAATGGGACCTACAGTGCAAAGAGTAGGCAAGGATTACACTCTAGATCCCATGCTCAGTGCTCCTGGAGGGGCAGGATCTGGACAACCCCCTGCCAAGCCTGAGCCACTCCAAGGGGCAGAGCACTAGGGAGGTCCCTGAATGGTCACTATCAGCAACTGTTAAGTACATATCTCACTCAGACACACTGTTAAAATACATCTTTCTAATTTGGCAAAGCAGATTTTGCCATCCTCCCCCACCCTTTCAAGCTCAGAAATGTTAACAAACGCTACAGTTCAGAGGTATGAACAAGGCTGTCCTAATAATGTGTCTCTCTAGATTCTTGTCATGCTGCCCTGGTGATATTCAGCGTGATAATGAAGGCAGCAGGGAAGGAAGAACAGAGAAAATAGCAAACAACCTGGGAATAATGTGGAGTTGCCATGAAGAGTCACAGAGTCGCTTACTGGAATTTAGAGCAGTTTGATTTTTTCTCTGAAATCTTGCTTGTTGTAGCAGAAGACAGTACATAGCAGCAGAACCTCTCAATGGGGCTCAACACTGCAGGGGCAGCTCAGGTACAGATTAAAAGGTTTGTCCTGGGCACTGGCAGCTCAAAGATGCTCTTCCCTACAAGATCCAGATGGAATGAGAGGGTACAAACAGCCCCAGGGCTGACATCACCTCACAGCCTCCTGACATTCCTACTTGGACTTAGTTTAGCACTGAAAATGCAAGAACGGCCTCTCCTTTCCAACTGTCCCTGGTCGGCACCTGGGCTGCCAGTCACGAGATCAAGGGTCAAGAGAGGAGACTGAAAAAATAGCTGCCTCCAGTTTGCTCAGGACCTCAGGTTATTGCAATTGGGAGTGAAAGATGGGAAAGTGAGAGGGCATGGAACAAAAGAGTGAGGGAGGATCAGCTCTCAGTGGAAGGTGCAGGGAGAAGAAAGTCCAGGAATGACTCCATCCCTGCACTCTGGCCTTGCCTTTCACTTTCCCACCTGCTGCCACAGGCCTGCACTCACTCAGCACCCCAGCACGAGCCCCTGGCCAGCCAGCCCTATGCTCTCTCTGCTCCCCAGCAAACACGCTGCGTGGATTTGGACTGAGCCATCCATAGCTGCTATAACACATGTGTGTGTCATACAACAAGCTGTGAAACAAGGCACGTGGCAAACGCATGCAGTCCCAAACCTGCAGCAGGGATCCTGCACCCTTGCACTACTCCTGCAAGGGAGTAGTGAATCCAAGGAGCAGAACAGCAGACACTACTCTGTTAAACCCACTGGGCTTAACGCCATCTTCAGCCTTCGGATGCTGTGACAAGAACTGACGTGAGGCCAGCGAGGGATTCAGACTTCTCTGTCCCTCCAAAACTTCAAGGCACTGGAATGCAGTTAGCTTTCTGTTTTCTGCTGATGTGTCTGATGAACTCTTGGTCACAGCTCTCACTTCATCAGGTCAAGGTGACAAAACTTCATTGTTCAGCTGGGCTCGCAGAACTAAGTGCCTTTTGTTAGTTCCTGCAGAGCTCTGTAGATGTAAACTTACTGATTTGTGAGATTATTTTTTTCATCTTGTCATTTGGCTTTTATCTTTCTTAATAGACACAACATTTAATTCACTCTCACTGAAGATACTGGGACTTTAGTGAGTTTTCTGTCAGTTCCCATAACTCATTTTGATGGGAACCCATTGGATTTTAATGGAAACCTATTAGGTGAACATATTGTGATCATTAATGAACTTGATGTGCAATTATATGGGGAACCACCTAAAGGTAATTAAAACCTATCAAGACCACTGGGGAATAAAGAGAAAGGAAGTTAGTCTTGTTTAAGACAATTAGTGTAGACAATGATCTGAGAACAAAGTAAATGATCCCTGATGAAGAAAAGATGCATAGGTGGCTACCCTGCAAGATATAGGCCATGCAAACAAGGGTTTCCTTAGAATATCAACAATTATGGTAGTCTGGTTTTTTCTATTGCAAGTGGCACTTTAACAGGGAAGTTCAGCCTTTTGCCTAACTCTCTTGACATTTTGCTAATCCTCTGGTTCTCTGGGTCTGGGGCAGAAGAACACAGAATGCCCTTCTGACACTTATGTGCTTGTAGATCCAGGCAGAGGGAAGCAAAGGAGCGTTAATCCCTGTTGTTTTGGAAGGATCTGCAGGATGACATTATGCCTAGATTGTGCACACATACAACTTTCACTGTGTGTTCATGCAGAAGTTGCATTCAGCTAACAGAGCACAGAAATGGCAATACCCCAAAGGATGAATTCCAGGCGTGGCAGGGAGCAGAGCTGTGTTCCACCCTTATTCCAGGGACTCAAATGCAATGTAAACTGCCTTTAGTCTGGTACTGTTCTGCCCTGTTGAAACGCTGCCTGGTGCGATGGACTTATCCCCATAACCATAAAGGGCCAGCACCTCAAAGAGCAAGCAAGCTGCAGGTTCAGAAAGTGCCCCCAAATCACTGACATATTCCTCAAAATCACAAGAAATCCTACTCCTTGCTGACCACTAGACAATGAAAGGGTCCCCCACTCCATTGCCACGGATCTGCTCTGCGTTCCTCTGGTGCAGAAAGCAAGGAATGTAACGTAATTAGCTGGCGGGTGATGTCCACCAAATGTCATTCCTGAACACATTTGCTTTAGTCCCTATTCACCAGCGTCAACAGCAAGGCTGCTTCCCAATCCACTGGCAAAGGCTTTCGCCAAGATTTTAGAATTCAACAATGAAACAGGCCTGCAACTAAAACATTTATCTGGCAGTTTTCCCTCTTTAAGTCAAAGTGTTATGTTGGCACACTGCGCTGTGGGTGGCGATTTGCCAGAGAAAAGCATGTGTTGGAAAACCTTGCTCAATATTATAGCAATCTCGTGCTCGCAAGCCTCGTACGACTCGAGGAGGAGACTGCCAGCAAGGCTCCCAGCCGTCCTCGCCGCTTCCCAGGGCAGGCATGGCGCAAAGCTTGACAGTCGCCCAGAGCAATCGAAAAATGAGGTGTTGCTGGACACCTCTAGCATGTTACATGTTGGGCTGAGGAGGAATGGGAAAGGGGGGGTTGCAGTGACTGCCATTAGCATATGTCAGCTGGTCAGCGGGGGAAGCTTTGCAGAGGATAGCACAGAAAGACATTGTTTTATATTGTTGAACTATTTCCCTGAGGGTCCTTAAGTTTATTGGGGCCAGCCCAAATGTTGGACAGCTCTGGTGGGCTTTTTATATGGGGCAGATAATCCTCATTGAAACAGAGAGACTACAGGGACTTACTTGCCTGTAGTGCAGAAAAACACACTGAGGAGGCAGCAGTAACTTGATATGCAAGAGAGGCTGGATTCAGAAGTCAGTCGCATCATTCATTTAGCAACACTCAAGCCATGGAGCAAGACTGGGCCGCCAAGTCTGTGCACTGGGCATTGTGCTCCTGCCAAGTTACATCTTAGGGGAGCCAAGGAATGAGCCAGGACAAAAACAAGAGGATGGAGTAGAGTACTACAGAGCCAAACAAAACCAGGACGCTCTTCCCGTTGTGTTCAGCTGACCAGTTACCTGGCCAAGGAGCAGGACCAGGAGAACATGGGCTGTGAACAGCTCTGATCGCCCTGCTCTCCCTGTGCAGGTGGCAGAGGTGCAGTCTGAAGGGCAGAGTCTGTTGTCACAGCTGAGCTCAGTGCCAGCAGAGCATTGCTCCTGCATGCACAGCCCAGCACTTCAACCAAAATGTCAACTAAAATCCAGTGGAGGTTCAGCCTGTTGGGGCACTGAAGGAGATCTCCCTGCAGGAGATCTCTGCAGCAGGGAAGCCTGCTGCTGAACAGGGCTCTAACGCAGCTCAACTCCTGAGGCTGGTGCTGGGTCACTGGGTAAGATCCTGCTTTTTTAGACAGGATGGTCCAAGCAAGCCCTCTCGCTGTTGAGCTAGCGGTGTCTCCAGAAATGTGTCAGTCAGAGCACAGGCACGACAATGCAAATAACACACCTTCTGTTCTAAAACAGCTATCTACAAAGTCATTATCAGACATGACACCTAAATTAGACATCAAAAAAACCATGAAATGGGTTAGCATTCCTTCTGCTTTTTCACCATTATGAACACCCATAGCTCAAGGACTTCAGACATATCCTTATCCTGCTGTCCCATTTCACTTCCCTCCTGCTCCCTCCACTCCCTCCTCCATCCACACTACAGCCTCTGGGGCCACATGTTCACCACGTGAGTAACACAGTGGCTCTAGGAATACCACCAGACAACAGTAAATAAACCACATCTACTCTGTGAACCTGATTTTTGTCCCTCAGCTACAGTGAGGGATCAATAATCTTTTTCACATCAATCTATTTAATATAAAACTGTGCAATACCTTTGGGGTCTGTCTGAGACCCTGGTGGTGGTTGTGCTGGGGAAAGAGTAACTGCTGTGATCACTAGGAGTTACAGATCCACTTGAAAAGTACAGCTTTGTCTTTTAATTCCTTAGTTTGGGTTGGGATTTCTCATTACACTTTAAAAATTAAAGCAACATGCATCCATCCCTCTCCTCATGCAGCCTCAACACTATAATTTGCCTTGAATCACCTGAATATGGAAGAAATGGCACAGATAAATTAGTGGTTCTTGGTGCAGTTGCACCGAGATGCAGCATTACAAACTTTTCAGCTAAGCCAAGCTCCTGTAGCGGTGTAGCTACAGGAAGTGAACAGCCCAACCTGCCACAGTTATCACCAAATGTGGTTAGAGCAAAAGCAATTTCATTTCTGTTTAATGAGGTTTCCAAGTAAAGACATTCTGGGTTTTCCAAGATCTTCATCTTGCTCTATTTAAAACTACCAGCAGGGCAGATGTCACACAGGAAATAACACCACCGGGCAGCTAACCATGCTGCAGCAGCACAGCCCTTGTTCTCCCGAGTTGCACAGTGCAAATACTGGAATCTAGCACACCTCAGTGGAAGTCAGTAGAAGAGACCCCTTGTCAGGGCTCCCCTGCTTGGTGCACTTACTGCTCCAGCTATCAGGCAGAGAGCATGAGCCTTCCAGGCTGAGAGATATTAGAAGGCAACCACCCTGGAAGAAAGGGTCAGAAAATAAAATGCAGTGCAGCAGGTACTCAAAAATTCTGTGTAACCAGAGGAACACCTCACTTCCCCTGGAGGGTGGGGGGGGAAGAAGAGATAAAAAGTAAAACCTGTGTAGAGCAGGAGGGGAAAAACATAGTTGTGATTAATACCTCAACTTTTTATTAATTTATAATTCCATCAGCTCCACCTTTATAATTCTATCTGCTCCACCTCACTAATGTCAGGAGCCGCTGCACATTCGTATGTCTCCCAATGCATACGTTTGGGAAAAAAAAATGATAATACATTAATATTGTGCACATGCCAGTAAAGCAAGCCACCCTTCAAAATGCTCCCCTCCTGACGTAAGTGCATGCAACGTACGTGCCTGAGAACCTCCTTAGGAATCCCAGCCCGTTTCCTATTTACCCTCCATTTGAGCAGAAGCGGGAGATGGGAAAAACCCCTTCCCTTTGCTGCAGTTTGCTTTTGTCTCGGTGGTGAGGCTGGCCTTGCCCTGGCTGCAGCTGAGCGATTCTTTTGCTGCACGTTCCAGTTGGAATTTTTGACCTTTGGAAGAAAATAGCAGTTCCACCACCAGCAGGTTCTTGGTTCACAAATACTTCTTCCATGGGGACACCACTCCATTCTTCTTTCCTCTTTCCCCAAACCACCAGCAAATCTTCAATTACCTTTTCTTACCATCCTTGAAAGCCATTTGACCTTCTTCTTACCCCCAAGCAGGCTCAGTAACTAATTTGCCATTGCTTTGTGCCTGTGGCCTCCTCAGATACCTAAAGCGCCATGGATCAGAGGGGCAGACACAGCAAAATTTGAGGCAGGAGGTGGGATCTAGAGTGGTTTCATATTTTTCCCTTTGTTCCATACATCTCTCTTCAGCCCAGCTACCGATGGAGGCCATGAGAAGGATGTGAAGTGAGCAGATAGCATGGGATCCAGGGTGTAATTTTGTATTCATTGTCCCAGTCCAACACACTTAAACATTAATATTGTCCTTGGATAGATTCATTTGATATTTGGTGTTTGCATTCACTGAACTTAATAGAACCGTTTCAAACTTGCCACAGTCACTCTAGGCTGTCACAGACCCTTCCCATGCAGTGGGTATCAAACCCACTATTTCTGTCTGGCTACAGTCACCTAGACTAGTCCCACACCGAGTCCCTGCTTTCCCAGGACACACAACTTTCCTGCACCCATATAATACACGAATCATACCTGTATATCACATTAGCACTGTGATAGCCTATTTTCATCCCAACCCTCACATTCACTCCTGCTTCTAAATTGTTCTTTATAAAGAGGTCTGCAGGGACCTTGTTATTTTTATTGCTGTAATAAGGCAGCTCTACAGGAGAGTAGGAAAGTGTTTAGAAAGATAGCAAAGGCCCTGAGGCTGTCTGAATGTCAGGGAAGGCCTGTTGCAGAGGCCAAGCAACTTGGGCTCTTGCCTTCGTGAGCGCTACCAGTTTTGCTTGCAAAAAGCGTACCAGGCAATGAAGTAGAAAGGGCGAAGCTGCCCAACTTAAGGATTAATCTGCACCAGGATCCCTGACCAAGCAAGGAGTTAGAGCAGAGATACAGCACCTCCTTAGAGTGTGCTGCGGGGTGGTGCTCTTCCCTTCGTCCTCAGGGAGCAGGCACCTCCAGCAGCAGTGACCTGAACCCTAGGGAAACGCCCAGCAGGAGCAAACCCAAAGCCCAGGCTCACCAGGCAGGTACCAGGTGAGAAATGGAGTGACCCGAGTGGTGTCCTCAACAGGCACGAATGCCCTGCAGTCCTGTTAGAGGAGGTGTGGAGCCAACGCTGCCAGAGCTGGCTGGAGCACCTTTCTGTGTTCCAGAGGCCCTGCCCAGGGACCTTTTGGGGCATTCTAAGAGTCAGTGCATCTGTCAGGATGATTCTCATGCCACTTGTGACAGTTTTATTGTAGCTTTTCCCATGCAAATCCTATCAGAGTTTCAATAGAATGGAAGAGGTCTTCCACCAAGCATGTACATAAATCCCGAGCTGGACAGCGCGTACAGCACAGCCTTGGACCACGCTGGCACGCTTCTCTAAGCGAGAGTTTGCCAGCAAGATTTTGAAAAGAGCACCACACACAAGTCTTGCTCTGCACTTGCTGCTTTGGGTGGTGTGAGTTCTCTATCACCATTACGGCAGGCTGAGGAGGCTGCTGTGGTAGATATGGTCCCAGGATTGGGACTGACAGGGTGAGCCTGCTGCTGGTCGCGCGAACAATGACGCATCATCAGATTTGTGTCTCAAGGTTCCAACAGAACAGGTTTTCAAAAAAGGCAGATAGGTAAGAATCCTGGTGGACCTAGAGGAGATGAAGTCGCATGTTGACATGAGAGAAGTGCCTGTCAGGAAAGGGAATCAGTGCGCTGGCTGAAATAGCTATTGATCCCGTTAGTCTAATCTGAAAGCAAGTCCTCCAACATGCATGACGGAAGATCACAGCACAGATGTAATTCCAAATCAGGCAGTAATAACACAGAGAGAGACAATGCTAAAGGTAGAGCAAGTGTAAGAGACTTCCAGGGTTACAGCTGAAGCAAAAACAAACATTAAATAAATTGGGCGACAAAAGCTGTGCCCGTCCTCGCTGCAGCCACTCGCGCTGAGCAGAGATGCTCAGAATGCTTTTGACCAAACGTCAAAAATCAGAAAATGCTGTTTCATCAGGAACGGAAGTGCTCCCTGGGAACGTGGGCAGTTCAACAAAGCTTGAAATAGGAATATTTCTGAACAATTTGTTCCTACATTCTGAAGTCTATATCCCTATATACTTTATTGTTACATATCATCTCTGACACTTTGAAATTACTGCACAGAAATGGTTCAGTATTAGAGGAAGGTAATGTTTTGATAATGCTATTTTGCAGGTTTTTCCCAACTGAAATATTTCAGATTATTTGCCCAATGTAGCATTTCAACATTTTGATTTTTATCACAATTTAGGACCAAAAAAATCCCCAAATTCTGAAATATCAGAATTTCTTGGGGACTAATATTTTATTTTCTGAAAAACCTTATTGCTGAGAGACTAAGAAGTGAGTGTCTTGGGAAGCAATGCAGTGCTGCAGCAGCATCTCAGACATCAGAGTACACGGTGCTGATAGATGAGGCTGTTGTATGATCCTAATATGGAAACTAGAGCTCCAGCAAACCGCTCATCTCCCTGGTGAACAACTGAGCTCAGTAGCTCACAACTGTTTGCTTTATACGCTCCCTTGTTGTTGCCATGAGGCCAAGCACATATACTCAGCTCCCTCAGCATTCCTGCAAGACTTAATACTCATTCCAGGTTCCCTCTTGGCACAGAGAATTTGCTGGCTTGATCCAAAAGTGAAAGCAGCTTTTCTCATCTCAGTCCCATTGGTTTCAGCAAAGTGGCAACTCGTTTTTCCGAGTGTGCTGGGATTGAAAGAAAGAGTTCTCCACTACATACCTGCGCAACCCACAAAGGCTTGGCCTGGAAGATTTGCAGCGAGAGCCATTCTGCCACCATTATCTCAGAGTTCCTTTTAAGATCTTACAAGGCAGTGATTGATCTGCCCATTGCAATGGGTTTGACTAACATTTCATTACCTATCCCCACTGAAAATGTTGTTTGATTTAGGTTCAAAGAGCTCATTATGTAGGGCTTTTTTTTTTTTCCTCAGGAAAAAAAAATGAAATGCAGAATAAGAAAGTATCAAATACTGAGCTAATTACAATTTGCCAAGGTTTGGTTGGTGTATGAGTGTATCTGAGATTCTGCTCATTACCAGTTGTATAATATAATTTCTACTGCACAGTTAATTAGTACCCAAAAACTAACCTAAGGAATTTACACAAGCCTAGTTGGAGGACAAGAAATAAATCACTGAGGAGTAGGTCTGGGGAAAATCCCCAGTGAGGGCATTTTCACTATTGATGTAAAACACTCAGTTTTAGCATTCAAAACAGACATTTTGGGAGAAGCTCAGAAGCATCCCAAGGACATCCTTTGTGCCATATTCCAACAGTTAAACTCCATCTCATGCCACAAGTTAAGTGTTTTTATGTAGTTGATGTCAGAAGATCTCCAAACTGGACCCAGCTCAGGCTTGGGAATCATGCTTTCCATTGAGTTGGTGAAAGCACTGAAGTGACGTTCAGCCACTCTGAACATGGCCGTCTTTCATCACAGAGCTTGGTTTCCAAGACTCTCCTGACGGTTCATTCCAAGCACCTGAAGCTCACTTAGAGAAATTTCACTTAAGCACTAGCAGATACCTCTTCCTTCCACCACCACCGTACTCATCCTGAGACACTGGAAAATGCCATTGATCCTTTGAAGCCAAGAGAGCTACGATAGGCCAGTTGACAGATCTGCTCCGTCCGGTTATGTATAGCCACGTGAATTACCTTCCCAGCTGTGCAGTGACTGATAAATAACCATCTTACTCCTCAAAGGCTTCATCTTGGCTAGTGCTGTTCACCACTGCAGGAACGGGACATACTGAAGAGATGTCGCTTAGATTTTGAGGCGGATGGGGTTTATGACACATGTGGACTTGGTGTCTTCTCCAAGTCCGTTGAGCTCCTCCAAACTTTGGACTGAATCCAAAAGGAACAGCTCTCTATTTCTTCTAAACCAGTTCATTCATTCCTACTTTCTGCCCTTTGCCATTCAGATGTTTTTACCCTTTGAAACACATCCAGTTGTTCTACCCCCATCCAAAAGAGAAAATAAAATTTATGGCGCACTTAAACGTACTCTCTGTGAGGCTCTTCCAGCAGCTCAGCAAGAAATGAAGCCTACTGGGATGTATTAAACCAATGACCATCCCAGACAGTTTAACAAGAAGTTAGATACCAGTAACCAAATATGTTGCCGTAAAACGTACCGCTCTGTCTGGGTCTGTGTTTGCCATCATATCAAAGCCTAGAAGGGGTTGCCAATCTGCCTGTATTGGAATTCTTCATTATTCACCACTCCTCCCAAATCTGGTGTGATCTGCAAACTAGGAAATCTTGCTTTCTATGTCCTCAGCCAAGTCTTTCATACACTGTAACTATCAGAAAGACCAGGATCCGCCAGTGCAGTCTCCTACAGTACACGCTCCTTTATTAACTTGTCTTTCATCTTGAAAGGCTTCTATTTATGCCTCCTTTCCCCACTCTGCTCCTGTCCTCTGGCCAATTTTCAATCAGTGAGCCAATTCTTCCCCTTTCCAACTCCCCACCTTTAGACATTAACCTCCGACGTGGGACCCTGTCAAACACTGTCTGAAGATCCAAGCCTCTCCTGACTGCTGCTTAGCCTCTTGTCTATGCCGACAGGAGTGTATGTTCTAAAAAAAGAAATTTCCAAAAGTTAGCGAAGCAGAAAAGGTCCTTTCCGGAAACCACACTGGCTATCTTTGGTCAAGCTGTGCGTTTCTCAACAGGCCACCTTTCATCTATTAAAACATTTTCTAAGACTTGTCTTCACCTGAAGGGAAACGAACTTCCCTGCAAGACCCTGGTGCACATCTGGGTCGTTCCTTAAATAATGGTGGGAGGCTGTCCGCCTTCCACCTTTGAGGAATCTCCTGCAAAACACTTCAGCTCTGTGAAGTGCCTGTGAAAACCTTTCCAATTTAGACCCACAGTTCCTTTAACCTCTTTAATAAGAGAGCCATAGAGTAGGGGGTTTGGTACCAACCATCCACTTCACACCCTCTAGCTCCCTGAAAGCTTCGTTTTCTGTGCTCTCTTTTCCTTTGAGGAATAAAGTCTGGTTTCCACCTTTCTACTTACAACTTTGGTCCAGGCGGCTCCTCTCTGACTCGGGTGTATTCTCTCTGCCAGTAGCCAAGCCTGATATTTCTACTTGCCTCTTTTCTACTCCACAACCAATAGATTAAAACAAAATTAGCTTCCATCTTTGCAGCCAGCCCTTTTCTTCCTGCTGACATGCAGACTGCCAGCTTATTTTCACCCTGCTCAGCTCCAACGCCAAAATGTCCCCAATTACCAAAGAATCTCATATATCCTACTCTGTGTGTGATCACTCCTACACCATTATCTTGCCGCTCAATTCATAGCCTCTGCCTGGAAGCAGCAGTAAACCTGTCTCAATGTGCCACTTTACATCCACATTGAGTCTCCTTGGTCTCCAGAGGAGTGTCTCGGCTCACAGTCACCTTTCTGCTACACCATTTATAGATGTGTGTGCGCACAAGCGGCTTCCTTCCTTGCATGCCAGATGAGGAGATGAATATCCTATGTTGCTTAGGTAGCCACATAAACAGGTATTTTCCCAAGCCACTATGTTGTTTTGCATGACTACAAAGAGCTGACTTAAACACAAATGGTTGCATGGGCTAGTTACGGTACGTTGTGTGGAGCAGTTGTAATTTTTATCCTCGGTATATTCACGTTGCCCTGGACAAAGGTGCTGTGTCTGTAAAACGGAAAGGAGCAAGCTCAAAACTTATTTTGGACAGAAAAAGTTCTTGGGTTTGAGTCTTTGTTGGGGCTTATTGAAGAGAGAGAAGATCAGCCCTAAGTAATCTGTGTCCAGTCCTCACAAACTTTCCATTTCATCCAAAATGTACCCTTGTAGGGAGGAGTAAAAATTATCCTGCTCCAGCATTCTTCACACTAGGTAAGACAAGCCAACCCTTCACCTCAAGCTGTTTCATTGTCCCAGTTTTAGGTCACCCAAGGCACAGACGGTTCCTCACCAGAAACCCTTCCAATCTCCTTGGTAAACAGCAGTAAAGCAGCAATTCTTCTGGCAGGTGGAAGAGCAGAGGACTGGGGACCAAGCTGAGAGCTGACGGCATTGTCCCAGGCAGACGTACCAGGTGACAAAGCTCTCCACTGCAGGCTACTGTGAGCACCAGCTACATCAAGAGGAAACAGCTACTCCTCTGGGTTTTCCTGAATTCCTAGACTGAGGGCTCCTCAGCCCCAGCTGCACTCACCTGGCCAGGCACAACCTATGGGAAGGCTCATTCCATGTGGGAAGAAAGTAGGTCAGGTCTCTCACAGGTCCTTGCCTGCCTGCCTCTTATGGCCTCGACACTAACACACTAGCTCAGCGAAAGCATCAGGAAATGCCAGAAAGGCAGACTGGCACTGCCCAGCCCCACGATGGTAGCAAGCGGGGCAGCCAGCGACAGGACAATGGGTCCTGCCTGCGCCAGCGCTCTGGCTGCAAGGTCATCTGCCACTTCCAGCTGCAGGCCCTTGCTGCAGCAAGCTCTCTCCTTGTCCTCTGGCCTACACTTCCCTCCCCCTCGGCCCCAGAGAGCGCCAAGGTCACATTTGCTGAGGTACAGGCTCCAAAGCAGCTTTGTTTCAGACAAGCCAGGGGGAGCAGACAAGAGAGTCAGTCAGTGTTATCACAACTAATGCAGCTCATTAGAATTGTTTTAAACTCTGAAAGCAAATGAATATCTAATGAGATTTCCCCCCAGGTGTAATTAGCAATAAGCTTTACATTGCTCTAAAAATACCCTCCAATTTTTTGAAAAACTAAATGCAGATAACTGGAAGCTCTAGTTACACTTAATGAACTGAACAAAGCACATTGAAAACTAAGAATATTTTAATTGTGTTTATTTAGCCTTCAGCAAAGGATCCAAGACATTTTCATGATCATCAAATTAATTCCAAAATGCTTCTTTGTAAGTTGTCCAGCCAGCAATGTCGATGTTGATCATACACACTGGGCTACGTCCCGATCGGACAGTCAATTTGCGAAACAATGCATTATTCAAGAAACTGAAGGCATCTCTTCACCAAGCTTTCCCTCCCCTTTCTTCCTCCCATGGGCTGTTCAGTGTATAAAGAGAGTTTATCAACTCAAGAAGAAACACTGCAGTTCTGGTTAGTGAAAATGATTATGATTAGATATCTTCTTTCTCTGTATTTGCCCCCAAAAGAACAGTGAGGAAGATACTAATTTTATTTAAAGTTATCAAGAAATACCAAAAGTAGGTATTGCCTTTCACTTCAGATCAATCAGTAAGTTGACCCTGGAGCACTGAGTATGCCAAACAACCAATTTTGGCAACTATCAGCTAGAGCGGTCTAAACCACTGACCTTTGAAAGAGAAGAAGCTACAGCTTGATACATCTATCATCCCTCCCTGCAAGTGTTTAGGACTCAGCCCTGGTTTTGATTCAATCAGCAAAATACCAGCAAGATACCGCGTCACAGTTTCTCTGCTTCCGGTGGTTGCGGACAGGCTTTTGAGATGCAGCGGGAGGAGGCCCCTACTGTGAGTGCCGGCCAGACCCCTCAAACCTGCCTTGGCCCGCGGCTGATGCTGACACGTAACACAACGTCACAGGGCGGATTGAAAAGGCAGCAATGTTGCATGGACAGAGCCTTGCCTCTCAGCCAGGCCTGCTCGCTAGGGCTGTCCTGACACAACCGTTGCAAGTCAGAAAAGCAAGTGCAGAGGAGGAGCAGGGTCTCCGGTCTCCTTCCTGAGCATTTGTGCCACTGTGACATTTTTTTAATTCAGTGCTGATCACTAGAAGGAGGAGCACACAGAGTTATGCAGACAGAGCTTGAATCAAAGAAACAAGTTCATAGAATGGGAGCTGTGATGAGACCTTTCCTGTGAATTGCCAGCACCATTCCATTAGAAAATTCAAAATCCCACCAATAACTCAGTCCCTTAGACTCCCCTGTGCTTCCATCACAGATAACAGCACTGCTACTTCTTCACAGACAGCATGTTCACAGCTTCATCTGTGTGTCCCTGAATACAGCTGAAAGAGGAAGACACAAGAAGGGACCACGGCAACGCTCTCTTCTGCTTCTGCTCACTGTGCTCCACAAGTAGCCCCCGGAGCTCAGGCCAGAGCCAGCCTTGCTTCACACTGTCCAGGTAGTCAGATCCCATCGATGTCCTTTGTGTCTCCATGCCTAGCTTGCCGGCTTCCTCTGAAGCATTGCAAAGGAGAGTTAATTAATTCTGATCACTCCTAATGGTCTTCTAGGTCACAAATTGGTGATTCAGCTTCATTAATTTGATTTCTAACATTTCATCCTTTGCACTCTCTGCCCGATTAGCTTCTTGAAATTTAGTTTCAGTAAATGGGATGAGCAAGGCAGAAACTTCCAAAGAGATTTTCCTCACTGGCATTTGGAGGACAAGCCGCAGCGCTAAACTCCTGGACTTGCAGCCAGGGTGCGGTCACCTCAATTTTGCAAACTTCCTGATGACAGGGGTAGCGTGGCCAGGCTGCAGTGTGCGGCACTGCGCAAAGAAAGCGGTGATTCTCCTTTCACTCTGACTGGCCTAAATCAAGAAAAGCAGCAGTGCAAATTGCACTAGAGTAAGATTGGCAAAGGAGGAAAATCAGATCATGGAATATCTGAAACGAACAAAGAAGTAATATTTCTGCTAGTATTTTTAAATAAAAGCTGGCATTGGTTTGTGGATGCATGTAAGCAGAGATTGTATACACTGAAGAGTTGTCTCGTCTATACCTGCAATGTCAGGAAACAAAGCACATCATGTTAGCTGTGCTCTAGAGGAGTAAGAATCCCACGAGTCACCAAATGCTGTTCCCTTGTTTTACATCATTTTTAGGCAGGTCATTGCTGTAAGACCCCCTAAAAAGTGAATATTGCAGGTGGGGAAGTGAATACATTATTCTGTATTTGGAGTCTAAAAGCTGTTTCTCAACATGACCCAAAGATCATTATGGCTGTATTTCTGGTTTTCAGATGAGAAGATTGTGACATGTTCACATTTGTCTCTCTGGGATAAGAGTCTGTATTGTATCCCACTGTACAGCATACTTTTTCCAATGGGAGACCAAACCCACCTCTTCCCTGGTAGGACCTAGTCCTTCTTCCCAGTGAATAAAAGCTGCAGTATACTTGCGTGCCTGCAAATCAGTGCTGTTCTCAGAAAAGTCATCATTTCAGCTGGGGAGGGAAGAGGGCAGGAAAGGTACCAGCCATATTCAAAAAGCAGCATGTAATTCTGAGATGCTGAAAGTTTCACAGGAAGATCAGAGGAAAACTAGAAAGTGTCCTGTGGTTCCTGGTGGTCCTCCAGGCAGGAAGTGGTACCTTTTGTCCACACACAGATGAGTGAGGAACATTGTCATCTGAGTTAACCCCAGAGTTTGTTGTGAACCACAGCCCAAGCCATGGCTTTTCAGCCAGGTTTGAATCAGAGAGGTGCGTGTGGTTTTGCCACAAAACCACAAAGCAATACAAGTTGGGGGATATTCTATCAAACCTAAGCCCAAGTTTGTCACAGCAGAGCAATGTGAAAGCAGGCTGGTCCCACCTGGCTTGCGGGTTTCACTGCAAACACATCACAGAGCCTGAGCTGCAAAAGGAAACAGATTCCTGAGGCCAAAGGAAATTTTGGGGTGAAAATATTCTAGGAAACGAGTTGAAACATGCAGATGTACACCCAGAGCAGCACAACCTGAGAGAGAAAACAAACCCACAGCTGTGGCTGGAAAATAAACCTGCCTTGTCGGCAGCGCAGCTTTTCACATCACAGGAGCCAATGAAAAAGTGCTCAAGTGTTCTCACTGCTCAGACATGTGCAACCTGGACCCTTCGCTGGGCTTATTGTTCCCTAGCAAAAGGCCCATTTATAGCAAGCCCAGCAAGCCTGAGAGGGGAAGGAGGACAATGGCACTCTCTCCCATTCAGCAGCAGAGGCCTAGGAAATATTTGCTACTCCAGGAGAGCAGCAGAGGCGCCTTTTCAAAGCTCCCTTTGCTGGGAGCTGAGTGACAGCTGAATCACAGTGCTGCTTTCCAAGAGCCAGACCTCAGTAGCACTGCCAAGAGTGGCCCGTTGTATTCAGAGCCCCGACACAGCTGCAGTTACTGGGAGGTCCTGCCATTGTCCTCCCCCAGCAGAAAGATGTTTCTGTCCCCCCTTTATAGACCTCCATCGCTGCCCAGTACAGGCAGGCTGAATGAAAATGTCAGCAGCAAGCATGGAGCAGATGTGAAGGGACCATGCTCTCTGACCTGGATTCACCCATCACGTGGGCTAACGCTGCGAGATGGAGAATAGCTCTGTAAGACAACTCAGGGGGATGGGATGCTGCCATTTGAAACAGCGTGAATGTGGGGCACAGATCAGAGTAACTCAGGAATGGTGCTTCAAGGGAGAGAAATTCTGCCAGGGAGACATCCAGGAAGGGATCAGCACTGCAAGAGTTTAGCAGGATTTGTGCACTCGGAGTATACTGAAAACTCTCCCTGTCTAACCTCACTCTTAATTTCTGCCTAGTGCACATCGGTCACAATTAATAACCCATTCTGAATGGTGGCTGTAGGCTTCAAGCCCAAGCTTTTGCAGGAATAAACCCCATAAAAAGCAAAAGTTTTAGAAAGCATTAATAATATATCTCCAGGAACTAAAGAAAACTCTGTGGTATCATTCTGTCTGCAGAATAGTAAAATGAAATTTAGTCAAAACAAACAAACAAGGCAAAAATAACTAGTGTACTTTCCCAGTCCAATAAGATGCAGGAAAAGCCAGAACTAAGTAAACTAAGACAAAAATGCCATACATGTTCAAAACAAATTTTAAGCAAATTTTGTCCCCATTATGTTCATGCCACTTCTGCAGTGAACGCTAGAACCGCACTTCATTAGCCCAGTGCTCACACTGAGATCTTAACTATTCTTCCAAAGTGCATCCAACTGTCAGATTATACAAAGATTCCGAACCTGCCCTGTCGCGGAGCACGCGCTGCCCCACCAGCCAGCACACACACCATGTGACTACGTGGCTGACCACCGCTGCAGATAGCATATGGGCCCAGATTTTCAGCATCTGAAGAAAGGACCAAACACCACGATTGATAGCTGGGCAAGAAAAGGAAAGGAAGGGGAAAAGACTTGAGAGGTCTGTCAACAGTGCAAGCAGTGTGGTCCAGGGGGGATTTAACTTCATTTGAGAAACAACAGGACACTTACGGAAGGGACTGTGCTCCTGGGGATAGTACAGGAGAGCAGCTGCTTTACACTGTCAGCCAGATCAGAGGCAATTCTGCATCCAAGGGCTGGATGTGAGCCAGGTGTACTAGATGACTACAGAGATACCTAAAATACAGGGATGGTAATCTCTCACCAGGTTTGAAATGCAGATGGAGGTCTGCAGAAAGGGCAGCAACACAAATATCTTGGAGCTGAGAAAAGCCAACTTTGAAGGGAAATAAGACAAAGCTAAAGGAAATTGGCTGGGATTCAATAAAGCCTGAGAAATGCACAATGGAAAGGGTTTAATGCAGTCAGAAAGTAATTACATTAGAATAATTCTACGGCATTTTTTGCATTATCAGAATTTTTTTCATGTTCTTTCTCACTCAGTGGCAGAAGTCAACATTTCACAAGGAAGAAGTCCTGAAAGAAATCTCTTGTGCCAAAGTACTGAAGACACAGGATCCACAATCTGCCTTCTGCTAGGGCTGTTTTTGTGGCTGAGACAAAGTGGGCACTGCAGGGTGAGAGCAGGGGATAGCGGGACCGCAGGCAGGCTTCAGGGCAGCTCATACCTGCCCTGTGAGCGCTGTCAGGTGGGCAGGCAGGAGAAAGAGCTGCTGGATAGGTCAGTGCTGTGAGCGACAGGATAAAACTGGAAGGATGGAGCAACTTCTTACCCACACTTCAAACCAAGTGAAGTGCCAGTACAGACCACACAATGGGGCCATTGAAACCAGAGTGATAATGGGAGAGGAGGCAGCACCATACAGCTTACAACGAAAGCAGCTTCTTCCCAGAACTCACTCCCAGAGGCATTACAAACCAAAGGGAAAAACAAGAGGGTAAAAATAGATTCAACTCTGATCCGCAGTAATTGCACAACAGGGATAAGAGGGATCTCAGAGGTGGAGATCATAAAGTGGCAGAGTTTTAAAAGTTAAAACTGTGAGCACCAACAATTAAAGCAGAAGTTGATGAATCTGGAAACAACCTAAAATGCTGCTTCAGCTCTGAGCTGGCTGGAACTTCTCTCCGAGTCCAAGAAAGGATCCTCAAGGATTCCTGCCACCTTGACAAACAGAGCTCCTTGCTAGGAAAGTGGGGTATCTGCAGCCTATACAGCTACTAAACCCCAAGGAAAGGGAAAAACATTCTGCTCCTGACCCTGGTTGTAAACAGGGCAGATACAAAGCCTCCACCTCTGCCTCCTCACCATCTGTGTAGTTATCCTGATGAACTACAGTGCTTTCCAGCCCAGCAGGATTTTTCCATCTCTCAGTTCTAGGGGGAGCTTGAACTGAACAAACGATTTGCACTCTAACTTTAAAAGCTTGCTCTTCCCATGTATCTGTCTTTGTTCTGATTTTACCTGCCTCAGAAGGCAAGATAATTCTGACTAACAGAGTAATTAAGATGAGAGACCCAATTCTTAAACTACTGACCTTAAAATTTCTTCCAAGTTACTCATTCCTAAATAAGTTAGGCACATTGAGAAGGAGGCTTGAAAAATGAGCACGAGCAGCCCACAGGGATCAGCACATGCACGGTAGGCACACAGAGGGGATGCAGAGCCATTAGCACCGTCCTACAGATGGGAAGTGTCCATCTGACTCCAGCCCTGGGGACCAGCACCACAGCCAGTGCAGCTCCAGGTCATGCTCTCTTCTCCCACCTCTCACCAAAAAATGGGCAGTGTCTTCAGCCTCCCAGTGAAGGGAAGGCCAGGGCCACAGGGCCTGAGCCATGCTAAGTGTAGCTTGTTTTATCTGTGCATACAAGCAGGCTTGGAACAGGGATAATCACAATGTGTGTTGCCAATTCCATGTGCTAAAAAATAGTGACTCATTCTTCCTCCCCAAACTGATTATGTGATAAAAAGGAGATATACACTCTGGTTTCCCTTTCTTTGCTTTTTGGTTTCTGATCTATACAGCTGCATTCATTTCATGTTACAAAAAGTTCTTGCATAACCACAAAGATTAGAAATATCTTTTCTAAAAGGAGAGTTCAAATTGCACATTTCTTTCAGCATCTGGAAGAAAAAGTCCCACCAAATACTGCAGGACTTAGTCACACCATCAACGGGACATCAGTGAGCCCTCTTCCAGGAATCACAGCCTGATTCGAGTGTCTTGTTCCCAAGAACAGTCCTGCCTCAGGAATAATAGGGCAAAGTCAGAGAGCAAACCGTCCTTCTGCTCTCTCTGCTGCCTCTACCCAATACCTTTGGGAACAGAAGTGTCTTTCCAAGCCCGACAGTTCTCTCACACCTTTAAGAAAATATTTCAAATATTACATGTAATTCTACCAACTGGTGATGCCTTCTGTACAAACAGTCCTCAGCTCATGACCGTACCACACTTCAGGAACAGCTTAGGAAACTTCTTTCCAGCATCATTCTTCCTCTTGCCAGGGTAAAAAAAAAAAAAAAAAAAACCAACAACAACAAAAAAACCAGCACAAAACCAACATCAGTGACCAGGCTGAGCTTTCCCTCCTAACAGCAGTATTAACTATTGTTTTCACATCCCAAAGCCATGTAAAAGAAACGGAACACCCACCCATGCGATAGCTACAGCTCTAGGATGCTATGCAGCCGTTGCTGGAGGTTATCAGAGTCCTGGTAATTAAATGGAACCTCAAATCCTCCTGCACTTGCAGCCTTCTGCTGAAGACCGGAGCATTGGGTCTCTCTCAGTGTCACACTACATTTATATGTGCCTCAGAGTACAGGCATATATGTTAATCAGAGAAAAATGACATTTCAAATGGGATCCAGACAAGTCTGACAGGGTTTGGAGGGAAATGAGGTGGTTTTGATTCAAACCCTGGCTTCCACCGGAATGCTGTGGACATCATTTTACAACACACACACAAAATCCTTGGGGGTTTTAAACCCTGATTTGCAGCAGGACCCAAACTAGAAACTTGTGTAACCAGACCACAGGGACAAGTAGGCACCTCTGCAACAAGAGGTTTAGTGGCTGGACAAGACAGGAGAGGGGAGTGCCACTGTAATGGGGTGCAGTTCCAGCCCCTCTCACAGTTGTAGCTTTGTCCTTTCTATCCTGGGAAGTTGCACACAGCAGAAGGGGCCAAGCCACTTCCTGAGTCACCCGTTACTACTGCGTGCGTGAGCTAAGTGTGTCTTGGAAGCCTCCCACTACAGTGCTTACCCGCCAGCCACCAGCCCTGCCCTACTGCCTTGGGCTCCCAGCACTAGGTGGTCTGGCTGGAGGCACAAGCGCAACCACAAAGACAGCAAAATGTGCGCACAGGCACATGGGTTCTCATGTCCACTGGATTATAACGAAAAACATTCCGGCAGCTGTTTCTTTTAGCTGCAGGGGAAGGCAGGGAAAGGGAAGCACATGGCCCAAGTTATTATCTCAAGGATACTTGCCTTAATGTCTGTTCCTTTTAGTAACAACATTAACAACATAGTCAAAAATCTATGTCCTGCTGTGGACTGAAGACTGGCACATTCTCCCTCCCACCTACGAGTCATTCCAAGCAGCCATCTCATAGAAGAGACTGAGGGAACCTGAACAGTCATTCTGCTGCCCAGCATAACAAGTGAATTAGTAGTTCATGGCAGGTTCTTTTCTCATCCTCCAAAGCACAACAGGCACAACCAGGAGGGAAGGTCCAGAGTCTTCAGCTAGGCCTGAAGAAGCCCCTGCCTTCACCTCCCCAAAGATGCTGAGGAGAAGAGCCCCCTCACACTGCATTTGCTGCATCACACCATCAGGCTCCAGGCAAGAGCAGGTCACAGACGCCTCTGTGCCCAGAGGTGCCTCTTGGGCCCCTGCACTCCCTCCACAAACCCCACGCTGCCTCAGATCAACAGGTATTTGTTCTTTCAGGAGATTTTACAAGTGCTTTAGGACTAGTCTCTCGAAAGCAAACCCTCAGCCTTGCTGCTTGCTTTAGGCTCCACTGCAGCTACCCTGGAGGAAATGCTTCCCTCATGCTGATTCCTGGTGTGATACCTGACACAGCAAGGCAGCATCCCCTGTATTTTAACTGTCTAGTAAATATTTCAAATGCTTCTGGCTCACAGTTCAAGCACTAGAAACAGCCTTGTCCCAGGATAACAAGCTACCCCTGCCCATGAAGAGCAGTGGTTTATGCCTTTCTATCTGAGCACACAAGAGAACAGTAGCCAAATGTCACCATTCTTAGCTAATTTGGCTCTTCAAGCAAGAACAGGACTTTTATCTCTTCCTTTTCGTTATAACATGGGGAGACAAACATCAGATATCAATAAGTAACTAAACTGGCTACAGAGGACAAACAAATAATTGCAGACGGTTGCTTGGTAAGCGATAAGCCTTTCTGGGCTCGATCACCACCTGTAGGCAAGCTTTGATTCATACATGAGAAAACGGAAGAGAAAGTCAGGCACAAAGCAGACATATACGAGAGAGTAGCACCTAATTTCTCCTGGTACCCGGGACAGCAAACACAAGCAAAAGAAACTCCTGTAAACCCCCAGTGGGGAACGAGGCAGAAATTACTCCAACACTTTCTTTTTTCTACCCAAATCAGGATCTGTTCCTTGCACATCTTCTCTCGATTCCCACCCAAGTATACACACCACACCGTGTGATGATATGCCCAGTGCAATGGCCACTTCGGATAGAGAATCTCATGTTATCTCCCCCTTAAAATGGACGAGAGAAGTCTCTCACGTGTCTGTACACACAAGCACACACCAAAGCATCGGGCTCAGAAGCATTACCTAAACTTCCTGCTTCAAGGAAGAGGCAGCAACACAACAGCTTTCACATTCTCCTGCACAAAGCCGGGTCAAAAGGAGCCGGCATCAGGAGAGCCTGCACAGCCGCTGAACCAGGGGCTCATTCGGACTTTATTAACAAGCACCGTAGCCACTAGATGGCAAACTCACAGCCAAAACTGAACACTGACCGCCGCAGGCTCCTCGAGCGCTGTAAAACCAAAGGTGCAAAAAGCCCACGGGAGGGTGGGTCGGCACACAGCAAACGGCCAGTACCGGCACCGGGGTCAGCTCCTGTGCTCTTTCTGTCCCGTCACTATGCGCACGAAGGTGAGCCACAAACCGTGTGCCGTCAACTGCGTGAACCATCCCCTGGTACTAACGTGCCGTTCAGACACCCCAGGCACAGTTGTGGCAGAAGGCACAGGACGAATTCCAACACATCCACTAAAAACCATATTGCTTAAGCCAGAAAAAAACCTGCAGCCTGCAAATAAGGCGGCTAAAGGAGCCCAGATTGCAGATTATGTATTATTCATTGCTATCATGCTCATAAGCCTCCAGCCAATCTAGTTTTTTCAGCGTGGGCTGCAGGAGAGGTGGGGCCACTATGTAAATCAGAAATATCTTGCAAATGACTCTCACATATTAGCTGCATGTCTGTGAAAAGAGGTGAATTGCATGGTAGCCAGAGCTCTACACAAGCAATCATCTTTGTCTTGCAAAGTGGCCGTTTGTATTTTATGTCAGCCTGCTATTATCCTGAATCTGTTCTTGAGCAAAGATCAAAGCTAGTCTGGGTAAAGCAGTCCTCACTCATTACATGCTGATAATTTTTCTAAGTAGGAGTCCTTTCCAGAAGCTGGAGTCACAGCAATGGGCTCTGTTGTGTGCACAGATCCTGCAAAAAAGCTGGGTCACACTGAGCCAAAATTTCAGCAAAGATGCTGTGGGCAGCTGCCTGCCTCCACAGCCAGAGAGGCTGGATGTTCAGATTGCTGTGCAACTGTAAAAGTACAAGGGCAGCAATGTGATGGCAATTACACAGAAAGCTCTAAACTTATCATTTACCTACCAGGGGAAACATCCGAGTTCAAGAATAATAGGAAATAGATACATTTTTATTTAGTGTCCGAATTGCTGGTGATATTACCATGCCACCGTACCAGGCAAGACAAACTCAGGCAGTTAGCTTCCCTCGATGACCATAACAAAGAGTTAGTCAACACAAGTTTTTTTTTTTTTTACACCAATTTCAGAAGTTAATTTTCCCCAACAGCAGAGCTGTTGCTGCACTCAGTGTAGTAGCAGTGCTGTGCACCCACACCCAAATACTCCTTTCATCCATAATTACTTTAGGAATGTCAGGAAACAATAAACTCACAGTGCTGCAAGCATGACAAAGTATTTGCCTCACCTGATGATATTTTCTCATGCCCCTCAGCAAAATCAGCCTAAAAATATAAATACAGTGGATCCTGCTGTTCCCTGGTCTTGTACATGCAGAGCCATTCAACAGAACTCATTTCCCAAATTACACTTTCATACATTAGCAATCAATTATAGCAATAAATTTTGCACCATCAGTCCTGAATTGCAGTAACTCCACTAAATCCATGGATCACCAGAGTCAGGGTATACCTTGCTCATGAAACACACTACCATCTCCTCCTTGCAGCTCTCAGCCTCAGCTCCAGAAACAGGTATTGTCACTGACGCACTTCCCAAGAATCCAAACTGAGCTCCTCCGAGCCCCATTCAATGGCTCATCCATATATGCCCTCTGTTCTGCCTGTTTCAATTCCACAGACTTACACAAGCTGGACAGATTTCGCCCGAAAGGGTACCCTGCAACCTGAACCAACACACCACTCCCTTTTGCTGACCTGGTTCTATTTCCCTGCTTTCGCACCCACTCCTTGAAATCGTTGACACATCTCAGAAGCGTGTCCGTTATGACCAACACATTTGCTCAGTATGTTGTGAACCTGAGCTCTGCACTTGCCCATTTAATGAGCAATATTTTAGACATTTTCCAAACTTCCTGTCACCAGCGTTAGCTAACACACGAGCGATCCAGACAGACTCTTTTGTTCTGAGCAGCTGTGCTATAAAACAGGCTGAGTATCTTTGTGGCCACAAACTGCTCTCCAAGGTCTCCCCATCCCCAGTCTGCCATATGTTGCCCCTCGAGTTTGTACAAACTCTTTCATTTCCTCTCTATCCTGTTGCATTTCATCAGGTTGAGCTAAAAGCACACACCAGCATCAAAAAGCCTGGCTGTCTGCAGCGTTCTGTGTGCTCTGCTCTATTTTGCAGAGGGCACGCAGCCTTTCAGGGAGGTTCCTTACATGGTCTCTCACTAAGCTCTCCAATTTTTAGGTTTGCAGCGCTTCTACTTTCAGGGAACGCTTTTGAGAGGATTGGAGCTCTGTGAGCACTGGAGATGTCACTCCAAGCAGCCCATAGCAAGAGCAGTGCTAGGTGGTCATGCTGCAGTGGGGCTAACTCGGGTGAAAACTGAGAAATCAAAGATAAGGAAAATCAAAGAATTTTGAAGCCACGCACTGCGGTTGGAGAGAGACAGGGTCACTCTTTGGCCAAAGCACCAGGAACAAGGATTAGCTCGCTGTTACTCTGCTGACATACTGCACAGCCTGGAGTTCATCACAACTCCCTGTCTGCTTCTGCTCCCCCTCCATCCCACTATGGATTGCTCCCAACACTGGGGACAATTAACCAAATGAACGTTGGTGCCACTAAAGATAAAAAGGAAATACAAGATGAAGGGTGGATCAAAATAAAATACAACCCTTTGATCCCTGGTTGGGACTCAAAGTTTCAAGCATCCACAGCCCTAAAACCTTGACATGATGAGCAGCCAAAACTGGCACTGGATGCAGCTCCACAGTGAATTCAGTGAAGGAGACCTCTTCCACATTCCCACGTGGGGGCCATGTGAGAGAGGCGTGCAGCACAGCCAGGCCCACGATGTGGCTAGCGCAAGGGATGGAGCTGTTAAACGGCTTCCCTCTGCACCCAACAACTATCATCACTGCCTCTGTCTAGTACCAGCAAGCTGTGCTCCCTCTGCAGTGCTGTCTCCCTTCTCCAGCAGCCTCACTGCATCAGTCAGAGCAACAAGACCAGTTACAGATGTTCACAGAAAACAATATCCTGGTTTGGAGCAGAAAGTTATCCCAGAAACAGCAAAGGAGCTCTCTCATACAGCACTACCAGGCTGCCAAACAGACACAGAGTATCTAGCTCATCCATAACTACTGAGATAAAGGCTTGTGGCACCAGCAGATTTCAATAAAGGCAGAGAGAACTATCACTAGGAAGCAGCTGCCTGGAAAGGCTGCACAGAGAGAGCGTGTGCTTCACAAGGGGAGAGCTCATGTCCTCGATGCTTTACTTGGAAGATCCTGTGGGCCCTCGCTAACATGACAAGTAGCAATGGTGAGAGCAAAGAAACATTCACAATCTCTTGAGCTCTGAATACCAAGAGGAGCCTCTTCACTTCTCAGTTTCAACTGTGGAGAGGCCAACAAGACATGGCTTGAGTCAAGCTTAGCATCAGAAGGATGCAAATGTGTGTGTAACCCTGTCTGACAGGCAGCCCCACTATCTGCAGATTTTCTCAGCTCTGAACAGGCTCTTGCCATCCAGAAATCCTGCACCAACGGCAATGGGCTCGCTGCAGAGGCGCAGTGCATGCGATCGACAGCACTGCGCTTTCTGCATCTGCATGGTGCAGCACATGCACATAAACTCCTGTCTGGATGGGGCCATGTGAGAGCCACACCCTGGCCGTGACCCAGCTGGCTGCAAGCTGCACTAACTGGAATTTAGGAAACACCATCCCTGCTCCCGGAGACACTACTACACTGAAGTCAGCGAGCTCAATCAAAAGGCTTCTTCTCCTGTGATGACAGGGACTCACACCCCCTCCCACTGGGGGACAGCACATTTTCCATTTCTCCAAACAGTCTTACCAAGCTGCAAGCACCAGCAACACTAAATTCTGCTCTCTTTTGGGAAGGAGCCAAGGCTGCAAATGTAAAGCACAGGATGTGATTTCCTGCCCCTCCTGGAAAAGGAAGCTACAGTCCAAAAGGTAAAGAAAGAACTATTAATCCTAGAACAACCATTTTAATGTTGATGATCATGTGATGCAGCTGCAGAAATGCCAATTCAATTCAAACAGAACTTGTAATGTGCTAAACATGCGGGGCTCATGATACAGAAAAGGAGATACCAGAACCAGGTGCTAAGAAGAGGAATCACTGTTCACAGGACCCTGAGGAAAGGTGCCTCTAGGACCATTGGTCTTCTACAGAACTCTTTAATCAAGAAAATACTCAAAAAGCACAACAAGCTAATGGCAGATTCTCTACAGAATCTCCTATAGTTCTTCTTTATACTGTATATATGAGCCGATTAGCAGCAAGGTGCTGGGCTTCTTGGGAAATGAACAGCTTATGGAGAGAAAGAAAACTAATGTACAACGCCAGCAGGTTTACTTTTGCACAGGCTTTAAAAGGAGATGGAGAAATAAGCAGTGCTATTGAGTTAGTGCAGAGATGGGCTGTATAATTCCAGTAGCTATTGCCTGCTTAAGCACAATGAAATGGGATGAATAGAAGCCCTAATGTGGCTGACTCACCCTCATTACCCAACAGCCTAAAATGGGGGGAGGAGGGGGTGTCTTCTGAGGAGATCAGAAAATATATTTTTAGATGTCTCAAGGTGTGAGTCTGTAGGGATTATGCAGCCCAAGCCGCAAGTGCCCATTATTTTCAATGGATTGCATCTGTGCAATTGTAAGAACTCTCCCGTGTGCAGAGCTCAACAGCTACTTCTGTTTTCAGAGTGTCTGCAACCATTTGCAAAAGACCGACAGACATGCATGCGCACACACACCGTGCTGTCATGGGGACTTGCCTTCTGTTCTCTCTCACTACAGTTTTCCTCAGCCCAAAGTGAAAGCATGTTGTGCTGTGCCCTTTGTGCAAGAAAACATAACACAGGAGTGTTTATTTGCCTATGAACACTATAATCTTCATAGATCGATATTAAAACCCTTCACACTTATTTTCACTGCCTAGTTCAATTGAACTTAGAAATTCCAGTGTATCTTGAGAGAGTGCTGAACAGCTGCAAACTAGCCAAGGGATCACATTCCCACAGATGGTATTAGAGTCCAAAGCCCTTCGTGTTTGACTGTGGGATATGTACAGGTCAAATGAGAAGTTACACTGTCTGGGAACAAAGTTGCACAATCCTTGCAGACAGCGATATCTGTTTTTACAGTTCTTTGATTTAATACCCTTCTCTTGGAAACAGCTATTTTACAGGGTTTTTTCTGTAGAGGTAGTTCGAGGCCAATCAGCTTTCACCGAAGGCCACCTTCTATGTACGTTCTGGTATGCCCAAACTCTGCAGCTTCGCCACTAACTGATCGATTAAACATAAGGTTTGAAGTGGTGTTTTCAGCACTGATCTGACAGGTGTCCAGAGAAATGCATCAGGCTATGCACTGGTCAAAGGAGGGGGATTAGGAGCGAGGACCCTTAAACTCCAGAGCTGCTCAGTATTGTTAATTATGCTTTGCCAATTTTCCTGCCCTCATTTACAATCTGTCAGAGACATGCAGTGAATGTACCGGATGGGGAAGGAGGAGGATGTAGGTGAATGTTTGGCACTTGCAGGCGTTATCTACAGTGGTCTGCGCTCAACATCATGCAGTTAAGGCCAGACTGTCCACCCTGCCACCACCACCCTCTGCCGCTGGCTCCAGCTCAGAGGTCAGCACTGGTGCAAGTGGCCAGTCCAAGGACGCAGTAACGGCTGAGCTCGCTTGTGAAAAGGTAAATGGATGATGGCAAACATAGCAATCTGCTCTTTCTTGTTACTAGCAGCACCACAGAGGATGTTATTAAATCCAGAGAGACCGAAAAGCATAAAACCACAGCATCTGTCTGACCAGAGACTGCTTCCATGTACTTACTGCTATGCTCAGCAATGATCCAGAACTCCAGAGTTTCTGAACATGCATTTCAGAGGCAGTGACCTTCCAAATGCTGCAGCTGGGAGGAGGACAAAACATCTTTTCATGATAGCCACTTCAGAAAGCAGGTGAACATGAAGACCCCAGGTACCCAGACTTTGGACAATGCAGGCACAATCGTATGTTCAGAAGCAGTTCCCAACTTCTGCCTGAGGAGGTGAACTCTGAAGTCTCCTTTCATTTTTAACCAAAGCTCAAGAGCTACTTGGCAGACACAAGCTCTGGATCGCTGGGCAAGCACAAAGTTTATTGTCTCTGCGTGACTGAGGGGCTAGCCTGACTCCCATAGGATCTTTGTTTCCCAACGTGTATTTGGCAAACACTGTAAAGGGCACTGTGGTCAGCGTGACAACCTCCTTCAACAGCCAGAGCAATAGGCAGTGATACTTTGGAGACAAAACAGTTGTATGGATGTATGTATGAGAGTAAGAGGAAACAAGGGGGACAAGAAGTGGTGGGAGCACCAGGCAGTTTCTCAAATGACCTGCCTTCCACTGACAGAGCAGGGGGCCACCCTCCTCCACCAACTGCCCAAAGCAGTTGTGGCCTTGAATGAAAGCATCCCCTTCAAAACTGAAGGGGAGGGGTAAGCACAGATGCAGAAGGAGATCTGCTGCTGCTGGAGTTCTGCAGTCTTCCTCAACACCTGTAATCCACCCATCTTACGTTGGCCTGTCCTGGACACCTACAGTCCAGAGCCCGTCTGAGTGGATTCCCGCTCAGGGCTGTCCCCAGGATGCAGAAAGACAAGATTTATCTGATCACATCTGGACAGAATATATCTGCACTGCAGCAGAATGGGCAATCTCAGAGCTTTCCAGTGGTATTCACTGTGCCTTTCTTCGTGTGAGCTTCCAGAATTAATCACCAGCGTACGAATTTGGCTTCCCATCCCTTTCCCCAGCTGACAGGAATTGATGGCACCAACTGCCGTCACCATGAGAAGTAAGTGAATCCTTCACTAGCATGGCAGACATATGCCAGCCCGGAAGAGAAGATCTGATCATCAGACTTGCTTGTTTTGGCTTTTCAATGCACAAAAGGCTGTTTTTCTCAGAATTAGGGTGACTGCGACAATCTGTTTTTAGACAGAGTTAGAACCACAAGATAAAAGAGGCAGCAATCTTCTCATCTGCATATTTATCATCAAAATGCAGCAACTGCATAATTTAAGCTTAGTGTTAAAAATATTGTATGTATATTTTAAGGTTTTCCTACTCAGGTGAAAAGGAGACATGCTTTCACTAAGGAGGTTAATTATTTCCTAATGGTGTGAAAACAACAGGGGAAAAAAAGGAATCAAAAGGAATTTTCTTACCCTTCCCCCTACCCTGAGGCACAGCAGAGAGACATCTCTGTCCATATCCTCCACAGACACGTACAGTAAACCAACTCTGAACAACAGAGTAAAGGCACATGCTGATGACCAGGGTCCGGACACTGGAGATTTGCAGAGAAAGCAGGAGCATCCCCTCAGCTCATTAAACTGCTCACCTGGGAAGGGAAGCACTCCCACACACAGGGAATGGGCACAGGCACTAACTGCCTGATGGGTGCTGCCCAAGGAGAGAAGGTTCTCTGACAGCACTGACCCAGCCTTCTCCAGCATCGGGATGCCAGCAGCAGACTCCGCTGCAGTCCTGAGCGGAGCACAGATGGGCTCTGGCTGCCCTGTGTCACCCTCCCTACCCGACATACCCTCAGGGAGAGGTGAAGGGTGCTCTTCTCTAGGCCAGGCTCTGGAGGGAAGTGTGGGCTAAACACAGGTTGCCTCAGTGGTACTCAGTTGCAGCTAAGCTCAGTCAGTGGTACCACAGGGGTTTCTCATCAGTCCTCCCTCTCTTTTGCTATACATACGGAGCCTTTACATGCTGCAGAGCTGAAGTGACTAGCTAGCTGCACGGGAGATCCAACCTCTGAGCAAGAGGACTTGTCCACCCAGAGGTGTCCTGGCTTATTGTGCTCTTTCCCACTGGCTGCTTCCTTAGGACAGTTTGTGGCCTCTGCTGCTGCCCACGCAGACATGAGATGTCCCAGACAGGACCTAGCTTTCACACTAGAAAGCATCCTTTCCTCTCCAGCACTGCCCAGGAACCCCACAGCATGATCAGGCACTGCTCAGAAATGTCTCTGCCAGCTTGGCATGCCCCAGGAGGGCTGTGGAGCAGGCTGGCTGGCCACGGCCAGCTGGTGCTCCCCAGCTAACACAGCTTCCCCATGCTCTTTGCCGGCTGTCTTTGCATCCTCACACGGCCACACCAGCCCCGGCTTTGACAGCCTCATCCCTCAGATCCTAGTCCCCACACCTACCCAATGTGCACACGTGCTTCTGTGCAGAGAGACAAGCTGGAAGGGCAGCGCATGACAATACACGGCAGGGTGAAGACAGCCGATCAAACTAGTAAATCCCCACTCGCTCCCCAACAGCTGTGGCCCAATTAAACTCAACAGTTCACAGGTGTTCAGGTAATGGCTTTAACACAAAAAAGCACCGCTCCCTTCAGGGGCCTTTAAAAAAATTTAGAGCTCTTTAAATTTTATATACCAACAACATCAAACCAAAGTAGGAAATAATAAAGAAGGAAAGGAGATAGAGCAAAGAAAATACACATGGTGTCAGCATCAGCAACAGCCTAATTAAACAATAGCCAACAGGAAAATGCACATTCTGCTCACCCAGCCACAGCCCTTCTTGAGTTCCATGCGCCGGATGCAAAGCAGTTTTCTGTACAGCCTTTTCAGCATCATTGCACCAGCCACGCTTTCATTCATGAAGTCCTTCTGCCTCCTCAGCACAGAGCTGTGAATGAACTCACGCCAGCAAAGCAAAGGCCTGCATCCATCATTTCTCTCCAAGTCTTTGACTCCTTCCCCACCACGAGGTCAAGACTGGGCTGCTCTCCATGGCACAGCAGGCAGGCAGAGCTGCACACCTCTGGAAGTGACTAATGACCCCAGGGTTTCCTCTGGCCTTGCAGCACGTGTTAGCTGACCCAGGGAGCCCCAGCAAAGCTGACACCCTTGCTGCTCAGGTTGTCTGCACCATCTGTTCACTGTGTGCCAGCAGCAGGCTCTTGCTAGGTGCCTTCTTATTCTTGTGGCTTGTTACACCTTGTTAGCAGCTCCAGCTACAACATCCTTATTTTCTTTTGCAGTTTGCCCATTGATTGCAGGTGTTCCCTCTCCTCCTCACTCACCTTCACCCCCTCATTCCCACAGACCTGCACACCTGAGCCCCTAGCAATGTCAGGATCACAGGTAGGAGCTGCCACGTCTACCCATTGCAGGAGGTATGAGGAGACAGGAAACATGACTTAAACACAGAGAAGGAAGCATCAGGCTGGAGAAGAACCAATACTTCTGGGACCCTACAGGGCCCCGATGAGGCCAAGAATTTGCAGTACCTCAACCCTGGGGGAAGCTCAGCCCAAGGCTTCTGTGTTACTACCCTTGGTTTGATTATGTGTTTGTAGCTCCTGACTTCCCCAGTGAGATAGTGAAGCCAAAGTGGATCTGAAGCTTCTTCTTTGAAGCAATCCTGGCTTCATCCTTTCATCCCATCCCTGGAAGTGTCCAAGGCCAGGCTGGGTGAGGCTTGGAGCAACCTGGTCTAGTGGAAGGTGTCCTACCCATGGCAGTGGGGTGGAACTGGATGGTATTTAAGGTCCCTTCCCACCCAAAACAGCCCATGATTCTTATAAAGAAACGTGATGTGTTCTTAGAAAGAAATGGGTTTTTTCAAACTATTTTTAAGAGGGGCAGTGAGAAGATGCTGCTGTGTTGTAAGTCAGGAGGTTCTGGGAGGAGAAATCAGGTTCTTTCCATCTTACTAAAAAGCAAGAGCCTAAGACCCTGAAATATTTTGAGGTTTCAAAAATCAAGTTATGATGCCAAAACAGTGCAAAAGAAAGCTTTTCCAGAGTTCCTAAAAAGGGAAAAGACCATCTTGCCAGGCGTGTGAAACCATGGATTTGCACAGGAACAAACCAGGCAGCTCTGGGTTCTGAAGTCCATTTTTTCATTAGCAGCAAAAGCACAGCCCGACAGCAGCAGTAAAATCCCCAGCCTGCCTTTCCCCGAGTATGAAATCTTAAACTGCTTTCTAGAGGCAAAAGATGTGGGGTTCTGGACTTCAGCCATGCTCTGTTCTCTCTGTTTGGAGGGACTGCAGAATGTAATCATCGATTCATAGAGCAGTATGGAGGTTGTCGCAGCTACGTATCTTATTCATGCACCTACAGCCCCTAGCACACTGGGCCCCAACCTGGGAGATTCCTCTAGGAATTACTGTAATATAAACAGTAAATAAATATGAATAATTATCTGAGGATGATAACCAGTGATTTAGATATGGAAAGACCCCAAGATGCAAGTGCTAATCTCCTGAGATACCTAGCCATCCTTTCAAGATGCATGAAGACATATAAGTAGGCTAATTACAAAGGAAAATGTATCTTGTACATAAATCTCGTCTAAATTCAGAAGTGATGCAAAACCAAACTGAAAAGATACCCAGGAAAATTCAATAATGTTGCTAGGAAAGGTTAATTTTTAGATTTTTTTTTAAAGATAACCCAGAAAATCCTTAAATACAAAAATAGTTAAACCTTAAATAGCAACTGCAATTGTCACACCAGAAAGCACTCTAAACCGAATAGAACTATTGAACTGTGGAAGCATCATGGCAAAAAACACAACAATTTCATTTTCTTAGTTTAGTTTCAATTTATAATTCACACAAGTAGCTTAAACACGTCGATTTGAGATCAAAACAGAACTGCAGGTTACATAGCATCTGTTCTATAGGAGGGTGCTGTGTGCACTGAGATAATTTTAGACGAATGTGTTATAAACAAGATCTGTGGAACATTGCAGAGTAGCAAGTTTTGAGAGAGAAAAACATACAGTTTAAACGCATAAATTGTTTAGAATGTTTAGCATGTGGTTGTAAAGCAATCAACCAAGTAATCTGTTTTCCAGAGGAGGACAGCTCACACAGATGAAACAGTAGCTTCCTCTGTATTTAACGTAAGACTCGCTCAACATTCTTACTCTGTGCAGACCTGGGGATCACAGAGCCACAGCTTTTAGCCACTGCTCTTGTTCTTTTCCAACACCGCCCCAGGCTGCTGCTGCAGTGTCAGGCCTGCATGCACAACGTATTCCGGCAGGCAAAATTCTGATGACCAGATTAGACCTCTCCTGGGACATACTGGCCAGTGTAGGCCAACACTGGGGTAGTGTTGTTTTGGGATATGGTCACCTTTGCTGTGAATTTCTGAGGTTATAGCTGTGTTGAGAAATAAACTCATTTTTATGCCTTCTTGGGGAGGACAGGTTTGGACATACCCACGAACCAAGCTGTACCACTGGGATGCCTTTCCACGTTCATTTATCCACACATTCTGAGGTCATCAGATTGCCTGTTTGCCTATAGCAAGGCAAACACCTGTGGGTCCCATACTGCCTCCTGAACTCGCAGGGAAGGTTTCTAACAGGGCTTCCAGTTCCAGTCCTAGACTGAGCATTTCTCCAAGTGCCAGGGCATCCCTCAGCATACCTTACCAATCCCACAGGCTCTAGGTAAGCTCAGATAAGAATTAAAAATTTGAATATAGAAATGTAAACCAGATAAACACTGTCTATTTCTTCATAGTTCTTTTTTCTATGTGAAAAAGACAGGTGGTCTAACACAGGAATTTCTGACCTACTGTGCGTCAGTTCATGGATATGAAAGTATTCTGCACTTCAACTCCTCCTTTAGTCAAACCTAAAAGCAAGTTTATGATAATGGTGTAGTTCGGGTCAGAAAAATGCATTTCATATGTGAATGCAAGCAAAGATGCATGAAAATGTTTTTTCTTTTAGAAAAAAAAGTCTGAGATTTAAAAAATAGCATGAAACAACCTACAAAATGTAAGACAAGTTGGTTGATAATCCTACTCAGGCTGCAGTGGAACATTTCCCTGAAACATTTTCTCCCTTGCTAGGTTATTTATGGTTTGCTTTCTAGGCTGACTGCAGCATCTGACACCCAGCAAAGAATCGGAGTAAGACGGGAAAGCAGCAAGCACCAGCTCCCTCTGAGACCCCCTACCCTTCTGGCTCTACAGCAGATGCATCTCTCATCCAGCCAGCACCACGGCTCAGTACAGGAGCAATGTCCTGTTGTGCTCCCTGTCATGCTGCACTGCTGAACACACAGCACCCAGGTCCTCACCCTGTGGGGTGAGGCCTCCTGGGTGGACTAATGCAGTTCAGCATCAGTGTTTAAGAGACACTGAGGACTGCAGCACTGTACCAGTTCTCACCTGAGTGAAACCTGTGCTGAACCATAACATTTTCCATCATCTAGACCAAGGGCTGTATCTAACCTCCTGCCCTAGTATCAGCCCACCCCCACCACTGCGCAGCAGCTGCCAAGCCTTCCTTCTCCTACATCGGCTTTTCCTCCCATCCCTGAGCCTGCTGCGCTGACAGGAGACACAGCCACACAGGGCACACTCCCTTCAGGGAATGAAGCTGGCTGTTTTCCTGCTATGACGACCAGCAAGAGATTGCAGCAGCTCTATTCCGCCCTACGGAGCGGAGACAAATGGGTCTGACTGTAGCATGGTCGCCCTCTCGTTGTGACCTCTGAAAATTCTCTGCTGCAACTACACAAGAGAGCAGAGTCCAAGGGAGCATCAGCCATGAGCACAGAGCCTGAGCCGCATTAACAGGGACATGCATTCCCACCTCAGCTGGGTGCAACTACCCAGCGGCGGCACCTCTCTGGAAGCTGCAGCAGCCTTGCTTCAGCAGAGCCCTTCTGCAGAGAGCGGAGGTGGAAGGGGGATAGGTCACTGGGCGTGATGTGAAAATACCCTCCTTGCAGTCAGCGCTGGTCTCCTGCAGTGCTCTGCGAAGGGCAGAATCACGCCCCTGCTCCAAACCAGCACCAACCTGCAGGTACACTAGCAGACTGGTGGCCCATGAGGACACGGCTCCGTGTACGTGGTAGAGCAGGGCAGTGCCATTTCTTGGCTAGACAGACTGTCCACTCTCTGCTCATGTGTCTGCAGCTACCCCCTGGCTCAGAGACCGGGCGGAGGTGCGGGTAAGGTGCCCATCAGCTGTTTGCGCCGGTTGCTGACAGGGCACGCTGTGACCTCCTCCCACCCCTCTCCAGACACCAGCCGCTTCCACACATTCATCTTCTTGCACACTGCGCCAATGCGCTGTCACTCACAACGTTTATATTTAAATAAGCCCTTCTGTTGAACTCAGATTAAATATAGCTTGGTTGAATCTGATACCATGAGAGAACCAAGGCTGGAGGCGAGAGAGAGAATGAGGAGGAGATCACGACTGAGCAAATACATTTAAAGCTGCGAAGTTAACACCAGGCTGCACATCTGACTCTGGTACGCACTGGGTTTGTTTCTTTTCAGCTTAGCTATAGTATTAGTTGCAGTGAGGTCAGCCTCACATGTCCTTCTGCTTTATGTCTCTTACTAGACAGACACACACAAATCTTCAAATTTTACAGACAGAATGAAAATTCAGACAAACACTTGTCTCCCTGACCTGTCAGCACTTACAGCAGCGCCTGACTGACACAGGCACGAGAGGGGAAATCAGGCCTCTGAAAAAGCAGGTATCTCAGGACTAATTTTGGAGTCTATTGACAACAATAACAATCAGCTCTTAGCTAATGTCACAGTGCAACAACACAGCCTGCGGCAGCTCATGCTGCAGTTCAGGCCAAGGACTCGTTCTGGGCCCTCTCCTGATGGGGTTGCCCTGTCAGTGATTGAAGTCTGGCTGGGGAGAGTGGCCTGGGTGGCTGGATGGAACCAGAGCTGAGTGTGTGCATGTTAGCAAGGATGTAATTAAGGAGCCCAGGCGTCAAAAAACAGATCAGAAAGTGTGATCATTGCAGTGAGGGAGGGAAGTTGTATCACTGTGGTAGGAGAGTTCACAAGTAACTCAATAAAGTTAAAAAACAGATCTGCAGGCCTGTGGGACTCAGGTGTTCAAATCCACTGAGCTATGTGCTACAACTTTTCATTGGGCTTCAGGATGAACAACTTCCAGCAGCAGAACAGATTTCATCCAGGTCAGTCAGCCATGAAAAGCCTCATCAGTCATCCCATGATAACCCTATTAAACCATCTACATATATTTAAGAAACCAGTCTCATCAGTTGCACTGTAAAGAACCCAGCCAAGCTGTTCCTATTCCTGTCCCTGTATCCTAAAAGCTAATCCTAAAAGCTAGACTAGGTCACTTTGATCTGGCCGGCTGACTTCCTTGGCTACTTCTTGTCTTGACAGCTATGAAATCCACTGTGTTTAGTCAGAAACTGGGCCAGGGCAAGAAGGAGAGGACGAGAGGGAAAAGCATACTGAGCGAACTTGTTGGGCTTGCAAGAGTTAATGATGCTGTGTGTCCCAGTGCCTATAGACTGTCTCCAGTACTGATAAAACAGCGTGTGTTGAGACATATGGTAGGCAAGCCCTGCTTTGTCCTGCTGCAATCTCTTCAATTATTTTTTGTGTTGTGTATTTTACAAAGGATAAATCAGGGAACATTTCAAGAAATGTTTTCTCATTCTAAAACTTATCAAAATATTGCTGACACTGATCCATGGCTGGGAATGTCATTCCTGAATAAACATGATGTCATTCTCATTCCATTCATACTTCTCCTGGACAGCTGCTGTCAGCCTCAGTGAAGAAAAATGCCACCTCACCGGTGACAGCTGCCACTTGAGGTACTTTGTATATCAGCCTCCATAGGAAAAAAAAAGAGCCAGTCATGCAGATGCTATTTAAAGTATGTTGCATCTTGATGAAAAATGCAAAAGTTAATATGGGGCAGGTTGCTCTGTGTCAAAAGTCTGGACAATGAAGAATAAGGAGCTTTTCTAGTCTCACCTTCCTAGGA
The DNA here is from genome assembly GCA_027574665.1 of Rhynochetos jubatus. Lineage (NCBI taxonomy): Eukaryota > Metazoa > Chordata > Aves > Eurypygiformes > Rhynochetidae > Rhynochetos > Rhynochetos jubatus. The sequence continues at coordinate 1,427,634 of CM050671.1, forward strand.
AGCAAGGCTCAGACGAGGCCCTCACTCCTGCACTGTATGTGCTGTAAAACCACAGGAAGTGCTGGCTAAGATGTGCTTGGGTTGCTTCACTTTTCCGTATTCTAATCTAGACCTGGAAAGTCTTCTGAAGCTTTTGACTTATGGGGGACAAAGCAGTGCATGAGCAGACCCAGTACGGACGCTGCCCATGACTTTATACCTTCTGTGTCCCAGCAGATTGCCCAGAGGTGAAACGACCAGTTTGGGGCCATCTGCAAGCTTGCTGAGAGTGCATCCCAGTTAGAGCTTGTAACCTGGCAAAGCAGGTAACCATCAGGGAGCAGACCTGGCCCCCCACACCCAGCCACCTTTAGAGGAGACTGTTCATGCCAGGGGCTTCAGTCGGATTCCAAAGGGAAAGCACCAGCGTGCCAGCAAAGATGCCGTCCGGTCCACGGACAGGCACGTGCAATATTTTGCAACCACACTGAAGGCTCCAGGAGAGTTGAGAAGGACAATGACAAATCAGACCAGAACAAAGAATATTTTGACTTCCGATGGCAGTTTTTATTAAGTCCCTAGGCCAAAAAATTCTCAAAACCTAATCCTTTGGTTTCCTCCACCACCAGTAGGGCAGAAAACGAAGATTTTAAATACCATGAATCCATTACATTCGTTGATGGAAATTGTTTTGAGGCAGTTCTAATTGCAACCCTTGCATGGACTCATTTTGCCTCATTCTGTGAAATTCTGATCCGTGGGCAGGATCCTGCCCAGGAATATAAGTTTGCCTCTTTTCATACAAATAATATCTCAACAAAACTAATGAAGCAATCAACAACTAGGTCCCCTTGTTGGAGCCTCCCATATAAACCGTGACAGAAATGCAGATGTTTCCCAGCCGTATGTCAGAAGCAATTGGCCTCAGCCCTTACATGACTGCTTCCCCCACTGTGAATTCTGCAGGTGCTTCTGGTGAGACCTTTCCCATTGCAACCATTTTTGTAACAGGGTGCCCCAGCCCACGCCCCATTGCAGTAGATGCTGTAGAAAACCCACAGCTGAAAAGTGGTCTGTGTCCCCAAAAACATGCAAAGTAACCTCATCCCCACCCCCTCATGCAAGGAAAGAGAAGGCACACCTCGTGGATGAGAACTGTCTATGTTTTCTGGCAGCATGTGGAGCCAACTGATCAATTTTATTTAGAAAATACGTGGTATTTTCTATCTCGGACAGGGGGTGATAAAAAGACAAATAGGAAGCACTGTCACTGGGAACACAGTTGGGCAGCTTCCCCTTTACCTGCCATGCAGGGATAGCACAACAGACAGATTTATTACAAGCCATTGCTTTTTCCAGTACCCCATTTACATTTGCAGTTTGCTGGCACCCTGATCTCCTGCAGTTGCTCTAGGAATTGTTCTGGGCTGGTGTAGCTCTCCAGTTGCTTTCCAAGCATGGAGACGGACAATCCTTGCCCCAAAGAACAGCCCAGACTAAGTGTTTCCTGTTCCTTCTGGCCTCCAACTTGCACTGCTGCTTCAGTGTCAAAGGGGCAGATGTATAATCTGGGAAGCTTTCCAGATGCATCTTGCGCAAAGCAAAGCATTGTGAATCACTGGTACTAAGCAGGATCTTTCAATCTGTCACAGTAGCACTGGCAGCGCTCAGAATGTACTCACAGTGCACCCAGGATGCAAGCACCTCGTGGAGGGGACACCAGTATTCACCAGATGCTCAAAGAACAAATAAAGAAGTTATCTTCCTTTGCATGCTGTGGTGTTCCATCATGAAGAATGTGCCCCAGCAGCACTGCTCTGCCCCCAGCAGAATGGCAACAAGCCCATGCTAGGCATAAGCTCCTTTGTAGCCATAAATGTTGCATTAATATGTTTCTTACTAGTACTGGGCCATCACTTCAGCTTTTTATCATTTCTCCTGTCCCATAAATGCTCTCAGGTGCTCTCGGAAGAGCCTGTGCAGATTGCCAAACAGAGGAGAAGAATGACAATGACATGGCCTCTGGCTCTCCCCTGAAACAGCAGCTTTTCTGTCATCCCCTGGAAATGCTCCAGTGTCTTTACAGCTCCGGAAACGTGGCTCAAGCAAGGTTGCCAACACATGTTCCTCCGTGTCAGACATTACTTTGACTCTGGAGCCTGCGAGGAGCCTGTCAGCTATCATTCTGCCAGGAATACCCCAGCCCTGGCTCCTCTGCTTTCAAATTCAGTCTGTGTTAGTCTGAGTAAGAGGAGCTGTCAGGTATCTGGAAAAACAATTGCAGCCCTTGCTGTAATTTGCATGCCCAGTATTGAAATCCTTTGTCACTAACTCAAGTGGGCAGTGGATAAAAACTGAGTGAAATATAATGATGCAATTCACATAAATGCATGAAGAGACCGTCTCTGCACCTAACCTCACACCTGCCAGCATTCTGGCGAAGGTTTGTTCTGTTAAAGCATTAGAAAGTATGTGGCTATCCGGCATGCTGGAGTCCCCTGATCACAATGACCTCTATCAAGTCGCCTCACCGGCTGTCCAGCTCTCCTGGTTTCAGGGGAATGGCAGGTTACCAGTTCTATCTTTAAACAGCTCTCCTCCAACAAGTAAGCACTCCTGACCCTCTGCTGGGACTGCCCTCCAGGCATGTCCCAGACCAGCTTGCTCTAGCATTTGAATGAGGAAAACAAAACCTCTGTGCAGATTGTTCATGTGTATTGTTTGCCTGGTCATCCTGGCCGAGATCCTCTGCTTCTCCGCCATTTCTCCCTGCTAGCCTGTGTGTGCAGCCTTATTCCCTTCGCCAGGTTCCATTGTGGTCTGCATGGCAGGTAAGCCCCCACACACCCCCAGCGGCTGAAACACTGGGTGCCCTCCAGCACCACTGGCCCCTCACGCTGTGAGGCAGGAGGAGAGTAAGGGAGCCCCAGCACCTCAGCATCGAAGAGGAAAGTCAATGCACAGAGCAGTCACCTCTACAAGACTTACTTGTGCAATGCTTTGTTTTAAATCGGCACTAACAGCTGTAAAACTGAACTCCCGTGACGCACAGCCGTGCTCCCACTGCTGTTTGCCTCGCTGGCCGCCACAGATCTCCATGGCGCGCAGAAGTCACACAAACCAAAGCACCAACCTCGCTTTTAACTAAGGACCATGCCCCTGCCAGCCTGATTTTTAGGAGACCGGGCACTCCCCGGCGGCACCCAGGCCTCCATGGCCTCAGCCTGCTGCTCGCAGGGACACAGCCCTCCGGCTGGCCACCTGCCACCACAGGCCCCACACATTATTTGTAACAGAGGGGATACGACGGAGGGAACCAGGCCCCATGCTTAGTGTAGTGCATGGCATCATCCAGGTGCTGTGATCCTGCTGCAAACATCTCCTGAGGGGGAGAACCGGCAGCTCCATGTGCCCCAGGCCTCCACCCTATCTCCTCTCCAGCCTTACCTGGTGCCGTCTTCTGGGCGATGGTTCCTCACATGGTGCCCACAGGAGACCGCCGGCTCCACAGATCCTCCGCTGGCACCCTGCCCTTCACAGAGGGTGGGCATTCACCTCACGGGACACCAGCAGAGACAGGCCGCTGCCTCACAGGGGTTCCCGCCATCCCCGGCCGTAGGGCATGGCTGGACGAGGGGTCACTGTGCTCAAGCAAATTCTGGGATTTCCCCCACTTCCGAGGATAAAACGCTCCCTTTACAGAGGCCGTCATCTCACTGAAAGCACCTTGCACCTGAGGAGTGCCCTGGCTTCCTCCCAGCAGCCTCCGAGGGACCGAAACACCACAGTTCTGTGAAGTGTTGTTTCTCAGAACATGGCTACCTCAGAAAACCCCAGTGTTTGCCTCAAAAGCGGCTCCTACAGACACCTTCCTCCTCCAGCATGCTGGGGCCAGGTCTGTGGCGGGAGGGTGGCTGCCAACTGAGGCCGCCACTTCTCAGAGCAGGAACCCGCCCATACAGCTCCAGAACCTTCCGGCACCTTCCCTCAGGGGCTGTGCCAGGGAAGGCTCCAGTGGCCGTGGAGGATCCCCTGCCCGCACAGGGCCTGGAGGGGCTTTCTGAGGAAGGGGCCGACCGTTTGTAACGGAGTCAGGAAGTTTGCAGGGACACAATGGGGGGCAGAGGAGGGGACAGGAGCTCCCGCTGAAGTGGCGCAAACGGTAACACTGTGCTGTGCAGCAGCACAAACCTCCCTGAGGGACACCCAGAACGGCCATCCTGAGGAAACTAAGTGCTGAGGAAGGGACAGGGCTTCCTCCCTCAATCAAGCAACGCAGAGACTGCAAACCTCAACAAAAAAAAACTCTAGAAAGGAGTTATTAAAGAGTTCCAGTTCCTGCCGATGCAGAACCTGGTCCTTTGTGAGCACAAAACTAAACCCGAGCATTCCCTCTGCTAACTATAAGTCGAGGAGCTCTCTGATACTACTGCTGTGGTTCATGCTGTTACCACATAGCGCAGACAACACCCACATAAAACCACCGGTGTGTTGGCTGCAGCCTCTCCCCTCCCTTGTTTTGTTCATTTAGGTTGTTTGCCAGCTGTAGCAGCAGGCTGTGTATCTCTGGGACTGAGGCTGTAACTGCCTTCTCTGGGAAATTCTCAAAACTGCACCCTGTGAACCCAGCCCTGTAATGTGACAGGGAAATGGCAACGACTGCTTTTCTATGAAAGGTTCCTGTATTTTTCTCCTGAACAAACAAGTCCACAGGTGGAAATAGCGCATGCAAATACATGTAAAGCCGTGCTTGCAGCATGTGTTCCCTTTTCGCCAAGGTCCGTCAGAGGCTCTCACAGCTCCTGGCTGTTTCAGCGCAGAACTGGGTTTGGGAGTAGATCCGTGGTGGCGTGTGCCCACAAGGAAAGTGCCTGCAGAGCCCAGAGACACAGGCTGTACTTCCCGAGACTGCTGGAGGGCTCGCCGACTCATGTGCCAAGTGCTGAAATAGTGGTCACCTGCTTGCTCAGCTATTGCAAAAATGCCTCATCCTAAATCCCGAACACAGCACTAGGAAGAAAATTAACTCTATCCCAGCCGAAACCAGGACAGAAGGTGACAGCAGTTCACACGCATGCTTCCTCTCACTGCCCAGTGCCAGGTCAGCCAGCACTGTTTGCTAGTGCCAAGTCCACGGGGGGTGTTGAATTAGGACACGGTGTCAGTGGCCCGGGCTGGCAGCACAGCTTGCTGCTGGAGCTGCAGCTCAGTTAAAAAAAAAGAATTCTGGACTTTAGTTGGACTAAATGTTGCAAACACATGATAACCATCAGCTTCTCTGCAGACTGTGTGGAACAGCACGCAATAAAACAAAGCATGTCACAAATGTGAAAACCTGGAGCTGTTTTCTCACATACCATCCGACTCCAGCACTCCCTCTTTGCGAACAGGCTACTTGCCAGGTGGTTACAGTAAGAGATCTTGCACCATTTGCTTAGGTTAAGCATGGGCACCAGCCTGTGCTCACGGTCAGCATTGATTCTCCCCCGGAATCCCCCATGAGAACACACAGAGCAGCTGTAAGATGCTCCCCCAGGTCTGTTCCAGAGGTGACACTATCTGTCCAGTCCAATAGGCGACACTGGACTTGGCCTTCCAAGCTCAGCTAATCCTGGCCAGCTGCCGAGACACCCTAATATGTGCATCTCACTGGAGCATTAATGGGAAGCAGAGAGCATTATCCGAGCAAGGGAATGACTGCTTCAAACAAGGATAAAATCAAAAAGCAGAAAATTAGAGCTTCAACCATAAAGTTCAAAGAACATGGGGAAAAAGCATGAAAAATAATTTTGACACTTTGAAGTAGAACTCAATTGTTCCATTAAACTGTATTTTTAATAAAAAATAACAATAACAGCATTCCAAATATCTATTTTATAAGCTTTACTAATGTATATTTTTTTAATACATGTCAGAAATTCTTACTTGAGGCAAATGCAATATTTATAGAAAGCAAGAGACTTCAAAACAGCTCCAGAGACTTTAAGCTCTCGATTTATTCACAGATTTAGAATAACTCAGGAATACAAAATGACAAAATGTACATTTTTTATATTGTTTACTAATGTATTGTCTCTTGTCCCTGATCCGTCATTTTCCTGACTGGAGGAAACACATTCAGCTTCTTCACTCCCTTTAATGCTACACACTTCTGGAGGGAAATATTCCCATTTGGTGAAAATCTATCACAATTCTGTCTTGCAGAATATCATTCCCAGAGAATTATGTGAAGATCATTAATAAATACATTTTTGCAATGACAGTCATTTCTTCTTTGGTCATGATTTGTATCTGTTATTTGCCTCAGCCTCTCCAGTTCCCAGAGAAACTGCTGGTGAGTGGAGAAGAGGCAGCGCAGCTTCCGACCGAGATCAGAGCGGAGGCATGCCTGCGGCTAGAAAGGCTACCAGGGTGTGGGAAGTTAGTCAGCCCCTAGTTGGACGTGTCACTGGGTGTGGAAAGATGCCCTCAGCGTCTGCAAAAGCCCCCCTCGTGCGGGTCGCAGGACCGCACTGCGCCTGAGGCTCGCCCTCCTTGGAGGAAGGGTCTTTCCTCTGCCCGGACCTGCTCACAGCCCCTGGCCCAGGCCGTCAGTCGGGTGAGAGACGCCAGAAATAGCCAGCAGAGAATGGGTAAGAAGACAGGAGAACAGTCAACATATTCTTTCTGTTAGCACCTTTAGTTTTCAAAAACAGTGATTCTAGTCCCACAAAAGTGCATTCTTTAGAAAAATCCCAAACATTGTCTCCTTTTATATTTTAAGTCTGTTTGGCACTCTTCAATCCGGAGGCATCGCTGAAATCGCAGACTTTCCGCTGTTTCTTGCTGCCTCTTCAGCCAGCAGGTGAGCGTGTTTCACTTTCACAGGCACCGTTGCACCTAGGCAGCTTTACTTCCCCTTCTCACACGTTCTTTCATTACATTGCCATGCAGCTATATTTTACAGCCATACCTAACCACCACGGCAACTGAACACTGAGAAAGTTTGGAGTAGCCAGCATGTAACACCCCACCTAGGGCACAGGCACAGCGTCACTCCAAAAAGGGTGCAGGGAAGCAGCCAGAAGCCTGGGGGAACGAGAACGCCTTGCAGCCTGAGCTGGACTCTGCTGTCCCGGGCTCAGCGGAACAAAGTGACGGTGTTTGGTTGCAGGGATCTCAGCGCACCAGTGAAAATTCCAAACCAATACCATGTTTAGCTAAGAAACTAGAAACACTCTTGTACTTGCCTCTCATTTTTAGTTCAGCACCATGTAAATTTTAGAGTGAAAATTATCTGTTGTTCTTCTAAAGAGTAACCTAGCCTCAGATTTTGGGGGGTAACTTTATTCCACATACTCCCTGTGCCTAGCAGAAGACACTGGGAAGCAAAGGAATTTGTGACCCACATACACATCCGTGTGGCGAGATACAGATCTGGGCAGACACAGGGTTGTTTTTCTTTTCCAAGAAAACCCTGGATCAGAATTAGTCAAAAAGACACGTTGCCCTGGCAAAAGATAAGTCCAGAGCTCTCCCAAGTGTGCTGCTGCTGAATCAACAGCTAGAGCACTGCGCCAGCTCCGTGTTGTGCTAGACACCCAGCAGTAAGTGACGTGCTTTCGCTACACACGTTGCAGCAGCACAGATACACCGTGAAATGCGTAGCTGGTGAAAGATGATTCACACACCGCTTCGCGGCACTACTACAGCATCTTTCTTTCCTCATTAGGCTTTTCCTGATGTCTCCAACTTCTACCAAAGTGCTGCTCAACCAAAAGGTTTCAGCACCCGATGGAAGACCACAAATTTCACCTACGTGGTTTCCTGAGAGAGAAGAAACGCATTTAAGGTTATGAATCTCCAGTTGGACCCACACGGGCTCTGCAAAGACCTGGTGTCTGCCCAAGTTCTGCCCAAGAGCCACGGACCTCAGCTGAGCATGTCGAACTACAGCTTGAATCGGGGCTGTATTTCTTGCAGACGCAACCTGCACACAGATGAGCTTGCCGCTGGCTACCAGTGCTCACAATAACGGTCACAACGTTTTGAGTTTGCATTTGCAAGAATCGTTTTGCAAACCACAGTGAATTGACATCGCTGGGCTCCAGCCTTAATTCACAGGAGTGTCCGAAGGTGAGATGACAATTTGCCCTTTGTTTTCCCAAGCCAGCAGCTGCACTGGTCACAAGCTGTAAGCGAACTGTGTTCTGCAGCTGTATGTTCTCTCTAAAACCCTGGTGAACTTACCACAGGCATGGTGCTACCTATGCTCTTCTTCAAACCATCTCTGAGGTTTTACTGCTATTATAAATAGGCGCTTTGAAAACGGCTGCATTTGCAGTCATTTCAGTCACTAGCATCCAAAGGCATAACTCAGTGCAGTAAACATCAATGATTTAAATGTGCTCGTGTCTTTTTTTCACCTGGTGTCTCAAGTTCAACTACAATTCCTCACATGGTGCCTTGACTCCAGCAGCTGGGCTTTGAGAAAAAACAGTAATTCTCCAAAAGCGTGTGACAAAATCATGCAAGTTGGTAAAAGCAGAGCCGGAGGGGTGGAAGAAACTGGTGAGTCAGCTCGTCACAGAAACATATTTAGAGCTTAACTCGCTGTAAAACTCAATAGAGGCTGTGTCCTGGGGCGCCCGGCCAAAATATGCCCAAGAGCCTCCAGCTCTGTATGACAGAAGTAGCTGTATCATGCAAACAAACACTTTTCTAGCAAAGGATTTTAGTTGAGAGAGCAAACAGGTCTTTGTGAGCCTTTCACCACAAATGGCTTTGTGCTGCCAAAGTCTGGATGCTGCAGAAGGAGACGGTTTTCCTCCCTGCCGGTTCCCCTTCCCCAAAGCACCACGCGCCTGGGGAACAGGGGGTTGTGTTGCTCGCTCACCACGTGGCCATACACTCACAGCCCGTCCAGCCCTGTACCCTGCACCTCCTGTGCCCTCCACAGAGAAAACATAGTATTAATGGCCAGTTTTGTGTCTCCCATGCAGAGACCAGCATCGTCAGCTGGGATGGCCCCAGGCCGGTCACCCAGCTGAGACAGGCACCTCCCACGAGTCCGTTGCTGCAGCCACTGGTCCCCCCGTACCCTGCTCTGCCTCAGCCGCGGGGAGTTTCTTTGGTCATAAAAAACTATCTTACGGAACAAAAATAACCAGTGAAAGTTCTGGGACGTAAAGCAAGGGTGCGAGCCAGAAAGACACGGCACTGGGGGCAAGCCCAGCCCAGAAGGAGTTTTACTGATGTACGGAAACACACAGAGCTGGTCTTGAGAGACGTGGCCACTGCCGCAGGCGAGGCCTGGCCGGGCTCCACAGCTGACAGGACACGCACAGGCTGGGCTGAACAGTGGGTTTACAAACAGCTTTTACCAGCTGAAGTGATTCTGCAGCTGCCTTTGGAGACTGCCATTCATGCTGCCATCAGTACTTAGTTTTGGACCATTTGATTGGTGCTGACAGAAATTCCCCCCAAGAGCTCACCAAACGAAGGAGGGGATGATAGCTCTGTTTCCAAGGCATGGAGAAAATGGTTTCGAACTAGGTCCATGGAACAAGTTCTTTGGTTTGATGTCACCAGAGAGCTCATTCAACTCTGCCGTAACAGGCGGAAGTAGCAGGCTGATCCTCGTGGACGCAGTGAGCTCCTGAACCAGCAGTGGCCAGTTTGGGTTGGTTTCCTAATATGTAAATAGCAAATGGGCATTTGTCTGTATGGAAACCATCTGTGGCCATAAAGTCGAGGGCGAAACCACCTGCGAAGCCTGCCCTGGGTATCCAGAAAAGTGGTTTCCAGTGACGCGGGGCCCAGGTGCTGCCTGTGTAAAACAGCAACTCGTGCCATTCCAGCAGACCTTGCAGAGTCACAAATAGCAACTTTCCAAAGCATTTGATCTGCTGCTTTTCTCTGGCACTAAAGTCGTTCAGCTCCCGTGCAGGGATGGGATGGCAGAGAGGGTCTCAGATCTCAGGGAAACCTGTGCAAAATCCCACCAGTTCCCATCCCTCTGCGACCTGGGCCGGCTGCCTGTTGCTGCGAAAGCCTGCAGCTTGAAATACGACAGGGCTCTGGATTAAGTCAGTCTTTTCCGTATCAGTTATTGACATTTCCATGTTCCTGCAGCAGCAATGCTGTCATCAGGGCTCAGCACAGCAACTGGATCAGGGATGTGGGGAAAGGCTGCTCATTCTTTGGACATGCTGGATGAGCTCCCGTGCCAAGGGAGCTCCTTCTCTCTCTGATACTTCGTCTTAGCAGGACCTCACATTTCGCATCTTGCTCCAGCGCTCATTCACAAGGCTGACACGTACGGCTGTACGCTGTGTGGCCCCTGCTAGTTCATGACAACACTAGTGACTGACAAGAGCTGGCACCTTCCCACCAACACACTCCGGGCCAGCATGAGCAGCAAATCCATAGCTGAGGAATCTCTTAAAGTAAACGCTGGAGTGAGTGCTTGTGGCCATATCTCGCAGGCACTGCTCAAAAGACTTGGCTCCTGGGGCTGGTGTATCATGTCCAGTGTGAGCCTCGCTGAAGTTAATATTCATGCTACAAACATTCATGCTACAGCTAACCCAGCCAGCTGCTGCACAAAGCAAAAGGAGAGGTTACAGCAGAGACGTCCCCACAGCCTATTAGTTCTCTGCAAGACAGCAGTCTCGTCCCCCCAGACGTGTGCTCTGGCACTCAGCTCCGGAGCATCTGAGCGCTGGAGAGATGGCAAGCTTTACATGTGCCAAACACGTGTCAGAAACCTTTCTGAGAAGTGTCTGCTCTCGCTGCCCATCCCACGCTGCCCCGTGCTGTTCCTGACACAACCACAAACAGCAGCGTCATGCACCAGGGTTCTCGCTGTCGGGAATGACATCTTGAAGCCACACTCCGGTGCTCAGCCTAGCTCTGCCCCTGAGCCCTCGCACAAGCGTGGGCTGGTGATTACGGCTGTGCCAAGACTGAGCAGGGGGTGCTGGCCGCAGCACCTCGTGTCACCCAGGCAGGTATGGGGGCACGTGGCTCCCCATTTCCTCACCGAAAGCAAGGGCTGGGCACTGGGGGGCTGTGGAAAGGTGGATCTGGGTGCGGCCTGGATACTGCTCCCAAAACGGGAGCCTCCTGGGCTGGGCTGGGCGTACGGATTCTCTCTCTCATCTCCCTGGTTCACAGGTGTGTATCGGTCTGTAGGTGGGTTTCTGTGTCACACCCAGGACTGGCAGGACAGATACCAGACCCTTTGTACAAGTTCCTACGTTTCCATAAAGCGAATGTTGCCCAGTTGAAGGGAACAACCATAAAATGACACCTTCTCCACTGTATGTTTAACAAGAAGTTCCCACTTCGGTGGATGCTACATTGAACAGAAGCAACCAGCTTGCCAAAGCTGCATGTTTTCATATCCTGAACAGGAGCACTTTTTGGAAGGAAAACTCCATGGAGAGAGCGGTGATTGCTGCGTCCAGCCTAGAGGTGTGGCTGCTGCCTTCCCTCCCTGGTAACTTCAACAAATAAGCTCCTTCGGGGAATTAGAGAGCTGAAATATTAGCAACCACTGGCACTGTCATGGCCACGTGTCACAACCCAGAGCAAAGCCACAAACAAAGGTTTGTGAGGTTTTATTTTGGGGTGAATTGTATTTCCCCGAAAGGGTCACTGTGACTAATGATGCAGAGGGAGAAATCACCGGGGTGATCACAGAGGCACAGTGAGCCCTGCGCTGAGGGACTGGTGAGGAAAAAAGGTTGAGTGAGAAGAAGTGACTTTTTTACATTTGTGTGCACACAGATAATATGTATTTAGGCCTCTTGGTGTGTTACGTATCAGTCTCTCTGGGGTCACTGTCTGGCCCTACAAGACCGATGTTTGTCACTCTTCCTCTCTTTCCAGAGAAAGTTTTAAGGAACACCTACATAGGGGGAGAACAAATTTTGTTCCACCAACTTCTGACACATAAAACCTCACAAATATACACGAGGTGCAAGAGTAGCTAATGCAGCGTGCTCATCGCCTTTGTGATACATCACTACTAAGGAGAGAGTAAGGGGGCCAGTCCAGAGCAAAACTATTGTTTGCAATTGCCTTTTCCTTTTGACATTTTCATTGTATGTTCTTTTAGGATTGTAAATCTCCTGCTATGTCTTTACAACACAGCTGCGAAGAGGCAATATCTAAAAGGCAGAGGAAGAAAATGTCCTGCCACCTGGGAGCAGCACTCTTTATCTCCCCAGTAACATTCGGGTGTCTTGGGCCAGTCTGGCTCTCTTCTCTTCCACTGTGATATTTTTCAGTCAATGCATGCCTGATTCTTTTTTTTGTTCTTTCCTGAATTGCAGGTAGCTTTGAAAAAACACGCATGAACCAGCCCTGCCAGGTGAAAAATAAAGGCTCCTGATTGCTATCATTATTATTATACCACCAGACATTTTATTAACACTAAAGTGTGACATTTCCCTCCAAAGAAAGGCCTTCTTCTGCCCTTCTGCATGGCTACTTTATTGAATCCAAACTCCGTTTCCGAGGATCTTCACCTGTTTAAACGCTGCTGTGTTTCTAAAAGCAATTTAACCTTTCATCTTTTATGGATGGATCCTTTTTTAACAAAAATCCTATAGGGCCATTTTTCTCCTCATCTCCGTGTGATCTCAGCGATATTACGTGATGTAGCTTTTGAAGAAGAAATGCCGAAACAGCAGCTTCACCACCTGCAGCTAATGCAGCAGGAAGACGGAAAAGGCAACCTGGAAAAATCCCTTTTCAACATTTCTCTCACAAGCTCCTGGTAAGAATCCCCCAAACTGACAATGTCTCTTGCATAGAAATGAAGGGCAAGTGCTCAGTAAAGAGAGAATGGCCTGGAGATTTTGCCAGCGTAAAACCCGTCAGCTTGTTTTCCAGCCTCGCGTCCTCTCATTGCATCCAGGACTCAAGCGCCACCCAGCTCTACTGAGTTATTTTTGGCAATAGCTGTGTGTTGTCCAAGGTAACACGGTCTCCTGGGATGAAGAAAGTAATTCCGAACACAAGCATTGCCCAAGAGGTGCAGTGTTTAGAGACAGAACTGTTTTCAAGGCATTGTTGGAAGATTTTACTGCTTGCTTACTGCATGGCTCACATGGGACTCCTGGTTCAATAAAAACCAGACAAACTACAGACACTAGTATGTATTTTCCTCTGCTAAATCCTCTAATCCTGGTTCAGGCCAGAGTACTCAGGGAAATTCAGCCTCTCTCCAAGCCAATACATGTCTCTCCTTCTCCCTCCTCAGCCCAGGCATCTCTCTGGGGATCTGTCCTCGCAGCAAGCCCAGCACTCCCCGAGCCCGCACACACTGCTCCGGGCAGGGATTTACCACTGGGACTGCAGAGCCGCAGGGTTGCACTGGCACCAGACACAGCAGGACCCTTTCTCCTCTCCCATCTGCCCATCAGCGATGGCCACTGAGCGATGACCACTGGGCGATGGCCACTGAGGGATGGCCGGAGCCCACAGGCTCTATGGAAAGACCTGCTGCAAATGCAGAGCCCTCCCCGGAGCCGCTTGCTCCAGCTCTGCTGCGTGCCCATGGAGAGGCAGCTGCCACCACCCAGCATTGCCGGCCAGGGGGAGCACAGAGAGCCTGGGGGCTGTGGGGAACGCGTGGTTCCTCCAGCCAGGGCCACGCACCCTCTCCACAAAGGGCCACATTCCCTTTCGCCCTGAGTCCCCTGGCCATGGAGACTAGGGAAGCAGCTGGCTGCCTTGCCCGCACAGGGAGGGACCATGTGTCCACAGAGGACCCTGATGACCCCCTCTCTGCTGACCCTACGTTTGTGTAGCACTAGTCCTATGCTTCCTCATCTAATGACTCTTGTAGACTGCACCCCTTTCCCGACGCCGCTCCACGCACCGCGTCCCCCAGGAGCCTGAGTGCTGGAACAAGGGACTGCATTGGCTGAGCAGCACAAACAGCTCCTGCCGCAGCCATAACAAGGTCCTCCGGCGCCTGCGGTCTTAAGCCACCGGCTCGTGAGTGGCAGCCGGCGCGAGGAGGACAGTCAAAGTCCTCTGCGAGCAAGCCCGATGGTGAAAAAAAACACAGCCTGGTTTTCTGAGTCGCTGAGAAGTTTTTAGAAGGCTTTCAGGAAATTTAGAACCAGCGACAAGAGAACTTGGATCTTTTCTTTATAAGGCCTCTGCATCTCTAATTTGAGGATTGTGTGATGACGAGGCACGGGGACTGCTGAGTGCTGCAAATGGGAGCTTCCTCCGTGGCGTGGGCAGCTGTCCCTGAGCGGGAGCAGCGCTCGCTGACCCTGAGTACAAGTGATTTTGCAGACCTCCTGCTCCCTTCCCTTTCCCCTTCCCTGTCCCTCGGCATATCAGGTGTCAGTTTTTAGTTTTGGAGCTTTGGCCTCAGGAAAGCTTCTCTCAGTCACATCAGTGAACATCCTCTGGCTACGGAAGATGCTATTGTGCCTTTCACCCACAAAGGAAAGCTGGTGAAGTCTCACAGATGTGCCGTCTCTTAGCTGCAGCTAAAATCTACATCTATCTGCAATTTACTTTATAAACCACATTAATAAAAATAATTAAAGCCACATAGCCAGAGCATCCACCAGCCAAAGAGACATCATTAACATTCCCTCCACCTGAATAACAAGCAAGGAAAAACAACACAGGGATTTAGAGTTCAACTTGCAAAAGATAACACCATGCATTAGAAGCGAATGAGCCTCCCAATGGGAGCAGCACTAGAGAATGGAAAGAAAATAAAGTAGGGCAGTGTGCCAAATTCAGGAGGTTTAAAAAAAATAAGCAGCGCAGCCATCACAAAAGAATCCCCGTTTCAGCCCAGCATGGGAGGAAGTATGAACTGAAACCCAACGAGGATTTCCATGTTACTGTCTTAATTTGTAAAGGCTTTGAAAAATAACACAATGCTGAGCTGGTCTTTCTTTTTTGGGAAGAGGGGAGAGGGTCAAAGGGAGCTGTATTGGTTATCAAATAATGACAGAAAAAGCTATTCTCTCTGGCTCTCCTAAACTCCCAAGTGACTCGAAGGGACACAAAACACATCCAAAGAAACCCTTGCGCAGGAAGGCAGAGCAAAGCCCGCACCTTCCTCCGGCATGCTGCTCTCGCGGAGCTGTTCCTGCTGCCGTGCTGTGCGGGGACACGCAGCAGCTGCGCCCCGGAGGGACAGGCACGGCACCTTGAAACGGAGCCCGATGCTGCTCCTCGCACGGGAAGACTGTAAAGCACGTGGCAGGAGTGGCAGGATGAGGTCTCCTGCGATGCCAGCTCTGGGCACTCACCACCAGGAAGGGCTCGCACCTTGGAACTACCGGCCCGAGCTGGAGGGAGTTCACGCTAACAGCACCCACGGGTGCTGGACACGGAGCCTTTTTGTCCACGTTGCTGGGGATGCCGCATGCTTATCTAACTTTCCCTTTCCCTCCTGTTTTCAAACCTGCTCAGGATTTTTTTCTTTTTCCCATCCTTATTCTGACAACTTTAATTGTATAAACCCAGCTTTCCACCTTTTGTTGCTCAGTGGATGCAGGAGAAGGCGAAATGCAGGTAGAGCACCAGAGGAGCAAAAGGCAGGTGAGCTTTGAAGGAAAAGGGATCTAGGAAAGGCACAAAAAGCAGCATAGAAATGGAGGGCTGATCTCTGTTGTACTCACAGCATGGAGTAAGCCAAGTAACAGCTACTGTACCTTAACTAGGCAACCGGTGGAAAATCAAACCTTCCCTGTGATCAATAGGGTAATGGTGAGAGTTTGATTAGCCTCGGAAAAATTACAATAAGGAGAGAACTTTTTCCCTTCATGGGTTGGGGGATTTCCCTGTGAAAGTTTTTACAAGAATGAGGCTGCATATAATGCGTCTTGTTAACCCAAATTACATGCACTCGAATTCCCTCTCTTTCCCCAAAGAAATCAGAGGAGAAATCAGGCGTGAAATGGCATGTGGGTGGGGCTGGGCAGAGCCAGCTCTACGCTTGTAATTAAAGGCGATCGCGGAGCCCCCACCTCTCAGAGCCTTTCGTTTTTCTGCTGGACTCCCCTCGCTACCCAGGGTCAGGGGATGTACCACTTGCACGCAGATTTTAGATGCTCTGTGCAAGGGAAGGCACGCTGCAGGAGGGGCGGCCTCTGGGTCAGGAGATCTCAGACCTGAGCTTCGCCCTGCAGCCCCGGAGCAGAGTTGCCTGCTAGAAATGCGTCTTCTACGAACCCGTTAAGCTCCCTGGTCACTGCCAGCGGACAGGACGTGTGTCACTGCTTTGCAGCGCGTCCTGCTTGCTCGCTATGTTTCATTGATCAGTCTTTTGAGCCCCTGCGTGGCTTAATAGTGGGGTGAGTTTGCAGCCTGCTCCCAGGCAGTTTCATGGGAGGCCTTGCAAGCTCTGGCCCAGCACGCCGAGCACGCCGCGCTGCTGCCGAGTGGTGGACACCGGGGCCGGGCAGGGTGCCCCCCTCACACCTCTCTATTGCCCTGACACATTCAGAACTTCCCTTTGGGTTTTTCTCTCTCACAGCCTCGTGCACCTGTGATTTGTGGAGAGGCAAATCCTGGCCTAGCTGTTCATGGAGAACTAGAGGCATTCCGAGACCCAGGAGGTGCCCTGGAAAGCAGAGGGACTTGCACACTGTTCTTTAGTCCTGGACGAGGCAGTGATGGCCCTTCCCGAAATCCTCCTGCTTCATTACAGCGTGAACAGCAACCTTGTACACATGGAAAACTGTAACTCCCAGTCCCTGCCATAAAATCCATAGGAATGGAGTCCCAGTTTCCCAGACAGCACAAGAAAAGGGTGTATTAGGTTGCTACTATTATTAACAACAGTAACAGAAGTACTAACGCAAACACTGACAGTTTGCACAGGAGCGGTGCCAGGAGTCTCTGTCCCACAGTGGGTCCAGCTGTGCCAGGTGCCAGGGCGCATACAGGACCCAGACGACTTCACAGCCTGAAGACACCCAACAGAGTTGATGTGAAAGGAGCACTTCAGCCCCGCTTTCACAGCCGAAGACAGAGCTGCTAGTGGAACGTAATGGCAAGATGGATCTCTGGTTGTGGAAAAAAGACATGTGACTCTTGTGACTCTTCCCCTAACTTCTGCTTTGCTGGACGTTTCCCTCTGTGGGCGTAGAGACCTGCCTTTGCCTCCAGGCTTGTGCTGCTCTGGCTCCCTGGCCCTGGTTGTCCTTGACGCCCACAGTCTCCTTCTCAACTTGTGTCTCTTTTCCACTGCTGGTGCGCTGGCACCCTGCCCGCTGGGGCTCCTTCTCAGGCCTCCCCATCGCTCTGGCGATGTTTCTGTCAGCGCGGCATACGGTGGGGTGCCACTGGTGCTGGTGATGCAAGGGGAGGCTGCGATGGCGAGAATAAGCCGAGTCAGTAAGCCCGGGGGGGGGGCAACCTGGGACAATGTGCTCATGGTGCTGCCGGCCTCCGGGGAGCAGAGAGGGAGAGAAACAAAGGGGACTGAGTGAAGAGGCAAGCAGGTGGCTCCAGGGAGGAGGCAGGTGGAAGCGAGGCAGCCTGCTACAAAGGATGAAAAGGGGAACGTAAGGAGAATATGGAGCCGAAAGAGCTGCTCGAGCTGGGACAAGGGAATGCCGAAGAAGGAGCGCCAGTTTAGGCCTTTGCAATAATAGCATGTGAGGGCTGCTCGAGAGAGGATCGGCTCTCCTTGACTGACAGCTGCTCAGTGTGGCCGTAGCTCAAAACGAGGCGTTTTCAGTGCATGCACCTCAGGCTGCCCCTGCTGGTCCGCTGCCTCGGGTCAGGTGCATTTTGTACACTATGAAACAGCAGCATCTTCAGCAGTGCCCCAGAATCTCCCCTCCTCTGCAGTCATCAAAATGCACTCCTCATTCGCAGTCTCCTTCCGACACTGGGAATATCTCAGCCCTCAGCAACAGGTGCTGACAGGGCATGACATGTTGTATCCGTGCTTCGGTCTCCAGAAGATTAAGGTTAGATTTCTCCCACTTCTGCATTAATGTCCTGTGAGATGCACAGGGCTGAGCTTGCAAGCTCATGCAAAGCATCATGTTTCCTGCACACGGTTGTACAGCTGAGCTCTGCAAAAACACCACTGATAGATAGGTAATCCTTTGGTTTTTTTTCTTTTTTTAATTCAGAAAACCTTTACTTGGGGCCAGCTTAATGTAGCCTTTGACAACCCAGAGGCCACGTCAAGAACACATGAAATTAAACTCATTTTTCGTTGGTGCCCCCTCGTAAAGAGCAGAGATGACCTTGCAGAACACACGGGGAAAGCTGCCCGTTTTTAAAAGATGGTGTGTGCAACCAAGTTTACTACGGGCAGGCACCTGGGGCAGGGGCGTCCTGTGTGGTTTAGTTTAGTGAGGAAACTATGGAGGCTCTTTGGATATGCCTGCACTCCACAGTGTGAGATGGCACGGGCTTTGCCCACCTGGCTGCCTGCTGCCGCAGGGAGCTGAGCCCGGCCTGGCTCACGGCAGCGCACGCTGGCTACTCCACAAAGCTGAGCAGGGAGTGACCTGATGAAAACCCCAGAATTAGGTGTTGGAGATCCTTGAGTCTTGATCTGTGTCCAAACGCAGTAAGGAGAATAAAGCAGAGGGACTCTGACGTTATTTAGGTGTTCACTTCTTGTGCTTGCTGTACCCAAAGGTTCTTGGGACCCGTTAGGAAAGCTGAGCATCGGCTTGCCTCCAGGTACTGTGCCTCTGTGGGAAGGAGGACTGTGAGCCCCAGCCTGGAGCTCTGGGGCAGGCTGTGCTCAGTGGTGGGAGAATCTGGAGGTTTGGTGTTAATCCAACGACATGGCCGCAGCTGGGCCTCATCGGCCCAGTTTTGCAGATTAGCAGAGAAGTGGGGACAGACGGGTTTGGCACGTGGGACCCAGACGGGGCAGTTTTGGGTGTCCAGCCGAGGGAGCTTTCCCAGGGCTGTGACAGCTACACACACACGCTGCACCGCCAAGCACCACGGATCACGTACTGCGTAACTGGAAGCCTTTCAGCCTCCCTAATGAATCCTGTTAACTGGATCATTAACAATGATCAGCTATGCAAACGGCAAAAGAGGTAACCAGTTATTAACAGACGACTCTTTTACTGTTTCTAAAAATACGGCTGTGCGGTTAGGTGTTTTCTTGTTCTCTATGCACACATTAAAGAGAAACTGCAGAGCAATAAACGTTAGTATTTAAAAACACCCAACTTAAGAAGGGCACATTCGCTATAACTTCCCTCTTTATGGAGGAATAACAAAGGATCCCTAAGCCTCTATGGTTCTACAGAGACTATAAAACGATTGTGAGTTTAACTGAATCTTTCCTGGTTTCGAAGGTATAAGATTAGTGTATATCAAGGGAATATGCTTTGTTAATACCCGAGGTTCAGTCCAGCTGCATTTTTCCTGCATTTTATAGCGTCTGTTTTTGTCACTTCCCACAGTTAGGTAAGGCACTGAGATAAGAAACATACCCAAAATTAAACTCTGTAAAGACGCGGGAGATTGGCCTTACAGTTTCCCGTTGGAGGCTTTGTGGGGCTGGAAACTCGGGCAGCCAGAAATGTGCGGCACGAGTGCAGTAGGTGACATCTTTCCTTGTTAATTATTCATACGTAACAACAGATCTACTGCTAAGTAAATACATTTAACGAAGAGAGCCAGCTCGCAGCAGCAAAGAGCGGTTTTGGGTACAAAGGCAGCATGTGCAATAGGCTGGGTTTGTCTCCTTCAGATTTCTGACAGAAAGCTTGGAAGCGGGAAAGAAAAGCTAAGCCCTCCGACATGCTCTTGCCATCTTGTGCCTTCTATTAACACCACGGGCTGGGGGGATGAGCAGTTACTAAGTGCTGAATGGTCAAGTATTGTTACACACGACAGGTTGTTTTCCCCCGACCTGACCTGTGCAGCAGGAGTCTGACATCGTTCCTCAAACCAAACCCCTTCCCGGCAACCGGAGACGGCATCACTGCCACCACAGTAACTTCTCCTTATCCCAGCAATCCTGCACTCCCAACCTCTGGGTCCCGTGTTCTTCCCAGGCACTGTTACGGTGATTTTTACAGAGGAATGTATCTTTACTTTCTTCCATTCGTAAAGCTCCTAGGACTTTTAGTGTCTCCCAGGGAAGGAGAAAGGACAGACTTCTCATGCTCTCAGCCTTACCTGTTTAGTTTCCCACATCCCGGCTTCACAGGCCTGTGCTTCCCCATCTGCAGTTACCAAATAACACCATCTATTGTCTCCTTCCCGGAAAAGGGAGATTTCCTTCAGTACCACCCGGTATAATTTCCTCTGAGTTTGCTGCATGTGATTGATTTGTGCATTCTCATATATCTTGCAAATCCCTAAATCAACGTGCAGTAGTTTCTGGTTTCCATTTTCCACAACAGCGTAAATCGGGGTCTCCTGCCTTCAGCGTGGCTTGGCCAGGAGCAGTCAGGACTCAGCGGGTGAGACCAGAGGTACACGCACACGGTCGCATTCAGCTGCTGCAGTTTCATTTTCTCATGTGAAATGCCACGATTTCCATTTCTGATTACACGCGTGTTACTCTGGTTTAGCACTGTTCACTCCACAACTTCAAAGCACTTTCTCAAAATCACATTAGACAACCTCTGGAGAGCCTCCCTGTGCCAGCTACAGAGTAAACTACTGCGGAAACAGGCGGCAGGAATCCTGCCTCGGTCTCTGCTCCAACCAATAGGCAGAAAAGAACAGAAAAACCTGGAGTCCTGCCAGAAACACATTCTTCCTTCTAACACCTGGCATCACCTCCAAGGTAATTGTGGAATTAAAATGGATTATATTTTTATGCAGATCTTGTAAAAGCAGCTTAGCTTTTGGTCTTTTCTAAGCCAGCTGGTAATGACGGTATCTGCACGTAAGCGGCAGCAACACACCTTCAACTCCCAGCACAGATCCCCAGGAACAGGAGCTGTTTTGTGGGGAGAAAGTAGTCCTAGGAATAGCCCATGTATTTTCCGAGACTCCTCTTTTGTGCTGGAATAGCCAGAAGGGACTCGAGAATGCTGCCGGTGCCGGTGGGTGTTGGTGTGCGCAAGCTATAACCTCTGGGACAAAACAGAAAGAGAGAAAAAGAGAGCATGAACACAAAACATGACTAGGAACTGCCTGCACTTGGGGAGCCAAAGAGTAAAGAATGACAGAAAAGAGCATTGTATCGCTTTTATATTAATCTAAAATGGATTCCCGAATTCTGTAGGCACAATAGGGGTAGAGCTGGAAAAGACATAAATGAGGGTCACAAATGGCCTTCATTACATTAAAAAAGGCTTTCAGAGCGTGTGTGGTTCGGCTTATTTCTGCAACACGAATGACACTGGCTGCAGTGTAACTCCTGTCATTTAGTATGTTGGGTGAAGTGTTAGGAATCAATGCCAAGTGTCTATGAAACGGAGAAGGTCTGGGTCTGTATTAATTAGGGTTGACTGAAAGAGATGGTAGGAACAGCCATGATTGATTTCTTTAAGCGTAATAGCAGCTCCAAAAGGCATCAGCAGCCGGCCAGGGCAGCAGCCCGTTCCAAGAATTCTCTTACGAACCCTGCCCAGATGAAAGTGAGCACTGCAGACAGTGCTGGAGGGGAAGAGCCTCCTTTCAAAGAGCAGTGCAAGCTCCTGGGTATGAAACAGCTCATCTCCCGAGTCCATGGGTAGCTCGCGCTTGTCTGCTGGCTTCTCCAGAAACGGTCAGATCACACCGTAACAAAAATGGATATAAAAGCTTTTGAGCTACTTCTAAGGGATCTGAGCATGTGAACTAATAAAGGCAAGTGTATGGTCAGCAGGGTTAAAGCCACTAGACAACAGTCTGCAACGCCAGTAGAAAGCGTTCAGGGGATCTGCAGTTTGAAAAAGCTGAAGCTGCCTGTCTAGGATAATTACGAAAGCAAGGATAAAGTGTTCTGCTGCTGCAAAGAGTTTCGTACGACCAGTAACAAGTTCTTGGAACCTCTGGGTGCAAGAGATGAGATGTCTTCGGGGACTTGGTCTGGGCAATGCCATCTGCTGACCCTCTGATCTGTCTGGGAGTGACAGACCTGGCCTTACAAGAAATTGTTCTTCCCAACATTCCCAGAATCCTTGCCCAGACTAGCTTGGCATCAGCTTCCTGCTCAGTAACAACCTGCAAAGCCATATTACAGAATATCTCTTTTGTTAGCCTTCATTTTCAGAGAAGGACGGCAGAAAATGAGTGGTCAAACATGTGGAAATGATGTGAAAAGGCGAATGAAATAGTTGGTGGAAAAGCAATTTCTGTAGGCTGGAGGCTGTAATCGGAAAAGAGCAGTTGAAACCTGTCCACGTTGCTCTCACGTCGCTGAATGTGATGTTAGTTAGGCAAAAACCAGGTTTGAAC
This sequence comes from Rhynochetos jubatus, assembly GCA_027574665.1. Classification (NCBI taxonomy): domain Eukaryota; kingdom Metazoa; phylum Chordata; class Aves; order Eurypygiformes; family Rhynochetidae; genus Rhynochetos; species Rhynochetos jubatus. The sequence continues at coordinate 1,449,978 of CM050671.1, forward strand.
AATATTTTGAAGGTGTGACATGCTAAGGTGGAGCTACGAGAGCTGTTGGGTAGCTCCCGAGGCACAACGACTGCCAGAGCCAGAGGCATTCGGCCAAACAGGGTATCCCACAGCTGCCAGATTTATCCTGTAAAGTCCCCAAGAGCAGAGCTGCTAAGAACATAAAGGTGCCTTTTGGACTCGTTTCTTCCTGTAGTCATTAAGGACAGCCAGTAAGATCTATGCGTGGAGAGCCACTGGGAGAATTTGGGGTTTTAGCTCTGTGTAGGGGAGAAATTGTCTCGAGCTGTCTGGTAACGGTCTCAGCCAACACACACTGTACACGGATTAGAGCTCCTTATCATGGTTACCCTTTACTGGATCAATATGTCCATGGAAAATCAAACCCCTCTCCTAGAAACACTTTACCAAAGCATGACTGTCTTCTCACAGTTTTCGAACAGTAACCAAGGAACACGAAATTGCACAGTAATTACTGTGCAGGGGATGGGGAACGGCCCGCGTGGTTTGTGTCGTTGCAGGAAAAATATACGGTTATTTCTGTGTTTGCAGCGCTGCAGATTCACTGTGGATCCTACCACTAATTACCCAGTAATTGGCACGCACCTGGAAAAGGCTTTGCTGATATTTATCCACGGAACCAGGCCGCCATGGAGTTGCATAACACCTTCCAGATATTCGTGTCCCTCTTGTTTCAGCTGTGACTTCTTTTTCCCCCGTAGGTACTGGGCTGAACTGTGCAGTGGATAGGTTTCTCTCTTTAACAAAAAGACTAATTTTTTCTGTTTTCCTAGAGGTTGTTGCAAAAAATTAACTTCCTGTTAAGTGCTGGATTTTACAATCTAATAAATGGATACAGCAGCATGTAAAGAAGCTGTGTAAATATGTATGCAGAGCCATGCCTTCTACGGGGATTTTTTTTAACAAAGGAAGAACTTCTACAGAAGTGGTGTGCTCAGGAAATAATTATAATTTGCACAGTGCAATGCATTAGCATGCTAAATGATATTGCAAGGTCTGAATTTCCTGGCAGCAGGGTGCATATTTTAAGTACTATGCTTTGCTCAAAACAGAAATCCCAAAATATTTACTGACCTTTGTCGCTACAAAAATCCAGTTGTTAGGCCACAAAGAACTGCAACATCATACTAACCTGACCAGAAATCCGTTAAAAGCCCAGAATACCTTTTTATCTAGTCCTTGGGAAAAAACCCGATGAATGTCATTCCTGGCCCTGATCCAGCACAACTCTATTTTTACCAGGCTGAATGGCGAGAAGAAACACGTTTAATTGGTACAAATGGCTGGGGGAGAGTACAGTTGTAGCAGAAATGGTAGTAACATCAATTTCGATGTGTTAGGCCTGTCGGTATTTACTGCTTCAGCGGCCGTAAGTTTTGAGGGTTCTCAGCACGGACAACCTGCGCGCCCGAAGTGACTCACTTGGCGGGTCTCCTCGGTGCCGCGTGTGGCCGGGGTCGGTGCCCGTGACAAGCCCCGGACACAGCTCTGGCAGTGCGAGTCTCATCTTGGCTGCACGTCGCTCCACGGAGGGAGGGAAGGGTCCCTACGCGACCGTCAGGAGTGCAGCTAAACCCAGCCGAGGGTTAGCCTTTTCTGTGACTGCCATTTCACATCCGATGCTTTTCAAACTCGGCGTGGTAATACACGGTGACTGATGCAACTCAACGCTTACTCCCGTGCGCGGCGCAAAGCCAAAGCCACCTTCAGTGAAAGGAGCTAAAAATCACTTTGTGACACCCCAAATTTGGCGCAGCCATCTTTCCCCCAGTGACTTTTCAGACTCACCTAATGTTACGACAGATCAAACTTGATCCTCCCCTTTCCACATCCCTTCCAGCATCCCAGCTAAAGCCTGCCACGTGCTAAAGACCGTCTCTGCGTATGGAACTGAGGACGCGCGCTCGCGGGGCAGCTGCTTTGCTGCTTGCCTTCATAACCACGGCAGCTTCCTGTGTCAGAAATACGCCTCTTTCCTCCCTCTTTATAGGGATTTTCCAGTCTTAAGATACTCTTAAAACACGTTTTTATTCACTGTAGAGCAAGAATCTAATGTTTATTCCCTTGCTTCTCTTTAATTAGGATGAGAACAGACCTCGATCCGTACAGCCCCTGGTGCCTACAGGGGTAGTGACGTATTGTACCAGGGACTGAGCAGCCTTAAATGCTGGGAAGGTGTGAACGATGTTTGTGGTGGCTGTGGTGAGTTTTTTAAGCAAAGATGCTGCAGAATGATCTGAGGGATGGGGTTAAGCAGAGTGCTAATCAATTCACTCGCAGGACAAGACAAAAAGGACTTAATGGTCTGGAAAGGGAGGTGTGGTACGATAAACTCGGAAAGCAGAAATGCAGATCTCCGGCAACGGCGTGATTGTACGCAGCAGGTAGGGGATGCACAAGCATTTCACACCCGTCCAAACCCTGCTGCTAACGAGAACTGGACGTCTTGCACATAGATTTCACCTGTAGTCTTTCCAAACGCAGGTCGACAGGATCTCAGAAAATCACAGACCATTCATTTTACACATCGTTATTTTAGTTATGGATAAATGAATTGCTACCAGAAATGGTTTAAGTCCTCCTCGTTCCGAAGGGATGAATTCCCACAGAGGTAGGAAACAACTCGAGGGAAGTGTTAGCTGGCTGAGGACTCACATCGTAGGAGCTGTGGAGAGTCAGACGGTGGCAGGTCAATGTGAAGTGTTTGCCGGGGCGGGGTGAGGGATGCAGGTAAGCGGGAGGGTAGAAACTGTGACAGGAAGGTGATCTGCCCTTCCTTGAAGTGAACTGAACCTGTCGGCATCCTGGAGAAGAGCCACGGCTAAAAGGATGGAAAGGGAAAAGAAATCCTTCCACCCGCAGGACGTCGCTACCATCACACCTAAGGATGAAGCCTGGTTATTACTTCGATTTGGGGTTTTTTCCTCCTTTTCCTTTAGATAAAGACTATTATTACAGGTGCCCAAGTTTTAGACTTTACCAGCCAACAGACAAAAAATAATGAACAGTTACAGGAAAGTGCTCTAAAAATGTTCTTTTTTTAACAGCTAGGAAGAAAAGATAGTTTGGAAATGAAAATATCCTGGAGGCACTTTCTCCATCCACAGAATATTTGATAAATTGACTTTTGCTTCCAGGGCAGGCATTCAGCTTCTTCGTTAGTACAATGATCTTCTCTTCCCAAACTTAGATAATTTGTATGAAAAATAAGTTTTATGACACGTGGTTATTAATAGTGTCAATACATTTGAAGTTGGGATTATGTATCCCTTACAGTAACGCTATCCCTCTCTTCTGTGCATCAAAATAGGTTTAGTCAGCATTCTTGCGACCAAATATCCTTTCCCTTTGCTTGACAAGAGCAATCCAGTGTGCTGTCGAGTACCAAGGTGACCTGGAGGTTTTCCTAATGTGTAAGCCCCTTCTACAGTCTGTGTTATGTATGAACTCAAAGACAAAATATCTGCATTTTCTTAAATAAACTAAGTAAAGTGTATTTCAAAAAGTTTCTTGAGTCAAAAAGTAGCAAATCATTGTATGTATTTTCCATATTTGTATAGGTTTCATTATATTCTCATTCTAAGTTACTCTTAAGTCTCTTTCATATTTAAAAAATGAACTACACACCTATCATGCAAAATGTAAAGAAGTATGTTCAACTAGTTCAAATTAGATATACAGGAAAAATACACTTCCAAAGAAATATAATTTCCATTTTTGTTCATGTTTTTAACAGAATTTCAGACTAATACATCAAATGTGGAACTGTACAAGTATGTGAAGAAACATTAGGATTGCAGTAGTAAAAAAATGTACAGCATTCAAAACCAACAAGCTCTAAACAACCAAACAATACCACAGGATTGAAACAATCATGGGGACAACATAGGTCATTGGAGCCAGTGAGTGAATCCTAATGCACCTACATAAAGACCCTACATAGAATATTGTCTCTTATTTATATGCAAAATCCCTGATTTGATCAAACCAGACAATTTCTCTAATTGTCTCTTATAGGTTTTAGGTAAGATTAACATGAGAGTACTCCCCTTCGTGAATGTCAGTTATCTGAAAAGGCAATATTGAGAATTGATTTGAAAGGTATTTCCATCCACGTGGACTCAGGTAGTTAAACACAACATCACAAATAATAGCACTGCGGTTCTGAACCGTTTGACTTGTTTCCGCTACATTTGCCGTAACACTTCAGAAATCCGTTTTCTCAAACTGCTTACAGGTTAATGAACGGTGGGGCTAATTATGGGCTGTGTCCGTTTCACAGTGGACCAACAGTGCCTTTTAAATCAAGCAAAGATCCAGCTACGCATGTCAAAAATCTCCCGGGTAATTGACAACGAACAGAACATTACATACAGCAGATTCTCAGTGTCTGAACATCTTTGAAAGGCGGATATGTACTCTTTCACAGTCCACTAACCAGCACAACTTCCTTATTAGACATTTATATTATGAGGAAAAATGTCTCGGACGAACCTGTAACAGCTATCGGTTCAACCCAGATTGTGCATCGGCGTAATGAACTAGGCCAGCCTGTTGGTTTTAGTGACCAGAACGTAATCCCTTTCACAGACCTCAGCTAGTTACCATTTTTAGGACTATCTTGCTTTTCAGATAACTCACCTGGGGTTTTTTAAGCTGAAGTGTAAAAAAGGTTAATAAATGACCTAATTATGTCAGCATTTCTATCCCACAGTCCTCGTGCTCTGAGATCTCTCACTGATCTCGATAGGAATTTGGCTTGCACAACAATGGCAAATTTTCAGCTGAGAAAGCTGAATAAATGTAGCATTTTGAAAACCAAAACATTGTTACCGAGGGGTCTGGGCTACTAAAACATCTTCAACGCACTGAAAAGGGCAAAGAACACAAATCTTGGCACCTCTCTTGCTGTTTATTTGGAATAATCCTTTAGCAATTTTGATCCAATGGGAATGACGGATTAGTTTTCGAGAGCCAGCCACATACAACCTAACATCTGACTGAAAGAAACTGAATGTAACGGGTCTGAAAAGGAACAACCATATGCATCTTCTGTACCACTCAAAGTCTATAAAACTACCAGGCAAACAGCATAGTGTATACATATTTAAACTTTGCTGAGGTATTTCTTTAATTACGGAAAAGCATCTTTAAAAACAATAGGAAGAAAACTCAAAATAGGAGTTCTATTCTGCACAGAAATTTGGGGGAGAAGAAGTTCAGTTGTATTGAAAGGTCCATAATCATTTAAGGAATAACCACTTTTATTATCAATATCATATTCTTCCTTGGCTTCTTATTCCTTCAGAGCATTAAAAAATGTAAGGCTGTGACTTTATAAAACGTAATTTTGCCTCGGGTTTGCCCACCAGCGTTGTAAAATAACCTGAAATACTTCTGTCCTTTTCCTAGGGAAAACATTACCCCGTGTCCACCTCTGGAATGGACGGATTGTGGCCACGTAGCTGACGCTTACCCGCTTGCCTCCTCCAAGAAACGGGACAAGCCATCTCTTGCACAAACCAAGATGTTTTCATAAAGGCTAGCTGAAGTCGAGTTTCTTTCACACGGCAAAATTAAGGATAGTTTTTCTGTTTGAATTTTAACATTATCTGGTAACTTCTACCTGCAACTAACAGTTATTTCTCTACAAGGAAGATACCTAGACTGTTGTACAAGCTGGATTCTCACCCATACTGCAGGGACAGGAGGAATGCATACATCATATTTAGAGTGCATCCTGGTCGGATACTGTGTTTGAAGTGCAGTTTTCTAATCCTTTTAAATACAATCAGCCTATCTCGATTGTGACACTACTGTTAAACGTAACTGCAGCCATTACCAAGTAGTTTCCATAAGTGGTTTTATTACTGGTTAGATTTTACAAATTCTGGTATTCGAACAGACTTCGACCTTAAAATTCTAAAACAACAAAGCAACCAATGAAAGGCTTAGGACTAGTCAAAGTAACAAACTCTTAACATTTTTGCCCTGGTCATAAATATACAGAGAGAAAAAGAGAGAAGTGGACATGGAATCCAAAGAATGTAGATAAAACAGTATATAAGGCACATGGCAGTCTTTGAAAATACAGAAGCTTTAGCCAACTTAAATTAATTGCTGTTTCCCTTGCTCAGTCCACAAAACTGTACAGTTACACAAATGTTGTGTTGCAATAGATCTTCCAAGTTATTCTTCAGTCCACACTCCGCAATACCAGAACACTACATTTCCTTCTGTTTTTTAGGAGAGATCCTAATTGTGGTTAGTCAGTTGCTCAAAGCCTCTATTAAAATACACTTGGAATTTCAACTAAGAATAATTTCTTTTTTAAAGAAATTATTAAGAAAGAGTCATCAGAAAAGATTTGTAAGAGTTGTCTGTGAAGGACTTCGAGATTCATGAACCTCAAGACTTCCGGGCACTGATGTCAAGACAGATGTCACAGTAGGCATAGTAGGATTAGTCAAGTCCGTTAAAGTAGTGGGAGTGCTGGATGGACTCATGGAGGCATTGGATATTTCTGAGGCAGGACCTGATGGGGTCCCTGCTTGGAGTGTTGAGTCTGAAGTCTTATCCACCCCTGTGTTTTCTTGACGTAAGAGGTTCCGTCTGAATTTGGCTCGAGCATTTTGAAACCAAACCTGAAATAGTTTAATATAACAGGGTAGCATTTAAAGAGCTGCAGTGTTTAAAAAAGCAAAAGCATACTCACAAATTCACCAACGATTGGATGGCAGAAGATGTATTTACTGGTAACATGTTAGAAAAGTTAGCCGTGAGAAGTGTCCTCCGCACCCCCGTAAAGTGTTCCCCTTAATCCTGCGTTAACAGCCTGCCTGGGACAGGAGCGGGCTGAGGACAGAGGAGGGGAGTCTCTCTGTGCAGGATATGTGTAAAGATGCTTAGAAATCTGGCAGCCCACATGAATCCTCGGTTGCCCCCAATCCCAGAAGCATTACTCTGGATGCAAAACAACATCAAGCATCTGACAAATACGAAATAACGAGTTTCGGCACCCTCGTGTCTCAAGTCCGTCTCCCATCGTAAGCAGCAAGTGGCATGGGCCACAGCACCCTGCCTTTCTGAGGGCTCTCCCCGGAGCTTTCCTGTCCCTCAGTCTCAGCAGTGCTCTCGCTTTTCTAAAAGGACTGTCCCTCTTCCTTACTCTTCTCTTACTCTTCTTTCTCAACTGCTTCAGCTCCCTTCGCCTATGCCAGTCTCCTTTTTCCAATGTTTTCAGTACTGGAATGATGTCAGGAAAGGGGGTTTGAATGGTATTAAGGACCCACATTGCATTAAAAACTGACATTTCCATAGAAATTATATCCACATACAGAGATTTTTCCAAGATTGCCACTTCTTGCATTATTTGATTATTATCTGAGTGAAGGACAAAAGCTGACATCCTCTTTCTCACTTCAGTTGCAGTGTTTAGGTCCCAGTTAATAATGTTCTCCACTGTCTGCAGGATTTGTTTAATGGTAAAATATTTTTCTGACTTATTTGAAAATAGATAAAGTGTGTTTGTGACACTTGCATGAACCCTAGGCACAGCATATTACTTCGACTAAATTTGAAAATGTCGTTGAATACCCTGTGTTCAACCTGATAGAAGCTGACACCAGGTAATTTTACTGCTGCAAACTATCTGAAATTTCACTGTGCTGGTTTATCAGGCGGCCTTCTGTCACGGCTACGTTCTTTACGGTGGACTCAACCCTGATCCTCCTGTGCTCACGTTGCCCTGCTACAGGGAGTAGGACAGAGTCTTTCCATTCCAGATGCAATGAGCCTGGTCATCTCTATCTGTTGGAGGAAGGAACGGAGCGAGTGAAAGGCTCTGCACAGCCATAAGGTATCTCCATCAGAGCTCTCCTCTGTGGCCTGTACGGGGAAACTGAGTGCGTGGAGCTCACAAGGCCACAGTGGCCAGTACCGAAGTTCTGCCCTCTGCCTCTGGAGCAGCACAGCCCCTGCCACAGGACCTGCTTTAAGCCAGACTGCTGACAGAGGAGCGACTCGGGAATCGGAGCAGTCCTGTAAGGTGTTCTTTCGGCACTCGCAGCTTCCCAGCCGCTGTTTGACCTCATGAGCGCCTCAGCTGGTTTTCCTCTCATCTAAATGGTCCAGACCTAAATTCCCCCTGTGGAGCACGCTTGTTTTTTCTCTGGAAAGCTTTCTCCCCCAGCCAAGGGTCTTCAAGGTGCTCACCCTCTCTCTTGCACCTCTCCAGGGAATGCCACGAGGAAATAATCCTCAGGCACAAATCCTAGCAGTGGCCGTAGGAGCTGCGTTCATGAGCCACGCACAAATCACATCCCTACAAGTCCTTGTTTCTGAAAGCGCAGTATTTTAAAAGAGTGTATGTTGGCATTCCCTTTGTTCAAACACTTGGCTCAGAGGCTGTGTATCAGTCTCACATATGACAAGAAAACAAAAATCTCCTAAACAAGCACTGACAGAACCATACTCATGGCTGTGTAACGCAGTGTGGTAAGGCTGTTAACGGACAGCAATGCGGCCAACCCAAATGTGGTATTTTTTGCCTGACACATTCACAACGAGCGTCCACTCGTATGACTGTTCGTCCAGAGCCACGCAGGGAGGGAGGCACAGAAGTGTGCGTGTGGTTCTGAGCAAGGCGAGGACCCTTGTGTGCAGGGGATGCAAGTGAAGCAAATCAGTTTGTTCTGCTCATTCAAGCCGCAAAGTCTCAAGTGCCAACTAGCAAGAAATGGTAAAATACAGCAATTTGAACATTTCTGGGGTCTTTTACCTTTCAGTAAGAGACAATTTATATTTGTCTCACAGAGTCATTTGGGTTTGATTTCTTCAATACAACTTCTGGCAGTTGTAAAAAGGATAACACACGCGAAGGTGAAATGGAAGTTGAGAGACTGCCACTGACACTATGTACGTGTACCACGGTTACGTAACAATGACGACAGACAAAACCACTAGTTCGGTTGCATATACACATACTACTGCATAATCACACACTTATGTTCATTAAACACATACATATTTATATGTGCAGTAGCCCCAAATATGGTAACGTTTCCATTCATATTCACCAAACAATTGTCTTGCTTAATGTGTGTAAAACTGCAGAAAGCACCACAGCTGGTTTGCTCATGCACATTGTGCCTGAGAGTCCAACTGCTCCTTAACCTCAGCAGGGCAAAGACTCTACAGTATCGCTTCTGTTTGTGATTTGAAACGTGCAGTATGTAAAGAAAGACGAGTAAGATTATTAATGCTTATGTGTTCGCCTTTATCTGCCATTCTCTATGAAAACCCGTGTTCAGGTGCCCTTACCGATGACCATTAATGCTGCTTTCAGGGGCCGCACGTATAAAATGGTTCATTCTCTCTGTAATACTGGTAATTCATGTTTCTCATAGAAAATATTCCATAATCTTGTAAGTATCATAAATTGAGATAATGTGACTTCTTTCACTTTCTTCCTCACCAAGATATTGTCAAGGTTAATCAGCTAATGGCTATAAAGCTCTTTAAAATTGTCCAAATGTTCATGTTATTACTGAAAAGACATCTAAGTATTTGTTCACTGAAATTGTGAAAACACCTTGTCTTACAATAGAAAGGGAATCACCTAAAATCATTATCGCAATAGTGATATTCTGGTATGACCTTCAGATATTAAAGTATTCCGCCAAGTTTTCGTGTTGAGGAGTAGTGAAATAATTAAAACTGTTTGGGAGGTGGAGGAATGCAGGCCCCCTCCTCTACCGCCCCGTGTTGTTACCTACAGCTGCTCAAGGCAGCGTGTAAGAGCTGGCAAGCCAGGGCTGGCCATGCATAACGGCAGGGGCCGTACGCCCGCGTTGCCAATGCAGGCCCTGCACCTGTAGCGGTATTACAGTAAGGAACTAATCACCCACACACAGAACTGAAGGAATTGTTCCAGAAGGACTTATCTCTCATCAATTACACAATTAGGAATCTGGTCTTCAGTACTGAGGAATAAACAAAATCATTAGGAAGTATTTAGCGGTTTTCTGTCCAACTGTATTATTCTAAGGCTGAGCTGTTTCAAATCAAAAGGGACAAGATGGACTAAAACTCCCACTGAAAAACATAAGCGGCTGTGAGAGCCCCACTGATGCTACGGCATTCTGGTGAGCGGGGCTGGGTGCCTGTGGCTGGACAAATCAGCTAGGCAGAACAATATTTACCGTGGTTAAAATATTGTACTACGCCTTCAGTGTTCTGTGCACCTAACTGTCCCCATCAAGTAAAACAGGAGTAAAACCAACACCTCCTTATGATTGGGAAGCACTGAAAATAAATACACTCGGTACTGTTAAGGGTTCGGATGCAGTGAGCGAGATCGCCTGATCACCTCAGGGAACTTCACTGTCTGTCTGTGACATTGTTCCAACTGCCCTGTATTAGTTGTATGAGTAGCTTGTGCTAGCAACACATTTTTAAACACCATTTCCCTCATTCTCCCAGCTGCCTGGAGACACTGAGGCTGACAGAATTTGACTAACCAGCAAGTGGAGACACAAGAACACAAAGGATGTCGCACCAGAAAGCAAACTGCGTTCGCTCGTTGCACACATGTTCTGATTACTCTGTTGTAGTTACTAAACACTTGCTGAAAGGGGAACTACGGGGTAGTTTGTGAATGGGGGCTCGGTCATAGTCTGCAGTTTGTTGTCCTCAAGCAAATCACCTCCGGAAGGTAGCGCAGGGTACCCACACCTGCTGGCGAAAATCGTCCTGCTTGTTGCCTACTGGAACCTGCTTGAGCGAAGTCCAAACGCACTCCGTAACCTTTGCAGGGTTTTTGTACCTTTTACTGGGGACTCATTCAAGGAAGAATATGCAGTGTGCAAGACACCTGCCCAAACCCAACACTTTATGTGCCTAAACTGCTTTTGCCATTGCTAATCATTCCAGACTCCTGGGGAGAGCAGAGGTACGTACCTGTAGCTAGCAACCCCTATCTTCTTGGGGCTAGCTACTTCCACCTTCCCTTTCTGAACTCATGAAAAGACCAGTTCCCAAAAGAGGAATATTTATGCCAGTTAGCTCACAATTAGCTGGTCATTTTAATTATGAGTGATAGCTTACAATAATAAGCTTGTGTTCCCCAGCTGCAGTCCAAGAGGCGTATGAATTAAATTGCAAATATAAAGCTAAATTGGAATGAAAATAAATAAATATAGAGGTCAAAAATATAAATAGGTTTACTGTGATTCTAATGTGGCTACTTACAGAAAAGAGTCTGCATTAGAAAGCCACTAAAGGAAATGTAATTTCCAAAGCAGTGTGTTACATTTCCCTGCCATTCCACTTCTGGACAACTGTAGCTGATGATTAGTTGTGTATAAAGCAAAGATAGAAGTCAGGTCTTCCAAATTTGCTATCACAGATCATGAATATGGCCAAATTCTCTGCTCATCTACAAGCGAAGCACCCTCTTTACATGTTACGTGGGACTGTCTGTACAGCAAGGGCACTACAGCTGTTTCCTAAATCACGAGGAACTCTACTGCGTGTGTTTAGGACGTACACTGGTTTCAGAACAGGAGAATCTGTTCCTCCTGATCTGCTGCCTTGTGTTTTCTATTAAAATATATTCCATTGATGATATATAAAGAGCCACGATCCTTCCTCAACTGAACTGAGATCTGAGCATACAGAAAACACAGCAGCTTACAAACACGCCTAATAACAACATAGGGAATGCGGAAGATTTCTTCCTACCAGGAAGTGTGCTCGTACGGCTGGGGGTCCATGCGCTTTCAGCACGTTAGACAGACTAATACTAATGATGCTCATTTAGATCCATCGCATCAGCGAATTACTCTGTGTTCAATAAATGACACAGAGGGAATGCCAACCTTTCTGGCTCAAAAGAATTAACAAGTCACCAGTCTCAGTAACCAACATAACAAAGAGTTTTCCGCAACAAAATGCAACCCTGAAACTCGTAAGGGTGAACTTCAGTGTTTGAAAAACCACCTCTCACAGGTTACAGATAAACCAATTGGGCACAAAGCTTCTGAAACGAAAGAGAAGTTTGTTTTTTCATGGCCCATATTAATTTTCAGACAGAAAGTTCAAAAGGAAGTAGAGAGTGCTGGTAACAGACAGGAAACCTGAAGTGATACCAAAGCACCACGCTGAGTCATTTTCTTGAAGTGCCTCCAACAGCACCATCCTCTGGGTGCAACCCTCACCACCAACTCCTACCTTCCACCACTCCTCAGCTAAAGGAGCTCAGACATTAAGGAGTATTGAACTGTGAAAGTGCAAGAATTTAAACACTGATTCCAAACGATGAGAAAGGTTCAGTGGAATTGTAAGGGACTGCTGCAAAACAGAGGAAGCTCTAAGCACCTTAAAACTGCAAGGGGCGGCAATTTTAAGATGGAAACAGCAGCGCTGAAGGAACTGAAAAAGGGAGTGAGGCATAGTGGAGACACAGGGTCCAGTTTTGGAGCCAAGGAAATATATTTGAGAAGGGAGGAAGACACAGAGACAGTATCTTGGAAAAAAAAAGATGGAAGGAAAGACCCATGAGGTGAAAAGAGAAGAGAGAGATGGAAGTCAAAGCTGGTGTGGAATGAGGGGAGAGAACAGAAAGAAAATCAGGAGAAAGGCACTTTCTAGGCACTGATCTCATTTCTTAGAGCACTCTGTGAAATTCCTCAGGTAATTCTCGGGTGAGTGCACAGCAATGGACAGAACAGATACTACTGAAGTGTCTAAGCTCTGAGGGTAAATTTAAAGAGAAGCGTCAAAATAAAGATAAACAGATGCAGCAAGTGATTTTCACCCATGTAAAGGAGAGCTGCTATGAGACGCCACATCAGGTGTTAGGATGTGCACTAGTTATAGTGGAGGAATCTGTCCCACCACCACAAATCAGCCTCATAAACAAACAAACAAAATCCAGCCATGGAGCACATAGCCAAGAGAAGCAATTACCCACGGGTTTTCAGTAGTAGTTTTTACTGGGAGACCTGCAAAACCTTTATTCCTTCTTCTGTTGGGTACTGTCAGGTCCAGAATCTCTCCAGTGAATTCAGGTTTTCTCAGGACTTTTGTCTACTGCCCTCCACTTGCCTATGAAGGTGCGAGAGCTGTCCCCGATGCTTTCCCAGGAGTCTCTCTCTGAGCCCTACCTGTCTCTGTGAAGCTCACAAGCCGTTTTTCTACAATTAAGACCCATTTCAAAAATTTCACCAATAGATCCTGAATGCTGTGGCTCCCATATGCCCAAATTTATCTCTAGGTATAGCTTTTGGATAAGTGCCCATTAAAACTGACTTCTTGAATCAGAACTATAAATTAAAATGGAGCTGAATTAACTAATATTCTCACCTTTGCTTCCCACAATAGTTCAAACGGAGTGTATATCCTTGAAGCAAGAAAAATCCAGCTTTCAGAGAAAAAGTACTTTTAAAATGCAGTCTCCTTTCATTCTAAGTTACTAAACTATGAATGAAAAATTAATCTTTGAAAGATTACATTTGTCTCCTTCAGCTATGAAAGAAAATATACCCTCTTTGTCCTTTTAAAATAAATTTGAACTGCTGATTAATTTCTTCTAAAGGTAAACATTCACAGTAATTTCTAAATTAAGAGCTCTCTATTTACAGAGAACACACTAACCAAAATAATTTACTTTTTCTAACAGCAGATTGGGAGCTAAAACATGCACCAAAATTAACTAACTACAGGAAAACAAGCAGGGCCCCAAACCTTCACAACTGTCATTAAAATTTAGAGCCCAAGTGATCTATTTTTGGGAAGCTGGAAATAAATAGCTTGTCTCATGCTTTCTAGGATTTAACTGAAGTCTCACAGAAGGTATGAATGATTAAGAAAAGCTTGAAAATCGGCAAAATCCGTGGCATTTCAAATATAAACCTGGTATTTTATTTACTTCTCAAGACAAATGACTGCTCTTACCTGAAGAACTCTTTTGGTCAGGCCGGTTTTCTGAGCTAGCTGTTTCAAGTCCTTGGCATCAGGATTGTGGTTAATAGCAAAGTATGACTTCATTGTCCGCAACTGGTGGTGTTTGAATGATGTCCTCATGCGCTTTGTTTTTTGATTGCTGGGGTATTGCTGGTCTCTATCCAGGTGGTCACCATCGTTTTCATTGCAACTTAAAGCTTAAGGCAACAAGAGGAAAAGGCGTGTAAATCTACTGCTCTGTGACCAACATTGTTTGCAGTTCATCTGAGTGCAGCAATTAAAATAACATACCGTGGCACGTATTGTACTGGTACAAATCCTACTTGCCTTCCCCTCCATTTCTGCATCTTCTATTTTTCCTTTACAATACCCAGCCTGCAAGGACCCTCACCTGCCTCTTTATGGCTTTTTAAATGTCAGGTCTGTTTCCTTTTTTCTTCCCTCCATCCCCACACAGCCTTTCCTCCACTTTCTGCTGGTAGGACAGTAGCTGTCCTCAACTCTGTAAAGTGTTTTCATGTACGTTGTATCGCTATAAATTGCATTGTAACACACAAAGCAAGCTCTACAATGCAGTCCACTTCAATCTCCATGGAACAGACCAGTTAAAATTATAATTATTTCCTCCATCAAACTAAACCCTGTGGAGTACAACAGAGACCATTAAAGGAAACACCATAAAAGAAACAAAGTTTGTGGGTAGCAGACAGCAAATTATGACTATAAAGTGACCAGCTGAAGAAATGAAGCTGTTAATGCAATCTATCACTGGTGTGCCAAATGAAAAATATCTTTTAAATTATGTATGTGTTTATATTTCCTTTTGCTTATACTTTTTTGTAAGTACTAGTTTGAATGATCAGTCCCGTTATATCCTTTTGAAATCACTGAATGACACCGGCACATTTGCATAAATCAACCGTAAAGCCTGGGAAGGAGGCCCTATGAGCAAGGGACATTATAATAATTATCAAGTGGTATTAAATGTTGAATGCCAAGCAAAATAATCTCATGGACCAAAACTAGTTTTTCATTTATTTGTGCCTACAGTAAACCAGGAAAAAACCCTCTGAAAACACAATGAAGGACTGAGCTTAAATCCACTAAAACGATTAAGGATATAAGTGAAAATTAGCTCTAGCAAACTGTCGTTGATTTGCTTTTTCTGTTCCAATATCTACACTCCCTGTTAATTTCCTGCAAGCTTTATGTCAAAAGTAATGAAAAATCACGAGTATCTCTGTTGTGTGTTGCGTGCAAAAAATGAGAAATAACAATTCTTTTACAATGTGAATTATTGGTGAATTTCTGAAGCACATAAACAGGTTTGTTTGCAATTGTCCATTGTTGCTGGTTCACTGCACTTGAGTACAACTCACAGACACGTCTTCATAGTCTCAATTTAAATTCATGCTATCCATCAGAGGCTTGCAGCCCTATCGAAACACCGAGTCTGAGAGGCGCGCGTTGAACAGTTTTAAAAAGCAGACGTGAAATGCACATTCTCGTGAGTACAAACGCATGCAGGCTCCGGACACAGCAGGTTTGCAGCATCTGCAGTAGCTGCTTTGCAAACCAGCGTTTCAAAAACTTCTGCAAAGATACGGCACAATACAGAGCAAGGCCTGCAAAAATTCAGCTTTAAGACCAAGAGTAGGTTTGTTTAACAGATACATGGAAAGTGTCGGAAGCCTCTAACTTTTCTGTGTGTTTCTGTACTCCTATAATTTAAAAAACAGCTTTAAAAATGTACAGTATATAGAAATGTGTATGTACGTGTGCATACATTTCTATAAATCCTTTCCAGACCTAAGTATCTTGTGCCAAATTCTAGCAATAAGGAGCGTTTCTGCTTCTTTTCCTGTGGTGTGGAAAGACTGGAAGCACCTGAATTTAAAAGGTATAAGACACAAACAGGCAGTGGTAATGGAGCTGGAGGGAATGTAGCAAAATCTTTTTTCTGGTTTAAGAACTGAGATCTAGTTGCCAAACTGGGGTCATCCCATGCGCTTCAGTCTCTGTCACAGCTACAGCTCCTGCTCGAAAGAATACTGGGATGAATAACTGAAACTATATTGCTCATAGCAAATCCTGTTATAGAAATGTAAAACCAAGCAGTTCTTGGATTTAAAAGGTACTCACAGAATTTGAGATTCGTAATGGAACAGACCGCTGTGTGTTATCTTAAATGCTTTCAAACCCTCCCAGGAATAACAAGGCAGACACTTAGGAGGAAACGCATCAAAATAGCTGTCTTGAGGTCCGTTCATGTTAACATGCAACAAAACAAACCCCAGGGCTGCAAATAGTTGGACTTTAACCTGTTCCATGGAGAATGAGACGCATTCAGGATCCAAGGAAATAACTGTGATTCCAAACCCTCCCAGAATACAATGGGGCTATCAGCTTTTCATTGAGCCCTGACAGGACAACGAACAATTCACTCTTAATTTCTTGTAATTTTACCTCCTCATCTACTAAATAAAAATAGTATTAAGATGACAGTAAATATGCACCGTTTGAGCCCGGCTAACTGTTGTAGTTTTCCATCAAGAAAGTTACAGAACAGATTTTGAAAGTGCACGAGGGTGCCTGCTGTTCATTATCTTGCACAAGTGGTGTGGGTACCCCCAGGCATCACCCAGTTTGACAGAAATGTTCCTAGTTAGTGCCAATTCCCCTCTCGTATTTGGTTGTGGCGCCTGGCACCATCTTCAAAAGCCTCTTATATTAGATCTAACGCTATACGCATCTCTCGCGGAATCTGAACTGTCTATGGGCGTTGCCAGCACAGACATACAGAACGGGCCAGGGGTGCGAGCGAGTGGAGATTTTAAGGGCTGAGGAGTTTCTGTAAAAGGCATCAATGGTGTAAGAATAACACTGTCCGTGCTCCTCGCACAACCCTCTCTTTCAGGCACTTCTTCCCTGTTCCTTCGTGGTGTCCCCGCCTATCTCCCAAAGGAGCTGTTGAACAATCCGTACCTAACATTTCCATTCAGTTGCCGTATCCAGGGCTCCTGCCGGGAGCTCAGAGATACAATTGGTAAAATTCCAGTTGAATAGAGGAGTCTTAAATTAACTAATGTTTCGTTCCTATTTTGTGATAAACCGAACTCCAAAGTGGTGCCAAGTCTCTTTTTTGACTCCGGAACATCTCTAGGCCCCTCGTGCCGTTCCCGCAGTCCCCACATCCAGGCCATCGCCCTGCTGTCCTTCGGCTGGTGTCACCAGCGCCCAGCTCTTACAGCCTCCGCCATTACCCCCCGACACAAACGTCCCTTTGGCCACAAGATGGTGATGTCCACGGCGAGCATCGCCAGGAACTGGGGTTGAAACGTTATCTTTAGATTCTGGTGACCAAAATACCTTCTGCAGAATAAAACATAATACCATCTCTAAAAACAGTGACAGGAGCGTAAAGCAGGATGTGCTGTTATCTTTCTGACAAACAGGATGTGAGGAAGAAAACTTGGGAGCAGTTTCACACTCCAGATCCCCCCACATCAGGATTTGGGGCACAGCACATGATTAGCAGTTAGTAGGTCAGTAAGTATATGGCACACAAAGAAGGTGGGAAAGAGGAATTTCCTTGGGGGAAACGTTTGTCCTTAGTAGCTTGTGTTTGACATGTTAAATTACCCAAAAAGAAAGCAAACTAATCCTGATTCGGAAAGAATGATGAAACAAGAGACACGTTTGGTGCATGCATCAGCTCTCCACGTTCAGTGGCTCAGGAACATACACCCCTTTCCTTCTGTAATAAGAGTCAAGGGGGTGTTTTAACCTTCTGCTGCCTGGAGAGGGAACTTGTGATTAACAAGACCAGGCAGGGGTGCAGCCTTATTTGTTGTTTGGCAGGAGCAATGTAACGGACTTTGTGGTACCCGCATCCTTGAAGGGGACAGAAGTGAGGCAGAGCCCTCTGAGCGGCACTTGGGACAGGGTCCTTCTCCCTTGACGGAAGGAACAGGCACTTGGAGAAGGCAGAATTCCTCGCCACAACTGGGACTGAAAGGGGTGACGCTGTGGCACTTGGAGCAGGCCAGGTACCCTCGCTGCCCCCGAGGTGCCTGCAGCACTGCGAGGAGGGCACCTCGCCAAGCCTTCGGAGCAGCAGGCGCTGCCTCAACCTTGAGATTCAGGAGGTGTTTCTAGGAAGAGGGAGATAAAGCCCGTCTTAAGGAGCGACTGTCTTCCAGGCTGAGCATCACAAGGCCACGAGAGAGGAGCGCGGGGATTAGAAACCCGCTTTCCTCCCGCCTTCCTCGGCCGCCTCGGACAAAAGGGCTGCGTGTCCCGCTGCCTCCGGGGCTGCTGGAGGGACGGGCCCACCCCGCGGCCGCGGTGCCTCTAGGGGGAGAGAGCGGCCCGGGCCGGGGCTGCGGCGGGGCGGGAGAACAAAGGGTCCGGAGCGGGGCCGCGCCGAGCCCCGGGCTGTGCGGGGGGAGCCAGCCGCGGAGGGTTTTTCCCCTCAATTAAGCCAACTGAATGGCGCTGAATAGCCGGTGCGAGTGCCCGGTAATTCCCTGAGCGCCGCGATTAACCCGGGAAGCCCCGGCCGAGCCGGGCTCCTCGCTGCCCGCCGGGCCGGGGGAAGCGGCTGGCAGCGGGGCCGGGGCGGGCTCCCCCCGCCGTGCTCCCCCCGAGGGATCCCCCGGCCCTGCACCACGGCAACCGCCCCGAGAAGGGAGGGAGCGCTCCCGGGACCCCCACTCGCCCTTCTGGGGAACGGAGCAGTGCCGGCTCCCTGCCCCGGCCCCGACCCCTCCGCCTGCCCCGGCCCCGACCCCAGCCCCTGCCCTCCGGAGAGGGGCCAGATGCCCCGCGCCCGGGGGAGCCCCAAAGGTGACCACGTCGGAGGGGGGAGAGAAGGAGGGAGGGAAAAGGAGGGAGCTCTGATTTTTCGTAGGAAACCGCTGCAAGACATCCGTTTTTCAGCTGCGACTCCCGTTTGCTCGCCCTGCAACTGTAGTCACAGGAAAGCTTGTCCTGAGCTTTTAGTCCCAGGGGAAACGAGGAGACAGAGTAATTCGCTCTTCGAAACTTTCCAGGCCTTTCCCGTGTTTGTCGGAAAGAAGAACTTCGGCAAAGCCCGGTCGGAGGGTCCCAGTTCCCAACGGTCCCGGGCCCGCCGGTACCGGGCCAGCGCCCCGGCAGCCTCCCGGCCCCCACCCGCCGGGGGTCTGCGTGTACCCGCGCTATTGAGTCACCTACTGAAACACGGGCTGTCTTCCTGCTCGTAAAGGAAGGAAACACTCCATAATATCTTCGCTGTTTGCACAGATTATGGGTATTTTACCAGCTCGTGGTGTCCCAAGTCTGGGCGGTACATCTGCCACTTTCGAGGATATTTTAGTGTCTTCATATTAAAGGCAGACTAGATAGAAATGAATAAAATATAGCCGGCTGTGGGAGGTTTGGGGGTCTAATTCACAAAGGGAGTATTCAGAATTCTTTACAGGTGCTTCTGTGTTCAGCAAGCTTTCAGCCATTGATTTACTGACCTAAAAAACCCATCAAACTCCATTCCAACAAGTGAAAGAAGAAATTATGATCACAGGAACACACTTAAAAAAAAAAGAAAGAAAGCAGAAAGAAAGAAAAGGAAATCTTTTTGAAGTTTCAGCATCCTTCTAAGCTATTTTCCACTTGTCAGGCTCTATCCACATCTAAAAACCCATCATGCCCATGCAAACGGGGTCTCATCTAAGTAAAAAAAAAAAGAAAAAGTCAGTCCAATTCGTGCTGCAGATGAATATTTGCTGCAGTTTACAAAATAATTCCGGTCTCAGCTCTGCCTAGGTTTACAGGTCTCCCTTTTCCCACCCCTTCTGGGTGTAGATTTATTTACACAAGGTATTCTACACAAAGTACCAGCAACAGATCCCCTCAGAGGACAACACTGTGCGTTTCTGGGAAGGAAATGAGAACTTCCATTAAACATAAGAAGAGAAACTATCACACTTTTAAATGGTTTCCCTTTAAAAGGCATAAAACAGAAGGCTTTGCAATAATTTGCAAGTTTGGGAAATTTTACATCAACGGGCAACCTGGTCTGATTTCCAAGATCAATGACACTTATTATCGCATAAATTAATCGATTATTGCTTTAGTAAATAGTTAAGTAGATAAATAGTTTAAGCGAAGAGGTTCATCAAGGAAGATCTCTTAGGCTTCAGTTGCAGGCTCTAAACAAAAAACGAAAGACCAAAAAATCGGAGGGCAATTATTTTGAAAACGAATTTTTAAAAATACAGTTAAAGGCTGTTGATTTAGGAAGTCAGGGAGCAGCAAGACTTTCTCAGGCTGTGCTCCCGTCCAGGACAGATGCCGCTGGTTCGGTTTACAGGTCCTTTGAATCTGAACATCTGCCCTGCACAGGGAGACAGTGGATGGAAGGACAATTAAAATCTAATCCCTCCGAAAAGGAGTCGTTTTTAAACGGGCAAGATGCATGTTTTATGTATGTTTTAAAGCTCAGCTGTTACTCGGGAGAACACTACACACACCTTTCATCAACCTTAACCACTGGGACTACTACTGACTTTTGCACTATTTCCAAATTATTCAGCAATTAGTTAAACCAATAATAGCTGGCAATTTTGTTCCCGAGGTGCGTCTGGCAGTTAGAGGTGCGCCTTTTCTCCCTTCCATTTTCAGCGCAAACCACTCAATTTCGTCGCTATTGTCACTCCGTCTTTAGGCGCAAAACACCCGCAGCCGCATCCTCCCGGCGTGGTCGCCTCCCCCGCACCCGAAGTCCTCGGTGCTGGGGGAACAGCCCGAGACCCCCCCCACCCCGGCACTTCCCTCGGTCTCCCTCGCACCTCCCTCCCTCCCTCCCCGTCCCCTCCCGCTCCGCGGGCACGGCAGGAGCACGGCGCAGCGCGGGGCCGAGGCCGGGGCGCGCAGAGGTGCGGCTCGAACAAACCGCAGCAAACTTGGCCTTTACCTAACGCCCTCTCCGGGAAAAAGAAATGTTGAAGGCAAATCTACGCCCTATGGGACATGTCTGAACTTCGTAGATTAAAAAAACCCGTGCTGGAAACAGCGAGGGAGTGCAGGGAACACTGGAGCAGCACAAGAGAAGAAGCAAACGAGCTGCGTCTCCTGGGTCTGACGGGACGGCTGAGCGCACAGCTCAGGGAAACGCGGGTCTGAGCTAAACCCCACCCCCGCCTTGAATTCTTCTCATAAAATCAGGATCTAAGAAGTTTCTTTTGTCCACTTTCTCCTGTTGCGTACAAGGAGCAGTGCTGGAAGCCCCAGTGGTCGCAGCCGTCCTGGTGGGCAGTTACAGGGACTAAGAGCAGCGAGGGGAAGGGGGAAAGCAGGGGTGGGGGCGGAGGGGGTGGAAAAGGGCAGGAGACTGCTCCAATTCCCTTGCCTGAAAAATTACAGTGCTGTGGTGGGGGCAGGTTAAACGGGGAAACACATCAGAAAGTTCTCAGCTCGATGCAGAGAGCCCGGGAGACAGAGCTTCTGCAGGGGCTGCTGCCAGCTCTGCTCCCTTTCTTCTCGCTGCTGATGTCCGTTAAGAGGCAGCGGCTGCGGCTCGGGGCAGCGAGGGTTTAGGAGGGGGATGCTGCTGCTTTCCCGACTCTCCTCCGAATCACGCTGGCGAACAAGACTCCAGCCGAACCTGTCGCTGTACGAGCGGCCCCGAGCCGCCTGCAGCCACCTGCTGCCCGCAGCCCCTGCCAGGCGCCGCGGGCACCCCCAGCCCCGCACCCCCGCTCCGCCTCCCACCGCGGGGCCTTGGGAGAGAGCCACTGTCTTACTTCCTCCCTCTCCTTCCAGAACTCCGAGCTGCAAGAGCTCAGGACAAGGGCAGAATAATTCACCCATCAGCAGCCTTCGAGTGTAGCTACTAAAGAAAATTCACAGCTCTCTGAAGTGCTAACTTCCAATCTCTGGTTTCCAGATTTTATTTCAGGCTACAGTCCCCCTTCTCCCCCTCCTTAACCAGATGACCTTGCTTCAAAACATTTTATTTCCAGCTGAAGTGAAAAATGCTAACATATTAGCTTCTGTAATTGCAGTTTGACAGCACTTGATCTCAATAATTATGCTGCAGCTAAACTATTATTAACGGTTTAAGCTAAAATAAACGGAAATCCCCCTTTGGAAAGGAACAGAAACAAACCGTTTGAGTCGTTCTGGCGGAAGATGGGGGTCTCTTACCTGCATTGTAGGCTGCCAGATCTGCCCCAGGCCCCGGGCTCTTCCTTTTCCTGGGTCTCCCCTTCTGGACAGTCCCCACGCCGTTGTAATAAGGCAGTCCCAAAGTATTGGCAGAGCCCGCTCCCAATGCCGGGCCCTTCCCAGCGGCTACATCCGAGTGATTGAAATGCACCTGGTACTCCCCCTGGATGAGAGTCTCGAAATGGAGGCGGCAGTACACCAGATTGTCCTTCATGCCAAAGTGGTCGCCGGTGGTCAGCATCTTGTTGCAAGTGGTGCAAGTGAAGCAGTTTAAATGATATACCAAATCCCTGGCCCTCATGACCATCTCGGAGGCAGAAATCCCCAGGTGACATCTCGCGCATCTCTGCACCGAAAACCTCCTGCAAAACAGAACGGCCAGAGGAGACGGTGAGAGGCGCATCCCCCCCCCCCCCTCCCCCCTTTCATCGGGTGGCAGAGGGAGAGGGGCTGCGGGTCCCGGGAGCCGCCTCGGCCGGGGCAGCGGCACAAAGCCGGGGCGCCTGCGGAGCAGCTTCGCTCCGCGGGCGGGCACCACGGTCCGGGAACCCGGGGGGCTCCGTCCCTCTTCCCACCTCGCAGCGCAGCTCCCGCCCCGCCAGCTCCCACCAGGAAAAGGCACCGAGCCCCGTCCCGCAAACTCCCCCGCGCCCGGCCGGGCCCGCGCAGGCACCGCCGCGGGTCCCGGCCCAGCCCCGCTGCCGGCTGGGCTGACAGCCCGCCCGGAGCTCGCCCCATCCCCTCACCCTCGCAAAGGGTCCGGGCCGGGGAAGGCGAGCCTTTCCCAAGGGTGCGGGTGCCGCTCCGTGCCCTGCCCTTCGTGGTCAGGGCAGGAAACACGCTTAGCTCCCCTCGGCCCGTTCGTTTCCCTTCGCGGCCCAAGAAGCCTGGGGACGGGACCTGCTCCAAGTCCCCAGTCCCCGCGAGCAGGCTGGGGGTGAGCTGTGCTCCGGCCGTGCCCCCCTTCCCGAAAACACGGGGCCCATCCCCACCGCGACTGTCCCTCTCCAGTGGGAGGTTTTAGGAGCCCACAACCTGCCCCACGGGGCCCGTGTGCCCAGGGATGCCCTCCGCAGCCTCCTCAGGGCTGGGTTTGCTCAGCGTGGGGGGCTGCGAGCAGGTCCCCCCTCCCAGGCTGAGGGCAGGCTGTACCTGTAGTAGTCCTCCTTGCAGTAAATGCTGCCGTCCTTGCTGAAGCAGGTGAGCTCGGACTCCAGGTTGAGTTTACATTCACAGCACTTCAGGCAGCGCATGTGCCACTGCTTATCCACAGCCAGGAGGTAATAACGGTCGGAGATTTTCCCCCCGCAGCCGGCGCACAGGGCAGCCCGGTCACTGCTGATGGAAGGCATGGTCTGCTGGGGGAAAACAATTACAGACCGTTAGCGAGAGGGAGAAACTCTTGTGCTCTGCTGGGCTCCCTCCCTCCCCCTGCCCGGCCGGGGCCGGGCTTCTCCTCTCCCTTGTAGGGGCTTGGCAGACGCGGAGCAGAGGGGGCTCCGAGCCCGGCCGCCCCGACCTGCCTCCTGCGCCGGGGAACGCGGGTCCCCAGGGTCCCGCGGCATCCCTCCCCCTCCCGGGGGGAAGTTGGGACAAGAAGAAAAACACCCCGGGTTTCAGGGAAGGCGTCCGGCTGAGACCCAAGGGTTTTTTTCTTTTCTTTTGTGGATTTTCCAGTCCCAGAATAAGAAAAGATGCTGCTCAATAAACAGGCGCAATAATCACAGAGTAGAGCAAATCGCAGATAGTTAATTTTAAAATTTATTATTATGGATATACCGAGAGTGTCTGCATGGTTAATGCTCTGTGAGTGCGTGTATGTGGAGCGTGTCTGTGTGCGTATTTTCCTAGCTATAAAATTCCGAGTGAATTACGATCAAACCCCCTAGCAGCCCCAGTGCTACAGACACAGCTCTCTGCAAGCTGGTTCCCAACAACACGCATCCAAATCTGCTGTGACCCAAAGCACTACAGGCATCAGTAAATAAAACTGCGGAGGAGGCGAGCATTCCTAAACCCGAGGTGCAGAATGTTTTATCAGGAGAACGAAAGAGTGGGAAACGTGTCGGAAAGAAAGCAGGGAAAAAACAACAGAGCACTTTAGATTATGCTGGGATAAACTTGGAAGCAATAAAACTAAATGTAACCCCTATATAATTTAATAGTTTAGTGTCAAATCGCAATCCAATCGGAACCCTGCAAAATACAAATACATACATATTCTGTCAACTTCTACCGCAAAAGAAAGAGAAAAATATCGGAAACCGTTTAAGCACTCTTCTTTATTTTAGGCGGCACCTCCGAAGAGTGGTCGGGAGAGGAGGCTCAGTGGAGCAGCGTCTATGGCAGACCTTGCAGGCGCTGCTGTCCACCTCGTCCAAACTTCTCCTCCCCGCTCAGCACAAAGCACACTGCAGGTTTGCTCCTGGGCAACACAACCCGAAACATTTTTTTTTTTTTTTTTAACAGATGTGACAAACACGCAGTTTGTTTTGATTCGGGGGTGGGGGAGAAGTTGTTTGTTTACTTTTAACTCCTCTAGAGCCTTAAGTCCTTGCGAAAAGCAAAAAGAAAAGAGCTGCCAGGGAGGAATCGAAAGAAACGAAGCTGATTTTTCGGCATATGCCAGAGCGACTACTTTCATCCCATACTCGCAGAGAACACAAAATCCCGTCGCTATGAGCTCTACTGTTTGCACTACACCATTCCCACTATCAGAACTACATATAAATAAAATTTTGGCACTACATCGGTATGTTAGCCACACAGGGCCACTGATAGCTTCTTTCTTTAAGGCATTAACTGAACTCAGCTTAGGGATCGTTTTATAGCCAAAGTACTTTCTTGTAAAGCCACTTTAAACGAAATACAATTTTTCTGCTTTGCTTTTCTGATAACAAAAATATTCTGAGATCTAGAAATGGTATTTAAGGATCCGGTGTTCTATCCCACTATTTTTTATATACACATGTGTATACCTAGACATTATATATAGATATGTAAAGGTATCATGCCACAATATTAATTCCAGGAAAGATAACTTGATACTGTTTAATTGTACGGAGAAATATTAACTTTTCCAAAGAAAACCAAACCATTTTAGATTAGAAATGCACCCTTATAGTATAAAGGCTGTTTTCCAGCCAGTATTTCAGGATTAAATACTCCCACTGTCACCTTTAAGTAAATTCCTAATTGGCGTTAAGAGAAACAACACATACTGATGAAGTTTTAAAAACCGAGAACAGGTATCTTCCTTGCATGTGCCACTATCAGCTTACAAGACAGCATTTAACCACAGTCTGGGGTCATTTCACTTCAGAATTATCATTTCTTAACAAAAAAGTAGCATACAGAAAATGTTGAATCAGTTAACACGCTTCAGAAATCTCTTCCACTTTGCCAGTGTAACGCCCGGTTAGAAGGATGCATCTTTTTATTATCTAAACGTATTAATATACAATCAGTACGCATCAGCAGGCAGAAGACAAAAACTCATAAAGTTCTAAAAAATTTGCATCCATCCATCTCCCTGAAACATACCTTCCACGTCCATTTGCCATGTTTGCAAACCCAGTGTTTATAACTTACAACTATTTTTAAAAGTCGTCATTTAAAGGCACCCGAGTTTGGTTTATTTCTTATACATGCTATAAAGGCCACTTCCGAGTAGACATCCTACCTGCAAAATAATACAAATTTGGATTCTTTGGTGTTTGTGTTGCCATTCTGCAGACAAAAAATTCGCCGTGCCAAAACATTATCTGTATAAAAGCATACTTTGCCTCTTCCTAAAAACTTTGGAAGGCCGGACAGGCTGGGGGAAGGGAAGGAGTTCTTGGATGCTACCAAAAGGCTGGTCTATCTGTTTTCTCGCAAGAGCAGTACCGTTCATTTCACACAAGCGTTACTATTACTATGCATATTATTAATAATTAACAGTTTCGTGCCTTTCCCCATGGTTTCATTTAATCTTTTGGGGTGCCTTATGCTTATTTTTATTTAGCGTTTTGCATCAGCTGCCCCCCCGATCTGTTATTTTAAGGGAAAAGCTGTATCTTTGAGGGGTTTATTATCTTTAAGGGGTTGAATGACTCCCATTCCTTCGCCTCCTACCGTTTCGGTCTCTCCCCTGTCTATAGCCGAGCTGATGGCCGGTGCTTCGCTTTTGGTTCTCCGATCCATCTCGTCGATGACCCCGTGCATCTCCGAGCCGGACAGACTGTGGAAAAGCATCGCTGAGGAAGCAGAGGAGGAGGCCCCGAGTTGCTGCTGCTGCTGACAGTTGTCGGGGTCCCTGCAGGAGCCCAGAACTTGCATTAACCGGAGCCCTCCCCCATGCATCTAGCACGGCCGCCCCGTCGCTCCTTGGTCTCCGGGCTTTTCACCCCGGCAAAGATCTCCGGAGCGCAGCGCAGGCACTGATCCGAGGTTTCAAGGGGTGGGGTGCAGAAAAGGCGGGCGAAGGGGATGAGGGAGAGGGGATAACTGGTGGTGTAAGCTTCGGGGCTTGGATCTAGTCTGTTGCGCGGCCCCGGCGCATCCCCCTAGGAGGCTTCTTCAGTGCAGGGCTCATTGCCCCAGGTGCGGTCCCAGGCTTTATGTTCTGGCCCAGCTAGCAGAAGGCTGGGCAGGTTTACGGTTGGGAGGGATTAATAAATAATAGAAATATAAAAAAATTAAACCATCTTCGATGAGAAATAAATTAAAAGAAGAAAAAACCAAACCCGACAAGCCTCCTACATCGTACTGTGCGAAATTTAGAGGAGGAAAGCAAGGGAGAGGGAGGCTGCAGCAGGCGGAGAGCAGGCTGGTGCTGCAGGGAGGATGGGGCGGATGCCCACCGTACGCACTCACAGTCCAGAGGGCTGGCAGCGGCGGCAGCTCAGGGGCAAAGTTTGCTCCTTCCCCCGCTCCTCCCCCAGCCCGCTGGAGCTCATTGGGAAAAGAAAAAGCCAAGGGGAAGGAGGAAGAGTTGGATGGGCACCAGATGGGACGGGCACTCGGCGGCCCCCCTCTCTCCTTCAAGCGGCGCGGGGCCCGGGGCGGCTGCTGGCGGGGGGGGGGGGGAGGGGGGGCGGGGGGAGCGCAGCGGCGGAGCCGGAGCCGCCGCCCGGCGCGGTGCCTGCGAGCGGCGCGTCTGCAGCCCGGCCGCCGCGCGAGGCTCCGCGCCTTTTCTACAGCCCCTCTGACATCATGTCCTGCCCCGCCGCCATTGGCTGCCGCCGCGCCCGGGCCCGCCGGCATGTGCTCGGGGCTGGGAGGCGCGGAGGGGCGCGGGGCCGCCGTGCCCGCTCGCCCCCGCGGCCGCGCAGCCCGAACGGCCCCCGCGCCCCGGCCCCGGGCGTGCGGGGAGCCGGAGCGCTGCCACGTCCTGTTCCCCGCTGCAGCTCGGGCGCTCCGTGGCCTCGGGAGCGCCCGGGGCGGCCGCTGAAGGCCGGAGCGGGAGCGGAGCCGCCCGGAGCTTTGCGTTTGCGCCTGGTGACAGCCCGCGACGTGCCCGGCCGTGGAGCCACAAAGCGGCCGTCGGGGAAAATGCCGCCGGCGCGGGGGAAGAAGGGGGTCAGAAGTTTGTTTGCACCCCGGTATCGTGATACCCCGAGGGTTTGTTACAAATCGAACGCACCCAACAGCGCTCGTTATGAAAAATGTTCAGCCCTAGCATGTAATCAAGGGTGTCATCCAAGTTCGTGAAGCCTCCGCCGAGCGAGGCCTCTCCCTTCTCCCCTTTCCAAGCGGACCGTAAGAAAAGCAGGCCAGGCAGGACTCTGAACTTGAGGAGAGGCTTCAGGAAGTCTTCAGGAAAGACAAAGAGTGCACAAGGGAAGCTGTTTGTGATGTCTAAATATTTAGCCAGAAGGTGGGTAGTAAGGAAGGCCTAATTAGTATTAAAGATGTCAAATATCACACTTCTAATTATATTAGAAAAGGTAGCACAACGGAAAGTAAATCTGAATGCACATCTGAGATCATGAGACTCGCTGCTTAATCCGCAATTATTACATCACTTAGCGTGTTACTGTTAGGTGCTGTTTTCTGACACAGCGGTTTGCCTCTTACAGGTGTACTACAGCGAACACTGTCCTTGCTGAAATTGGAATTACTCCCTTTATCGTCAGACTCTGCCGGTTTTATGTGTTGCCTCCTTACAATAATCCAGGCTTTTCATGATCTTTCTGTTGGGATTGCTCTGAGTACTTAAATACATTTGCATGTCACAGAGGAGAACAAAGTGTCTCCTGTAGAAATGCATATGAAATAGCCACCAGAGCCTCAAGAAACCATACAGAAGGCAGCTAATTTGGCATCTGTGGGAGCTATCCAAAGACTGTCCTAAAGTCAGACCCTGGAAACAATGGAAGTTCATATTCTATTTCAGATTAGCATTCTGCAATAGAATTAGTGGATAGTATTTATCATGATAAAATAATCCTTCCCTTCCTCCATTAATTTGCAAGGCATTTCAGATAGCGTCCACGGTGGGAGATTCGCCTGCAGTAGCAGAGATGTGGCACGCTGCTCGCTGGACACCAGGTACACCATTGTGGAACACATTTGTGTTACCTTCGCTTAACCACTTTGCTGTCTTGTGTCCTTACCTCTACTGTATCCTGTACTATCCTTAGATGTGTTAACACCAGTTTAGTTCCCCATCACACAGCTGATTACGTACGTTGTGTAGGTAAGAAAGGTCACGGATTCGCACGCTCCGTCTGACATTGCTAATTATCAAAAAGATTTTATATATTTAACGGAATTAAAATACAGTATTTTATGCAGCAGCGTTGCCTAAGTGGTTGGAACCAATAATACCAATAGCACGTTAAAAAGGTATGGCATGACCTCCAGTTCACAGGCTATCTCTGATTGTCTTCCTAATGGATATACAAACACAAGAAGACATCCAACCCTTGGTACCAAAACACAAGGAGAGTAACAGAATGTAAACACAAAGCTGCTAATGTACACACTGACACATGAATGACATTTACATTGTTCAGAATAAAATCCAGGATATTCTTGAATAATGAGCAACAGAAAAATTGCTATAGCAAAACGATCTTCAGAATCAAACGCAGACTCATTTGGAATGAGAGGTTTTTTCACTAAAAAAATGGTGCCGCTAATAATAAAGTCTTTTAACCTGTATTTTGTTATAGGTGACAGGTGAACAAATCACAGGTCTTGAGTTTCTCTACCCTGCCTCTCTTGGTAACGTCATCTCCAGTACCATCTGCTACCTACCAGACAAACAGACCAACCACATAATGAGGTACCAGCTTCCACCCAGCTACCGTGACTAAATCAGAACAAAAGATTCAACGCCTCCTTCAACAAAGGAACACAAGTCTAAGCTGTCTTTGCTAATTGCTGGGTTTCAGGTTGTCTGTTACAGATTTTAAGTGAGCTACAAACTTCCGTCAAATACTTATAGCTGTTGGACAAAGGTACTAAGAATAAAAGATAAATGGAAGCAAAAGGTAAGAGAGAAGAGAAGAAAGCTTAGAAAATAAGTAACTACTTATGGTAATTTAAAGGTTGTGGAATAATATAAACAAGAAAGACCAGGGGGCAGAGTGATTGATATCTCATATGTTTTCGATGCCCCTACGGTTATTAGACTGCAATATATGGGAACATACAATAAACTATGAATTAAAATGTAATTGTAGCTTCAGGCATCTTCTTCATTGTCTGCTGTGGTGTTATGTCTTCATGCACCGTGATTGACAAGGTGTAATTAATCATCTTACTCAGTTGTAAATATGGGCACCCTTCACAGTAGGCATCAGGAAGTGTGTACCAGCAAAGGAAGCAATAGTTGACGCTGATATACCATTAAATCAAAATCAGAACGCTTATATGCTCAGAAATGTGTGTTTGGTGTGATGCTGTTATCGTTTATTTCTAAAATACTGTACCAACAGATTTACTTGATTTGCAAGTTAACTACAACATTAACTGGTTTTATTTATTTTGTCTCTTCTTCATTTTTATAGGCAATGATGTTGTTCTCCTAAAATGTGAGACAGTTTGCTTCTTGTCAGCAAGTGGAGCTCAGCTCAGCTCTTCATCTCCCTGAGTTGCCAGAGACAGACTAGCAGGCTTCAGATTCGGTTGCTCTATGGACTGACTTGAAACGAGTCAGGGAAATTATTACTCCATTCATATATCACTTTGCACTTCTTATACACCAAGTTAGACACTTCAGGTCATTTTAAAGTGAAAGAGAATAATGAAATAATCTTATTAAGAAACACTATTCAGTTTAAAAATAGGACATTTCTTGTCACAAACGCTGTCCCCTAACTGTAAATGGACGTGTTTTTAAAGATTTCTTTCAGTATTCCAGGGCAAGAACCATTTTATATCTGTTTCTTTTTCTAAATGATGGCTATCCTTATCCAGTTAGTGCAGAAATGGTGTATGAGTCACAGGAAATTTAAGTGGTTTGTCTCAGGAAAATTTGGTGGTATGCATTTTTTTGACGCACATAGAGCTGCTGAATGAATAATTGGCAACCTATTTAATGTCCTTTGCTTTAAAGCTGTCTAGTACATTTGCTGTTTAAAAAAATGTCTTTCAAAGCTGTTAAATATGTAACAAAAAGAGGTTGCTATCACCATTCTGACATGAACAAAGCCATACAGTGAGCTGCCTGAGGTACTTCCAGCATGGTATTAATTACAAACACAATAATAAATGAAAATTTGTAAAGTTCTCCAATTCCATTCCTTTGCAATACCAGCTGATGAAGGTTCTATAAACGCACGCAGTAAAAATATCAGTCTGGGAATTAGCTGTTAAATATTACCTAAGCCAAGCATTTTGGGGGAGCGTGGAATCTGTTGGATCTGTGATTTCACCATTTACCCCTGATTGAATAAGATCTCTGGCTGTCTGAGAACAAACCGAGCTGAAAACAGTAGCGCACTTTCAAGAAGATGATCGACTGAGAATGTGTTTTATTTTGATTTGAAAAACTGTCAATCACAGATAAAAAAGACCAAATAATATTATTATATAATATTAGCTAATTGTGTTTGTCTGGTAAACCAGGAACATGCAGGAAAGATAAAGAAGACGCTTTACAAGGAAAATATCCAGAATGTTTTGCCCAGATGTTGTGCTGAAACTGTTTGTCACTGGTACAAGCAATAGATTTCAGGTAAAAATACCATCATGCATCTATAGATGTGAGAGAGGAATAAGATGCCCATTATCTCACATATTTCAGTTTATATAGCCACAGCTATTTAAACAATTCCAAAACTGCCTCTACGGGTGTCAAAGAGGGAGGGAAATCTTCAACCACATGATCTTCTCTCCAGAGTCCTGTTAAATCCACTGAACTTAAAACAGAACAAGAAGTGTGAAATATGGGTTTGAACATGTTATGTCAGAAATGTAAAGGTTGGAAGCCTTTTTAGTAACCGATATTAATATTGTATTAAATGTTATGAAAAGGTAGGTGTTGGAGAGAAGGGCTGGGCTCATGTGCAATTTTGTCAAGGTTTTTATCTGTGATTATGATTCCAGATGTATCTATTCCCTGAGGAGAAAAATGAAGTAAAGTTGGCATGTGACATGTGTTTTAAGGTGTTTGGCACAGTTTCCCAAAGTGATGACAAAATGTTCATTTTTATTACACTGAATTGGTAAAGAAAATACGATTCTGAAGGTCAGTAGCTGTATATTTAAGAGTGCTTCAGAGTTTTATTTTGGGGAATATAGAATTTTGGTGGTGTGTTGAGATCTGATTGCCTGACTTGAGCATCTACCATAGTAAATAATTCAAAGAGAATAATTTTTACAACATATGAAGTGGTCATTACGAGAAATTCAGTAAATTTCTTGCAGAGAATATGGCAAAGATTGCAAAAATGTCTCTTTTTGCATCTAGCAGTGTAGCTGCTTCTTGTTAATTTTTAAATCTCTTTACTACAGACTAATGTTTTTGCTCTACAGTTAGAGCTCTGGTAAGTGTAATAAGATTCTGTGTAGGAACACTTTTTTTAGTGTAAATGGACATATTCTTTTTTTTTTTTTTTTAACCAACAGGGGTAGGTACTTCTTTGGTGAAAACTATTTTGTCTAAATGCACATTAGGAGTTTAGGTAAGAACGTTCCCTATGGCTACCCAGCTCCCCTTCTCCCTTCCCTCCAAACCCCTTCTGTGTGTAATAGTATCAGCAATTCCATGCTGACAGCAGGGCACCCAGGGCTACATTACCAGGCAAACACTCACTCATAAACATTTTACAAGTTCAGTATCAGCCAATCCTGAAGGTCTGGGAGGCTGCCCTGATTGGGCATACCATGGATTTGGTAAACACGGCTACATAACAAAAATCAAATTTGTAGAGAAAGAGTCCAATAGTCTTGCCTCCTCTGAATAATCAGAGGAAGAATATGATTAATTCCATATTTTATAAGTAAACTTCCACAGCTCTGCATCCATCTGCAAATATTCAGTGATGTGCTCAATGCATTCCTTTCTGTTCTACAACCACATTTCTTTGTGAATTTAACCACATTACAAAGCACTTCAGATTTCTAACACAAATATTAGACGCATTTAAAGTAAGGAAGCTTCCTTTATTGGAGGTGATTTTATAGGTATATTTAAGAGGTTAGCAGTAGGGGGGAATCGTCTGTGGAAAATCTGTCTACAGCTGAAATTTTTAGATGCAGAAGTGTTGCTGAAATGCCTAATACATTCACATTCTTTTGTTAAGTAGCTTACAGGACTATCCTCTTAGCTACCAGATACTTTTTTTTTTGGTAAGCCAAATAACATTTCTTCTCTTTTTCTTCTTTTTTTTTTTTTTTTTTTTTTTTCCAGGAGTATATACTTGTGTTGATTTTTTGTGTGCAATTAGAAAAAGATTTTCATTCCCAAGTGCTTTACTTTTTTTTTTATTTACAATTTTGGTGCTCTTTTCAGTAACCTTCTGCAACTTTATTTTATCTTCAGTGCATGCCTGAGAAGCATACAGCCCCTAATTTCCTGCTAAATTATTGATAATGATCTACAAGTTTTCACAGATTAATTTTCCATGGGGTATATTTTCTCCAATAGAACATAGCTCCAATTAAAGGCAAGAATGCTAAGGGTTAAGGTATTTTATAATACAATTTAGAAACTCATTTTTTAATCCTTGTGTTTATATTTGAAATTTAGAATCCTATTAATACTTCAGTTTAAGAAAAATAACATGGAGACTTTGAAAATTAGAAGCCTGGTATTTTCCAGACATTGAACTGTCCCTGCCTAATGAAAGCAGAAGACCTGCTCACTAGATTTATTTTAAAGCAGTGCTTTTAGATATTCATAAATTAGAATGGCAGTTTTCAGTGAGATGCTTATTACTATTTTAGTGGATATTTGCAAGATACCTGACCATTTAATATTTATCCTTTATTTCTCTGAGCTGATCTAATTGCACCTCTCTATTTTGCATTTATTTCTCTTTGCAAACACTACATTATTCACTCTCTCCTGTGCTTATTAAACAGTGCCACCTGCACCAAATGAAACAAAGCTTCTCCATCAATCTATCCCAGCTAAAGAACCCTGACTATATATTATAATTAATTGAGGCTCAATTGAACACTTGAGTCTGAACTAGATACAGTAACCTGAAAAAACATTAAAAAAATTAGGATGTACTTTAAAGAAATCTTTTAAATGAAAATGTTCACTCAAAACTGAGAACCTAACCTTGTACCAAGCACTCTTCATCATCTCTGCACAGTACCTCAAGTAGCAATTAGCAGGTCCTTTAATTAATTAACTATTCCCTGTACATCACAGGGATTTTTGTGGCACTAACGTCATCCTTCATAAGTGAATACCAAATCCAGTCAATATTTTGTCACTATAAGCCCTTATCTGGACTACCTGAATGCCCACCGCATGTCTCTGGAAAATGATTTCAAAACACAGCAAGCAGGTATGGAAACCAGATGCAAACTTTACGGTGCCAGCCTAGGCAATTAGAGTGGGTAAAGCAGGAAGGGAGAAGTGGATGCAGGGAATCTTACACGTAAATATTTGCAATAATAAGAAATCAGACACGATACAAACTGAAACAGCAAAGGCAAAATCTTTCTTGTAATTACAGCTGAAGAAAATGGTTTTGTAAAAGAAGCTGACCATGTTTCCAACTTTGGAAGTGCTGCAGGCTTTGCTGACTGGGCTGCCTATCTTTAACACTGTCCGCTCTCAGACAAGAACAGATTAATTAAGTGGCAGGTCAGACACAATAAGGTGAAAGGGCATTTCCAACCAATCAGCGACATTTTGCCAATTTTATACTTTAAAACTTTTCTGTAAGTCCAAGTGTGGCTGATTATTTTCAATGTAATTCTCCCTTGGAAAAATATTAAGTAATTTTAAGGGAATTAACATCTGAAAATGGGACAAAATATACGTATTGCTGGGTTTAAGATTTACAAAAGATGCAGTATGTAAATTTGTTTATATAAATATGTATAAGATACATGAGTGTATGAGGCTATGTGTGTGTGCGAATGAACATATGTGTGTGTATCCATCTATCTATTTGTAGATTCAGACACAGACATATGTTATCATTTCGTAGAGGCAAATATCTGCAGCAATAATTCTTTGTGTTCAGTAGTTTTCTTTAACGTGTAGTAAGTTTATCTTAAGAGATTTCTGTGTTCAGGAAAGATCTCGCGAATTTACGTAATGTACAGCATAATGAAATCAAATAAAGTATGCCTCTCTTGATTTTGCAAGAATTATACATTAGCACTCTCTTTCAACATGTTTCATATTTTGAATTATGGAACAAACTTTATAGATAATTTTAAAATAATAAATAATATATATGATGGACATGTAGAAATAGACAGTGTAGAAATCTCAAGAAACAAGAAAGAATTATTATTCAAATAATTTGGGACTTTTGCCAAATAATATTACAATTAAAAATACCCCACCATTTCATTGGAACTGCTCATGAGAAGTCATATATATTCAATTACCAAAGGATAGTAGCTGCACCTCAGTAAATTTTTCTATTTTGTAAGAGTGACAGAAATTTCCATTTTCAGCTCATGGAGACTCTTTCACCTCACTGTTATTGCAACTTCAGTTAAAAAAATTTTGGCATGAGCAAGATGTAAGGTATAATGTAAAGGTCAACTGATAAGCTATGATTGTGTCTCTGGTTTTGCTGTGTAAATCTGCTCTTATCAATAATTCACTATTCATGTTCTACAAAGACTCTGTTTTTACATTTTTTAATTAGCACTTCAATTTTACAAAGACAATTAAAAAAAAGGAAATATTAATCTCTGTACTTGGAGTCCTTATGTCATAATTTACAACACATTTTTTCCAAGAGATTTGGCAAATGAATACTCTAATACATCAATCTCAAACAAAGGTGGACTCTGATGCAATTTTTCACTGTTCATTTCCCTGAATCTTTCGGGATATAAAGAATCGTGAACAAATACTTAACAGTCTGATCAATAAGCATTGACCGTTTTGAGCCCCTCGTACCCTAACAAGCACAGCTTGATCATGTATATTTGATCATTGTGAAATTTCAAAGAGCACCTTGATACAGCAGAGCAAGTCTTTCTCTGCTATCTTTTTTGTTATTTCATAAAGTACATATTTCCCATGATTTACCTTTACCACTAATGGAAACCTATTGCACATATATTTGATGAAGCTCAACATCATGAATTTCAGCATTATATGTCCACAGTATTTCAGATCAATGGCAAATATAAAACACTACCCTAACATTTTAGGATAGGAAACTCTGGATGTGCCTATGGATTCAATGGACCCCAGAGTGCAAATCTAAAAAGCCCTATCGTTATAAATCTTGCATTCCTGTTAAGTGTTGGCATGCACATTACACTGAGGTGTGTTATGTTTATTTTAGTGGAAAAAATGTAGTAAACCCCTTTCCCTTGATATCCTTTTAAATACATATTCACATATGTATAAAATAAAAAAAATATGCAAGTTCACAGCTGTTAGCCCTCAGCCTTATTAATATCGTGAAAAGAGATAAAGATCTAAGTAAAAAATATTTACAGTGAAAAATGCAGAACTTTATTAGTGTTTGTAATTTCACATCCAATGTTTTTCATACAGGAATTTCAGATTATCATTAAAATATAACATTGATGCTACATTTGTATAGCTGCCTTTTCTGCTTATGATCATAATGTTTATTCTAACTTTCTGGGCTTATTATTTTAGACAGATATCAGTTTAATTAGCTTAAGCTGTCATACTCTAATAAATACAGACGGGTTGCCTGGTTCGGGAGGAGGAAGGTGGCTGCAGATTTCAGAAGCAGAGACAGTTAACGCTTTGTACATTATCATGTAAACAGCAAAAGGACAAAAATAATTACCTGATAAACTTTCAATCTCTGACTCTCCCCTACATGCTTTCTGACCAATTTTTCTATAGAAAATCCATTCAAATTAGGCAAGTCCTCTAAATATCTGCAGCATCTGCTGGTTCAGACACCTTCCTTTATGCAGAGTACCATTTTCATATGATAATACATGTAATATGATATAGAATGACAGAATGCATGACAGTTGCCCATAATACATAGAAAGTCACTCAAAGGACAGAAGCGACATTTGGATAATTAGCATCCATTGGGCAGTCAATCATGCGAATAGAAAAAACTGAACAAAACCCACAATGGAGTTAGAAAACAAAAGGGACCCTAGCCAGTCTCAGGATTAACTGCTCTAAAGCGATCTAAATGCTTTTGTATCTAAAGAACTGAGGCTCCCAGGGCTGCCCTGTTCCCCTCTAGATACCCAGGGAACTAATTGTGGCGATCAAAGTTAAAGCATTCTCTCTTCTTTATAGACTGCTAAATACACAGAAAAATTATTTCTCCATTCGTGTTCATTAAACTATTTTAAAGTTAAAAAACTGATGCCATGTTCTTTTGCCAAGTGAAATGAGCTAGAGTATTGAGATTGTCCTGCCTTTATGGGAACACAACAGCCCGTTTAATTTAAAGTCTGCCTTTGTTTGATTAATATTATTTTGCTGTTGTCCAGTCTGCTATCTCTTTCTTTCTGGATAACGAAGGCAGTTGTCATTAAAAACTCTTGTGTGAGAAAAACCTGAAAACAGCTAGGAATAATAATGATAAAAACAAAGCCCATTAACAAAATCAAGCAGGAAAGATCTCACCATTTCTTAGCAACTGCCACTTTATCAAAGAAATAAAATATTTTTTCACTCAATATATGCAGCTCAGAATATTTCCTTTCCCCAGATTAGTTGGAAGATGAGGGCAGCCTCCTTTAAAGCTCCATCTAACACAAGAGAGAGAGAAAGAGAAGAGATACAGAGAGAGCCCCAGGATGTGGAAAGTCATGAAAATACCTACCCTGGAGACAGTATTCCCATAGGATCCTTTTCATACAAATTCCAACTTGCCTAATGCCCTTAATGAATGAAATAAAGAGAGAATTCAGAAAGGCCCATGCTGATGGCTCCTGCTGGAAAGTGTGTGGTTTAAGGCATAGCTGCAGCAGTTCTGGGAGGGAATCGGCTCCGGTCCCCATCAGCCAAGCAGACAGGAATCACTGGGGCGAAATCTTCCCTCTCACACATTTGCAATTGACTTGAAATAACATCACGACACCTTTGGATAATTGACGCCTTCTTACCTTTCGTTGTCCTTTGTAATTAATATTTGTAGATCTAGAGGTTTCTCCCAGCCACAGATAACAGGAAGGTGGAAGGGGTGGGGAGAGAGAGAGAGAGAGTGAGTGCGTGTGTGTGTGTGTGCGTGAGTGTGTGCGAGAGAGACAGAGAGGGAAAGAGAGAAGCAGAGAGAGGCTTTGGTTGTGTGTCTCTGTTTGGGGAATGGTGTGTTGGTGTTTTTGTGTGGATGTGTATTTGGGGCTCAGTAAACCTCTGGAGTTCTAAAGGCAAGACAGAAAGTGAAAAGCAGGATGAGCTGGATCTCCCAGTCGTTACAGAGCTTCAGCAGCAGTGACCTTCAACCCTTGCGCTCTGTCAGCCTCAACTTGAGTCCCCTTGCCCAGCTGCTGTGCCAGCCTCAAAATGCAGGGAGGGAAAGAGGGACAGCAGAGGTAAGGAGGCAGAGAGAGATTGAGATCAGAAGGGCTTTTCGCCCAGTCAAATGGGCCTCTGGTGACAAATCAATCACGGCCTGTTCAAACCAATGATGCTGCCAGTCTCCAGCTCGCCAACCCCTCCACAACCTCCCCCAGCTCTTCTGGCTCTCCGACATGACACTCAGCTGATGACTGGGGCTCCAGTCAGAGCAGGGCTGCTTTTTACAGGTTGATTCGGCCATTAGCATCAGTTCTTCTCTATCTTCCCCTTGCTCTGTCTTTACCTAACATCTCTCCATTTACTAAATACTGAAAACTAATATTGGAAGAGGGATTATGACACACAGAAACACTTGTAAATAAGTTTGTATACTGCCTTGCTAGAAGTACCCAGATTTATTTATTTATTTGGTTTTATACACCTAGGAAGAGCTACCTGTTTTAATGTCGTTAGTAGATCTGATCAATATAACCAGGGACAAAGGAAGCAGGCCTTAGAAGATCCTCACTCCACCTCCTCCTTCCCTTTATTTATTTTACACTAGTAAAACTGGCTTCAGTAATTTTTTTCCACTACACTCATAGCACAGGAATTATTTTTCAATTATCTTTTTTTGCAAACATTTTTTAGAACATGATTTTTAAGTCCCTTTTAAAGCTATGAGGCAGATCCTTAGCTGGAACCAATCTGCGTTGTCACTGAAATCCTTGTATTTCAAGGAGTGTGTAATGATAAAGTCCTAAGTTAGGAAAAACCCAAACAAAAATCGCTGCTAAATCATAATAAATACTTCTTTCAATAATAGTTTAAATCAGAATATCTGAAAAATGTTTTAAAACAGTTAAAGAGAGAAACAGTAATATAAGAAGAGGACTTAAAAGTTTAGGAAGAACAAAGTACTGTCTTGCAGGTTTTTGATCTTAGAAATCGCGTTCTCTGTTTCTTCCTCTCTTCTCTACTTACACCCACCCTCCCCACTCCC
This sequence comes from Rhynochetos jubatus, assembly GCA_027574665.1. Lineage (NCBI taxonomy): Eukaryota > Metazoa > Chordata > Aves > Eurypygiformes > Rhynochetidae > Rhynochetos > Rhynochetos jubatus. The sequence goes on from CM050671.1 coordinate 1,489,274, forward strand.
CAGTCCCTAAAATAAAGGGGGAAAAGAGTAAAAATAAGGTCTCAACAGAGCATGTATTGTACTTAGCTCTCTCTAACCTTAATCCCTGGAATAAAATCCTCCTACAGGCAAAAAAAAAAAAAAAAAGAATATTGCACATTAAGGAAATGGGAGAAGACCCTCTGGTCCTCTGTCGTCTTTAGCGCTAACCCCCTAGTTTAGAGATCTCTGGGCTGTGTAGTCGGGGATGTCAGTGCACGTGTTTACTAACAAATTTACGTGTTGCCCATCTGAGAGCAACTGGCCAGTCTGACAGTGTGGTGGGAAGAAATGGTGATGGAGATGTGTAGACCAGAGCTGAGGTCTTCCAGGCTCTGCAGAGAGAGCCTGGGCAAGATACAGCATCATCAAAAATATAGCACAATATACGAAAAATGTCTCCCCTATCTCCTTTCTAATGTGACTGAACTCTGCGAAACTGAAGTGAAGTGCATTGCAGATAGCAGTGTGGGGTGTTGAACAGCCTGTAGCTGGAGAGTGCTTCGGTCTTTATCTTCAAAGCTGTCCTGTCAAATACAAGGTCTTTTAAACATCAGAGGGATAAAGTTTCTGATTCTGAAGGGTTCGTTTTCCTCTTGGTTTTCCTCAATCAGAAGTTAAGCCCATACGACCCCCACAGTAAGCTGGCTCCAGGATTGCTGCCCTGCTACTTGCCCCATGATTTGGGGATGCTTGTATAGAGCAATCTTGATTTGCTCACGGTTTGTTGAGTTCAGTTTTCTTCATGTTAGTTCTTTCTTCCATCTTACGTGTCTTGAGGCTTTTGCTGTGTGGCAGTGAATTGTATCTTATGAACTTAAAGGAAAATTGTGGCTGGGACTTGGAGAATATTCATCTGTTGCAGAAAATGCTGAAGTCTGAACATGTGAGAATTGAACTAATGAGTTTTTTCCTCATTTCAGTCCCTCAGTCTCTTTTTTAGCTATACCTTAATTGCAGTGTTTCCTGACAAAATAATCCTAGCTCCTAAAAAAATTTAAATGTGCACCTCCCTTCCATTGTTTGTACTTCCTTCTACCAACATAAACAAGCAATGAAGATGATTTACAAAATAATGTGCCATTCTGTCATCTTACTGTCAATAAATAAATACTACACCTAAATCTAGTTGATTTCTAAAATGAAAATTCATTACATTTCTGGAAACTTGAACTATCAGCTCCATGCATTTTAATTAGATTGTCTGTTTTTTCATTTATTACTAATACAGTCTTCTTAACTATGATTTATTTGTTAAACAAAGTGCCATAATCCGTCACTTATTCATCTTAATTTCAGCAAAATTAAAGTAGTCGCTGTTATATTACACCTAATTGCACTTGCAATGAAAAGAACGGAGATGTTAATCAAAATAAATTGAAGATAAACAATAAAATCATTAAATCTTTGCTGCAGTAAGTGTAACTAATCAGTTTTGACTTGAAGCGACCGAACACAAATAATGAATCTGTCAGTGAAGACGCGCTCATTAAATACAGCCTAGTCCGCCAGGGTCCTGCAGGCAGCCTGTAACACACATCCCTGTGCAACCCCCTAGTGCCTCCTGCTATTAGGGGAAGGCGAGGGGAAAGGGGAAACTGTATACCATTTCCAGGACCAAATGTAGCTATATATTGCAGCTTGATTAAGGGAAGATGCAAATGCCACAGGTATACAGTAACTCCTGTAAGCACCGTGCCAGGAACAGCGAGACTCTGCCTTATTCAGCAACCAGCAGGTCAGAGATTAGCAACAGCGGAGAAAGGGAAATAAAACCTAGAGATTCAGAGATACGAAGCGCTTGGTTTTAAAAGTTCTTAGAGGTATTTCATAGCAGATCAATGAAGTTGGTATTGTGTTAAATAATGTATGTTAAATATGTTTTGCAGTAGCACAAGATACTGATTATAGTCCTCTGCTATACCCACAGAGGGGGACAATGCTTGGATTAGTAACCGAAGCTGTTCATATACTCATTGTCTTTCCACCCTTTACCACTTCCGACCTTACTTGCTTAATACAAGGAACGAAACGGGAACTGCAGCTATTTCCAAATATGTTGTTACGCTGACAAGGAGTCTTGTATCTCAGCAGCCTGGTGAGCAGAGCTCAAGCAACACTTTCTACTTCAGCTTTTAAATTGTTTACTTAATTATTTCAGTTTTCCCAGTGGAGTATTTGTGAATAATCATTGGTGAGCATGAATTTACATGGCAAGGAGCACTTTTTCTTAAAACAGTATTGAGCGCTACCGTTTTGTTTGATATGAGACGGCAGCTAAGCACAGATAGAAAATATAGGCAGTGGACCCAATTCTGTGGCCCTCAGTTAGGTTTAGTTACACCGAACTGGGTCATTGTTTTCTTGAACAGTGTAACCAGCTTCTAAACTGAAGGTAAGGTTTTGTATTTTTATGTTTCCCCTGCGTGCTACATCAGTCATTTTGCTTATTTACAAATCTTACTGTCCTTTGTCTTAACCATTTACTAAACAATATCATTTACCTTAAAATGTTGATCAGCACAAAGGATGTCTGCCTTGCTCCTGGAATCATAACCGACCAACACTTTACAATGCTATGCTTTCTGCTGATTTTAAACAGCGGTCAGTCCACATGATATAGTGATAGCTTAACAGTTAATACGCTCTAGCTCAAGCATATCAGAGAATTACACATATTTTTAGTTTACTTTTTATTATCTATGGGTAAGAAACAGGCAAGATAACCCAGTGCCCTCGGAGCAGGAGGCTAATTTCAGCTCAGTTTTCTCCTTTCTTTCTTTCTCTGTGCATAGTTCTTATTTGGGTCATACCCAAAGAAAACCATCATGGGACAACAAGGTTTCACAGCCTGAATTCAGGATTGGGTGACTACTAAGAAAGGCTTTTCCCCTCTTTTTTTCTCATGCTAGTATGATTTGATTTCTGTTAATAATTAACCTTTTTTTTTTTTTAAAAAAAACCCCAAAAAATCTGGTTGATGGGTCTTATATTTTGTTTCTGTTCTTCATCTTTCCAGCATTTATAATGCTTAACATGGGACACAACTTTTCTCAAGGCACTCATTTGGAATGATTTATATGGGCTTTCCTAGTTCAGTGTCAGGTGGGTAATTCTAGAAATTAAATATAACCTGTTTTTCACTGATATAACTATAAGCACTTAACAGAAGTAGTAAATATTACTATTCCTAATTTATAGAAAAGGTAATAAAAATACAGTCTGAAAAGTGGCTGGCAGGATAGGAAACACGTAATGATACAAAATTAACAAAAGGATGGACCCAATTCTTCATTACTTAGCCAAAAACTCCTACTGACTTCAGTCAAAATCTACCTTGAATGGAAATGATATAGGGCTCCAGAGCTGTATAGTGGCCCATGTAAGTTTAATCTAAGAATCTTATTCCAATTGCCTTCAGCAGGTCTCTAAAAAAATTCACCAACACAAGTGGCACTAATTGGACCCCATGTTGGGAGACTTGGCAGAGGAGCTTACGACTGAATGGGCCCTGGAAACTGAACTCCCTCTCCTATCTAGATATGGCTCCTTCAGGCCACAGTTAGAGCACACCAGGGGTTCAGTGCAGGAGAAGGCTCCTTTTTCTTTATTTGTGCTTTACCTTTTCTGTAGCTAGAGTACTTCAATATTCAGGTTTCTCAATGTATCACTTTCTGCTTGCTCTATATTTTAACTACCTTTTCTTTCTTTCTTTGAACTCTGTTCAAGCAAAATATATTTTCAAGACAGAAGCACTGATCATAGGAGGTATGAACCTGAATGACATGCAGTATGTACATGGTGATTAAGAAAAGAGTGTGGGCAGCCTGCAGAAGAGGAAAGATTGAAGGAATTCTCCTTCGTCCCATCCTGAGCAAGAGCTGATAGCTAGATATCTACGAAGAGGTTTCAAGAAGACAAGGTGAGACTGCACTTTGAATAGGAGGAGACAGGTTTGAAATAAATAAGATCTGACAGTTGGAAACACAGGGATGATAGCTGAATCAGTGTTTGACAGTGAGATTACACCAAAATAAGATTTGGTTGGAAGGAGGAGAAGGCAGCAAAACTACAGCTCTGCTAAATACCTTCAGAAAGTTGGACATGTGATGTCAGGATGAAAGATAAGTGAAAAAATTATTAGAGATGCAACAGAAAAACCATGAGAGGACAGGGTCAGGAAATCAGGAAGGACAAGATGTCAAAAACTAGAATTCAGTCAGCAATCCTGAATGATGAAATGCAAAGAAGGAGGAAATCGGAATAGTAGTTCTCAGCTTTAATGGACCATCAGAGAATGATTTGGGTTGGAAGGGACCTTAAGGCTCATCTAGTTCCAACCCCCTGCCATGGGCAGGGACACCCTCCACTAGCCCAGGTTGCTCCAAGCCTCATCCAGCCTGGCCTTGGACACTCCCAGGGATGGGGCATCCACAGCTTCTCTGGGCAGCCTGTCCCAGTGCTCCCCACCCTCTCGGGGAAGAATTCCTTCCTGATGTCCCATCTCAATCTCCCTCTTTCCGTTTAAACCCATTACCCCTTGTTCTGTGACTCCCTGCCCTTGGAAAAAATCCCTCCCCCAGCTTTCCTGTAGCCCCCCCAGGCACTGGAAGGTGCTACAAGGTCTTCCCGGAGCCTTCTCTTCTCCAGGTTGAACAAGCCGATACAGGCAGCATAGCCTGAGAAGTCCATGCTGTTCATAGATCAGACTAACTCTTAGGTATTCAGCTGTTAGAGTAATAGTTTGTGTGTAAATATGTACACCAGTCATTACAGATATATATTACACCCTCCCGCCCCACCTCCTGCACGCAGATGGACACACTTGTTTTTATGCATGATGCACGCACACCACTTTGATGGCTAAGCAGCGATTTCGTATAGCAGCACAGTAACTGTTATTTAAACTCTGACAGAAGGTGGGAAAGGAAGTAAACTAGAAGAGGTTCTTTAGAAATAGAAACCTTTTCAGCTGTATCAGAATGTAACTTTGAGCATAACAATGTAACAGGTTACAATCTTGGCAAAGGAATAGAATTAATTTGAATGCCAGGACCTTTCTGTTATGAAAAATGAATTATGCAAACTCAAGCAACAAGTGCTTTCCCCAAAACCAGTGAAGGTTCTCTTTGAGCAAGTGTTTTTCAGAATTTGGTATGTTTTATTCCAATAAACTACTGGATTTACTACTTTTTTTTTTTCATTTTCCACTTCATAATAAGATTCACGAGTTATTAAAATTTCATTTAGCAGAGGTAAATATTCAATCTGATTTCACTTTGCACAAACCCCTAAAATTTAAACTAGCAATGTCAAGAAGTTTCAACACTACAAAACAGCAAGCCCTTCCCTCAGATTAAACCCAAGGATCCCAAAGGCTTTTAGGACCTTTACAGAATATCATGAAGTGTGGAATATGGAACACAAAGGTGGGGAAAATTCTTGTCTCTACTGGTCACCTTATACCACCCTTAGGTGTCCTCCCGACAGTTCTTGTTTACCGTGTGGATCACCGAGTTCACATTTCCAGAACTACCCTTCATACTTTTCAGAGGATAAGTACTCTCCACTTTAGTATACATACGGATTTTAAGCAGATTGTGTATTATTGTTGGTAGCTCAGAATTTTTTTTTTTTCTTAAATCCTCTTAGAATTTATTGATTTACTTTCCAGTCCTAGGACCATTTTTTAATTTGATTTGTGAATTTGTCCCAGCTTATATTTTAATTCCTGTGTGTGGCAAAACTTCCTCTATATTACCTACCAGGAGGAAATTTGGTCTTTCTATTTTACCAAAATTTTATGTGGAAATGCTAATACAAAAAAGTAATTTACCATCATTTCAGTGTCTCTGTATTCTCATTAGCTTTCTTACTTTTCTACCAAATAGCCCACTGGACTTACAAAATCTCTTGCAGGCTTGTTGCTTCTTAATACTTGAGAAAATCTTGTTTTCATGTCAGGCTATCTGCTCCTCAAATCCTCTGTCATCCTTCTAATCTCCTCTGTGCATCTTAGCCACTGTATTTTATCCCTATTGACTTCACAAGTTAAAATTCTACCTTCAGAAAACTGTATGTTTGACTATACTACCTTCTCGAGCCTTCCTGTAGCCCTATGGCTCATTTTTGCTTGTCAGCTTCCTTTTTTGTTTAGGATTATGCGTGCCTTCTGTTGCACTGTTATGGTTGCTGAAGTAGCCTCCATGCTGAGTCTAAGGATTTTAATTTCCTCACTTTTGACTTTAGGGTCTTTTTAACTAGCTTCCTCATTTTTTGTACAATCTCTCCCCTGAGGATGTTGAAGTTAATTATATTGTGGTCACTATTACTTAGTGGTTCAACTTTACCTACTTTATAAACTAACTCCTGTGTATTACTTGAGAGGCTTTTCTTGACTTAGTTGTTTATAGCTCTAAGATTAAAACAACTAACATATGTATCAAACCATTTTTAATGTCCTAGCAGGACTAACTAGAAAGTCTAGCAAAAGGCATGTGCTTAGGGGAATTAATAACAAGGACCAAGAGCATTACTCTAATGCTGGTGAAATGCCACCTAGTCTCCATTAACCGTAAGACTAGGACAAGTCAAATCGATTAACGATAGCTCCATTCAGAAGCAGTATAGCAGCATATTGACCTCCCCACCATATAATTTTAAATAGTCCCACAAAGGAATCAGAGCTAGATTCAGAAGAGCATTTCCAGCATTTCCCCCTTTTAGAGGAAGGGAACGGATTTGCTGGGTTGCGATACTGGCTGCTGCTGTTTGCTGTTTACAGTTCCCCCATGAACCCTACAGAAGAGGTTGGTATTTCCCAGCTCGTGGTATTAGCTCATTACATCTTGATGTTGCATAGTGGCAGTAATTTGCATAAATAACCGTCTTTTTATGAAGTATAAAATGAGGGGCAATGTTTAGAGAAGTATACTTCAGTTGGTTGGTTGTTTTTTTTCCCCCAATATGGAATTAAATCGTTAACAACAGAGAACGAATGGAAGTAACGTCTAAAATAAAACTAACACCCTTTTTTTTCTTAAATATACCAACAGTTTGGGAAGAAAGCTCTCCTGTATAATGAACCTGCAGTCTGTCAAAAATAATGCTACATGTTTAAAAACCCTCAGTAAATAACAGGCACTAATCAACGGCAATAAGCCATCCCCAGGTTAGCCAGGAACCACTGCAGTCTTAATAAGGTGAGTAGGCGTCTTCCCCAACCAGGTATTGGACATGAGGCACATCTCATTTGAACTTCTCAGACAAAAGTCAGTACGAACAAGAATGGACAGATCTGGAACTTACCCTTGTGTCAATCAGAAGCAACATTTCTGATGTCTTCTGAACATCAGTGCAGGAAAATCAGTAAAAGAAATTTGTGGGCCATCAACCCCATTTTATATATACAGGTTCAGAACGGCTACTGCCCGTCTAGCACTAGCTGTTGCCAAAAAGGTAAGAACGTCATACTTCAGCAATCACATGGAATTACACTAATATAAAATGAGTATAAATTACATAAGATTCAGGCCCATACTATTTAATCACTGTTACCCTGTTGAAGTTTGTAGTAATTTGAATATTTGATCAACTTTCCACAGAGTAATATGAATTAAACCTTGATTTTAACATTATGCAGTTCAATTTTGATATAAACACATACTTTCCCATTGATAAAACAACCAGCTTACATCACAGAAGTGCTATTTGATGTTTTCTTAATAACAATTTAAAAATAATAGCTTATGACAACATGTTGTCTGATGACATCTTACTAAGCAGTGGGCCATCAATAGTTATCATGTTGTCCCAGAGTATGGCAGAAAGAATGAACAGATTTGCTGTTAGAAGGGCCGTGAAGCTGACACTGCTAGTGGTCTTCTGGTTTATGGTGATTGTAGGGATTACATTTGAAGTCTGGGCCGTGAAGCTGACACTGCTAGTGGTCTTCTGGTTTATGGTGATTGTAGGGATTACATTTGAAGTCTGGGCCGTGAAGCTGACACTGCTAGTGGTCTTCTGGTTTATGGTGATTGTAGGGATTACATTTGAAGTCTGGCTCAAAACATGTTTCATTTTTATATAAAAAAGTTGTAGCAATTACTACTGAAAACACAAGATGAACAAACCTGAAAAAAAAAACCGAGGATCCCATCAACTCTGTGAGATGGGAAAAACTGAGGAAATCATAGAGCTTACACAAATACTTCATACCAAGATTTTATTATTTTTATTTCTAGAATGAGTACAACAACATATAAGATCATGTTTCAAATAATAAACATTACCAAGTTAGAAACACTGTATTTTATAAATGCCTTCGTTCCCTTGTTCGTTCATTCATTTGTTCCTTCCTTCCTTCCTTCTTTCCTCTTTCATTTTCCTTCTCTTTCTTTCATGCGGAGTTCACCAGCTTGAGCTGGGCAGTCTACTGTACAAGAATTTAGTATCCTATGAAGTAAGTACTTCCCTCCGCTCCAACAACTTACGTCTTGCTGTTCTGGATTTCTCCTAAGTATCCTTGTTCTCCCAGGCTCATTAGTAACTTAGAGAGACTTGAATGCAGCAGTCTGATTTACATCAGTGATCTTCTTCCTTTCAGCACAGGAGGGTTATCTTTTCTGTGACAAAGGCTATCACAGATATGAATAACTATTTTCATACTGGGTTTTTTTTTTTTTTGTCTAGCTGGAATCACACCGTCATAGATTTTGCCTCATAAATCTGACTTCGCTTTATAGAGCAATAATGGTACAGTCAGCACTCTGCCATCACAGCAAGGTGAATAGAGAAGAGTAACTTAGGTCAGTTGTGTCTTTATTATCGGCAGATGAAATAGCGTCTTCAACAGCTTCAGAGCAAGAACCAGCTAGGCAGTGTGTTTCCACTGTGAAGGCAGTGCCATTCTGAGAAGCCAGAGCAAGAAGTTTTTGCCAGACGCAAGGAGGGACATGTAAGCCACAGAGTAAAGCAAACCACTAAGCAGGTAACCTATTGTCATTTTAAAGCTGCTTGGGTGAAAATTGGGCGACTGAAGTACGTATAAGACATTGTCAGGTAACAAAAATACAAGAGGTCTGTCAACTCCGGTAGACTGCAGGAAGAGGAGGATAAATACTGCAAAGACAATTTCATCCAGTTGGAACCGTACTAAAAAACAGTCGGAACCAATGCTGCGGAACCTCAGATGTCCCTTGGAAAAGACAGGCATTTAGTGTTTTCCAGGAGCTTTTATTGTTTCTGCTCTTTGACACAGCATTATGTGTTATCTTTGCAGATGTATTTGATAAGGGCATTTGATAAGTACTTGTTAGTCTTTGTGACAGAGCGACTTCAAAGGGGTCTGTACACCCAGAGGTTCTGTGCAGCTCCTTGAGCCCTGCACTCATTGGCTCCCCCCGTTATATATATAACATATATATATTATATATATATGTTCATACAAATTACTGGTATTCATTGTAGCTTTTCTCACCGTCTTCTCTAACTGTTCTTTAGCTCAGCTCCTGGTATCTTTGGTAACATACGTAGATGGACGTTCATGGTCTGGCTTGATGTGTGGGTGTTTTAGTCACCCAGTTTTGCAATTCATATACAAAGCTCTAGAAAGCACTTCTGACTTGAAACTTAGAAGTTTTGAACCATCTTCAATAAATCAAAGCTGACCTGTGAAGAATATGGCATAGGGAAGATTCTGACACCTAAAAATCACATGATTTTTGTAAAAAACATGGTACCAACCTATGATTCCTTTAAAGCTACTTGCAGGTTGTTTCTAAGGACATGTAGAAACAGTCATTAGCAGTTACCAGTGTTCATGGTGTTGGGTATTGACAGTATGCACTTCTTCATACAAACATGTTCTTTTTTAGTGGTCTTCGTTGAATAACAGTGGATGTTCATCCTTGGAGATGTGTAAACTATGTAAGAAAAATGCGCATCTCTAAAAATAGGGGTGCATTTCTGCTAAAATGGAGGGTAAGAAACATTTTCAGATACAGCATAATCATTGTCTGCAAGAAAAGAACTTGACAACTATAGAAAGCTTAAGAACTTCAAGTGTAAACTTTGAAAATGTCAGATAAAGTATCAATAAAGAAAATGTCTTCAATTTAAAAATACACTGATGAAAAAGTGTTGCTGTATACAGTTCTGATTTAATTTTACTTTGGTAGGCAACTGTCTCTTTATGACGGAAATTGGAAGTTGCCGTGCTGAAGCTGATACACAAATACGGGTCTTTATGACTAAAACTGCTGTTCTTGGCTGGAGAGTGCTGAGGTGAAGGTAAAAGCTTAAGAAAGTTATAACAAAGAATTTATCAAATGAGAGAAGAGCTGCGTTACATGATACAGGCACAAAGATTGAACAGGTGAGAGTAAAAGTGACTGTGGGGAGGATGCTGACAGGGCACAGTATAAAAATGGTGTCTGCTGCAACCCGTGTGGAGCAACCACGGAAGCGTGCTGACCCTTACAGTATACATATTTTTTGTAAGCACCTACATCTTACGGCTGAGTTGGTTACTTCTCTCTTATTCAAATACTTTGACAGACCCATCACATAAGATTTAACTCTCTAGGCTTTTAAAAATGTATGTAACAAGTTCAGGGGTTTTGGGATAAGAACTTAGTCAAAGAAAAACAAAACTAAAGGCAGGAGTTTTTCTCATTTAGTTCTGAAAGTGTAAGATCCACAGTCATTTTCATCATTCAGACACTGAATTTCACAGTTGTCAGAATGCAGCTCCTGCTGAAGATGACTTCTACCACCCCCAAGAGAACTTTGAATGACAAACTGTAGAGTGGACTCTTAATTCATTGGCATTGGATGTCCTGAGCAACAGAATAATGTACTGACAAGAACCTTCACCGAGAAGCATAAGCATGCCTGACTTTTGTAGATATGACTTGATCCACGGATTTCAGCAATGTGGCAGACAAACCCAGAGATCAGCACATGAACACTGGTCTGCAGCCCCTGGGATAAGGTCTCTTGTTCTGATCATTCACAGATATGGCAATTTTTGCAATACAAACAATCCAAAAGGATTCCACAGCTATGAACTGAGGCAGCACGGGGTCTCCCATGAAGTTCAGGTTCTGGAGAGCTCAGTGCTTCCTGGTTCCTGCAGTTCCTCAGCCTGGCTTTGGGTTGAGCCACCCGTTTGTTAGCTAGACTCTGCTTTCAAGAGATACACCAGCTAATCAGAGCAGGAATTCTTTGACTGGAGCTCTACCACTAGTTACAGGTATTGAGTGATGTGAGAGGAAGTACCGTTTTTTTCAATACTCCAGAATGAAGTAACAGAGGAACTTGTTTTAATAATCATCCTCTGATATTAGTTTGGATGTTTGGATTAGTTCTCTCTTTAAAAAAGAGAGCAAAAAATGTAAATTAAAAAGAAAACAAAAAATGTATTGGATTTTTGTGTTTCTTTTAAAATAATAATTATTTTTTAGTCATTTTAACACCATTTCTTTGGTGGAAAACTTGTGCATCTTTAATTCTTTACGTCAACAATGCAAAAGCCAGCTTAGAGACCCCAAAACAGAAAATGTGATCAATATTGTAAGTGATGCAAACAATGGAAATAATAATTAAAGAGAAACACACAGTTTTCTGACAGAAAAATCACTGCACAGTTAACGACAGAGAACAGATAATTCTGGTAGACATTTTACTAGTTTCCCCATAACATGAAATAACTAGTTTTTGTTAACCGTAAGAAATGCCGATGGAGGCAAACGCAGTCTGTGGAGAGACAGTAGCACGAGGAAATGTTTGCCATATTTAGATCTCCTTTCACTAAAAAATGAAGAGGTCATTTCAGGTCAATCATCCTGGGCTCTTTTCTTTAGGGGAATGAGTCTCCAGCATGGCTCTTTATATTAAAGGATTTCGTGGGCCTGAGTTATAGCTATTGGTATAATCACAGGTTTCAGAAATAAGAATAGTTATTTCTTATTTCTTTGTGAATGGAGAATGAAAAGGTCATTCAGTGTATGGTACTTCAAACACTTAAAAGGAAAGGTATTTTACTGCTTACTTAGCTTTTTATGTACTATATAGAAAGTATGCCTAATGTTGCCACACTGCTATGCAGAAATGGAAAGAAAGAGCCTTTTTTATTTTATGAGAAAACTTGAGATACATCTGCATTTCTTATTTTGACCATAAAATCATAAGGTTTATGAAATTATGGTAGACACTAAAAAGGCAAATAATAAACAGCCCTTCACGGACATTTCCAATACAATATTGGATGAGGGGTCAAATGAAATTACTGTGGCAGGTTCAACACAAAGAAAAAGAGGGGTGTTTTCACCTGGCATGTGATTAAGCTTTGGAAACTCCATGTCAGAGAAGGTAGTGAATTCTAAATTATACACGGATGTACAAGCAACTGAACAAATTAGTGGAAGAAAAAGCTATTATATAGAGGCAGCACTAGTAGCAGAGAAAACACATTATTTTATTAGAGGCTGGGAGAGGATTCTACATGCTTCCCTATTCTTACACTCAAACGTCTGCCACTATCCAGTTTTGGGAAACAAGTAGATGTAACCCATTTCCATGTACGAGTAGGTACAAACGCACACTTAAACATCTCCTCTGTTTCAGGGCACAAACCAACGTCTCTGAAGGCTAACCAGCTACCCTAACAAAGCCTGACGAATCACAGTTTGGGAGCATTAAGAACAGGCCTTTTTTCTAAAGCAACATATGTGAACACTTCTGGAGGCTGTTTGCACGTAAGATGTGCCAATGACCTGATCCATAACTCATGAGGCATATTGTTTGATAACGACAAGAATTACAAGATTCAGGCTGATAAAATAACTTGTGCTTCACATCTGAAAGCTATATTTAATAAGCTTCCTATCTGTTTATAAACATTGGTAGAGATTTTCCTAACCTTCGCCCACTGAGAAATTTGGAAAAACATACATGAACATCGTAATCAGTATTATTCACGTAGCAGTATATTCTCTCTCAAGGCATAAGCTTTGAGATGAAGCCTAACTATTGATCTATAAAGTCAGCATTTTTTTTTCTTGCCATTCCATAGGCTGAGATGCAGCAGAGAGAATTTCCCGAGTAAATTCAGATTTCAGCACGCTTCAGAATGGACTGAGAAGAAACAGTTAACTATGGTTTCATGTACATTTGTTGCTGTGGGTGCATTACACATTAAAATACAGGCTCAGGCACATTCACCTAAATTCATCCTACAGTGCACAGTCTAAGGCCTCTATTTCTATGGCAATGAACTAAGACTTTCTGGTCAATCTGGAAGTATCCTAAGGCTTTCACCAATCTTTTAATTCCTGGATTATTTTCTTCTGCCTGAAGTTTCCCTTCTGCTTCCCTTTTGTTTGCTATTAATGCTCAGTCTCTTCTGGGAGGGTGATTCACAGTTAATCAGCTCATCTATTCTGAGACATTCAAGAACATTGCTCCATGGACAGGCCAGCAGGCATTGCTGAAACCCTTGTGTGGTTAAACCCTTCTCTTTCCTCAGGGGCTTCACTGTCTCTGCTGCCCTGTAACTGTTACACAATTACCACCAAACTATGTGGCCAGCTGCAGACATTAATACCATCGACAGAATTGCAGAAAATGGAATTTGGGATACCTAATGAGCAGCTTGTTTACATAAATACATCAGGTAAAGTGGAAAAAGGTAAGTTTTATAGCTTGGAACACAAATTAATATTAGGCAGATAGAAAGAAAAACATAGGAACCACATGTTTAACATTTTTGTTTTCCCATTGTCTTTTAGCACTTTTACACAGAAAAGATAGTTTTCACAATCCAAACAAATATTTAAATATTCAGTCTTTAGTTAGTTTAAATGTTGAATGAATTCTCCTATTTTATTATCACCATTTGGAGGGTACAGGGGGTGTTCTATATCCATGCACTGGATTCTGGAATATACCTGACTTTGCTTGTTTCATATATACGAAAGAAAGTTAGAGTGTACCCTGCTAAATCCATGCTGAGTGCCTGTTTTATCCTTTACCCAGAAGAAATTCTGGTCGCTCATCCTCTCCTCACCTTTCTGGTTTCCTCAGTCTTAGCGTTACAAGATTTACAAGCTCACACTTGTTTTATTAGGCAGTCCTTTAAACTAGAGTTTCCACAGTCTCAGTCTGCAGTGTTCATGTTGCCAGATCCACTCCCATGTCTTCTGTAGCAAGGACAGAACCGTACAATTTTCCATACAGATTCCCATTTGTTTTTATTAATTAAACTCCTCTTTCCTAACCGTGAGCTTGAAGCAGGTACCCTCTTGAGATACACTAACATACTGGTTTTCAGACTGATTCTCTCATGCTTATCACATAACCACGTAACTGTGATATTTCCTGCTCCAAAGTTTTAGCATGCACCTGCACATTATCCAGGTTGAGAAACTGTTGATGAACAGGTACCAACAGGGTACTATTATAGTTTCTTCCCTGAGGGTGACGAAAATACGCTCATTACACACCAGTCACCTACGAAAGAGATGTTTCACTGAGACATATTTAAAGGTGATTACCAAACACCAATTTTGCAAGCCATTTTCCCTGGCATTTGTTAGTTATGAACCACTATCACTTCATCCACCAACTCAGCTTTCCAGTCCACCCAGTCTGGTTCTTGGAATCCAATTTTTATACCTCGTTTTCTCCACACTGGGGTGAATGCATATTTCCTAATCATTCTTTTACTCTGTGTGACGATTTAATTTGCTCACTTGAATCATCTAGCATTTTATTCCTTAGTATGCCTGGTCTAAAAACTATCAATGTAAACCAGTCTCCTGTTCTTGCATACTACACTGTCCCCATTAAACATTTACTAGATCTATTCATACTGGCAAGTTTACCAAACCTTTGAAAACACACTAAACAGAACAGAGCAAAACTAAACCTGTGAGCCTCTAGCTCTACCTCTTAAGTTTAATGTTAATCCGTTTTCAGGGATGAAATTTAAGAAACTGTGTTAGTTATCCTCAATTATTTTTTTGTTTTCTCCATAAGGAGTTATTTTACACTGCACTAGCATTGTCTTTGCCAGCTTCCAAATATTTCCCTCATTACTGACTGTGGGTTTTTTACTTTTGTAACCTATTTTAACAATACTTCTATAAACTCACCTTCATTTGACAGTTATACATACAACCTCTAGTGTACCGGTTTGTTTAAAGAGGAAGGATATCCCTGGCCTAAACACAGTAATTTTGGTCAAAAAGCTACTTTATATTGATATGGGTATTTCTCTATGAGTCAGGGAACACCAGCACAGATCACCTTCATATAATGCATGCCAGGGAGCAGGAAAGGTCACCTGCCCCCTAAAGAAGGCTAGTCAGGAGCTGAGGATGACCACAACGCAGGCTGGGCAGTGACCTCAGTGACCAGGCACAGCCCCACAGACACGAGCTGGGCAAGCAAAGCCGGGGTGCTGGCAACAGATCCTCACAACAGTCCAAGAGCCAACAGACTACAACAAGGTCAATCCAGGAAGTCCAGCTAATAATCCAGGACCAGGCCTGGGTACAGGTGTACCTACACTGCAGCTCAAGCCACGGCTGAATGCTGAGGCTTGTGCTTACACATGGCTCCTACAGCAGAGGATGTGGGTGGAAGCCTGTGGTGGACACACCTCAAGTACTCAAATTAGTACCTGAAACACTCCTTCTCATCTATCCAAACGTTTCTGTGACTTACTATGACAGTGAACAAATCTTCCAAAACTTTTTTTTCAGAAATTTTTACTGTATTTTGTATTGATTACTTGAATAACCATGGTATGATTTCTCCTACCCAGACTCCCTGGGGAGCAAGAGGGATATAAAGTATCCCAAATGGGATATGTTCTCTCTCTCCCATCTTTCTAGCTGGCTAGATTATTCAGCCAAGCAGTTGGCTTCACAGTGATTTGCACTTTGGAGGTGTCCTTAAGCCAAACTTACAGGTTTTTTTATTCCTCAATGCAGATCATCTCCAATTCTAAAAAAAAATGTTAAATTATGCTAGAAATTGCCCAAACTTCCCTGTAAAACATGTTTAATAAAATTGTCGGGTACCTGTTGGATCCTGTTTGCCAACTCCAGTAAGGCATGTTTCAAAATCTGTCTCACTGCAATTTTTGAGTCCATGCAAGCTTTCCTTCCAGCAGTCTGCATTTCACCTCTCCTCCGCTTCTTTTTGAGAAGACTCCAGTCCCCTTTATGAATTTACTTGGGCTTTTAATTCTTTCTAGCCATCCTCGATTGCCTTTGGAGCAGCTTTGGTTCCTGTCACCACAGCACAAGGTGTTCTATCATAGCTCTGCAAGAGAGCCAGCTCACGGCCCCGCTCTCTGCCTTTCTTTCTTCTACAGGGACTTGTGTGGTCCATGGGCTTCGGACACAGTTCTGGTGCGACTCCAGTCTGTTTCTTGCCGCGCCGGGTACTGTCCCCGTGGGGATGGCTCACCTCCTTACTGGGCTTTCCAGGACGGACAGTCCTGGTCCTCATCTGGTCTGGACATCAGTCCCCAGTGGGTGCCATGGGGCTGGGCCCTGTCCCAGGGGTTGCCTGAGGATCCAGTTCCCACTGACAGGACCCAAGGAGCCGCGGCGGGCAGGGAGGCGGTTCTCCTCACGGCCGGCCGCCGGGGGCGGGTGTCCCGCTCAGCCCCCTTCCCGCAGCCGCTGCTCGGTACGACTCTCACCCGCACTTCGGCGGCTGAGGAGCGCTGCGCGCCCCGCCGCGGGACACCCGCCTGAGGCGCTCTGAGGGGAGCGCGCGCACCCGCCCGCCCGGGTGTTGGCGCGCGCGCGCAGCGTGCGTTGCCATGCCAACGCGGCGGGGCGCGCGGCGGGCCCCGCGGTGCCGGCCGGCCGTTGGCCCCGCCCGCGCCCCGGCGGCCGCGCCGCACTACAGCTCCCGGCAGCCCCCGCGCCGCGCCGTGACTCGGCTGGGGCGACGGCGGCGCCGGCCGGGATGGAGTGAGGGGGCGAGCGGCGGAGAGAGCGCAGCCCGCCGAGCTCCGGCCCCCTCCCCCTTGTCTCTCTCTCTGGCCCGGGCCTATGCGGCCCCCCAGAGACCATGGGATCCAGGATCAAGTGAGTGCCCCCCGGAGCTCTCCAGCCCCGCTTGCAGGCCCTCAGGACAGCGGGAGGGCTCGGCAGAGCGAGAAGGGGACTTCCCCGCCCTCCTTCCAGCTCCCTGTGAGGCCGCGCGGGCGAGACCCCGGCCGAGCCTACAGGCCTCGGGGGAGGGCGAGAGAGAAGGGGGAGGAAGGAGGGGGAAGAGTGCCTCCCCCCCGGGCCGGCGAGGGAGGAGGCGGCGGGGCAGCGGGCCCCGTGCCGTCGAGCCCCAACTCAGCGGCAGGACCCCGGGGCTGGGAGCACCCCGTCCCCCTGCCCCGAGCAGGGAAGGAGGGTGGCGTTTCCCGCCCTCGGACCCAACCCGGCTCTGTCGCCGTCTCTCCCCGTCCTCAGCTCTGCGAGCGGTAGCGCCCAGGGCCGGCGGTGGGGGCAGTTCGAACCTCCTCGCTGCAGGCCGTAAGGAGGGCTGGGGCCGCTGGATGGGAAGCTCCTCATCGCCGGCGCTGCTGACGTCTGTTTTGGGGGTGTGGTGGGCTCGAGAGAGTTCAAAGCCTGCTCTCCTAGGTTAGAGTGTGCTCAGGAAAAGACGGGTGGTCTAGCTGTGAGATCTTGGAAGCGCGTTATCGAGGGTATTTGGAGGAAGAAGAGTGGTGCAGGTGATTGATACGTTGGGCCTGCAGCTCCTTGCTCTCAATATTCTTTAAATATTCATAAAACTGGGGGTTGGTTTATTGGTAAGCCCTGTTGGTGTGTTTGGTATTGTCCTGTTAAAGATCTCAGTTCATTCGTACGCCGTTCTAGACAAATTCAGGTAGAGGTGTAATAAAGCTGTCCCCAAGCGCGGAGTGCTGACATCTTTGTGCATGAAAGGGGTGATAGAGTGGAGCCATCCACTTAGCTTGTACTTTATTGAGCAGTTTCAGCAGGTGCTGTTGAGCAATTGCTTTTTCTTCTTTAACACGGTGTTCCTCAGATTACACAGGGCTTTAACTTTTCACCTCTTGATGACACATTGCCGTGTTCCCAAGCCCACAGGCTGGAGAGACATAAATGTGTGTCTGACCAACCAGGTGTTTTAGGAAAATGTAAGCGGATAATGAGTGCTCATAATGATAGCACTGAGGTGACTGCTTGGTCCCTAAGAGCAACCTTCCTTCTTCCCCTATAATGTGGGGATAACTTTTGCAGTCCTGGCATGTGGGTTCTCAACTTCTGCTACAAAAAATCAAGGTCTGAGAAGCCAGTGAAACTCTTAGCTAACTTTCAAATACAGTTACAATCTAAAATTGTAACAGCAGGTTACATGTGTAATTTGCACTTTCAGAATTTGCAGTGACCCTTGCTTGGTTAACTTCAAGATTCTGGTCTGAAATGACTTGTCATGACCTTATCTTAAATCTATAAAAAGGCTGGTGCTGACTTAAAATATAGTTTCTTTTGTGTACATAGTGAATCCACAAGGTGTGTTTATGATCTTTGGCTTTTTGATTGCTCATTTGACGTTAACGGCTTTGCATACACTTTGCTGAATGTGAATGTAGTCACTCAGATGAGACTTTTCAACGGGAAAGCTCACTGAATCAGTGAGGACATGTAGCAGTTACAAGTGTTTATTACAGCCAGTAGACTACTTCTGTGCTAAGTCTGTTTCAGTGTGGACTATCTTTCAAGATTACACACAAAGCCCATGTCTTTCTCTGTCACCAGGAAAACAGGTGATAATCCCAGAGAAGCATTACTTTGCATTCCTCTTGGACTTCATGAGAAAGAATTTTGTCCACTCTGTGATTAAGCAACTTTGCCCTGAGCAACCATTAATAAATAGTTTTTGTCCACTTTGGACAGAACGCTGTGCCCAAGTAGAGTAAGGACAAAATTTCAAAACAGTCTTGAAATATGTAAAGAATGAGAGAGCCTGTTTGACTCTGCACTGGATGTTTAATCCAGCAAAGATCTTCAAGTTGATAAGTAGTTCCTTTACTGGGGCAGGTGGGAGTGTGAATGAGAGAACTGTTTTATAATTGTTATACTGAGGCATGCCTCCTTTAGTGGCATCACCAATACGTGTTGGAGCCCTAGGAAAAATCCAGTAGTCAGATCTCTTGCTTCTTGCTATAGATTCATAATTATGAGGGATATTAAACTCCTTGGCACATGATCACTTGCACACACTGTGACATACTCTGCGTGAAACCTGGACATGTGTGTCAGTTATAGCTTTGATGGATGTATAGTAATGAGTCATCTCAGTGAAAGATTGCTTAGAGGAAATTATCAGTAGCTGCATCAGACTGAAGTGAAAGAAATACA
The DNA here is from genome assembly GCA_027574665.1 of Rhynochetos jubatus. Classification (NCBI taxonomy): domain Eukaryota; kingdom Metazoa; phylum Chordata; class Aves; order Eurypygiformes; family Rhynochetidae; genus Rhynochetos; species Rhynochetos jubatus. Next base: position 1,508,698 of record CM050671.1, read on the forward strand.
GAAGTTGCCGGCAATACTGTAAGGTTTTGGTTTGTGTATAGCTGCAGGCGAAAACAAGGCAAACAGGATTGGGTTACGCTGTTGGGTTAAGCTTTGTGCTGGCGCATGTCATACTGTACGTGCAAGGCACTCTGCCAGCAAGGTAATCTAAAATTAGCACTCTAGTTAACCTGGCAGCTATCACTTCTTGGTAGCCTTTAGTACTCAAGACATCACAAAATAGAAAGGATTTGGGTTTTTTAATAATGTGTCAATATCAGTTTGCTCAACAGAATTGCATGGCACTGGAATAAAACTTGGCATGTTCCTTTCCAGAGGTGGTTGTATTTAGTGATGACAGAAGAGATCCCTAATATTAATGTGGGAACGCTTTCAGATATTTAACATAAAGTTTGCTACATACTGAAATGTAATATTATCTACCTAGGGAATACCAGGAGGAAAAATCTAAGTGTATGGAAATTAATCAGGTTTTGAAGTGCAATTTCTGAATTGAAGTAGCAGTTACAGTTTTTTGCTATTAATCTTTTTCTGCAAGAGTTGAGCAACTAAGTCTTGTTAAAAGACAGCTAATTATCGAATAGTGTCAGGCTCCTCTCTAATCCTCACGTTTTATGTAGAACGATACTTTCTGTCATAAGTGCTATTACATTTTTCGGTGTGTTTCGATGTGCTACTGACAATTCAAATGGTGACTTTAAGTATGTAAAGTATGTACTTCCTTACATATAGTTTAGGAGAAGGACTTTATTTAATTTCATTCACAAATCTCTTGCAATTTGGCAAAACCTAATAATTTTGGTTGTAAAAGGTACACAAATATATTTTTTAAAGTATTATTTCAGTGTAAGATTGAGTTTCTTAAGGATTGCTTTGATAGTAAAGCTATTTCTGCATCAGAGCGATCTGAAGTAATTCGTCCAACTGCGTTTATCACAAAAGCATTCTTTTTCTCATAGACCTCCTTCCCCAATCTTTGTTTAGAAATAAGTATTGGGTGGCCTTCTGAAATGATCTGGTTATCAAATAAATGGGGTACTGTGTATGTTGGTACATACGTGTCCTGTGTATTTTTTGGATTGCATCTGTATGCTCGCTTGATAGCTGACCGTGGGTCTTTAAGTGGTTGCTTGGAGGCTGCTGGGAGGTAAAAACCTCGGGGTGTGTGTTTAAGTTTATAATGCTGTGGATGATTTCAGTGTGTTGAGCTTCCAGTACAATGCGTAGGTGGCATTCGATGTCTGCAGGGTAGTTTAACGGTCATAAAAATGGACTGCAAAATGTCCATATTATGATGCACGTTTATGCTGTATTTGCAACCGGGATGAAGTCTCATAGTGACTTGTTTCCTTCATTCCACTGAGAAGTTATAAAATAGTCAGCGTTCGACAATGACTTCATTCTCATACAGAGGTGTTACCTTGTTGAATGCAGCCTTTAATACTAAGTTTCTGGCTTGGCAAAGCTACTTTAATTTCACTGTTCATAGCAATAAGTGGACGTTTGTCGTGGAATATTAAAATACGAAATTTAATGTCTTTTTGTCTGAAAGCTTTGGTATGTAGTATGTGCTCTTGCCAGCTGTTTACAGTGTTTTCACTAAAGGATTTGAACACAGGCTCTATCATAATACTAAAAAGGTGTTTGTTATTTTATCCATGAGCTGTAAAAATATTATAAAATTTATAAACTTTTTAATTAAGGAAACAGGGTGCTAAAAATAAAGACATAAACAAGGAGAGTAAGATAAGGCTGCACAGCAATATATATGAAAGGAAAAATACGTTTCTGGTGTTCTGTGGATATCGTTTCATCCTCGCCCTGTGCCATGATTGTAGCTCAGAATCTCAGTAGTGGAAGCGGATTATATGCAGCAGCTCTAAGTAGCGCAGAGAGAATTATCCACTTTGTTTTATACTGCAAGATGGTAGTTGATTGGTTGATTTTAGATTCCTTGTAACTTCTGAACGTAGTTTTGTGAAAAATGGCTACTTAAGACAAATCAGTTGGGAACTGGTGGCAAATTAAATTAACGTTAATGGAATTGTGAGCCATATTGTTACTCTTGAGAGGTGCTCTGTAAAAATGTAGAGTGTGATCCAACGCTACCGAAACCAACGGTAGCTTTTTTGTTGATTTATATAGGTGTGGGGTTTGGCTTAGAGCCACTGGAGTTACACTAAGTGGGCCTGTGGCATGGTTAGAAATGTTTTGTTTAATCCCTTTTAGTATTGAAGTAGGATAAAAATAATAGAAGTTCTCTGAAGAGAAGACTGAACTCCTTGATGTGTTTATATGTTTGGCTTGAGATGCTTGGTAAGATGAGTTTCTTTTTTTAAAAATTATTATTCAGGTAGGAATCCTGGCATATATGTATGGTTTTTGTCATTTTTTCACCCGTAGCTGTAAGGGAGCTGACAAAATTCCTGAGTTAAATATACCTCAACAATTTTCTAATGTTAGATAGTTTACATTAACACATAGGAGGCAATATTATCGTTACACAAGCAGCCATAAATTGAGAGCCGTAATTATGCAATTTTGATTCTTGGTTTTGAACCAGAAAATCTAAGAATAAAATGTTGCATGTTCAGACTTACAAAAGCCCTATTTCAGTAACTAAACAATTACAGCCTAATGTGTGATTCTCTAATCTCATAAAAAAAATTTGGAGTAGCTAAAATTGTTAGAGTGAGGAATTTAACTCAAAATATACTTTCCTGTTTAATCACCTGCTGCCTTTGCATGCTCCGTATGAAATGTAATTCCAGAGCCCTGCTTATGGATTTACATTAGTAGGAATGAAAATGCACAGTAAATGTTTGGGTTTTCTAAATCTTATATCATTAACTTCTATTGCTGGAATGCTTATAACTCTGGAGCAGAATAAGCCTTTTCCCTCAAGGTTCATTTACATTTTGTAGCTGAATTTGGTATCAGTTTTGACTATTGCACCTATCTCCTTATTTTGCGTGCATCTGCCAGCTTTTGGGATTTAAGACTCTGGAGTCTCATGAGGTGAAACCTTGTGCATTTCTGTATTCTTCAGCATGGCCTTTTTGACAAAAAGAAATATTTTGACAGGTATTAAGGAGGGGAGCTGTCTTCATCCTAAATACAGCCTCTTAAGTCTTCCAGTAATGTGTGCGTAAAATGACTGCATCCTCTTGACTGCAGCTTCTTTTTTCCCTTTTTCCAGAACAAATAGGTGTCATGAAGTTGAACTCAAGGGTCACAATAGTGAAAGTGTGAATCTGGGTTGTTGGTCTCATGTTGGACAATGTGATTGTTCTCAGTTTGGTGAAAAGAGTGTTCAGGATTTTTTTTTCCCCTGACAAAAGTCCCTGTATTTAGCACATGGGTGATGTACTTTCTCCTTTAAAAGTAAAGGTGAGATCAAAAGAACTTGCTTTTCCAAGTCGCACAAGTAATCAAAATTACTCTTGTGGCCAAGAACTGCAATAACTTCTTTCTCTATCTGAGTAGCATTCTGAAACATAGTATAAAAGGCATGGTTTTCTTTTTCTGGCAATATTCTGAAGGATAGGTCTGTGATACTTTACTGTCTAGAAGTGCAGACTAGTCGCAACCTCTGAATTGACTTAAAGGTTCTGTGTGCTTGATTTCTATTGTCTTTTCTCTGTTAAAACTCGTTGGACACCCAGCTCGTACTGACTTACCTGAGCTTCAGTCACATCTTGTTACACACTAGTAAGGCAGAAAGATCTGATGTGAAATCATCACAGACTGGAGAACAAGAAATGTAGTTTATCAAGTTGCCATTGCATTCTTAGAACCCTTTTTGACTGAATAATTGAAAGCACACTTGAAAAAAAAATTCTCCGTGTGCTAAAGACTTTTTTTTTAATCTTTCAGACAAAATCCGGAAACTACCTTTGAAGTGTATGCAGAAGTAACCTATTCAGGAACCAGTTGCACTGGGAAAGGTACTGTTTTGCACTGAAATTCTACCTATTTATTGGCTGAAACTATTTGTAAGAACCATGTATTGTGAGACGATGAAGTATATTTATTATTATGCTGGTTTAGCTTTTAAAGATATCTTAATCACTGGTTCTGCAGAATCTCTTACAGTTGGGACTAATGATGAGAAATTCTTGCCTCTGTCCCTGATTGTGGGCAATGTTCTGATTTCTTTGACTGGTTTGCCTTTTTTGTTTTTTAAAATAGAAATTACTTCATTAGATTGAAAAAGTAAATGCATTTTCAGATTTGTACTTCCTGCTCATAAGAACTGGGTAGTTTTAAACCAAAAACTACTCTAAAACTTCTTGTGTGGAATATATTTTTACTTCCTCTGTCTTACTTGTCTACAGAAGTATTTTTATCTGTTCCCAGAGTTTTTCCTTTGATCAAATGACTTTATCTAGAAATAAGGCAGGAAAGCTGGTTAGAATTTGGTTAACCGTTTCTACCAAACATGGTTATCAAGCCATAATTATACAGTATTTTTCTATAATGTTATTTGTGACAAGTATTCCTGAGTTTATGCTAGAGAAGGCCCATAACTGCTGCAACCAACATATAAGTAAACTTGTGAATTTTTGATTGCACTTCTTTTCTAAACCTGAGGAACTTGATTGAATAAGCTGGAAAAGCAAAGGTTGAAATTCGTATTCCCAGGATTTAGTTCAAGATACTGTTTTGTGAGATCAGTCTCTAGTTTGTTACTGAGAGGAGGGATGTAAAAATTATTTAATTATGATTAGTCAACATATACTGAAGTAGTATTCCTTTCATCTTTTGTAAAATGATCATGTGTTTATTGTATATATTGAAAGAGCCAATAGAAAGGACTTTTTATATTTTATTGACTGGAAAGCTACTTATTTCCTCTTATATCTGTATTTGTTTGTTACAATCGCAAAAGTCAAATAGCTGCAACTCTTTTCTGCCAAAGGCTCCATAGGAGTTGTAACTGGAATACGGTTTTGCCTTGTCCTACTGCTGTATGCCATCATGTCTATTTGATGTAACTGCAGGAGCCCTTTTAATAACTAGTCTTTGTTTCTGCACATCTGACCTGGATTCTAGTGCCAGAAAATCTGAACAAATTTGACCATAAACATTACATTGTACAGTACTAGTGTCTGGGTATAATCTTCTCTTTGAAGTTTGTTTGCATCCCCCTGGAGGGATTAATTCCCTGCTGTGGGAAGGTGGGTTAAAAAGCACGGAAACTACTTTACAGGTTTTTAATTGGAGAATTTAGTATACATTTTGTTCTATAAACCAACTGATTCTGTGGGAGTTTCACTTAGTTGTGTTTTTAGGTTTGGTCTGTGCACTTGTAGGTGCAAAATCTTCAGAAATTGTTTTCAGTGAGTAAAAAAAAAATTGTTTTAATAATTGTTTTTACAACCCATCTATTCTGAAGTTATTAATTCTCTCTGAATAATCTTTTAAAAGACTTTTCCCAACATTTTTTTTAATATTTAAAAGGTGCCCTTTATTCTCAGAAGTCTTACATTTGGGTATTCCCCAAATATTCTGTCCTTCTGTTTGAAATGAAGGTGGTTGGTTGGGTCTCCGCAGAGTCAACTGTGTTTAACGGCTGTGCTGTATCCCAGGCAAATCACCTTTCTAGAAGTAGACTTAGAGACCTCCATGTGGTCTTTTCTCCTTGGCTAGCTGTTCTATGCCAGAAGACCAAGAATATGGTCTAAACTACTTTATTTCAGTCAGGGAATGTTAAATGGCAAGGAGCAGTTTCTGTTATGAAAACCAGAATGTATAAAAGGTGTGGAAGGAGCAAATTATCAGGCATGTTTAAAAAACTATTTCTTCCCATGTCATGGATCCCGAAATGAACCAAGACAACTGGTTTTCAAGTTCAAGTCTAGTATAATGCTATTGGTCACTTACAATGCTCTTACTTCTTATACCAGGCTTCTGCCATGGTCTTGAGGAGAATGAATTGCTCTAAAGCTGTAATAGTTCTAGTGTGGGAGATTGTTTGGCTCATAGGGTGGTAAAACATGCCTCTATTTTGTTTTATTCAAAAGTTTGTATAGCGAAGGGTGTTTTCCATGTGACTGTTAAAGCTTTTTGCTGCAGCTGATGTTTAATATATTTCATAGTTCACTTGCATCTTGCTGAAACGGGAGATACTGACTTGTGTTACGAACTGCTGACAGACAGTTGTACATTCAAGTAGCTTTATTGCTCACGTGATTGTTAACAAACTTGCATTAAATGTTTATTTGGTTAGTAACTTTTGAAATGAATAAAAGTAGCATTATCCACTCACTATCGTCTAGAATGCTTCCTGTTATTTACCGAGACAGTTGACTGCAGAAGGAAAAAATCTGTTCTGGGCTCCATGAAAGACATCAATAAACTAGAACAAGTGTGGTGGAGGGTCACCAAGATGGTGAGCGAGCTAGAGCACTTGCACTGTGAGGAGAGGTGGGCAGTGCTGGGCTGCTTCACCCTGGAGAAGGCTTCAGGGAACCTGCGTAGCAGCCTTCCACACCTATGGGGAGCTCATCAAGATGGGATATCCAGGCACGTCACCGTGGTACATGGCAGGAGACAAGAGGCAATGATACAGACTGAGTCAAGAGATGTTTCAGCTGAATATCAGGAATGTATCACCATGGGGACAGTCAAGTGTCGGACCAGGTCACTCAGAGAGGTTGTACAGTCTCCATCCTTGGAAGTTTTCAAGACCTGACTGGATGACAGCCTGAACAACCTGGTCTGACCCCACATCTGGCCCTTCTTGGAGAGGAAGTTGGGCTAGAGAACTTCCGAGGTCCTTTCCAGCCTGAATTATCCTATGATCCTACAATCTGAGTCCTAGAAATGTAAGCTTACATTTCTACCAAAGAGGTTGAAAAGCAAACATTGTTTTATTCCAAACCAGGCAGAAACCACAGGGAAATGCGTGAGCTGAGAAAGGAGATGGTCCCTGGGTCAGCTCAGCTGTGGGCTCGCTGTCCCTTCCCCTCTAATTGTTCGAAATAGTCATCATCTGTGCACAGCATTGTGATTTGTATGTTCCTGGCACATGAAGTCTTTGGTAGGTTGTACAATTCCAACATTCAGTTCTGTCTGAAGCTGTGTTTGTGCTTTTCTTGGTGACGTTCATGGCTGCTGTTCAGAGACTTACGGATTTTTCTTACTGAGTCACTTTATGTAAATGTGGTATCTTTGTTTTGAGAACGGTGACTGGCGACATTAAAATGGATGTTTGTTATTAGAAGATACTTCCTTAAGAGGACACGATTACCCAAACAGTTTAATTGAATGAAAATACAAAATTGCTTTTATCTTAACTTTGTTCCCACTTTTTTTTTTTTAATTTGGGCTGTCTGCAATTCAGAATTTCTTCACTTAATGCTTCAGTGATGCATTTGTTGATGTTCTACTTTCAGTTTCATCCAATAGCACCGTTCCCTTGTCCATACCCTCTTCTGATAGAATGTTGGTGCCTTCTCACCATAAGTCTAGGGCAGCAAGATAGAGTAGAAAGAACAGAGTCAGCATGTTTACAGTGACAATACATGGAAGTTACCTAGAGAGATATGTGTTGTGTGTGTCAAGTATGTCAGGCATAGAAACTTTCCAAATCTGGTGCTTCTCACCAACTCCCACACACTTTCAGGAAGACAGGAAAAAATAGTCATGGTTTTATTTAAAAAATGGAATATTATTATAGGGAAAATATTGACTGAAATATATGGTGCTAATACTTTGATTCTTTCCTCTGTAGTGTCAGGGAAGTACTGGGTGATGACTGTGACTCAGGGAAAAGGAGCAGGTCCAGGGCTGATACAGCAGCCTGGCTCATAGGCTGACTTAGGTTGCACAGGTGCCTTGTGCAATGCTGTAGCTGGGATGGAGCAAGATGCTAATGCTGTACAGGTGGGCACAACCATGTCAACTCTTCGACCAGTATGGCTGGTAACTTTGGCTTTCAACCTTTCCGGGGGAATGGAGAGATTGTTAGGACATTTCTCTTAGTAATCACAATTTTTTTTTTTTACATATAAGGCTTTAATATTCTGTAGCCTGTGTGTTGGGTTTCTGTCTTTGCCTTTATGCATTTTAGTGCTCTGTAATTCTGTCAGTAGGAGTATTTCTTAACTTTCCTTACCACTTAGATATACGGAGACCATCTGCCTTGCTATATCCAGGTGTATTGCTTCAAAAAAAACCCAACTAAGCAAAAAGCGTTAAATTTATGATTATTTCAGAGGTTTCACTGACACGAGTTAACCTTGCTTCAGGAATTAAACAGAGCTTCAAAAATCATAGATAGAGGGGAATAATAATACAGCTTATTGCCCAGCAGATACCGGTAATATATTCTGGACATCATCTATAGCTGCATTAGTTCTGCATTTCTGATGTGATACCTATTTCTCCCAAATCATATTTAAGTGATTGAGTAGATGTATGTTTTAGTTGACACTAACATATTTATTCTAGCACTGTTGAACACTACATGCAAGGATTAAGGTCTGCCACTGGTTTTGTTTGCATACTGCTTTGTTATGTTTTACTGTTCCATCCTTGTTTATTAACAGAAGTTTGAAACCAAACTTTGTTTTCATTGCTTTTCACACTCAGTGATACCAGTCTTTGCATCAGAGAATGTCTGTGCTGTTTGTTTCATCACTGATCTAGCTGGTGCTTCTCAAATTCAGGAGGCTGTAAGGGTATCCATTTAGACTTTAGCTGTAAAAGCTAAGTTCTCTAGTGTTAGGGCAGTGTGCATTCCATAAAACAGCATGTTTCTAAGCAAATAACGTTGGATGCTCTAAACTGAAGTTAAGGATTACAGTTGTAACTTATTTTCACAAGTTTTGATGATAAATCTGTGTCTTTGGTGCATGATCTTCTCTCATTTATTGGAATTGTTACATGCAGTGGATCGTTTGAGAGCAAAATAGACACTTTGTATGAAATGCTACTATTTTACTAGATTTCTCATTTCTAAACTTCATGTAGAGGAAAGGAAAATGCATTTTATGAGATTGTGAAGCCCTTCTAAAGGAGGGCTTTCTTATTTGTCACAGCATCTCAACAGAGAAACCCAGAAATTGAGTTTCTCTTTGAGTAATTACAAAGAACTTGTATTGTTTTACAAATTAAAATTGCTTAAGTTAGCTTAAGCACTTAAGAAGTTCAGTTCTGTACTATTGACATAGTATTCTTGAGAGTCCATTGGAACTGTGTTTTCTTTTAAACCTCAGCTAATAGATTGTTGTGGGGTTTTTTTGAGATGCAGAAGTAGAAAGGATCTACTAGAAATTTCAATTTAAATACCTATATAAAGAAAGTGAAAGCATACTAGCTACTGAAGAAATCTTTCATTTAATTTTCAAAGTACTTTATCATCTTAAAATTGCTGCAGATTGTTCCTCAGGAATGATGTGACAGATTTAAGGATCTTGCTGAACCTCAGCCAAAGATCCTCGCTTCTTAGATGGGGCTGGGAGGAGAATTGTAGTCTGTCAAAGTGTTCATGTAGAAAACGAGAATTTGTTAGTCTAAAGTAACCGATCAAAATAGTCTCTAAAGTATGAACATTTGAAAGTAAATGCTCACAAGAATAAGACACCCCTGTCTGGGAGGATGTAGCATGCTTTTGTATGGGGTTTTTGTGTTCTCGCCAAAGCAGACGTTATAAAAGTATGTCAAATCTATAGCTTTGCCATGTAGTGTGCCAAAAGGCCTTTCTCTCCAAGGACCTCATCTTTCATCTTTTTGTGAGTGTAGCATAAATTCTTGCTGTGTGTTCAAGGAAAAAATGGTTTAGTACAGCTAAAGGATTTCTTTCTTTAAAAAAAACCCAAACCCCTGGTAAGTTAGCCTAAATGTGAACGCTTGGACAAAGTGTGTGTTAGAGTTTAACAAATGTTCACTGGATTAGTAAAGGAAATGGAGTTTATACTACTTCTTTTATGACAGAATTTAAAAGGTCTTGCTGTAAGACTTGCCATGTGCTTCTTTCTTTTCTCGAAAACATACCACTAAGTTGAAAAGGGTGATGAATCTTAGAAGGAAACTATTAACTCTGAGGGAGTTTATCTTTGTTTGAGAGAAAGGATGGAATTTGCATTTGAATTGGCTCCGAGAGTAGCATGTACTACTAATCTTGTTCCTACTAGAAGCTTGTGAGTAGTTTAAGTACTTCCTTCTTTACTTTTCATGTTCTAGCCTTGTGTTGTAAGAGCTCTTTCCTTCCCTCCCCCCCTTTCCAGTAGATCACAAATGTTATAACTTAAACTAATCGAAGTGCTTAACTCTACTGGGAGAAGTCATGATGTGCTTGGGCCCTGAAATTATTCTGCAGTTGTCACTACGGTTTCCATGATAGTACTTTCACAGGTAGAGAGAACTGGCGGTTTCTGTGTCTGTAACATAGGCACACAGCTGCTTCTTATCATTATCTTTTTGTCATATGTTGTCATTTTAAATACTAAAGCAGTACCTCCTGTAGAGGTGAAGTATTTTCCTGAACATAAGCCAAGTTCCTGGAGAAGGATGAAGTTAAAAGTTGATCATTCAAAAGTTTGTAAACCTCAGCCTTGTACCTCTCAGAGCAACCTTTTTTTTTTTTTTTAAGGTGAAAACATTTTGTTGGTTGAAGTCTGCCTGTTCTGTATTGAGAAATACATAAGGAATAACAAAGGAAGTGCAAAATTCATGTCTTTTTCCATTAAATAAGGGCTTTCTGTTGAACATGTGCTGGAATTCAGGTATTGCAAGTTTTCCTCTCCCATCTTTATGGCTTTATGTGGCTACACCTAACTTCCTAAAGCAGGATTGGAAAAGTAATCAAATCTGAGTAGAAAGGTAGTATTGGGAATTATAGTTCTCCTGAGCTGCTGCTTTGTTTTTCTGATTCCATTTGATGGTTTTTCTTCGAAGTACAAACAAGGTGGAAGACAAAGAACTTACTAGGACTGCAGCGTCCAGATCAAACAAGTAGCACTGTCTGGACTGTTTTCTTTGAAGACAGTTCACAGTTTGGTTCTTACAGTATAAATGAAATCAGTAACTCAATTTGAAGAGAAACTCACTTACAATGTGACAGATTGTACTTTTTTTTTTTTATAAGTCATTGTAAGTTTTATCTAACACACTTTTCTGTGTGTTTGTGGCTCATGACACTAGATGTAATAAACCCAAAAATGTTCATATCAAGCATCACTGAATGTTATTGCATTTCTATTGTTACTTTGTGGGAAGACATCTGTTTGTCACTTTTGCTTCATGCTTTAACTACTTCTGTCTACGGTCTTTTCTATTTCACCAGTATTTACTAGTCTGCACTATATTGCTACTGCTGGCAGTGTTTAACTAGACAGAAAAATTCACCAAAGTCTCACTCACAAGACCTTAAACTCTTTTGTTGATTTATATTTTTTTAAAGGAGCTTGACATCTTCATCAAGTTCACAGTGGGCCTGCTTTGTTTGCTTTCTCTTGAATGCTTGATAAGATTTTTCTTCTATTGTTTTGTGCAGCAAAGACAGAACTTGCCATGGCTGAGGTGTTTTTTTTGTAAATCCACAATATGGTCATTGTCTGCTGCTGAATAATTGTGACTGCTTTTTGTACAACCAGAACTAAGGCTTTGGCTGTGAACAGATTCCTTCTTAGCGTGAAAAGAGACTAATCCATGTAAATACAGCCCCAAAATAAAGCTTTACAGAAAAAGGGAAAGGCTGCTAAGCAGGAGGGCAGAGGTCAGCAATTTAACCTTTAACCTAACAAATAAGAAGCATGAAAGTTCCCGAATTGGTTTACAAAGGCAAGCTCCTGTGATCTGTCAGTTTTTCTTTTCATGATAGAGTTGGGTGAGAAAACTGACTGACAGCTAGTGCCTTTTTAACTGCAGGTTGAAATTAACTGCTAAACTGAAACTTTTTAGGGAGGGGTTTTTAGTGATTTTAACAAATTAATTCATTCCCTGGCTGTACTTACAGTGTTCCTTGAATTTATGGAGGAGTTTGAGTGGTTGCTCTTTTTAAAGGGTTCTTGAGGGACTCAATTCAGATACCAAGTACTCCTGAAACATTTAATATTTCAGCATTTGATGAAGCACTTGTTGCAATTAACTCTGTTAATGTGCCCCTTTAAGAGTAGGGCTGTTGTAAGAGATTGCTCTTTGAACAGAGTCAAAAAGTTGTTGATAAAGGGGGTGCATGTGTGACTTTATTGAAGGCATTGATTTTAACTTCAGATCATCCTCAGTCACAAAATTTTCCAAGGTGGTTTGGTTTTGTTTGTCCTTATTTAATCACAACAGGTAATCTCATTAATGAGTGTTAACTTTTGCTTAAAGCTCAATGCCTCTGCAATCAGCTGTTAATCTAGATATAGACATTTCTGTAAATAACTTTAATTAGAGTGTCATTCAGATGTAAAAGAAACAAAGAAGTAATGACTTTAAAGTAGACTCCCTGGAGATTAAGAACAGCGATTTTGGGGTGGTTGTTTGCCCAGTGTTGTAAGCACTGTCCCAGAAATGACTGACATTAGTCCAGCCACACTTGTACTGATGCTTCCTATGTGTGTCTCCAGTAGAAACACTGGAGGTTAGAAACTGCCTGTGTTTAGTCTGTTGGCGTGTAGGTCAGTAGCTCTCCGCAGAGCACTGTTTTATGTTTAACGTGCAAGCAAAGCAAATGTGGTAAAGCAAAAGATGAACTTGATCTATTTTTATTACTGAGTCTTTTTGTTTTAGGTAGCTCCTTGCAAGAAGAGAATGTAAACTCTAATTCAATAAGAGACCTATCAGAGTGCCCGAGGCAGTATCGGTCTGCTTCTCTTTGGTGTGATACTGTTTTGTCATGAACAAAAAGAGACATTGTCAGGTTTTGTTGTGGCTTTTACTGGTTTTGTTGTGGGGAATTTTTTTTTATAAGATTGAAATAGAGTTAGAAAGAAAGATGCTTTGAGGATAAATTATTATCAAAGAAGTGTAAAATTAATTCAAGACTAGTGTTTTCCTTCAGCAATAGTTATAATGAAACCAAACCAGATCCCAAACCCCACCTTTTGTGCTACCAGAGACAAGGCCGATCCTGCAGTATTCCACATGGAATGCTGTGGCATGCTGATCCACAGTGAAGTGTCGGTGTGTTGTACGCTTCTCTGTAGCAGTGACTGTGAGTAACAGTGGTCAGACACATTTTAATCATGAAGAACTGGATTATGTCTGTTAATATCCTAACTTACTCATGACCTGTGACCGAGGAGTATCACCTGCTCTCCACTGGATTCCGTCAGTGCAGAGGGGAGAAGGAATGCTAAGGGAGTGCTGCTGAATCCTGACTGATGGGTAAGGAGTTCTGTGGCCCTGCTGGGGCTATCGAGTTTTGGTAAAATATTTGTCAAAATTGCAGATGCTATGCTGAGAGATTATTGAATCTTGTGTCTTTTTTTAAGATGGAAACAGCTTTTAATATATTTTTTAATAGGATTTATTTCATGGAAGAGTGGGATAGGATCCAAGGAACTTGAACTGCAGTATTAAAGATGATAACCTTGGATGGAGGGGTGGGAACAAACAACTGATAGTGATAATCTATTACCTGGAATGGGTTATAGTCTGAACAGTTTGTTTGTTTATACTTCCATAGGGATTTAAAAAACCCCAGAAACAGATCAACAACAAATCAAAACCAAACTCCTCAATATTTAGGTTGGTTGTGATTTTTTTTGAACTCTTCCATGACTGGCTGTTTGGAGAGGAATGTTTTCTAATTTGGTGAACTAACTGGTGAAAACAAATGATGTGTCCTATAGATAGTCAAATAATACAAGACTGTCCTATTTACTGTGCCAAAAATGTGTGGTCTGCCCCAGACTTCATCAACTATTACAGTACGTGCACCTAGGGAAGGAAGGGGAGGGAGAACTTTCAGTGAGTACTTTTTAAAACAGTATCTTGCATATTGTAGCCAAAAGAATTTCCACACTTGGAATTTGTGCTGGGATTTAAATGGTGGTGAAGAGAACTGCGCTCACAACTCCCATTGCATTCTGCTGGGATTAACTGGGTCCCATCTTCAGTTCCTTTGAAGAGTCAATTATGTTGAAGCCACATAGTTATGAATATAAATAGTGATGGCGTTACCTTTTTGTGGAATTGAGTCTTACATCATGTTATCTTTTTAAGTAAATACTCTTCCTTTATGTCTGGTTGACCTGTAAGATGCTTCTGCGGTCCTTGGGATCTTCTGTTCCAAACATTCTAAAACCAGATCATCACTCTGAGAAAACACCTATCAAAAATTATTAATGCAGACTCAATTCAAATGCTAATACGTGAAGACAAAGTAGCTGGTGAAGTGTAACAGCATAGGTACACAATAGAATCAGGCTTCTGACTTTTCATATTCGTAAGCTTCATATTTGACTTAATGTAATTTAAATCATGTGCTTGATCTTTTTGGGTATACGACACCAGGGCAGCGCAAGCAAGTAGAGAGAGATACCAGGATACTGGCATCTGGCCTGTCATGAAGGGCAGGATCAAATTGTAATAAAACATGACAGAGTAAAAAAACCACACCCTCCACCCCCACCCCCCAAACTTTCCTTTGCAAGAAGTATAAGATTTCCTTCTAAAGTTGCTCTTCACTTGTACCTAAAGTAATACCTGATTTTATCTGGTATTTGCCTGTTGATCATTCGCTCAGTTTACTTTCAAGCAGAGTTTATCAAACAGGTTAAGAAGGCTCAGTAGGGTAAATAATTCTCTATTAAAGCTATAACCTGTGTCCACAGAGGCGTTAAAATTCATTCTTAAAATTACCACAGACTAATATATTGATCTCATCCCATTTTATCTAGAGGTGATATTTGCACGTGGAAAAATGTTATAGATATGTTTATTTTGCTTCATTGTAATTAATGTCCTTCCACACTAAAGATGTGGTTTGTCCTGTGTATTCGTAGCTTTTACTTAATGGCTTAAATGCCTTATGTGTGTTTGTGATAATCTGTCATCTTCTTTTATACGCAGTAGTTTTAAAAATGGTTTTGATTATGGTTTGAGAAAATTTAC
This sequence comes from Rhynochetos jubatus, assembly GCA_027574665.1. Classification (NCBI taxonomy): domain Eukaryota; kingdom Metazoa; phylum Chordata; class Aves; order Eurypygiformes; family Rhynochetidae; genus Rhynochetos; species Rhynochetos jubatus. The sequence goes on from CM050671.1 coordinate 1,523,752, forward strand.
TTGTAAATTATTCACTAAAACTACATACCACTTCAGTGTCAGCGCTGTGTAATTAAATAGCTCTTGCAGATATTTTCTGCTGGAAAGGATCAGCCTGTTAAACCAGAAGTATATAGCTTTGTGTGTACCTCAGAAGTATTCATGAACAAAAATAGATGTAGTGAATAAATAGAATTACTTCACTTGTTCAATATTTTATTCTTTAATGAACTGTACAAGTAAAAAGTAGCAGAATCTCACAATTTGCCATCTCTCTTGCGTGGAGATAGCAAAAAGCATGCTTTGTTGCACTTACAAATACCAAATGTGGTATCCAGTAATACAGTGATTACAGTGCTTTACATTTTGATGCATTTCTTGATTGCTTTGCTTTACCCTGGATATGGGATTAAGTCCTTCACAATATCATCTTGAAGGAATTCTGTATCTAGAGTAAATCCTTAGAATACAGTGGGTATCACATGGACAATTAAAATAGAGTATTGACATGTTTTTAAAATAGTCATACATCTCAATTTTGTTTATCTCAAAGTTTTAAAAACCTAATGACCTCATTGCAGCTTGGCTATAATTACCATGTTTAAACTAGTATGCATTTTTTAGTTTAAACAGCCTTTGTGTTTTTTTTAAACCAAAAGAAAATTAATGAGAAGAGACAAAGAGACATCAAAGAGGTTTTCCCTCTGATTGCAGTGTTAGAAGTTTTGCCTGAAAATAGGTTACATTTCTTCTGTTTTCAGCTGAATCCTCATTAACTTTACATTTTAATGATGTCCAGAGCAAATTATACGATTATGGTAGATGCCTTAAAGGGAAGCTTAAAGGACACCTTTTTAATGTTTGTTTCTTTATTGGTGGCAGTATTTGCATCAGTATTATAAACAGTGTTAGAATACTAAAAGCAGTCCCAAAACATATCAGAAATATCTTCAGTTATTTGCCATGTATGTAGTATAAGTATCTTTAGCTAATATTTGACACAAGTGGAACATGTATGGGGGATGTCTTCATCTTTGTTGAAGAAAAATGTAAATCATGTCCTTTGAAAGAGTTTACAAATTACTTCTGCATCTTATAATCAGTTTAATTTATAACGATAAAATAAATTGATAAAATAAAACACAGCCTCTGAATTGTGTTATTGTCTTGAACCTTCAATGGAGAAGACAATTGAAATGTTAATGAAGTGATAGTTTGTATTTTTACAATGACATGAAACATTATTGGGGGAACTTGGTGGAATTTCAATTTATTCCATTTAGGGGAACACTATTAGCAGCTGTTTGTGTTGGAATGTATCTTTCCTACTAAAAATTAAGATTGCATAATTAATATTTTATATGAAAAATCATGTTATATCCAGTGCAGGAACATGAGCTTGTATTTGGTACCTTAAACAAGGTTAACTGAAATGGGCAATAGCTTGAATGGGAGCTGAACAGCTGAGAATCCAGGGAATTCAAGATGATCTTATAAACCAAAAACATATCTTAAAAAAATAAAATAAAAATTGTGCCTGCTCCCTCCCAAAATACAGCAATTCTGTATTAACGTTATTTTCTGATTTTCTTCTTCCCCCTCCACCTTTGCCCCATGGAAAGTTGTGTAATTTCTGACTGTAGCTCAGTGAAAAGTTATCCCAAAAGGTCTTGTGAAAAGTGGGGTCTTCCGTTTCCCTGTCCTGACACTTGGCGCCTGTGTTTTATGAATGGAACCTTTGCCTTGCAGTCATGACTATCAAAATAATCCGTTTTGTCCTGAGAATTCCACCTTATGGCTGCTACAGTGTCGTGATCTGCTTTTCCACTGAAATTTGTGTAGTGTTTTAGTGTCTGGGCGTATGTACACATAGCTCTTACGTGAGTGAAGTTTTCCCTTTTGTTTTGAACAAAAAAAAAAAATAATTGCTAACTAGTGCCTGGTTGCTTTCTTCACTGTTGGTGTAGAGTACTGTGTCTTGATGGAAGCATTTGGTATGTCCTTCTTTAATAAATAATTGAATAATGCAAGTCACTAGACAAAAACTGAATGTAACCTTTCAATTTCAGTATGATTCTTACATATTGTTTTTATATTGATAAAGTTTCTGTAGAAACTGTTCGGCAAGCTAAATTGTCATGACTGTCTAGGAGTTATGGCAGCCCCAAACTGCGCATCCGGCTCGGTATGCGTTGGGTTTCTCTTGCTGGAATACGGGTTTAAGTCTGTCAAATGTTTGATGCTCTGTAAGCTTGAAAACAGCTTTCCAAAGTTCCTACTTTACCTTAATTCTTTTAGCCTTGATGCCTTCCAGTGTAACTTCAGTTCAACTTTTCAACTCAACTTTTCCTGCTTTAGCCATACAATTTCCTGTGTCTTTCTCACCTTTATTTTGTAATTATCAGAAAATTTACAGCAAACTAATCTTTAGCTGAGGTGCGTAATAGAAACACTGGGTAATAAATTCTAGCTGACAGGAAGATGTGTATGTTATTTCCTTGGCATGCAGAGTTTTGTAAAGAAATATCCTAGCACTGAAAACCTACAATGTTCTTCCCAGTAACATATTCTGCAAGTATTTACAGTCTGGCTATTTCCAGCCAGTTATGTGGTAATGATAGTGCAAGGTTGAAACATTCCGATCATTCATACTCCTGTCCTCCCTTTCTCATATGTGTTTCTGTGCTCAGTGTTTTTTTCCTTATTTCTTTCGCTTTGTTGTGGTCAATTCAGTCAGTATAATAGCCAAGACACTGGCTTTTTTTTCTTTAATAAAGAGTTATGTTAGAGATATACTATAACAGAGATAAGAGCTATTTATGTCCCAAGCTATTGATTTTTAATTAATGTTGCCTGGGCTCATACATGTTGGCAGAATTGCTAACAGCTTGTGGCATTTTTTAATTCACATCTTCTTTTTTGGTATTTTGACAGTGTCATTCATATCTCATGAAAAAGTACCTCGTCAGGTTAAATGTGTTAAAACACCGAGGGGGAAGGAAAAAAAAAAAAGGAGAGAATAGAACATAGGGCTGCCTGGAAACCTTGATCCATTGCCAAAGTATTTAAACAATTTAGTGTTTTGGTTTTCTAGCTCCAAGCTGCTTCTCAAATCCCTTGCTAATTAATCCAGTTAATTCTTTGTAGACTAACTGTATGCAGGGCTTTTTCTTGTGCTTCTATTGCCGAGAACCCTGTTTTGTTTGAAGCAAACCTAAGCTCTGTTATAAAGGTTGTAGTAATAAAGTGAGTACTTGCAGATGTAAATACAGTGTTTTGAGCCTTTTTAAAAGGAGTTGTGTTTGTGTGTGTAACTTCTAATTTAATCTTTCATGTTTAAAAATTACGCATATATGCTTGTATGAAAAGATGGAGAGAACGTTGTCATTAGTTTGATCATTTGAGAAAAGGTGGTAGAGCCTCTATGGAACAATTACGGCATGAAATATTCGTGTTGTGATATTACAATTACTGTAAATGCTGTTCGTTGCTGTACTCCAAAATAGATGAGTGGATATAGGGCAAATAAGAGAGTTTGATGGGGAAGAGAGTTTTTAGAAATGACCTGTTGATACTTTGAGTTCTCTTGATTAGTGTACAGTGGTGGTATGAATTCAGAACTGGAAAAAGCAGCTAGGGAGCAGAGAGTGTAGGAGCCCAATTAGACATGGTACGAGATAACGAGAGAAGAGTGTAACTCCTCAAGGTGTGCTTGCCTGTGATAAAAGCCAAACCAGCTCTTGAGCTTAGTTTCTAAGACTTTTTCAAAACTGCTTCTTCTCATCATCCTGCCTATCTGTGCTAATGTACGATTGTGTGCAATAATGCACGTGTAGCTCCAGCTATCAGTGAGCACGATGGGGAAATATGTCTCTGAATGTTCTACTCCGTCACCTTTCTCATTCTGAGAAGGTGCTTCTGTGGGCTTGCTGTCTATGGGACACAGCTTTCCCTCCTAGTCTGTGTAATACCTGGTGTTCTTGTGAATCAGCGACGATGTGCGGATATTGGCGACCACATTTGTGCTGCCAGCTGGCCAGAACAAGCTATGCTCCTCGTTTCCGTCATCATCCTCAGTAGATTTGCGTGTCAGCTCAGTGGGAGTCGGTGACCATCTGCACTTCAGCACCTTGTGGATCAACCTGTGAGAAAAATTGTTCAAGTGGATTAAAGCAGCATTTCTAGATTACCTTTGGAGTTGGTAGTGAAGGACAAACTTGTTTTCAGCAAGTCTGCTGCTAAGGGTGGACAGGTTGGAAAGACTTGGCAGAGCTCTTGAAAAAGTCTGAAAGTGTAGTTGGGAGTTTGTTGTGTGACAAAGCTGGGCAAGGACAGGAGAAAGGAGATTACCGAAACTGCTAGTTTTATGCCCACCTCATTTCCAGGGCTTGCGGTTAAACAAACAGAACATGACTGTGAAGTGTTCTTGCTCAGAACTAGACTAGTTCCCTAGCTTAGGAGCATCTTGGTGGCTGGACGTGCACTGTCATGTGTCTTGGAAGTAGCAAGTATCTTAAAAAATTCCCAGTGCACTTCTATCTTGCTGTTAAAAATCCTTTTGATACCCTTGCCTTTTCTACAGTGACAAAAATGTTATAAAAAATGGTGAGATGATACATATCCTGTCTGGTTGCACTGAATATCAGCAAGCTCCTCTTTATATAAAACAAGTTATTCCTCTGGCTGATAGTACTGCTTTGAATGTGCTCAACTTACTTTCTCAGAGGCCGCTGCCTTAGTATAGCATCACACATGGCATTAAGTGAGCTTTGTTAACAGTAGCTGAAAGCATTGCAGATATGAACTAGGGCAGTGCTGCAAGTGTAAATAACCCCCAGTTCTCTTGTCCAGTTCATGAACTTGACTCCGAAAGAGGGAAGTCATTCTGGGTAGCTGAGCACTCAATGATTTTCCTTTTTCTTTCATCTCAGTCATTAGCTAGATGAGGTATGTTTTTCCACGTTCCTCCTTCCCCCCACCCCCACCAAGTTTTGAATACTATTCAAGAAGTTCAACTTCTGTCATCAACACATCTGATCCACAGAAACTTTTTGCAGGAGTGTATGTTGAATGCTTTCCCTGTTTTTGCAAACTTCCCTCTAATTTAATGCTTCAGTTCGTAGGCTTTCACCAGACCTCGGTGATGCTGCAGCCTCACTGTGACCCATCTGCAATTCACTTTTTCAAACGTGCTTCCAGCTTACTGTCCCGTAGGCGTTGTCATTACCGTTTTGATAGACCGGACAGTGCTAACAGCTGGTAAGTTGAGATGAGCGTGTTACGCAGTCCGTGCTGAAACGAAAAGGTGAAATGGAGTACTGAAGGCTGCAAGGCTAAGCCATGAAGTGTATCAGCAAAATAATAATTGCTATATTTGTGTAAGACCTTGCACACCTGAAAACTTGGGAGTGAGTTGGTGACCACTGAAGCTGTTGGTCAGTTGGGATCATTTACTGCCATAGATTTCTGTAGCTGTAAATGCACTGAGCATGAAGCTCCAAGGATGTGTGCGTTGTTGTAGTAACCACAGCCATAGTATGGCTCTTCATTATGATGTCGTACCAAAATGACAGCTAGGTTTGGCTGTCCTTTATTGGTAATGAAGCGTGTTATGAATCTCACTGATCGGGTGATAGATAGGATATATTGTGTTATACATTCCCAAAAGTATTTAACATCTCCATTAAACAATGGGATTAAGAATGGGATTTTCAGTTTCCCATGTCACAATTTCATCTTTGATGGAATCCTGTTTTTCTGTTTAAATGCCATTTGAATAACTAAAGCCACTTGAAATCAACAGAGATGCAATAATAAAAGTTTTGAAGCTATCAAAACCCAAAATGATTCTGAAGAGCTTGTTTTGTATAAAGTCTTGTATTGCTGCTCAGGGAGTTTCCCCTAAGAGACGATGTGTGTGCGGATCAGGAACGCAGAGCAGTGTCATTGGCAGCTGGTGGTAGTCCACTGAAGTAACACAAGATAACTTTGAAACTGCAAACGGTGTGAGACTATCAATATTGAAAATATGACAGTAAGGTCAGAGTTGTAAACATTATAAAGTTACATAGCTGGAGGCTTGGAAATCAGTATTCACTGTTGCGTGTTTAACAAAGGAGGTATTCTCTGTGTAGTTTAGGCAATTATACAATTGCTGAAGAGTACGGTTGTTTTTTTCTTTTTTTTAGTACACTTCAAGAACTTATGGTTGGCTAGAACACTTTTGTTCCAAGTGCTTTCTGAGTCAGTTCAGATTAAACCTGAAATGTGACGGTCCATATAACAATGAATTTATTTCTGCAGTACTTGTATGTATTTGCCTAATAATATGTCTCTCTGAATTTCTTATGCTTGGTGAATTCTGGAAAGAGTTAAAAAAGTTAGACAACTGTAAAGTATGCTGTAATACATGGAAAATATAGATTATTAGCAAATTAAAATAGCCATAATATCGTTAAAACTAAAACTGGTGAAAATAAAGCAGTTTGGAAAATGTTTATAAAACTCCAAGTGTTTTCCAGTCATGAGAAGCCTTGGCAGTATGTTGCAAAACACTATTTGTTTTCATTAGCAATTCCTTTATGTTTTGTAATGTAGTTGATTGATTGCCATGGCCACATTGTGGTTTTACATGGGTTCCTTATAATACAGTGTTTCTGAAAAGCAGTATGACACTAAAATGTTATTCCTGGCTTTCTTTGAAACAACAAACAGAATTAAAAATTATCTGGTTGACACAGGAAAGTAGAAAATGTGACAATATGTAAAAATTTCTCTTAAAATTAATTGAATAAGTTTTTTTTTTAATGAAGGTGCTTATTAATATGCCAGTGTTAGGAATGAATTAAGTTGCCTATAAACTCTCATTTTATCAAATGTAAAGCTTTTATTTTTGCTGTAAAAAACTAGTTTAAAGAAATTGGTTTGGGCTACATATGCTTAACCGTTCAGCAGAAGCGGTAATCTCGGGGAGGCAGATAGGCATACATAAGCAATTTGAAATACATGTCTTGTAAATATTAAAGAGGGTGACTGTTTCTTGTAAAAATGTCAAAACTCTAGTTGCTTTGGTCTTATCTTGCGTAACTTGAGAATTGGCATTCTGGAAATATAAGTTAAGTTGGCAGATTTACACAATCGCTGCCTGTGTCTGGTGGTGTTAAACTCTAGATGATGCACTAACTCTGCATTAGTTTTTGCTGCGTGTGATGAAGGTCTGTTTGGGTTTCTTCCTTTATTGCTTCTGGGACTCATCAAAAATTTTCTCTCGTAAATCCTTCCCTGTGTGGTATTGGCACTTCCAGATTGTCACATTTAAATCGTAGCATGAAATATTAGTTAACTGTTTCTTTCATATTTTCAGGACAAGGAGGGCTTGCCAGCTGCTGTTGAAGTGAAGAGGCTGTCACCAGGCAACTCTGCTGTCTCAGAATATAAATACAAAGAGGCAGGAGAGAAACGAATTCAGTATTCATGGCCTGAGCACTTGAAACGTATCTATTAAATTTATAGAGTGGTGAAAAGGTTATGAGAAAAAAAATATAGTGATCAAACACAAATAAGTTTAAAAAATTAAAACCAAAAAAAGCCTACTGAAAGTAGGTGTTCCTGTTCAACTCTGACATGTACACTCTTTCGTGTAATTATTATAGGCTGCCTGTAAAATGGTTCAAAACGCTTTGCGCGTAAGCCAGGCTTTGCAGTTTTCTTGAACGTTGAAGTAGGATGTTACCTAGTTGCATTTTTGTAAGTTTTAGCTGCTGTACAATTTGCTGACTGAAATTACAGGGGGAAAAAAGAATTAAAACCATAATCCATTCAAAATTTGCTCCTTGCAGGCCTCCTGGAGTTTGGCTTAGATTTCCAGCAATACTAAATTTCTGGGTTGGTCGAAGAACAGATGGTTATGAAGAGAAATATCCCCTTAAGTGCATAGTAAAGCAAACTCAAAAGATTCATCAACCGTGCTTTAATGTGGACTTGAGGTATCACCAAAGTAATTAACCGTTGCATAGAACGGATCTAAAGACCTCAAATGAAGATGGGAGAAACATGTAACAAGCCTTGAAATAAGTACGTTTTTGTCTTCTGGTTTTGATCTTCCATTATTTTAGCTTTAATTCTGTCCTGTGCATCCCCTTTTTGTAGTTCTAGCGTTAGTTATGGCGATACCATCAGTCTAAAAATTAATCTGGACTGAGATTTTTCTGTTCTTGGTAAAGAAATAATTCTGAGTTTTCTGATCACTGAAGATCAGAAAACATCTCTTTATCCTTATAGTTTATATTGTCAGTAGAAGAAAAATGAATCTGTCGTGTTCTACGACTGATTTTTTTTAAACTGATTTCTTGGTACGGATGGAAGAAAAGGAGTTAAGGTTTCAGTATAGAGGTATCTCATGTATTGAACACGCTGTGCTTGCAACACAGCTGTTTCACAACTTCCATTGAAAGAATTGGTGAAGTTGTGATTAAACCTGGCACCATTCCACGGAAGAATCCAAGAGAGTAAATAATAGCAGTTGAAGATGGGACATGTCACCTTATGGAAGGGTCGCGGTAGGCAGATGCATAGCTTTTCCAATCTCCTCTTACTTACCGTTTATCAGACCTTGGCTCTGACACGTGCATTTCCTTCAGTCCGTTGCCGCTTGATCTGCTCCTATTGCAACCTAATGCTGTGGGCAGGGAGAGCCGATCTTGTCCCTTGGAAGGGAGATGACTGACCTCATACTACAGAGATTTGAAATAAAATACCGACTGAACTGGCTTCAGTTCTTGTGGTTATGTTTGCGTTAACATTTAGATCAGCGCGAACTTCAGTGTTGTGGGGTTTTGGGGTGTTTTTTTGGTGTTTATTTTTTAATTCTCCAGCATCTGTGTATTTCATGGTACTGTAGCTCTTCCAGTGGTATTGAGACAGAAGGACAGATCCGTTCAAAGTTGCAACTGTGCCAGAGGAAGCTGGAAATACCGTTTTTAACTCTACTGCTTTTCTGTGGTGGAATGTCTGTGTGATGCCAATTGCCTTTTGAGTGGCAAGGTGGGCAGTTCAACAACTTGACGTGACACCAAGTAACTGATTGGGACTTGCGAAGAGGAAACGAATGTAGCCTCTTTCTGTAAAAGACAATGAATGTTTTTCCTGTCATCCAAGAAGAGAGTGGTGTTTCTATTTTGCACTTTCCGTACTTTTCGTTTGTTAACAGGTTTGTAAAATGAATTTAACCAAGACCCCTTTAGATGGAAAGTTGGTTTGGATGCTAGACACAGGGAAAGGCTCATGTTAAGGTTTACTCTGAATGGGTCACAAAGCTGCTGATGGTCTGATGCCTGCACCGGAATGCTGATGTGTGGAGGTCAGTTGGGAGCCAGCCACCGGAGGTGTACGTGAGCATACGGGCAACTTCTGCCAGTGCTTGTGTTGTTCGGGCTATCACCTCTCCGTGTTGTGCAGAATCATTTGCATTTTGAAGATAATTCTCTCCATTCTGGAGAACCGTATGTAGACTTCAGTAAAAGTCCAGGAGGAAGTTGTAGCTTAACCTGCTTTCTTTTGGAAGGATTAAAAAAAAGATAGTGCTGAACACTGCCTAGGAAAGGTTGGCTACTCACTGCCCCTCTGGCTCTTGATGTGTTGTTAACAGAAAACAATTATGGAAATCATAGTGATATGCTTAATCTGTTCTGGTTTTCTCTCTTCCTTCCTGTTTCCTATGATGTATATTTTATGTTGCCTTTGCTCTCAGTCTTTTGTGCTTCTGGATCATTTAACTGAACTCTGAACAGCATTTGGTGTGTGAGCTGCAAACCTTATATTCTGTTTCTAGATTAAACTGTTGTGAAAAACATTTTCATGTTACCAGTGAGGGTTTTGGCACTTGCAGGGCAGACTGCCAAATGTTCTGTTGAGAGAGAGGCAAACGTGCAAGTCTGTTTTTGATGGTGTTAATGTCAGTGGTCTCAGCAGCTGATGTGCATAGTATGTGCCGATTCAGCCAACGGGCGATTGTACGGCATTCACAAAAAAGTCAGGATCTCAGACCCGTAGGTCAGTGTCCATTTATTTATGCCTAACTTGTCACAAAGATGTGGACTATATCCTAGAAGTGGAGTGTTTGTTCAAAATGTGATCTGGGAGGTGAACAGTTTCCTTGCATGCCGCTCTCCAGTGGGTTGTGTTTCTGGGTATTGGACCTGCTCTGTACGGCAACTGTGTATGTTGATGTTTTGGGGTAACTTCAATGCTGTGCATTGTGGTGCTGGCAAGGTGGGGGGTTTTGTGTGTGTGTGTTTGGGGTTTTTTTTAATACAGTTTGTGAGACATCCTTACAGAATTCTTTTTGACATCTTGGTTGTTTACTGACTTGTACGCTTTTAGGATAAGGAACACTTTAAGAAAAGACTGAAAGCTTCACATCCAGAAAAACATAACTTTCATTCCATACGAAACTTCTGCCAGAACTTATTCTGAGGTTTTTTGTCTGTTGTCTTGAGTGTGTAGGATTTTTCTCTCCCACACTTTCTCCACCGCCCTCCACCCCCCTGCCTTTTCCCTCCTCCCCCTCTTCCCCCACTCTGAGATGTTATCTGCCTGCTAAGTCTGCAGCAGTTTAGGGACAAGCAGAAGTGTCCGGCTGTACTGAATGCAGGACATCAAGGAGTTTGCAGAGGTTTGGAAAGAAGTTTACGTTATAGTACTTACGCAGCACAGCTAAAATGTGAGGTGGGTGCTGAAATTACAGTTGCTCTGAATGGAATTCCATTTCATTTTAGAGGAATTGCAGCTATAGAGACCTTGAAGTGAATGAGTTAAATCATTTCGTTAGAGAGGAAAAGTGAATTTTCACTGCATTTTTCAATTTGGGATTAGGATGTCTGAATGATTTGTAGCCAATATGGATTAAATTGGTTGACCTTAATCAGAAGAAACAGGTAAGTGTGTACTGGTTTTGTGTGGTTAACTGGGAAGTGTTTTCTGATAAATATTTTTTAGGAACTTCCCCAGTTTTGTAATTTCCACACACTTCAAATACAGAGCAGTTTGAGTAGCGCTATTTTTGGAAGTAATTAAGCATGCCTCTTTTAAAAGCAGAACTCTCCATGATGTAAGAAAAGTTGAGAGTAAAAGAGCAGCATAGCTACACTAATATGCCATTGTAGCATGTTCCCATCCTGTCATCTGGAAAATTAAATCAGGTTACAGCATGGATTAACATCTAGACTTGTGAGGAGGGGAAGGTAGTGTCTTAAATGCCATGAAATTGAACAATGGGATTATACAGTTCACAGCTAATTTCAATATTCTGTTGTATTTGGCTTTTTGTTGGACAATATTCTGGAGGAAGAGGCAGTAATAGGTTTTAGAAATTGGAAACATTCAGGTATTTGCTAAAGTACTAACAATAATAGCTTGAATATGGTTGAGTAATCAATACAATGCTCTACGTAAGGTGCGTAGATGTGAGGTAGAATCTCTACTACTAGAGAGCAAAACTAAATGTTGTTAGCAGTGAGAACTGTGCACCTAGTGTGGAAGCATGGTTCGTGCTATCCATTTCTTGATGCTCTGTAATGCACGCCAGAAATCGAAATGCTGCTGTGGCAGGCCAGGAACGCTTTACTCTTCTATCACTGAGAAATAGCATGGTCTTTTATTAACCCTTTTCAAAATAAAAAATATGTTCCGTTACGTCCCTTTCACCTACAGTTCCTATGGGAACTGATTCAGTGGTTTGCCTCCAACGCACCTTTTAAAACAACCATGTGATCTATTTTGTACGTGATTTTCCTAACTGGCCCTCCCTGGAACGTGGTGCCTGTTGTAATAAGGGCCAGTGGATCTCCAGGTCTTTGGCCAGCCTAGATTTTCTGGGCAGCAGCTGCTCTGCATGGAGCCGTATCTTCTGGGAAGTGCTGTGTGTCCGGTTGGAAGTGAACCCGCTCTGACTTCAGTGAAGTCACTCCTGAATCTTGGGAAATTCATGTGACATGCCATTGGTTTAAAAGCTTTGTAAACCTGAGTGTAAGCATTTGGAGTAAAATTAAGTTGACTTTTTTTATTAGTACCAACAGTTTTAATTTAAATTTGTATTAAATTGTATTAAGTATGTATTTCATTGCACTCATGCCCAGGTGAGAATGGGAGATTTTGGATAAGATGGTGTATTTTAGCTTTATTTCAGGATGGTATTGCTTGTATACTTTCTGCTTTACATTTACAGTTTTGGGTACTGTATTTCAGCGTGCTATTGATACACAGTTATTTTCCAGACAAGTTTGTCAGCACTTGCTTTAGGCAGTGATCTTGTCATCTTTTGTGAGCTGAAACTGCAAAATCAGATGTAGTGAACGATAAACAGGGGACTTTAACTTGCCATCAACATAGAGGTTCAACCTGTAGCACGACTGTAGCTCCATAATTCATGTGACTTTTTTTTTCTTCCTGTTGTTCACGTTCCCTTTGGTAGTTGTTTTGCAATGACCAGCTCCTTCCGCTGACCTCAGTGGGGCTTTTCGTGCTCTGTAACTTCAGAGGTGACTGGTGCCCTGCAAATCTTCAAGCTCTGTACTTCGCTCTAACTGTAGGGGAGGTTGCTCAGGATTTCAGGCTGTCTCTTCCCTTGTTCTGATGTCAGCACACAGATTCCACTCTCCTGAACTTGAAAAAGATATTTGACGTGTTTACTCTGCCTCTGGAATATTGAAGTAGGAGAATATTTGAGCACCGTTTCATTAGAAAGCCTGTTAAGTACCTAGAAGAAGAATGTTTGCTGTGTTTGGAGTTGGAAAGGGTTTTCTTACTGTCTGGAGATACAATGGAGCTACATCTAATCCTGTTTGCATGCAGCGTGCAAAACAAATTACCGTTAGTGAAAGTGTTTGAGGTTTTCAAGTTACTTCAGTTGTATGGGCAGAGCTGACAGTCAGTTATGTTCATGTCTGTACCAAGTGTTTCACATGAATGCTGAAGCATACTACAGAATCACAGGATGGTTTGGGTTGGAAGGGACCTTAAAGACCATCTGGTTCAACCCCCCTGCCATGGGCAGGGACACCCTCCACTAGCCCAGGTTGCTCCCAGCCTCATCCAGCCTGGCCTTGGGCACTCCCAGGGATGAGACATCCACAGCGTTACTGGTACTATTTATTTTACTGGTACCAGCGGTGCTGATTAAAGCCAAATCCTGAGTGTTTGTTTGAGCTACCCTTCTGTATTCCTCCAGTCATGTGACCCTGTTCAGAATGACTTGGATATTGGGTCCATTGTGATTATTAGGCACCTTGTGCTTATCCTTTCAATGGAGAGCCTGGCCAGGCTGAGTAATACTACACTTCATACAGTCAGGTGTCTGGGTGGCCACTGTCTAAATGTGTGTATCTGTGTAAATCCTCTTGTTTTGTGAGGGTGCTCCAGCTTTGCGGAGTTTCATGTAACAGCCACATAGAATTTAAATATGATCTTACTGTGTGTATACGTGTAGGTAAGTGTGGTTCAAAACACCTTTCAGATGAACATTAGCTTAACAACAAAGAATGGAGAAAGTGATGAAAGCTGTAGGCTGTGATGTAGTTCCTTTTTCCGTTGTGTAGTGTTTACCAAGTAAAGACACTGGAAGTTTAGTAAACATTCCCAGACCATTTAAAAGCTGAAGCGATGGAGCTGAAGCGATGTTAAATATAAAGTACTTGTAAAAGCATGAGGACGTGCAAGCGTGTGGCTGCCAGGTGCAACTTAGAGGCGGGTTTCTTAGCTGTAGGGTTCCAGGTTATATGGATTAGCCATTCTGGTGCTGTTAGGAGATGCCATCAAAAGCAGACTGTACACAAACTGTATATCCCACTGTCATAGCAGGCATGTGACACCTAGTGCAGCTCCACCAAGGGGCTTTGCTCATCCAGCTGTCTACATACTGCTGTTATTTCCACTGAAATTGGGGTGTGAGAAATTAAGTTAATTTCATGCTTTTCTTGCAGTGTGGATGAAATTAAATTTTCTTCTGATGTATACAATGGTTTGACGTAGGCAGCTTGTATTTATGTTAAAGACTATTTAGCTTATGATTGATCATAGCACTGAGAGATCAGTTTTTTGGATGAAAATATAATTGTACACACTGTGATTTGAGAACATCACAGAGAACACCTACAGGTTCATCTTGAACCTGTAGAAACGGACTCAGGTAGGGACTCTCATCACAGTCACATCTTTTTCTGAATTACGGTGTGGTAATGTTGAATCTGGTGGGTGAAATACTATCTGCATGAGGATTCAACTCACCTGGGCCCAGATTCAGACATTCTCAGTTGCTTAGTCTTGAAAACAACCAGAACTACTTCAGTTGCTTGAAGTCTGTACAGCAAGCCTCCAACAAATTTTCTCCTGTCTGTTACTGAGCCTTGTGGTGTGTATATTGCACTGTCTAATTTAGGAGGTAGAAATAATTTATCCTTTAGGATACACACAGATCAATGGGCAAGTTAAAGTGGAATGGTACTGGTTAAGAGAGATAGAAATGACTGTGCAATAACAAAATAAAAATGATATCACAGTCAATAAGCTACTATGTGGAAGAGTTTAGAAACTCACTGTTTTGTTACTGAATTGCTTAAAAGGCCCATTTCAACAAGATCTATTGCCTGTGGTTTTGTGGGGGTTTGGGGTGTCTTTTTTTTTTTTCTTTTTCTTTCAATTTTCTCCTGTTATCAAGCTCACTGAAGGCACAAAGTAAAAAGTAGATATTCTAAATACTTACTCAGAGTTGGAGTAACTAGGCTGGATGACCCGTAGGAAGGGTTCTTAAAATGGGTGTACCTGCCTTGTGTGGTATGCAAACTACAGCAGCAAAAGAGAACCCACCCCCGCTGCCTTTTCCCAAGAGAAGATGGGGCCCAGCGTCCTGGATTCGCCCGTCGCTGACCCAGCAGCGTTGGAGGGTGTCAGTGTCACCGCTTCTGTGCGAGGAGAGGAAGCCATAGGGTGGGCGGCAAAGATGGAGATGCTGCTGCTCTTGCAACAAGGACATATCGCAGCTCTTCCCCTGGCAAGAGCACGTGACGACGTTTGTTTCAGAAGCAACAGTCAAGCTTATTATAAAGGTGATATGATTTTTGATGGATTGTAGAGATCTTGATAGCCCATGGTCTAATTTTTACCTGATGTGGATTGTGATCTATGGAGGGATGTGTTTAGAGTAAGCACACTATGGATTTACATCCCAATTTAATTCCTCATGGCCTCAAAAAATGGTAAATGACAAAATGCTCTGTGTGTGCGTATATTTGTATCAGTTTGAGAGCAGTGGGTCAGTAGAAGGGGTGGGAGGTGTCAGTATCATGTTCCAGGCACCACTGCACATTTTGAGAGCAGTATTATATACTTGGCTGTACACATTTCTTCCATTGATTTGTCTTTTTTGGGAAATCCTGAAACTTTAGCCTCGTATAATTAATTTTCAAAATGTTTAAGGGTGTGCATCGTAATAGATGTTGCATAGTTTCACCTTACCACTGGTACTGCCCTTGCTCTGGTGAAATACACCCTGTACCGCCCTGTTAGTTGTTACTGGTGTATCACGGGCTGGTCGTGCGGGTTCAGCTGTTCACGCTGCTCCGCGTGTTTGGACACTGAGCTTAGCCCATTGCACGTAGGGTTAAGAATGTTCAAACTAATGCTTTAAAATGTGATCCTTTGCTTTCTATTTCTACTTTCTTGTGTTAACGTAGAAGGGTTTGCTCATATGCGTGTTGTAAAATTCGATATGTTGTGTGTGCAATTGTAGGCACGTAATGGTGAAATGTTAAAACTAAGCATCTGATTGTCTGGAAAGAGTTAAGCTAGAAAGCTTATGAACGTACAGTCTTGCTGTATTTCTAACGTAAAAAGAATACACCTTAATAGAAAGTTGGCATCTGCTAGCAATTGAATCACCAATCGGCTCGTTTATTGCTAAAGTCAGCTCGGCCAATGGGAGGTCTGGGGTGCGACTACTCTGAACTCGGCGTACGGTGCACATGTCATAAAAACACCTCTGCCCCTCAGGCCGCGGCTACGGTGCAGCGTAGCGGGAGTTGGGCCGTAGAGGTTGTGTAAGATGGGACTCCCTGCAGAAGGATCAGAATTTGTGCAAACGGTGTATAGGGAGTGAAGAACCTGGTAACA
Source organism: Rhynochetos jubatus (assembly GCA_027574665.1). Taxonomy (NCBI): domain Eukaryota; kingdom Metazoa; phylum Chordata; class Aves; order Eurypygiformes; family Rhynochetidae; genus Rhynochetos; species Rhynochetos jubatus. The sequence goes on from CM050671.1 coordinate 1,539,892, forward strand.
GTGTGTGCAGTGAGCCAAGCCCCATACAGCCAAACCCAACCGCATGTGCCAAGGGCAGAGCTTGTGTGGGACACCAGTTGGCTCCTCTGTGCCTTACGCTTTGTTCTGA